>OX424540.1:4248640-4857640 GCA_949152445.1 Cerastis rubricosa | reverse complement strand
TATAATTTTGCTGTTATAAAAAAAACTAATACAATTTTTTATAAAAAAAATTTAAAAGGATCAAAAAAAGGAATTAAATAATGGACGACATGTAATATAATTTTATGTAAAGCAGCGAAATGGGTTGTTCAGAATTGTATAAAATCTGTAATTTTGAAAATTAAAACAAGGTGAGAAAGGGGTTGCAACACCTATTCAGCCCTAGGCGCGATCAAAATGTATCCGAGTTTAAATACTACACCGAAAAAAATACATTGCGCGACCTTTTGACACGAATATGGTTTAAATAAATTAAATGATTGTACAAAAAAAAAGAAACTATACTATTGCTAAAGATTAAAAAAAAGGATTAAAACAAAATTTGTTCCCTGAAGGTCCGGATCCTCGCTCGAAATCGGATCTTCGCTGTTGCTCCGGGTCTCAGGCGGCAAGCCTTGGAGCCAACCGCCAGTACGCGTCTCCCGACCCCTGGTCGGCCTTGAGTCGCGGCGCCGAAAGTATACGGGTCACTAGATCTTAGCTAGGATAAAAGTCCTAGAACCGATTCTGAGCGAATCTATGGTGAGAAAAAATACAGAAAAATTAACACCATGCTCCGAGAGAATCTTTTAAGCAGAAAAAAATTAAAATGTTCCAGATACATACCGGTTCTTGGTGAAATCACTTATAACCGACTATACAGTACAGCACTACAAAATTTATCTTTCTTAGGTCCTTTTTTACTTTATCAATTAAATTACGAAACGGAATAATATGTCTGTTATTTCCAAAGATTCGTCGTCCATCTGAGAAAAATTTTCCTCTCTGTGACATCCATGGAATCGTCATATTTTTAAATTTGAACCGAAGTAAGAAAAAGTAAATTGATTAGAAATGAGGTCGACTTACACGAACAGAATAGTTTTTATTCAGCCGAAAACAGCGTGATAATGCTGCATAGTGTGGCTTTTACAGGGTGATTGATAATTCGGTTCGTTTTTAGGGTTCCGTGGCCAAATGACAAAAAACGGAACCCTTATAGATTCGTCATGTCTGTCTGTCTGTCTGTCCGTCCGTCCGTATGTCACAGCCACTTTTTTCCGAAACTATAAGAACTATACTGTTGAAACTTGGTAAGTAGATGTATTCTGTGAACCGCATTAAGATTTTCACACAAAAATAGAAAAAAAAACATAAATTTTGGGGTTCCCCATACAAAGAACTGAAAACCAAAAAATATTTTTAATCATACCCATACGTGTGGGGTATCTATGGATAGGTCTTCAAAAATGATACTGAGGTATCTAAAATCATTTTTTTCTAAACTAAATAGTTTGCGGTAGAGCCACTTCCAAAGTGGTAAAATGTGTGCCCCCCTCCTCTAATTTCTAAAGTAAGAGTAGGAAAATATTTAGGATTGTAGAACGTAAAAAAAACTATCAACGAAAATTGGTTTCAATAAGATATGATGTTTAGTTTTTGAGATATGGGACTTTTTCATCAAACTTAGCAGTTAATGAAAAACAAAGTTACAGCAGTAACTTTGTTTTTCATTAACATACTTTGAAAAACCAATTTAGTTTTGCGGTTGAGTGGAAGTTTACTAACTAATACCACTAAATAATGAATGACAGTTCAAAATATTGTTTGGGGCTATGGAACCCTGTGTGCGAGTAAGACTCGCACTTGGCCGGTTTTTTAGAATGCGTCTGAACGAAATGGTGGCTAGACCGATTTGCAACAACATATTGCAAATCAACAATTTTTTTCCATAGTATTGTTTGGTGTGTAAAGTTGTCTCTGATTATTTGATTACCTATTAACATTAATTGTAAGTGTACCTACTGACAAAATTATAGATCGTTGTGTTTCATGTAAATAAATGAATTTAATAGAAGAACCACGTAAAGAAAACCTTTTCACCTCAATCCTTTTAGCCGAGGCCAAGCAAAGTCGCGAGAAAGCGTTAATAAGAACTATATTTGCATAAAATTGTATGTTATTATTATATTATCTATACCTTTATATGTGTCTTAAAACGAACGTTTTCTCTTTTTTTCAGGTAAGCAGCAGGTTCTGAATAACTGAGGATAGTCCTAAGTATCTTAGACTTAAGATCGGAACAAAAAACCCGCAGTCGTTCCAGAACTCCGAAATCGTGTTAGAACAGTTATTAGGAGTTAGAAACTGGGGTTGATACTAATTCCTTATATTGCGTAAAAAAAGGAATTTTGGGCAAAAAGCCTTTTTGCCTTCTTATCACAAGCGTAAAAGATTACATAACTCAAAACAATTGTTTTTCGATATTTTATGTAGTTATAGTAGAATATAAAATTAACGAAAGTAAGTAATAAATTATGTAAAATAAATCTGTCATCCTGTGATAAAAGGTTTAAGCAAATAGAAGTATTGGCAATATACCTAATAGAAATATTTTTAGTCTCACTCAAAAAAAACGCTGTCCCGTATTTCTTATTTTTTGAGTTACGTCATCAACGTCGCAAACAAGCAAGTTACAATCCCTTATTTTTTCCTCGTTCTACTTCTGCCATTGTTTCTTCACAGTTTCAGAGTTCAGCACTGATATACTATTCTGTTTCCCGGCGTCACGTGCGCTGAACGTGTTTCAAAAAGTATAAAATTTTAGAGTGCAGTTACGATATAAATACTGTTACAACGTGGGAGTTTAGCGGGACACCGTGTTGTTCTGATGATGTGTCTAGATTTTATTAAGTACTTTGTTTTGTAGGGTTAATGACTTTACTACAATAGGCATATGCTGAGATTGCTGTGAAGAAAATTCTCAGCAGCGAAAATAACAAACGACCAAAGAAACTAACTTTCACCGTTTATTTAACCCCTAAAGTGGATGGCTTTCCAAAAATGCTCATTTTCGTTATAAAACTAATTCTTCTGCAAAATTGATACAATGATTTAAGCTTTTCGTTGTCTGCTAGATAGAGGTGGAGTTGCCATCAATTGGTCTTCCTGAATGACGCCATATTCTATATTTAATTTAAGACTCAATCAATATCAAGCCAGCCCTCATACACCTGACATATTATTATATCAGATTAATTAATAGATATTTATTGTTGCTAATTGTGCCACGTTCTTCAGGCCAAATATCTCTGAGGGTGGCTGGTAGCAACTGGATGAGAGTTGCCGAGAATCGAGTTAAGTGTCGAGCGATTGAAGAGACCTGTGTCCAGCAGTGGACTGCTGTATGCTGATGATTATGATAAAATTCTGTTAAAACAGCTACGCCGTAGCACAGTGCTACGTCGTAACCATCTCGTAGACTCAAATAGTGCTGTTGTTGTACGTCAAAAGTGCGTCCACACTGCAGGCATAGCGCGTTGGCGACGGCTAGCGCGAAATATCAAACATATGAAACCGCCACTTGTGATCACACTGAAGTAACTAAACCAGGTGCGATGCGCGACGGGCATTAGCGATTAAGTGACTTAGCGCGCAGAGTTTTCAATCGTTCCTATCGGCGCGTTATGGCCACACTGGAGGCCTAGTCCGTAAGCGATCTAATGCGCAGGTGGCAGGCGTTCTTCATATATATTTAAAAAAAAATCACAGTGTCGAACTATCTAATAAAAATACCAAATCCTCGTCCATGGTTTGCAACACCTGAAATACGCCTAACACGACTCGCTCGTCACCGCACGTTCAGAATGGATGCACACTAAGATCAGAAATGGTTAAAGAAAACCGAATAAAAATTATATCCCAAACTTCGCTCAACAGCTCATCGCTCCGATAAATTTACACAGAGTATACCTACAATCATCCATTTTTTCATCAAGAGCATTAAGACCATTGTTTTACCACGGAGCCTGTATTTGTACCCAATTAATGGAAATCAGCTTACACCTACGGTTTTACTCAGCCTAACCCTTTGAGGTAAAAAGGCGCGATGTTAGGTATGTTTGTGTACAGAAATTTAAATAATGCAATAACTGAGAGCTATGTTAAAATTGCATCATTAAAACCCTGATTACAGGGGTGTCGTTATTGCTTCAAATGACAGAATTCAACATGCTATTAACTGCTTCTTCAAGCGTGCACTGCTTATAGGTTAATAAGCCTATGGTTCTAAGAAATTTCACATAACCATGATTTTAGAATAGCCTAGTGCATACAGGGGGTTATAAATCTCCGTTATCGGAAAGGTCAAAGATAAAGACGCAGCCTTTATAAAACTGCAGCTAGGTAATATAATGTAAATGTAAATTAAAAAGAAAAATTATAATTAGATTTATAGTATACTTTTATAGCACGTTTATTATGTGACCTTTTCTCAGAACGTATAGAGGTAGAAGTTTTCTTTCGATATTTTGCTATTACTTATGCAAATGTTATGTTTTTGAAAACGGTTTTAATGAGAAGGTAGGTAATTGAATTTTATTGTTCTAAATTAAGCCTAAAAAATCCTTTCCGACCCGTGTGGGTGTTATTAGGTATCGATATTAGAAGATATCCTACCTTTTCACCAAAAATAATTAACTAATTTCATTTGACAAGCAACGATTGGCAAAAACATGATAAGCTTTTCATAATTTTACGTAAGTAAACAAGTTTGGCAAATAATTCACTTAAAAAAAATATTTACCCGATAAACTTTTATTTGATAACGTATTATTAGACAACCACTACGTTTTATATTCATATCATCTCGTAAAACGTTTGAAATTAAACGTTTTACATATGACATCATTACGCAATTTCCTAAAAAAAAAAACTCTAAAATTAGACAATAGGGTAATTTGGTTACTAAAACAACAAACACTTAGGATTCTAAGCGAGCGAAGCGAGCTCGGGACTTTGGGCACCCCGACTCGAACAGGTTAGGTGCGAAGGGGATGGCGGGGTCCAGTGAGCTAGCCAAGCGAGTGAACTAAGACCTCGTCATCCTCTTCGTGTTAGGCTACTTTAAACCCTGCAAGCAAAAAAAGGACGCCCGCGCATCAGGGCTAAGTGACAACGCCTTATTACAAAATATTAATATTATTTACCTGGGAGTTTAGGTGAACTTGTGTTAACTAAAAAGGATCGAAACTACACAAAAAATTATTACTATAGAAACACGCCGTCAATAATTGTATAAAATATTAAATGAAAAATGTCTAAGTAATTAAATATCATGTGAAAAATTTGTAAAGAGAAGTATTTGCCAAATGAATGATAATAAAGTGAGTGTTTATAAAATAAAACATTTGCGGCATAAGTTGCTTGTGAAATAAATAGTATAAGAAGCGTTGGTTATAAAGTAAAAATTTCTAAAAGGAGTTTTGGTGAAACATTAGTGAATGGTTCACTATATTATATCTATTAAAGATAGATTGGATCTACTATGTAATCCTTTTTGCGTAACTCGGGTATCTCTTTTCGGGTAATGACGTCGAAAACAAACAGCTGACGATCGCACTTTCTATTGCCGAGGATGGTGTTGTGACGTTTTAAAAGTTTATTAGATTTAGAGAAATAAGTGTTCGTGGCAAAAATCATGGATTTTAAAATTCATAATCACGTTTTCTTTTAAGAATATTTTATGTATCGTACTTTGTCTGGTAATGTCATTGGTAAACTATTTGCTCCTTTCAAATCGGTCAGGGTTTTTATTAACATATTGTGTAAGTAATTATTTACTATCTCAATCTTTATAGCTGGATTTCTATAATTATGAAACACAGCCTTAAAGTAAGTCGTTTCAACGTACCTAACGGAAATCCTATACCTGCACCAATAAAATTCGTATCATTGTACCAACAGGTTACTAAAGGTATAACCACGAGGGTCAGCCCATGAATAATAATTAATTCATTCTTTAATGTGTGAAAACACCGGACATCCGGTTACTGAACACAAAGATAGGGTAATTAATGTGATTTATGTATATATTCTCGTATGCATGGGGTTTCATGGTCACCCTATTATAGAACTTCTTCTTTTCATAATATTGTTAATGGCTGACAAAATTTTTATGCTGCCCATGGGCAGCTGAATCTGATCTGAATACGAAAGCTTTACATACCGTCGAGAAAAATATCTCAGGCATGTTTGGTTTTCTCACGATGTTTTCCCTCACCCAAGCTAGTGATAATTATAAAATACGCATATGAATCCGAAAATCAGATTTGCGTGCCTAGGGTTCGAACTTGTGACCTATGACTTGGCAGTCCGATGGTCATACCACTAGGCTATGCTAGGCTTTCAATTATAGAACTAACCAACTACTGACTAATGTGATTTCCTGACGTAGTTGATTTAGTAATATCATGGTTTATTGTACACAACAATATAAACATAGCGCTATAACAATGCAATTAATTAAATACACAATAGCGCTCTTATTCCTTAATTAATAAGGAACCATGCCTATGTTTGTTTGTGTTGCCCAATATTTACTTTAAATCTGGACGTGACAATTAATCCATATTTAAATGTCATCAGAATTTGTTATCGATGCAATAACTCATTTAGCGTTGACAGTAATTGATTTACAGTGGCGTAGCATATGAGCGCACTGTGGGAATTTTTCTGTGAAATGAGAAGGGTTATTTAAGAGACTTTTTGGCTTACCTGGCTTGCTTTAAACCAGTTTGCTGGCTTGTAGTACACCCTTCAATTATGATCACCCCTTTCTAATAGATGCTGTGTTAATACTAGCTTATTATCCTCGGGGCTTCAGCGTGGAGATCGGAATTTGTCCACGGGAATATACTTGTTAACGCATCAGTCCCACCGTTGGCTCCTGTTAATTCAGCGCAACTCGTAGATAATAAGATTTTAGCTATAAGTATTTTACCAGGCGTTTTCTGTACTGTCCTGGCTTACGTTTTCTTTTTTTCTGTCAATAAATCAAAGTTGGTTCTCTGCGTGCTACATCCTGAGTTTTAATTCTATAAATTCCTGTCCACAGTTTTATTCATGGTCCAATCGAACCGGATAATATATTATCCACATACTAGCGAAGTGGAATAAGCTGAATTGGATAATTTGGAAATTTTATATTGAAATTGTGCTGGAGTGACGAGGTAGCAAACACGTGCTTGGAAGAAGTGTGATTAAGACATTAAGTGAAATAAAACAGGAAGTGTTTATGCATTATAATATTAATCAAATTCACCCAACACTCATTATATTAAAATAGGTAAAATAAAATATAGGAATTAAGTATTTATTAATAATAAGGTTAGTAACATATTTTATATTACATTCACAAAGTAATTTACTTATTTTATTCCTTTGTGTACCTATACATATTTACAAGGAATTATTTACAGAGCATTAGTTAGGTTAAATCAGATTTGTATAATCATAGTTAACGCGTGCTTTAAATACAGTACAGTAGTGTTATTGTTAACCTACATTAGTTAGCTATTTAGTTCACAATATACAAATATTATTGTCTAATTAAGCCCTTTAAAATTTGACCTTTGTAAACCTTTAAAAAGTAGATAATTGTTTTGTTTGTTACGTTATTCTTTAGAATAGTAAACCTTACACACTTTCCTAATATCAGCAGTGATAACTAAGTCAACTTTGTACACTTAATAACTTAGCCTATATTTGCTTACAGTCTCATTGGTAATTACGATAGGTATTTTTGTAACGAATAGTTTTGTTATAACATTATAATTGTGTAATTACAGGTCAACGACACTCACCTTTCAAAATGACTGATATTAAAGAACTTAAAAAGAAGTGAAGCAGTTATAAAGGAAGATTGACAGTATTTGGAACTTATTTAAGTAATTTAAAGGATGCCGATTTATCCCCCTTTCAGGTAATGGAGTTGCAATTGCGAGTCACTAAATTAGAGGATCTGTTTAATGAATTTAACGAGGTTCAATTGAAAATAGAATGCATGTGTGAAGCTTTTGATGTTGAGACACTCGAAAGAACCACAGTTGAATCTCAATATTATGGGTTGCTAGCTCAAGCTAAAGTTATGTTAACTAACTTTGCAAAATCTGAGCAAGATGAAGTAAAATCAAATTGCAGTAGTAGTAAGCGTCAGTTCGTCAAGTTACCTACAATCCAATTACCCAAATTCACAGGATCATATGATAACTGGCTCGAATTTCGCGATACCTTCGCAAGTCTCATACATGGCAATGACGAAATAGACGAGGTTAATAAATTTCATTACCTGAGATCCTCATTAGAAGGATCTGCTGCTATCGTGATCCAGTCAATTGAGTTTTCTGCTCAAAACTATAATGTGGCATGGGAGCTTCTTTGTGAACGATTTAATAATGAACGGTTATTAATTGAAAACCACGTTACAGCGTTGTTCAATATCGAGTCAATCACCAAGGAGTCCTCAACTGCATTAAAGGGTATTGTGGACAATGTTAACAAAAATATCAGAGCGTTAAAAACATTAGGCGAACCTGTTCATAGTTGGGACACATTACTTATCTATGTAATTCGACAAAAAATTGATTCTAAAACGTTAAGAGAATGGGAGGAATTCAAAGGGCGTATCGATAAATCTAGACGAATCACGTTTGATCAGCTTATTGAATTTATGCGCAATCGCGCCGACCTAATAGAAACACTGGAAAAGTCACGTCATTCAACAACTAATGTAAAACATACCACTAAAATAAAATCCTTTGTTACGACAGAAAACCCCAGTAGTTCTTCATCACATAGTTGTCCAAAATGTAAAGGTGATCACAACCTCAATTCATGTCCACAGTTTCTATCTTTAAGCGTCAACGATAGAATGTCTTTACTACCTAGCTATAAGGTGTGCTATAATTGTTTACGTCACGGTCACTATCCCAATAATTGCAAGAAATCAGGCTGTAAAATATGTAAACACAAGCACCACACACTTATTCATAACGCAGATTTCAAACCAAAACCTGTTTCAAACAAATCAGCTGATGGTACGACCGATAAGGCTAAGGTTGAGTCATCATCCACTGGCGACACAAACAATAGTCACGTTGCGCTCTCAGCTAATATCTCTGCGCATTCGCATAGGAGCGGCACAGGCGACATCCTGTTGTCAACTGCGTTAGTTAGGTGTTACGATGTCAATAATAAAGAATACATCGTTCGAGCTCTTCTTGACTCTGGTAGTTCGTCGTGTTTAATGACAGAGAATTTATTTAATAAGTTAATTCTGCCTCATTTCAACACAGATAAATCTATACAAGGCATAAATAAGTCCATTACGCTTGTGGAGAAAATGTGTCGTGTGCACATTAAATCGTTGCATGAATCTTACGATAATGATTTAATATGTTTTGTCTTGCCCACAATAACTGATAACGTTCCCGCTAGACAGGTACGTGTGAATATACCCTCAAATATTCACTTAGCTGATCCGTATTTCCACACACCCGCTTCTATTGATATTATTATCGGAGCAGACGTATTTTGGAGTTTATTAGGATCTAATAAGATTTTACTAGGTGATGGGAAACCAACACTTTATCAAACTAGACTTGGTTGGCTAGTTTGCGGCCCAATTAACGGCGGCTGTATTAATTCAATTAAATGTAATTTTACGAATATTACTGATCATGAAAGTTCTTCCAGTTCGATTGAGTTAGATGACATCCGAAACCAATTGACGCGTTTCTGGCAGCTCGAGGAAGTTTGTCATGAGTCATCAACTTATTCAGCTGAGGAGAAGATGTGTGAAGAACACTTTATAAACAACACAACGCGCTTAGCAGATGGCCGCTTTAGCGTTAAATTACCGTTAAAGGAATCTTCGAATAGTTTAGGCGATTCATATTATCGTGCAAAACGATGTTTTCTGTCACTGGAGCGCAGAAATCTCAGCCAACCTTCACTCGATAAAATGTACAAAGATTTCATGAATGAGTACATTTTATTAGGCCATATGTCAGAGTGTAATATTAATGAAGATCAGTTGTCATACTTTATTCCTCATCACGGAGTACTGCGCGAGAGTAGTATTACAACTAAATTACGGGTGGTATTTAATGCTAGTGCACCCACTACCTCTGGTATTTCTTTAAATGCAATACAGATGGTGGGGCCTACCGTCCAGGACGATTTGACTACAATAATTCTTAGGTTTAGAATGCATAAGTACGTCCTCTCTGCTGACGTGGAGAAAATGTACAGGCAGGTGTCTGTACATTCATCAGATAGGCACCTGCAGCAAATTATTTGGCGTGATGATGCTTCTAGTACTCTCAAGGCTTATCAATTAAATACTGTTACCTATGGCACGGCTAGTGCACCGTTTCTCGCTACTAGGTGCCTCAAACAGGTCGGCCTTGAATGTCAGGATCAAAAGGTCGCCGATGTTATCCTTCATGATTTTTACGTGGATGACCTTTTGACTGGTGCGGACGTGTTTGAGGAGGCTCAACTATTGCGCCATAAGGTGACGGATGCTCTGGCGTCTGTTTGCATGCCTTTAAGGAAGTGGAAATCTAACGAACCCAGTTTAATTTCAGAATCATCTGGCGAGTCTTTTGATTTCCACAAGGAAAGTGATGTCGTCAATAAGACACTTGGTCTTAGCTGGCGAACTGACACAGATGATCTGTGTTTTCCTATAAACATTCCTGAATGCATAGAAAATACTAAGCGTGGAATGTTAGCAGTAATCGCGCGAATTTTCGATCCTCTGGGGTTGTTAGCACCGTGTGTTGTGAGCATGAAGATGTTGCTTCAGAAACTTTGGCTGGACGATATAAAGTGGGATGACCAGCTATCACCTGAAGTTGTAGCAACATGGGCGAACATAATTAAAGCCTTACCGTGCCTTCATAATTTACGTGTCTCACGTCGTGTGGTCTGTGACGCATACAAACAGGTGGAATTTCACATTTTTACTGACGCTTCGGAGCGAACTTACGGCACTTGTTTGTATGTTCGCAGCATAAATGAGCAGGGTGACGCCGACGTCCGATTATTAATCGCTAAAAGTCGCGTTACTCCTATTAAACCACTAACAATACCGAGACTTGAGCTCTGTGCTGCTGTGCTTGGTGCACGTTTATATCAAAAGGTTGCTAATTCTCTTCGCATTACACCAGTTAGTGTAGTTTTTTGGACCGATTCCATGATAGTGCTGGGTTGGCTAAAAATGTTACCTATTAAATTAAATACTTTTGTTCGCAACCGTGTTGCCGAAATACTAGAATTATCAGGTGCAAGCACTTGGAAACATGTGTCGACACACGACAATCCAGCTGATTTAATAACCCGCGGAGCGGAACCTACCGCTATGCAATCACTGGACTTGTGGTGGTTCGGTCCATTGTTTTTAAAGTGTGACAGTACCACATGGCCACCCTCTCCTATAAATCCAGGAATCTTACCAGAGATGAAATCTAGTATTTTAGTTAATATAGCTCAAGATTATCATGCTTACGAAGATTTATATAAAACATTAATCGAATTTAATCGTTTTTCCAACCTTAATAGATTACAGCGTTCTGTTTGTTACGTTTTTCGTTTTATTAATGCATGTAGAAGGCGTTCATTAAATACATCTTATTTAAACTCTCAAGAATTACAAAATTCATTAAACTTTATTATTATTCAGTCGCAAAAAGAGTCTTTTCCTGAATATAATTTACTAGTAAATAATAAAAAATTACCACATAAAAATAAATTATTAAGTATAAACGTGTTTCTAGATGAACATAAAATTATTCGTGTAGGTGGTAGATTAAAGAATTCCGACTATTCGTTTGAAAAGAAACACCCAATATTATTACAGTCCACTCATCACTTTGTTAAACTTTTATTTAGATTTGAGCATATCAGATTGATGCACGCAGGTCCTCAATTATTATTAAGTACAATTAGAGATACTTACTGGCCACTTGCTGGTCGCAATTTAGCCAGAGCCTGTTTTCGACAATGCGTTCGATGTCAGCGCCTAAAGCCACAGCCAGTTGTCCCTCAGATGGGTAATCTTCCATTACGTGGGACACTCAGAAAGTTTTGCGAAACTAAAAAAAATTGTTCTATACGTACATATATTTTTATTAAATCTTTTCAAAGTACTTTCCACCAGCCTCTATACAAAGATTCATGCGCCTAAACCAGTTTTCAAAACACTTTTTCCAGTCCGCCGCAGACACCTCGTTTACAGCCTGCTCGAACCCAGCCAGCGCATCTTCCGGCGACGAAAATTGTATCCCTTTGAGCTGATTTTTTATTTTTGGGAATAAAAAGAAGTCACACGGTGCTAGATCAGGGCTGTAAGGAGGGTGACCCAGGAGTTTGACTGGCGTGCTGTCCAGGAAGTCCCTCGTTTTGAGTGCGGTGTGCGCAGGTGCATTGTCGTGGTGGAGCAGTAGCCCGCGGAGCCCTGTGTTTGGTCGCTTGTTGCTTATAACAGAGAAAACTTCTGGCAAACATTTGGAAGTATACCATTCGGCATTAATGCTTCTTTGATCCCGTAAGGGAATTGATACCAAGTGGCCAGTCAAATTAAAAAAGCTAGCGATCAAAATCTTACCCCCGCTTCTAGATCGCTTCACTTTGGTAGGCGTTGGCTCATTTTGAAACACCCAAACAGTCGACTGGCGCTTGGTTTCTGGGTCGTATTGATAAATCCAGGACTCATCACCTGTAACGATGTCGTAAACACGCCGAGACGAGCCTGCTTCAAATTTGTTAAGCATATCACGGCACCATTCCACCCGGGCCTGCTTCTGAGCATCGGTGAGGTTGTGCGGCACCCAGCGTGATACTATCCTCCTCACGCGAAGATGGCTGTGTAGAATCTCGTGAACGCTTCCCGATCCAATCTTCAATATGTGTTGAATCTCCTGATATGTAATTCGCCTATTGTCTTGGATTAAATTTTTCACTGCTAGCACGTTTTCTTCGGTAACAGCCGTCAAAGGGCGACCGCTTCTTTCGTCATCCCCCAAAGTTGGTCGACCGCGCTTGAATTCGTTATACCAACGATACACGGTTGCCTTGGAAGGGCCTTCATCCATGAATGCCATTTGAAGTCTATCGTACGATTCATCCGGTTTCAGGCGACACTTGAAATCGTATAAAATCATAGCTCTAAAATGTTCCCGGCGCAGATCCATATTTCAGTGAGACACAATACTTTGAATTAACTCGCAAAAAATGTGGAGGGAAATTTTGAAATTGGAACTTACTTATTTTTACTTATAAATAATCATATTTTCGAAAAACATAATAACTGGCCAGTCTCCCATATATAAAAACTTTTTTTCGCAATACTTTCTGAGGGGCCTGGTATATAGACTCTCACCAGCCGATTTTCCTTTTCAAAGCGTAGGAGTTGACTACGCAGGCCCTATAATCTCGTCTAGTCGTCAAGGTCGTGGATGTAGATTAGTTAAAGTATATATCGTCATTTTTGTATGCTTCACTACAAAGGCACTTAGAGTTGGTGGGTGACTTGACGAGCAGTAATTACTTACAGGCTTTACGTCGGTTCATGTCTCGAAGAGGAAAACCTCTCAATATTTATTCCGATAACGGAACATCGTTTGTAGGAGCATATAATGAGATAGCTGATTTTTTGAAACGCAATTGTGACTCCTTATCTGATAGTGCAGCTCTGGAGGCTATTAAATTTCATTTTATTCCTGCTTACGCTCCACATTTTGGCGGTCTTTGGGAGGCGGGTGTCAAGTCGACCAAATTTCATTTGTTCCGAGTGTTGGGCAATTGTCATCTAACGTACGAGGAGCTTAACTCCGTTTTGGTTCAAATTGAAGGAATTTTAAATTCTCGGCCGCTCACACCGTTATCGTCCAAAAGTCCGTCGTAAAGTGGAGGTTGGGCCGCGTTGTTGGTCTTCATCCTGGCACAGATGGCATAAGCAGAGTTGCCGATATCAGGACCTCAACTGGGACTATCAGAAGCGCATTCTCCAAGATTTGTCCGCTATTACAAGATGACAACTGTTGAAAGGCGAGCTTCCAACGGCCGGGGGCATGTTAACGCATCAGTCCCACCGTTGGCTCCTGTTAATTCAGCGCAACTCGTAGATAATAAGATTTTAGCTATAAGTATTTTACCAGGCGTTTTCTGTACTGTCCTGGCTTACGTTTTCTTTTTTTCTGTCAATAAATCAAAGTTGGTTCTCTGCGTGCTACATCCTGAGTTTTAATTCTATAAATTCCTGCGAAGTATCCACAGTTTTATTCAATACTACTACAAATTATTCCATGCATAGGTCATGGTCTATTCTTGTCTCCTGCAAATTCGTACAGCTGCTAAGCGAAAAAGGTTAGAGACAGATTGACAGACAGATGTTCATAATATTAATATGGATGAGTTTCACAAGTATAGAATAAGGCTTGATTGCTTATTCTATTAAGTCACATAAAAAAGCTTCTCAAAACGGTAACAATTCACTGATTTATAACCAAACAAACGTAGCAATAAAACATAACATTACTTGCAATTCTACATCCAATGCTTTACTATAATCCACTTTATAGTTTACCCTACAAGTTTTACTATACGTTGTTGGAGGTTTTGCCACTTTTGCACGCAAATTGGTTGTAGTTCGGTCTGTAAGAGGAATTGTGACGTCGTTGAGGGACTCAGAAGAATACTTGTGTTGCAAGTCTGGAGGGACAATCAGACGATTGTAGAGATTGATCGAAGAGTCTGTTTTTTTGTACTATTAAACGCCACGGTAGCGCACGTAATTCAAAATTTCTTACGTGTTTTGCAATTTGCACGTCAATATCATCATCTGCCTAGCCTTTTCCCAAACTAGCTTGGGGTCGGCTTTCAGTCTAACTGGATGCAGCTGAGTACTAGTATTTTACATGAAGCGACTGCCTATCTGACCTCCACAACCCAGTAACTGGGTAATACGATACCCCTTGGTAAGACTGGATATCAGACTTTTGGCTTCTAAATACTCGTAACGACTGTCAAAGATCTACAAATGACAGCCGGAACCAACGGCTTAACGTGCTTTTCGAGGCACTGAGGAAACTCGGTATGTAATTATGGGCACCCATCCACGGAACAACCTCGGCGAGCACGGCCTTAACCTTAAAGACCCATGCGGCTGTTATTATTTAGCCACGAGCTCCTCTCTCAATATCAGGTCTTATGTTGATTAAAATAATAATTCGCGACCGTAAAAATATGGCTTTAGTTATAATAATTGAAATCAAAATCAATACAACCCTTTTGGTTCGTTTAATCCAATTGAATGACTTTTTCATGAAATAGGCACTCAAACTTTGCATTCTGCGATTTTAGAAAACAATGTTTTTTTTTTTCGAGTATTCTAATATTTTTTTTTTTGTGAATGGCATCTCGCAGTTCAACCTAGGAGGTTGTCGTCTGCTTAACCGGACTATCCTGTGGGTGCCTTAAGAGTAAGGCCTCCAGCCAGGGCATAAAACTTACAAACTAAGCGACTACACGCTAAGGGTACCCCCTGTGGGGTACGAGCCTCGGCTTAGGGCGTCGCTGGGGGAGGACTGCATGAGGACAGGCTGGATCTGAATGATATCATTATTAAGGGGCTGATTTAAAACTACTGGCACAGCATCGCGGGCTGGCTCGAGCGAGGGTCGGGGAGGGCATGGACCGGGACGTCGCGACGAACCTCGACGGCGAGGTCGGAAAGACGGCGGTTTGTGTCTGAACTTTTTAAGAGTGCTAGTCTCTTTGCTACTCTCCTGGAGGAGGGTGATAGCATCATCGGGAGTGACGAGGGTATGCCGAGGACGGCGTACTGTACTAATGCGCGAGGGTTCGTAACGGGCGGCCGCTGCGATCAGGGGATTACGGTGTTTAATGGCGTTATCGAAGAAACGCTTCGAAAGACGTTTCATAAACTGAAGGACGGTGGGCATTCTAAGGTCTACGTGTAGACGGTCATTACGGACATAAAAAGGGGCTCCCGTGACTCTACGTAAGAACCGGTTCTGCAAGGTTTGCATCCTATGGATGTACTTAGGCTTGGTGTGAGCGTACACGACGCAAGCGTACGTCATAATGGGGCGGATCACCGCGGTGTAAAGGCGCAACTTGCACTTGAGTGACAACTTGCTTTTTGTCGAAATCATGAAATGAAGCCTACCCATAGCAAAGGCAGCTCGGTCGCGAGCTGCTTTGATGTGCGCCGCGAAAGACAGGTGGTTGTCAAGTAAGACTCCTAAGTACTTGGCTTGCTTTTCCCAAGGGATAGGCTTACCGTACATAGTGATCGGGCTGAGCGCGGGTGGCTTATTTTTACGCGGTTTAGAGAAAAGAACTGCCTGGCTCTTGTCGGGGTTCACCTCGATTCTCCATTTCCGGAACCAAGCGCCTAAGACGTTGGCTGAGGTTTGGAGGGTGCTGTAAATAGCGTCGTGACTACGGCCAGTGTAATAGATGGCCGTGTCGTCCGCGAACAGGGCTAACTGTGCCTTCTTGCTCTTGGGGATGTCACTGGTGAACAGAGTAAAGATAAGGGGAGAGAGCGGGGAGCCCTGAGGGACTCCGGCTCTAATGGGGTGAGGGGAAGACAGTGCCTTCCCGATGCGATAGCGGAAGGTGCGATCCGACAAAAAGTCTCGTAAGATGAGCACGAGACGGTCTGGCACTCCCAGTTTGTACAGCTTATATAATAAGCCGTTGTGCCAGACTTTGTCGAATGCCTTTGCTATGTCGAAAAACAACACACCCGTCATCGCTCCACGCTGGAAGCCAGCGCTCAAGTGTTCTACGATGCGGTGGGCCTGTTGAATGCATGAGTGTCCGGTCCTGAAGCCGAACTGTTCGTTGGGGATAAGACTCTTAGCCTCGGCGAAGTCTTTGAGTCGCTTATACATAAGTCTCTCGTAGATTTTTCCGAGTGCATTCAGGAGACTGATAGGTCTGTAGCTCGAAGGATCAGACTTGGGTTTGCCTGGCTTTGCGAAACCGATGACCGTGGCCTCTTTCCATATTTGGGGAAACGCGTTGTTGCTCAGGGCGCCATTGAAGATGGCCGCCATTAACACGACGAGCTGAGCGGGGAGGAGTTTGAACACCCTATTGGTGATTCCGTCGGAGCCGGGTGCTTTCCGCGGTTGAAGTTTGTTAATGATGTCTTGCACTTCGTCATTTGTGACCGGAGGCAGAGGATCATCAGGGTCTTCTTCGGGGGGCAGGGCGGTTCTACGTTCGACGAATGCGTTTACCTCATCGAGATGTCGCTTGTCTACTGGTTGAGAGCTGGGGGAGCACTGGGACTCCACGCTGTCGGCTAGGCATTCGGCCTTCTCAGAGTCGTCGAATGCGACGCTCTTATCGGGTCGGGTGAGGGGAGGCATCGAAGCCTCTTCGGTGGAGCGCAACTTGCGTTGCAGCTGCCAGAAGGCTAGGTGGGTAGGCTCGAGTTCGCTTAGCGTTTTGTCCCATTGATTATTACGAAACTCACTGGTGCGATCCTTTACAGCACGCTGTAAATTACGCATGTGGGCTTTGTTTGCCTCGCAGGGAAAGCTGCTGTAGGCACGGATGGCCGCGTTCTTTTCGGTTATCAGTTCACGTACGTCAGCGGGTAGTGAGCAGTCCTTCAGTACGGATTGCACGTGTTCTGTAAACGAGTTGATGGCGGCCGTCATGTCAGCGACTGAGACTATGTGATGGCCTCCAGGTGAGGCGACGTGGTGGATTTCAGCTTTTCGCTGACTTTCCTCCAGTCGGTTATCACTTGGGTCGGCGGGGGCTGGCTGGGGTCAGAAGGACCCGAGCGGGGAACTAAGTGATCACTGGTCGATGGTCTGAGTTAAGCTCATGTAAAGTGTCGATAGAATGCAACTTAAGGTTGACATTCTTGACTAGCGCTATGTCGAGAACGTCCGGACGTTGGTCGGGGTCGTGGGGATAGTGGGTGTGCTCCATAGGAGCGATGGGATCGAAGTTGAGGGACTCGCCCAGGTTATACACGTGACGTCCTCTGGCAGAGGTTGTCGTGCTGTTCCAGGCGGGGTGTTTGGCGTTGAGGTCGCCCGCTATGATAACGGAGTCGCTCAAGCCGAAGAGGACGGCAAGGTCTTTGGTGAACAGAGTGTGCTCCTCGGACGTGCCGCCGGGAGGGATGTACGCAGACGCGATAGTGATCGGTTGATGGCCGGTCATGCCTAGTCGACACACTGAGGTCTCGAGTAGAGACTCCATGGGAGGGGGATCTAAGGGGATGCAGTGCAGTTCTTTTCTATAATAGATTAGAGTACCGCCCTTGTGGCAGCGTGACCGATCGTTGCGAACTATGCGATAGTTGGCAATTCTCGGATCGCGGTGACTGGGTTTGAGGAAGGTCTCCTGTACGAGGAGGATATCAATTTGATGGTCGCGGAGGAAGGTGGCGATCTCATCACGCTGGCCTCTAATGCCATTGGCATTAAAGTACCCTAATTTTAGGGATCGGGGTTTGGTGCACGTTAATCTTGTATTATCCATTGGAGTTAGTCGAGATTAAGGTTGCGGAGGAGGTCGCCTAACTTTAGTAGGGACTTGAGGATAATTTTAAGTTTATCGCCACCAGTGTTAGCCGCCCTGAGATCATCCGCCATGCGGTCTGCTTCGGGGGTGACTAACTCTGCTAACGATTCTAAAATTACGTTGTGAGAGGGGTCCACAGCCGCGGGGCCGGGTGGCGTGGGACGAGCGGGCACCGGTGCGCTCGCTTGGGCCGCGGGAGTGGGGACAGGGGCATCTAATAGCCCGGGGATGGGGCTGGACTTTGCTTTACTGAGAGCCGGGAAGGCTTTCTGGTGGTTCAGCGTGGTCCAGGGAGAGGGCCTCTGAGGGCTGCGGGCATCTGGGCAGAAGGTAGCCTCACCGATGGGCTTTCTCTTTGTTGGCGGGCGCTTGCACTGCGGGCGCTTGCAGTTGGCCGTGTGGCCCGACTGGCCGCAAATTACACAGCTCGGTGGCTCCGTGCAAAGCGACTTGTCTTTGGGACGGGGGCAGTCTGCCGTGCCATGGTCGCCTAGACACTTTACGCATCTGTGCGGCGCATGGCAGTTGGCTTGGCTGTGACCGTACATCTGGCAGCGGTGGCACTGTCCGACTACGCTTGAGCGGTAGGGCTTCTCTATTGAGATGCCTGTCAGGGAGCACACCGACTTCACTTTGAAGATCGGGTGGTGACCTTCTACTGGGTCACAGATGACCAGTACCATATCGTAATGGTCTCCACCTCTCGCCTTATGAAGGCGGTGGACGGCTGCGACCGGGATGTCCTGGCCTAGGAGGTCATTGAGGATGTCCTCCGTGGGGATTTCCTTCGGGATCCGCCTGATCACCACGCAGGTGGGCTTCTCCTCAGGAAGAGAGTAGGTATGGAAGGCTATGCGCCTACCGATCAATTGACGGGTTAGTTCCCTGAAGTCGGTGGTCGTAGGGACCACCACTTTGATACCCTGTTGGGTGCTTTTCGCGCTAGTGTATTGAATACGGCGCTCATTGCACATTTTGGACACGTCTGTCCATTTCCCTTTGTCCTGAATGAACAACGGGGGAGCGGGCTTCAGCTTCTTTGACGAATCGGCTGAAGGGTTAGCCTTAGGGCTTGTTGGCCTGCTGGTATGAGCAGCGGCGGACTTTGGTGCGGGGACCGGGGAGGTGGGACGGGACGCCTCGGGAGAGGGGGCAGAAGGGAGCGCGACGATCTTTTTGGCCATGGCGGCCTGGGATTTTTTGCCCTTCTTCCTCTTGCCCTTTCCGACGACTTGATAGTCGTCTTCAGAGGATGAGGAGGCAGAGCACGCGTCTAAAATTGACTCTGAGTCGGAGATTGGCTCAGTTGTGTCCATGTTCTCGGAAACGGGAACAATGGACGCAGGTTCGGACTGATCCTTTGTTTGCGAAACAAAAGGTTTCGAAACAATGGGTCTCGGTTTAGCCGGAATCGCGGCGGCGACGACTGACGGTAAGCCTTTGTCCATGTTCTCGGAAACGGGAACAATGGACGCAGGTGCGGGCTGGACCTTTGTTTGCGAAACAATGGGTTTCACAAGAATGGGTCTTGGAGTAGCCCTAATCGCGGCGGCGACGGCTGGCGGTAAGCCTCTGTCAGCAGGTGGCGGCGACAAAGGGCTCTCGAGCGCGTCACTGAAGTCAGTGACGGCAATACTGGAATGCCGCAAGGCAGCGATATCGGACCCATATTTCTCTAAGTATTCTAATAGCAGTGACTTAGTAATATATAACATTTTCACAAATGAAACGAAGGCTACTCTTGGCAAGGTTGGTCGTGGGTTAATATTCATTACAGACTCCAAACCAATTGAAAACTAGATCCCGGCTGTCAATTCTACATTTTGGACTGCCGTTACAAGTAACGAGGTCGAGAAGTCTGTCAGCCACTTCTGCGAAGAGTTTTATGTGACTCTAGAACTGCGTTTTGGAAGTAAGATAGTCAGTTGCTCCATCTAAAATACTGGATTTTACCTACATCCGGGTACTATAAAAGCCGAACCCCATAACTGGGAAAGGGCCAGGGCAGATGACGATAAAAGTTGACGTGGTCACTAACACTACCAATTAACACTGGAACAAGAATATTTACTATGTTTAAATATCGGGAACTTAAAACATAATGAATAGATGACGATGATTTTGCCATTTTAGTGTAATTTTTGTCGTTGTTTTATAAACATGGCGAGCAGTGCTGGCCCAGTGGTGGCAGCCCCGATTTACGAGATGTAAGCCGTGGGTTCGAACCCAGGCAGGCGCAATACTTTGTGTAATTTATTTCATCACCGCTGCCCTCAAAAACGGTGAAGGAAAACATCATGAGGAAACCGGCATGTCATAGAACTAAAAATTCGAAGACATGTGACATCTACCAACCCGCACAGGACCCGCGTGGTGGATTACAGCCCACTCCCTCTCATGGAGAGGATGCCTGTGTCCCAGCAGAGGGAAAATTATAGGTTAATGACAATAATGATGATGATAATCATGGCCAATTTGTCTCTATATAGTAGGGTATAAAATGTCTTCCAACCTGATAAGAAAGCCATCCAAAACGCTGGCACAGCTATTGCCACAAAAAGTAACACCTGTTTTTCACCTTACCTCCATAATCTGTAAGAAAATTATTCACCAACCACCGTATTATGCTAATCAGGGTTGTCCCAACTGAAAGGTAATCAAAATGCTCTTGTATTCCTCCCCCCTCCTCCTAACAATATGGATTATGTTGAGAAAACACTGTCTGTTTGCTTTTTGTTACTTTATAGGTTGACGCCTGATTTTAGTCGAGTTTCGGATTTGCATAATTATTTGGGAGGAAATCATCAGCCGTCTTATTCATCATCTGCTTAACCTTTTGGGCCATGAAGCGACTGCCTTTTACTTACACAATCCAGTTATTTTGTAATACGATACCCCTGCGTAAACTGAGACTGTCACCTACGGGATAACTTCCGTGATTATCAATTGTTGTGAGCTCCTGATATTTGTACGCTGTTGCAAGCGCTTTGAACGCGGGATGACAAACCTTTAATAAGCCTGGTTGTCAAATTTTCGCGTAACTGACTGTACCAACTGTCATCGATCTACCAATGTTAGCCGGGACAAACAACGCCTTTATAGCGTTTACACCTTCCGACATTTCATACAAACTTTCAAGTCCTTATTTTTCGAAATAACTGAATCGGTTTTAATTAAACTTCATACGCATAAGCAGGATACATCGGTCTAAAGTTACTTAAAAACAGTTTCGAAAAATAGTGTAAATTAGAATTAGAAACAGCTAAATTAGACCGATTATAAATTATCTATAGAAACAGAAATTTCCAACTATCTTTTTTTTAAAGACATTTCGTAAATGATTTTTAGTAACTTTTTAGACTTTATGCATATGAAGTTTCATTAAAATCGGTTCAGTAATTTCGGAAAATAAGGACTTGAAAGTTTGTATGAAATGCCACAAGGTGTAAACGCTCTTAACGTGTTTTCCAAGGCACGAAGGAATCTCGATATGCAACCCATTCGACCTCGGCACGCTGTTATCATGTAGCCACGAGCTCCTCAACTAAAATTCAATATTCAAATAATAATAAAAGTTAATAATACCTGTACACACAAGAAGTCCGAAGGAAATAATAAAATTTTATTGCTTGTCCCCGACATATAAATATTTGCAAAATTAATATCAGCTTGCACTAGCCTTTACGTCCGACCTTGTTCGCTTTTTGTTTGATTAAATTATTTTATTATCTGTTCTGTTGAAGTAACGACTGCACTCTAGTTAATTGGAGTTGTTTTTACAATAATATTGAAGCTTAAAGTTTTTATTTTTTGAAATGGTAATGGTGTAATATAATATTTTTGAATTATCAAAACAATTGTACTTGTTGTAAATGTAGACTGCTCAAGATGAGGTCTTGAGTTCGATTCCCAGTTTAGGCAGTGTTATTGGGATTTTCTATCAGGATTTTTTGATAGAGTCACGGAGCCTGGAATTGGGCCTAGTTGATAGCAATCTTTACCCTTTTTTTTGTTTTCTTATATGAAATCGTCAAATGACTCCTCCCGCTCTGGGCGGAGTGGAAGGGAGTGTCAGACTTAACTGACTAAAACCCATCCATGTTCCTTCTTAGCCTTTTGTGTTCCAGGGCCACGGTATCTCTTTCGAACAGTCCCGCAGCCCTGGCAGGCAACAATCTCACCCCTTGGTTCAATTTCTAATTGTTTTGTCACCACCTCTGTTAAGAATAGAATAGAATAAAACTTTATTGTACACCAAAAATGAAAAATAACGGGCTTACAAAACTGCTAATCATATGGTTACAACGGCGGTCTTATCGCTGATAGCGATATCTTCCAGACAACCTTTGGATGGACATTATGGAATATAAATAAAAAAGGGGGTAGTCACTGGTGTACTTATTACACAAAAATGTTAAATAACAAAAGTTAAGTTATCACTTCATATATGTACATACATGTATAATATAAATATAATACATAAATATATATATATATATATAGATTTTTTTTTTTTTTTGATTTTTTGTTTTTTTTTTTTTTTTTTTTTATTTGTTAAGGTAGTATTCGACCGATTTTGTATCAAATTAATTGTCTGAAAAATATTATGCTCTGAGAAATAAGGCTGAAAAGTGGCCGAGTATATAAACTGCACGAGTTGCAGACAAACGCAAGCCTAACTAAATGTATAAAAAAACTTTTTAACAAAGTCGGTAATTTTTTTATAATTTATTTTTTTATTTTACCTCTATTAGTTATGTTATGTCACATAAATCCTAGTCAAGTATCAATTTTACATTGTAACTAAACACCAGCGCATCGTCCATACCAAACGAAAAAATAATTAAAAATTATGTTCATAAAATGAATCACATAAATCGCATCATAAATCTCAGCGTAATCGGTGTACATACATGTAAAAAAAGACCAATCGTCTTGAGAACCTCATCCTTTTTGAAGTCGGTTAAAAACACACTTTTTTCCACTAGCCAAAACTTCAGAACACCACAAGCAACGATACTTACGTATACTTCTTTCCATGTCCATGTTTATACACCTAGTACACACACCGAGCTACCTGAGTACCTACTACGCACGTGACCTTTCTGAAGAAAATCACCAATATACTCGTATGTATGTGCTACATCTATATCTATCAAAGTAATCTGCGGCGACGGCAGCATAAAATATTGCTAGTGCCAAACCAATCACATTTTGTTCATTCCGTGTCAAGATTAGATTACGATGATTTGTAAATGTCAGATTCGAAGAAGATTTTCTTATTTGGGTAAGAGGAATTTCGATGTGTATCTGAGGACCTTTTCTATTTGTTCTCTTTTTGAAGTAAGCAACGACTTATTGTCGGGCCTACGATGTCCTCCCATACTTAAGTACTAACGCTGTAACAGAAATATTGTAGAACCAAATGATTTTAAAAGAGTAACCATGGAGTTTCTTGCCTTATCCATAGGAAACGACCAACACGAATCCGAGCACCTTTTTGTCGACGTTTTATAAGAGCCCGTGTCAAAAATCTAATTATTTTTATTTAAAAACCCCAAAAACCCCAAATCAAAATCAAAATATTTTTTATATAGGGCTATGTATGGCCTATATAAAAATCTTTTGATTTTGATTTCGGGTTTTTGGGCTTAGTTTTCTAGCTTTCCTGTGTTATGGAGTCGGCTTCCAGTCTAACCGGATGCAGCTGAATACCAGTATTTTACATGGAGCGACTGCCTATCAAACCACCACTATCCAATTAGTACTGGGTAATACGATACCCCTTGGTAAGATTAGTTGTCAGACCTTAAGGCCCCTCACTACCTGTTAGGACTTTGAAAGGTCTACAAATGACAGCGGGAACTGTTGGGCTTAACATGCTTTCGTCCGTGCCACCCATAGGTGGTCATCCATCGACGGAAAACCTATGCAAGCACACTCGATTTTCAGGTTAAACCGAACCTGAAAATCGAGTAGTGGCTGTTATTATTTAGCCACGAGCTCTTAATTCAATAATAAGATATTTCATCATCATCTGCCTAGCCTTTTCCCAAACTATCTTGGGGAAGCTTCCAGTCTAACCGGATGCAGCTGAGAACCAGTATTTTACATGAAGCGACTGCCTATCTGACCTCCACAACCCAGTAACTGGGTAATACGAGATCCCTTGGTAAGACTGGATGTCAGACTTTTGGCTTCAGACTACTCGTAACAACTGTCAAAGATCTACAAATGAGCCGGGACGAACGGCTTAACGTACTTTCCGAGGCACGGAGGAAACTCGATATGTAATTATGGTCACCCATCCACGGACCAACCACGGCAAGCACGGCTTAGCCTTAAAGATTAACTGTTGCTGTAGCTGTTATTATTTAACCACGAGTAACAAGATACCTTATGTATAAAAATAAACAAACTCGTTACATTACTAAAGTTCGCTTCACTTTGATAACTTAATCAACACATAACTAAATTTCCTAAACTAGTTAGTTCTTATGAGCAGCCGCAGCACATTCAAGCAGATATTTGTATCCTCATTTCAAGGAAACACATTACGTTAACCCAAAACTTGAATCCCAAAGGTTAGCAAAACAACTTCCTAAGACTTTGATTACAGTTGTGTATCAAAAGTTTGACTATTGCATAAGGTACTTACGGTCTCTTCATGGGGAAATCTCGTGAGGAAAGCTTTGAGTATGAATGAGGATGGCTAAAAGAGTAGGAGAAGACCAAGGAACCGATGTTTAGGGGTATGAGGAACAGGGCGTAAAGTTCCTTATCCCCGAAGTAAAGGGAGGAACCTCCGACTAGACAGGTGTTGTGTCTGGTGGGCAACTGCCCGACAGTTGTAGTCGGGTTTTTCTATATACTCTTAAGTCGATGTAAACTTTGCATGTGAAATGTAGGAAATTGATGATAGTTCTTCCGTCGTGTAATAGATGGCGCTAAAGTACTTTTTGTAGTTATTTGTTTTTTGTTGGTCGCTACAGATGTATGTACTGTGTGAAGGAGGCTATGGCTAGAAAGCCGGTGACGAGTAATAGAGAAGTATGGAAGAAAACGACATGCTGCGAGGAAACAAAATAAATTCTTTAACTATGGTTTTTTTTTTTAAAAAAAAGAAGGGAAAAAAATACAAAATTAATTTGAATAATAAGAATGGCGTTGATGACTTACGGACTTCTCATACTCAGTTATACTTGGAAACCGTATTACGTGCACTCACATTTTGCCAGTTATTTTTAAGTCTTTTTTATTTATCACTTCAAGTACAATGTACAGAGGCATTTTCTACCAGTCAACCTTTGGGTGATGCAGAGACAAACAGTGGTAGGTGTCTATCTGTAAAAAAATAAAATAAGACATACTAAGGATATATAAAATGCTATAGTATATATCAAAATACTATCAATATATAAATTCATCTAATAGGGGGCGAGCCTGTTGCCATTGCCAAAAACCCAAAAACACTTTGTCCGGCTTTCCCAGGCTCAACAGTCGAGCTTGCAACATTATATCAACCATACGGTAGGAGTATTTTGAAAATGAAAAGTAACAATCGCCAAATATTTTTTATATAGGCGTCAAATACTAATCTGAACATAAATTGCAAATCTGACATGTATGACATTAATGTGATGTAATAAATCCCGGCTCAAATCTTCGTGTTCCCTAAAAGGGTTTCAGTTTTCATGGGACATTGCTTCCCAAAGAGATATGAATAGGGATGTTCCCTTAAAACATAATGTGATTTTGAGGAAATATGGTTTTGTCGAAATTTTGGCATCCATAAGGAGCTTTGGAATGAGGAGATGTGATGATCTTCTGATTTTTTTATTGTGTCCTACCTTTTGTAGTAACCAATGACTTATTATCGGGCCTACGCTGTGCTCCAATACTTAAGTACTAACGTTTAAATATTGTAAAACCAAATGATTTTAAAGGCGTATAACCATGGAGTTTCTTGCCGGTTCTTCTCCATAGGAAATGACCAACCCAAACCGAGCACCTTTTGTCGACGTTTTTTAAGTGATATAGGCCTATGTAAAATAAGATATTTTGGTTTTGACGATAAAAGTATTCGATGAAAAACCGTTTTAAAATTACCTTGCGATTCATGACAGTTAATTCGAAACACTATCAGGTGGGGCGAGCTGGATCGAACCAACGACCAGTGGTCCATATGCGGAGTGGAGAAGAGATGTGGATTTCAAGCCATGTGATTGGTGAATCGCGACACAGCTCGTCTCCGCTCTGCTCCGCTCCGCCTCAGTGGAACCACAGCCTTATCCACGCGGCGTATTGCCCATACATCCGCTTCACCACCTCCGCCCGACCGTACGGACAAGCAGTGTCGTGTGAGGATCACCTTACAAACAAAAACAACAGCATGATGAAAGTTTCTCATGTATTTTTGAACGGTACTGTTATACTATTGGTGACTTCTGAGATCACGAGTAATAGAGAACAATGGAAGCTGAAGATAATATATGCTGCCCCTCCCAAATAAATTAATCAAAAATTATTCATCGGTAATTTAAAAAAAAATCAGCTATTCCATACATTTTGACCGAGTAGGTATTGCACTTTTGTAGGGAACAGCTTATTTTTTTTAATTGCTCATTGCACCCTGTATACATAGCCTTTGTACATAAAATCTCCAGACTGCTCCTGTCTGCTCTAGGATTTGTTAAATGTAGCTTTTTAAGAAACCTTTTTTTGATATTCGTACACGGACACATTGCTTACTAGTCATTGTCCATAAACATAGTAATTTATGTATGTTACGCACATTCGCTTAAACAAACGCTTAAATAATTCATGAAATCTCCGTCGCAAGCACGAACAGCTGCTTCGTTCTATTGGATTATGATGTATCTTGTTAGGAGTAACATTATGTAAACATAGTATGTTGTGTATGTCTGTGAGGTCGTTCGTTTATAAGTAGATCTACATGTTAGGGCACGCGAGACATACTAATGAGAGAGTATGTGTTGTAAGCCTTTTAGTGGCTTTACCTCTTTTGATAAACGTTCCAAGAAAATTAAAACTTAAGATCATGAACAGATACCCTTAGGGTGATAAACCAATCATGAGTTTGACTATACCAATAAATTAGTATTCGGAGAAAAAAATATTTTTGTTAGATGGGTTCATCGGGTCGATCTTTAAGGTTAAGCCGTGCTTGCCGAGGTTGGTTCTTGGACCATAATTACATACCGAGTTTCCTCCGTGCCTTGGAAAGCACGTTAAGCCGTTGGTCCCGACTGTCATTTGTAGATCTTTGACAGTCGTTACGAGTAGTCAGAAGCCAAAAGTCTGACAGCCAGTCTTACCAAGGGGTATAGTATTACCCAGTTACTGGGTTGTGGAGGTCGGAGTCGCTTAAGTCACAGAAAAACCACGACATATATATGATACGATGTCCATCTACGGTGACCTCAGGAAACGATTTAATAGTATCGTATACGTTTCATGATTGTATATCCTTACGAAAGCGGTATTGCCCTGTAATTGAGTTGCAAAGGTCAGCTTTCGGTCAAACGTAGCGACTACTAGTTAACCTATTTTAAGAGGACCTCTGTCGGAACTTTAGTGGAAGTAATAGAAATGAAAATACTCTGTGAAAAGGACCTTAAATACTATATTCTATTCGATTATAGACGTTAATTCAAAAAGACAAAGTTCAAAATCTAAGCGACGAAAATATAAGGATTACCCCTTCATCATCATCGGACTAGTCGTAACCAAAAATGTTGGGGTCGGCTTCCAGTCTAACCGTATATAGCTGAATATCAGCATTTTACATGGAGCTACTGACTGAAAAGAAAAGCTGTCAATGATTGCGTGTCGGTTGACAGGGAAGAACAGAAAAAAATGTGTTCCACCGACCCCATGTTTTCTAGTCATGTTTTCTTAACTGGTAACAGATATCTAATCGAATAAAATCAAATTAAAATATTTTTATTATACATAGACCTACATGTGCACTTATAAAACGTCGAGAAACAATGATATAAACAAAAACATCCATGTTTATGATATTGACGTTTTTTTGCATTTCAGTACATTCCTTAATACTGTTTAGGCCTTAAAGATAAAATCAACATAAAGCGTCCCGAAAACTAAAAACAAAAACTTCGAAATTGAACCGGATAAACGGGTTTCAGCCGGATAATTCGTTATATCCTCCCTAGTATTGGAGACGTCGTGATATCCGTCTTTATGAGTGACTTCTACGACAGCTTTGCGAATGACATACGGACATGAAAGATTTCACTTAAACTTATTTATTTCACTTTTGTGGGAAAATATTTATTTCGTGATTATTTATTATTACCAGTAATTGGAGTAGGTAGATTGAATTGGGGTCATTGATCCGAAACGTATATATTAATATGGACATTACTCCGGAATTGGTTGAATAATAAAATCATTTGGTTATATATTATTCGTATATATTAATATGGACATTACTCCGGAATTGGTTGATTATTAAAATAATTTGGTTTTACACTATTTCTGTTACAGCATTAGTACTAAAGTATGGTAGGACATCGTAGGCCATTTATTTCAATTTTGTGGAAAAATATTTATTTCGGGACTATTTATTATTACCAGTGATCGGAGTAGGTAGATTGAATTGGGGTCATTGATCCGAAACGTATATATTAATATGGAAATTATTCCGGAATTGGTTGATTATTAAAAAAAAAACCGGCCAAGTGCGAGTCGGACTCACGCACGAAGGGTTCCGTACCATTATTAATAAAAACGAAAAAAAAAAACTTTATTGTATGCGAGCCCCCCTTAAATATTTTTTTTTCTGTTTTTATTATTTGTTGTTATAGCATCAACAGAAATACATAATCTGTAGAAATTTCTACTGGCTAACTATCACGGTTCATGAGATACAGCCTGGTGACAGAAAGACGGACGGACGGACGGACGGACGGACGGACGGACGGATGGACGGACGGACGGACAGCGAAGTCTCAGTAATAGGGTCCCGTTTGACCCTTTGGGTACGGAACCCTAAAAAACAACATATAAATAGTAAATTAGTTTACTTTTGATACCTTCCTTTAAATTTTGAATTGAATATTAATAATATCACTACCAACATTAACAATATCTAGTTGAATTTGGAAATACCGGAAATACTTTCCGGAAAAATGGCTTATCCATGTCATTTTTTGTTTTTTCTGTGTGTATTTATGATACAAGTACCAAAAATCAATCGATCCTACTCCGATCACTGATTATTACATAGCATAAACATAACCGTGTGATAACAGGCGAGATTTTGTGGTTAAAATTTTTAATGGTCTAGTAGTCGTAAGGACTATTGCTGTACATTAGGTCGTGCGTTCGATTCCCAGGTCAGGCATAGAAATTATAGTTTTCATTACGAATTCTCACTTTGAGTATGGCGTCTGGATTTGTGCCACTTTGATAACAATATGCTCGCAACCTATCCCTATAAGTCCCTTGTGGAATTAAACATAATGTCGCAAAATGTGAATCTACAATGGTATGTTCTTTCTAAAGAGAAAACGTATGTAAAGATATTATGTTTATTTATTTTCATAACGTAGGCGTTGACAGAGTTTCGTCTATTGTTAGATTTTGAATTAAGTGTCAGTTGTACGGATCTATTTTGAGTTGAAATAGAGCTTCTGTCAATCTTGGTTGCTACCATGTCATTATAGTTTTTTTTTCAAGTGAAATCTTGTTTAGCTGTGTTGAGCGATTTTTAGTAGAGGAAAAAACTATGGGTTCACATCACATGCTCGTGACGTATAGCGGCCTGTTTATTGTGTACCGATTTAAAAATTCAAAAAACCGGCCAAGTGCGAGTCGGACTCGCGCACGAAGGGTTCCGTACCATTATTTATAAAAACGAGCAAAAATATCACTTTTTTGTATGGGAGCCCCCCTTAAATATTTATTTTATTCTGTTTTTAGTATTTGTTTTTATAGCATCAACAGAAATACATAATTTATAGAAATTTCAACTGGCTAACTATCACGGTTCATGAGATACAGCCTGGTGACAGACGGACGGACGGACGGACAGCGAAGTCTCAGTCATAGGGTCCCGTTTGACCCTTTGGGTACAGAACCCTAAAAAAGAACATCGTTTTGAGTTTTCTCTTCTGTCGGCAGTACAAAAGACTGCCTTTGTTTTTTCCCTTAGTACAAAAATTTCAAGTGGGGGGGCCCACTTGAAATTTTTGTACTAATGGCGCGTCGTGTCGCGGGTTCGATCCAACCGGTAACAATATTTGTGATTCCGGTTGGAATCGAACCCGCGACACGCACAGCAGCCAATCACTTATTAAGGCACTTTTGCACATCATCCTTTGAAGCAGTATGTCCACATTGACCTTCAATTGTAGTCTGGCTCAGCGCCAAGCGTCGCGATCAGAATCATTATTGTTTCTTCTAAACCATAATAAAATTTTAAGCGTGTTGTGTTTGTTTCTGTCAATCCTCTGTCATCATCCTCTTGAGGGTTCTGATGTTATTAGAGGTTATTGTCTTTTTATTTTTCTTCTAGATTTAAAAAAAATGTCATTGGCCAATGGGTTTCGTTATTTTTAGGTTGGACATCGCAGAACTTTGGTTGGAATTAGTATTATTTTTGGCCAGTTGCAGAAAAAGGCAGATCCTCATAATTATCCGTCTGGCACTTCTTGTCTATTGAATCTTAACACCAGTGTTCAATATAGTGAGACCGGCTATCTGAACTTCACAAATCAGTTAATCAGGAACAGAACATCACGCCCGTAATTCCAGAAGGATTATGCAGAGAGGTATTCCGTGAAGCACACCCAAACGAAGCACACCCAGGCGAAGCACACCTAAAGTATTCCACTTAGCACTTCCGTAGGTGGGCTTCAAATAAATAATTAAAATAATTAATTTCCTATTCCACGAAGCACACCTACGAATATCACTCGCATAGTGCGGAGACTGAGAAATAAAAATGTCGATAGAAGAAAATATTTATTATTTAAAAGACTAACTTAAATATCTATACTTTAAAGTCTTACTACGAGTAACATATTATTATGTAGTTATATGTTTTTTTTACTAACACAAATTGTATTTTATCATATATGTATGTTAGACTGTAAGGTTTATACAAGGTGTTGTTTTGCAATCTCGTCAATTCAAGGAGGTAACTATGCTAATTAAATGATTATCGTCCCGAATCAATAATAAAATGGGTATTTTTTTTTCTTATTTACGGAAGTCGGTAAGTGAGAACCACCCGCGTTTTAAATGCGGCCCGTTTGAATCTCGCCCTATAACCGCGCTACCACACATACACACAATCTCAAATGTTTATTCGATAATTTCTTATTCCCTAAGCCACGTCACGAGGGTTATTCTGAAATGTTGACTGACAACTTAAACAACCAAAAAAACATCGTTTATTAATAATTAACTCGGTACCGTAATTTTAATTGATTATTTATGTATTTTGTGACAACCTCCTGAATTTTGACGAGGATGCAAAACAACACTTTGTATATATGGGCAAAAGTTGCCTGAAAATAAATGTATGTTGGTGTTGTTCTTAAAACAGCTAACTCAAATTCCAAAAGAAGATTCATTTCTATCACTGATGTTAGGTTTTACAAATAGGCACTCAAAAGTCTCTCACAAATTAATATATTCAAGTTCATTTCCCTTTGACAGATCAGATACATTCGCCTTTAAAAATGTATTAGAAACGGATAGGGTTGAATTTTTTAAGGGTTGGCGATAGGCCTTTGGGGGTCGTTAGAAATTGGGCTAGGCGGAAAAGGGACATTGAGTGGCTTAAAATCTTTGAGTTTGCGCTGTTACATGTAGCCTCGACTCATCCATCGACGGCACGGTTGGCGCTGTGGTTGAGCGATCGGCTGCTGCGCTGCGTATCGCGGGTTTGATCCCCGCACGGAACAAATATTTGTATGACCTGCAGATGGTTTTTCCTGGCTGTTTGTGTATGTGAGTTTAATGTTTTTAAATGCACCCGCGATAAAGGAGAAATTCTTAGTGTGGGAAACCGGTTTAAAAAAAAAAGAAAAAAAAGATCCAGCCAGTCTTCATTGGATCAATTTTCACAACTCCTATAAAGACTTGATGAGACTTTAATGTACTTTATTTTCTGTGTGATTATTATACAATACCCAAATGAATCCGAAAAATCAGAAGCGCGATTCATCATCATCATCATTTCAGCCGAAAGACGTCCACTGCTGGACATAGGCCTCCCCCAAGTTTCGCCACATTGACATAACATGGGGGGTTTTGCCATAATCACCAAGCTTGGCAGTCGGGTTGGCGATCCTAGTACGGTTGTCACAAAAGCACAGAGAACGCTGCTGCCCATTCTCTGGCAAGTCCTTTAGTGGCGACTAACGACACCCACGGGAAGATATGGGATGGTGCTATTGTTTACGTCCGACACCATACATGGCAATCCAACGGTCATACCGAGATACTAGATATATACGTCAGGTAAAACCCGAGGGCTTACACAAGCGTTTCATATCTCTGCAACGACTTTCAATCTGTTAATCGGCATTTCTTTAACCAAGGACGTCGATTAAAAAGAGTGAATTAGTTTTCAAAGAAAGACTTTAAAATATGGAAATTAACAGCAGAATATCCAAAATTGAACTTTATCTAAAATTAACAAATTCAAACTTTAGAGCCATTTGAACACTATCTGAAAAAAACTTTCCAGTAATGTTATTTTATTTTATTTTGAAAGTACATTAAAATGGAAAACAGAAAGATTCAGTTGCTAACTACAAGATTGTTTTCTTGTTTTGTTTGCTCACAGACGTTGCAACAGTATTTTTTTTTAAATTTTTAATCCGGTCTCCTGAGGCAGTCGTTCCATGTAAAATTGTGGTATTCAAAAGCATCCAGCTAGACTAGAAGTCGACCCCAACATATTTAGGAAACGGCTAGGCAGGAGATGATGGTGGTCTTGTGAAAGCGTCATCAGCAGCTGTCGTTACAAGTATAACATGTCAAACTTGGCAAACATCATCATCATCATCAGCTTATAATGTTCCCACTGCTGCGTGGGACACAGGCCTCCTCTCTATGAGGGAGGTAGTGGGCTGTCCACCACGCAGGCCCAGTGCGGGTTTGTAGATGTCACATGTCTTCGAATGTTTTCGAGTTCGAACCCACAGCTTACTGCTCGTAAGGCGGGGCTGCCACCACTGGGCCACCGCTGCTCTCTTGGTAATTGTTTTGTTATATTATGAATTGTAAGAGGCATGTAATCCCTTTTTTTCTATGGTATTTCATTATTTATTAAATTTCGTTCTTCTGACAGGCAATTTATGGTATCTTAAATCTCTTTGCTTAGAACCATTTTATTGAAGGCATTGATCCTGAGTCTCATTTACAAAAAACTGAATATTTAAAGCCCAATCAAGATATGGAGATAGAAGATATCAGTAAAGGTGCATACAAGTTTGCTTTTTGCGTTGCTTGATAGATGTTTTAGTTTTGCTTGATTTTATTTTAACATACTGTCACCTCTCAACAAACGATTTATAGTCCGACAAAAATTATATTAATATTAGAATTAATAAGATACTTTATTGCACACTAAAATTGAAACATAACTGTATTACAATATTGCTAATTTTATGGTTACAATAGCAGTCGATCGTCTTACAAACGTAATTACTGTATTAGAATCTAACACAATGACTCAATTTTGTTTGATAACACGATTTATCGTCGAAAATCGAGCAATTATACTGGCCACTTTAGTGAATTTCACGAGAATTAGCCTAAAATAATATTGAAACAGAGTTTAATGGTTCAAGTGCCGCTTTAGGCCTCCAATCAAAGTTACTGAGACTGAAATAGTAATTAAACAGCGTATAAAGGCACTGCTCCACTGCGACCATGGCGAGGTTACGCATGTGTAAGTTTCGTTTTATATGATAGCTTTTCGCCGCGGGTTCGCTCGCGTTCATTTGGTATTTTACAATAACCAACTCGGACACGTAGCCACATCTATTATCATAAGAACGTTATTGTTGTTTTCCTCAAGAACATTACTTTTTTTCGGGATAAAAGATACCCCATCTTCGTTTCTGTTCATCAGGGCATCTGCCTAGCCTTTTCCCAAACTATCTTGGGGTCGGCTTCTAGTCTAACCGGATGCAGCTGAGTACCAGTATTTTACATGAAGCGACTGCCTATCTGACCTCCACAACCCAGGAACTGGGTAATGCGATACCCCTTGGTAAGACTGGATGTCAGACTTTTAGCTTCTGACTACTCGTAACGACTGTCAAAGATCTACAAATGACAGCCGGGACCAACGGCTTAACGTGCTTTCCGAGGCACGGAGGAAACTCGATATGTAATTATGGTCACCCAGACCAACCAAGCACGGCGTAACCTTAAAGATCGACCTGGGCGGCTGTTATTATTTAGCCACGACCTCCTTACCTGACAACGTATGTGCCAAATTTCAGGATCAAGGGTTTAGTGCTTTAGGTTTGAAAAGGTAACGAACAAACCAACTTACTTTCGCATTTATAATATTATAGTTAAGAAGTTAGGATTATGCTTGCGCTACTGCCACGAATACGTGTCCGACGAACAAGTGAACCGCGCAGCTAACACGATAAATCTCTACGTTCACTTCTTGCGTAGCAGTGGACAGTCGACTTTATTCTATTGGAAAATGGATTAGCCATAAAGCTCTGTTGATTTTATAGCTTGTAGTAAGTAAAGTTTACGACGGTTTCAAAGTAAAGTTATTAGCTGGAAGTTAAGACATAAATGTACGACAAAATATGTCTTTTAATGACAGAGCATTAAAAATAAATTAGTGTATAGTGGTATAGATATTTTTTCCGGGACTATTTTGAAAGAAATGGGCTTTCGGAGTTGAAGATTACAATTAAGAACTATTCTCAAACACAGACAGGAAAAAAATACCAACCAAGTTTCTTATGGGATATTTAAACTCTTTTATTTGTTTATTTTTTATTAATAACAATGCTAAAATATAAAAGACTTTCAACCGTCAAAAAAGGAATGTTTAAACTGGGTTTGGCAGCCATTAATCATAACTTAGCATTATGCAGCGCATATTCCCCTCTTAATTTTCATACATTTTTGAATGAATATTGAGAAACAGACACTGTAATTTTGCTTCAAGTTTAGATACTTCAACAAAATTCTAGAATACGTGCTCAAGTTCTCGTTATCCCCGCATTTACATAGAAGTTTCCAGAAAGCCTTGACCTAATACTTTCCCAAGCCTCCATCAAGTCCATAAGCGACTCATATCTTGTATAAACGAGCGATATATCTAGGGAATATCCTTTTCACTTGAGTGTATACCCAAAAATGATCCCAAATAACTCACGAAGTAAGAAATGAGGTTTATATGCCAACGGTCCCGTCTGTATCATTTGAAACCGTTTCTTATTTTCCGGGCGATTACCTTTGCCGGTATTTTGCTTCTGAAATTATGGTTTTTATTGATGTGCTAGCGGCTTGTACCTACTTGAGAAGGTTTCTACCAATTGATTCTAATATTGGGGCTTATTTAATACTAGCTGTTCCCGTGGCTTTGCTTACAAGACTCGGTATTTGATTGGCATTATAAGTCAAAGTGGGTACGCAAAGTTTGTAATATCTTCTACAACGTCGGATGACTTTGTTGGATTAACCAAATAACTGTTTTTTAAATTATAGTTCAATTTAAATTCATTACACATGTATACGTTGTAGATTAAACAATAGTAAAATCGCATCGAAATCTAATATTTAGATTAGAGGAACCGACGACCAGTGGCTCGTATTATCCTGGATCGTAAAAACTAAACTCACAAGTCACGGGGAGAGGCTTTAGCCCAGCAAAGGGATGACATCATCATCATCATTTCAGCCCAAAAAAAAAAGTCCACTGCTGGACATAGGCCTCCCAAGTGTCGCCACATTGGCATTTTGGAGGGTTTTACCATAATCGCCATGCTTGGCAGGCGGGTTGGCGATCGCAGTACGGTTGTTACAAAAGCACAGAGAACGCTGCTGCCCATTCTCTGGCAAATCCCTTAGTCGCCTCTTACAATACCCACGGGAAGATATGGGATGGTGCTATTCTTTACGTCCGACACCATACAGAGAGGGATGACATAGGGTGCACACAGACAGACACGAAAAACAATTGTGTATTTTACTATTTATTTATGGATAGAAATGATAGAAAACCAATATAATATTGATAACAAAGACAAACCTTTATAATAAGCCAATATCACATGCCATCCTTATTTCTCTCAAACAATCTACTTTCATCTATCCAATTTTCCGAAAGAAAACACAGTGTTTTGCGTTGTATCGTCTATGCTTTGTCAATACACAAGTAGTGACAAGTACTTCACAAAGGTCGCATACCTTTTATGTTATGCAATCTAGATACGAAACCTGACTAGTTTAAAAATAAATACACATTTATACGGGACTAGCTGTCCGGCCCAACTTCGTTTGCGTCACATTTTCCCCGTTTTCGCAACATTTTTCATTGCTGCTCCACTCCTATTAGTCGTAGCGTGATGATATATAGCCTATAGCCTTCCTCAATAAATGGGCTATCTAACACTAAAAGAATTTTTGGAATCAATCAATTTGGACCAAAAGTTTCGGAGCCTATTCAATGCAAACAAACAATCAAATCTTTCCTCTTTATAATATTAGTTTAGACAATCCATAAACGGTAAACGTACGAAAATATATGTAAATATACATACATGCACACGGATAAACTAAACTAAAAAATACAAATAATGCGAATATTAATTTTAAAAGATATACGGTTCGTTGCCATTGATTTCCTGGGGAAGTGTATTCCATAGAGAAATAGACTGGACAAAGAATGATCGATCAAAAAAGCAACGTGATTAGCGCCTTTGCTCCCTGCGATGCCGTATGGTCAACCACTTCAGAAGAGCCCGGTTCTCGGATGTATCATGATCATGTGTACGCGGATTGAAAACTAATCGAATCCAAGTATTTAGAGATCTTCTGCCAAGGTCGCCTTAACAACCGTTATTTTAATACGTCACTAATTGTGCAATGAATCAACTTTTTTTTCAGAACCTTTCCTGCAGGCGTAGCATGACATGCCGTAGAAACGGGCTATGTTATCGGAAAAATCGACAAACTGACACATTGTCTATCTGTCATTATGTTGATTCATACGTAGACAAAACTTGTTTCTACAGTGGTCCACGTGCTGGCTTATATAGAATACCTGTGCAAAATTTCATCAAATCTCTAGTAGCAGTCTCGTCTCTTGTAGCAGCTGCAACGTCATCTCCATGCTATGTGTATAGAAACATAGTATTCTTTACGGCAACTGAACCCAATATTAGTAGCACAGAAGCCAAATTCTCAATGTTTGTGTAACTGTGCAAACATGGCCGTTCTCGTCTTTTGATTACATCACGTTCATCAATCCCGTAAAGCCTCCTATTTCATCATTCTTAATATAGCAGATGACATGAACGTGAAATATGGTGTCTTTATTATACGTCATAAAATATTAATGGCGAGCAATGTGTAAAGGACAACCTTCAAATTAAGAGGATAATTAAATATTAAATGGGAATTTACGCAAAATCCTCAGCCTCTTCATATAATAGACGCACGCGCTACTTTAAAGCGTGAGGTTTTATATTTTTAGGTCCAACAAAGTCATCAACTGCCTAGCCTTTTCCTAACTATATTGGGATTGACTTTCAGTTTAACTTGATGCAGCAGAATGTATTTTACATGGAGCGACTGCCTATCAAACCAGCACAATCCAATTAGTACTGGGTAGTACGATACCCCTTGGTAAGACTGGTTGTCAGTCTTTCGGGTCACTGACTACTTGTAAGACTCTGTACTTGTAAGACTGTCAAAGACCTACAAATGACAGCCGGGACGAACGTTTTAACGTGTTTTATGAGGCACGGAGGAAACTTGGTATGTGATGGTTGGTCATACATCCACCATCCACGGACCAACCTAGATCCTCAACAAGAAGAACAATCCTAGCGGCTGTTATTATTTAGCCATTTAGTCCGGACGAAGTGCTATGGAGTTTTTTCATGAAGCATTTCTCCGTAACAGTCTGAGTCCGGGATTGTGCCCGGGATTGTGGCCGGTTGATGGCAATCCGCTTGCCTCATATTATATGGGACATAGGAACCATTACATTGCGGAATTGTGGGAAATACAGATATGACGTTTTGTTGTCATGACTGGATCAAGGTTATGTGTGGACCTTAAAACAGACCATGACCTCTGAGTTTGTTTCGCCTGTTTCTTTTTAGAGTAGTCAGGCACGAAATATCTCCCCATCTAGTTTAAAAAAACCGGCCAAGCGTGAGTCGGACTCGCGCACTAAGGTACCATTATTTATAAAAACGAGCAAAAATATCAGTTTTTTGTATGTGAAACCCCCTGAAATATTAATTTAATGTTTTAAGTATTTATTGTTATAGCAACAACAGAAATACATAATCTGTAGAAATTTCAACTGGCTAACTATTATGATTCATGAGATACAGCCCGGTGACAGACATACAGCGAAGTCTCAGTAATAGGGTCCTGTTTGATCTTTTGGGTACGGAACCCTAAAAATGAGGTTAAAAGAGTTTTCATGAAGTTATTTGCAAAATACGCATCATTTCTCTTACGAAATGGCTGGCAATGATAACATGTTAAGGAGTTGACAACTAGCAGCAGTGGTGGGCCACGTACCAGGCTCAAATATTGTCAATATTATATTGTTTTTTTTTTTAAATAGGTATCTGAGAAATAAGGGATATTCAGTTTCTTTGCTTCCAAGCAAACATGTTTGTTCTCAAAGAACTCTCGATTCCAGGAAAATGTATTTTTATTTACGAATATTTCTGCCGCTCTTATAAAACATAATAATATTGTATGTCATCGTATATTGACGAGTATTTTAGGGCTGACAGAAATTGACGATAGTTTTTTGATTCGAGATTGAGCTGGGGCTTTGAAGTCTTGAATCTTGTCTACACGCCTATAATTTCTGAAAGGTTAAGCAGACGTGTAACTAATAGTAAATCCAGTCAGGTAGTATACAAACAGTGGAATTAAAATCAGTGCTATTTGGTGTCTTTAGACCATGCATCATTACCGTCATTATCATTCTTCGGTCCCTATCCCATTTTTTTTTAAACGGCGCTGCATATTCTCAAATATTTAATTTCCTTAGCGTTTCGCCCCAATTTTACGTATGTCTTTTTAAACATATTTCTATTCAGTGTTGTGTTGAAGACGCGTCAAGCGGGTCAGAGATCGAGGCCCATTTGCATGATCGGATTAGAACGACCGACCATCGCAGATTCGTTGTATATGCACCATAGTACATCCTATGTGGTTATGTACCGGGCTGGTTTGAGAGCACTGGCTCGATTTGCATGTCTGAAGTAATCTCGGTTGGTTCTTGGTTAAGATGGACGAGAACATATACGTCACAATATTTCTTTGAACAGTTTCGTTTTCCTTATAGTTTCATTTTTTTTTCGATTTAATGTCACATTATTAATTTCAATTAGGCTATTAAAAGATAAAGGAGTATGAAGACGGGGTAAGCCGTGAGTTCGAACCCAGGCAGGCGCATTACTTTGTGTAATTTATTTCATCACCGCTGCTCTCAAAAACGGTGAAGGAAAACATCGTGAGGAAACCGGCATGTCCTAGAACTAATAACACGAAGACATGTGACATGTGACATCTACCAACCCGACTGGGCCCGTGCGGTGGATTACAGCCCACTCCCTGTCATAGAGCGGAGGCCTGTGTCCCAGCAGTAGGAACATTATAGGCTGATGATGATGAACATAGTGTAAAGGTACAGTACTTTTTGAACGCGAAACTTTACGAAGAAAATTTATTAACTATAGTTACTTATACGCAAAAGTAGATTCGGATTGAGAAGATAAAGCGAGTGGGTGAAATCCTAGGTATGAGCGCTACGTTGCGATATTAGAAAGAACACATTAAGAATTTTTCAGTAACAGTATCAAGTTGATCTCATTCTTCTAAATTCAAACGCAACATCATCTACCTAGCCTTTTCCCAGCTTCTGCTTCCAGTCTCACCGGATGCAGCTGAATACTAGCCAATACTACGGCAACTACCTATCTGACCTCCACAATCCAGTTAGTACTGACTGACCCAGTTAGTAAGACACAGTGTACCGTATCACCTGGTTGGTTTACCATGCTTTCCAAGGCACTGATCAACTCGGTATGTAGTGGTTTATTACCCATTCACAGACCATCCTAGACAATCGCAACTTAACACGGAGATTGATTTGAGCGGCTGTTATTACAACGCCACGAGCACATCAAAAAAAAAAATGCTCAAACGAGTCTTAAGTACGAAAATTGTCGTTCATCTCACAATCATCATCATCATTTCAGCCGAATGACGTCCACTGCTGGACATAGGCATCCCCCAACGCCACATTGACATAAGGGGGGTTTTGCCATAATCGCCACGCTTGGCAGACGGGTTGGCGATCGCAGTACGGTTGTTACAAAATCACAGAGAACGCTGCTGCCCATTCTCTGGCAAGTCCCTTAGTCGCCTCTTACGACACCCACGGGAAGATATGGGATGATGCTATTCTTTACGTCCGACACCATACAGAACATCATCATCATCTCACAATAGTACAAGCAAATACTTTCATAATCACTTCTGTATCAGATTTCTATACATATACCAACCTACATAATATAATTATTATATCCACCCGATTCATGCTTGCTCGAGTTCTAATACAGCAGGTATAATTCCGTGAAAGCTATATGAAGTAACTGAGCGAACTAGAGCGTATGATTTCTCAGTAGCAGGGCAGCAAAGTTATGATTGGTTGTTTGCCTATGATACCACTTTGTAGGTATCTGTACCCTCTAGCCCGGTATTCGAGTAATAAATAAAGGATAAACAAAATACTATCTAAATAACTTATAAGTATAGTTTAAAATTAGTTTAGAGAATAAGTAAGAACTGTGAGGAACCAAAAATAGCTTAGACCGCAGCTGCTATAGGGAAGTTTCGTAGAATACAAATTCTTCATAGAACAAAATAACTAATAGATAGAGATAGATAGACATAGTGCATTCATTTTTACTCACCTACTTAGGTATTTATTACTTACTTACAACTCATTGCAGAAAACTTTACTTTACTTTACTTTTATTAATTCATTGACAGACCACGCACGACCTAAATCAATGGGTAGAACCATGAAATATTGCTCAAGTGTTATATAGCAAAGGCTAACACTAAAGACGGATTTCTGAAAATTCACCCCCTAAAGGGGATGAAAGTTTGTGATTTTTCCGATAGGAAATCGCATCAGTGACAAAGCTAGTAAAATATAAAATGGAAAAGTGTCAACATTGTTAACGGAAGCTTATAATACAGACCTGCTTGGCTTTCAAAGGCATGCATGACGTCACGTCGTCCTCAATATAACGGAATATTCCAACATTATCGTGTAGACGGTTTTTACGACTGATATTAGAATCACGACCTTCACATTCTCAGCCTTGGACCATATGAGACGGTCAGCAATAATATTGTTAAACACATCCTTTTCTTTTCAATCTTGGCATTATACGAGAACATTTATTTTAGTTCTTTCTTGTTAGAAACCTTAAAGCTTTCAATAGGTAAGTTGTCCGACCCAATTGTAACTAAAGTATTTAAATAATTCGTGGGAACTTAACATTTATATTTTGTTTGCTTTCATGCACATCACACATTTGATTGGGTATTGCCTGTGGCTAAGCTTTTAAGATGATGTTTAAAGTTATGAAAAGTACAAGACGTACTTTTCTTATAATTATACTGAAAGTTTTTCGTTAAATAGCAGCTCAGGTCGTATCATCATTTGTCTAGCCTTTTTGCAACTATGCTGAGGATGGCTCCCAGACTAAGCGGATGCAGCTGAATACCAGTATTTTACATGGAGCGACTGCCTATCTGACCCCCATAAACCAATTCGTACATACTAGGTAATACGATACTCCTTGGTAAGACGGGTTACGAAACAACAAGATAACGTGTTTTGCGAGGCACGGAGGAAACTCGTTATGTAATGGGTGATCACCCATCCACGGACCAACCTAGGTAAGCGCAGCTTAACCTATAGATCACCCGAGCAGCTGTTATTATTTAGCCACAAGCTCACAATTTTTGAGCGAGCATTTGTATACAGCTAGTTTCACTGTACAATTTGTACAGTGAGAGCTATGCTGTAATATAACAAACGATTGTCATAGCAGACTGTACTTTCCAAAATACGCGTTTAATTAATTTTATTAGGTCCCTAGGCTTCCGATGAAAACGAAATTAATCTACAGGAATGAAAATTTGTAATATATGCGAGCCTAGGGAATTGAGTTGCGAGTATTTCAGGGTCGAATTTATTTGCGGCATTTAAGGCCTTGAGACCGTTTTAGGATTTCAAAAAGGGTTTTTAGGAAGGAATTTAGGATTAAATACGGTCTACCGTTGTTGGGAAAGTAAGAGCGCTTTTAAAACCACTTTTATGGGTAAAACATCTTTTTCACCCATAAAGTTTCAGGTAGTTACCTTGGTAATGGTAATGTGAAGTGTTTCGGGAGTAATTATGTAGGTATGAAATTTTATCTTTAAAATAAAGTTTTATGATGTTTTTGTGTCATTTTTGCTGTTAAAGGAGGATATTATAATATTTTACTGACACACCAAAGTGGTTATCTATTTTCTAGTATTGCTAATTCCACGCGTACAGCGATCTTATCGCTGACGTGTGTGTATTTTACGCCGCGAATTTTACGACGTGTTTTTTTTCGCCTTTTCGTTTTTATTTTAATTATTTTAGATTTTTTCTAAAATAGAAGTAGCCTAAGTTGCTCCTTATTACATCAGCTATCTGCCAGTTAAACAGACAGACAGACAAATATTGTAAAAAAAAATATTTTGGTATATGTACCGTATCTAGATTCATATGCAAGTAGTAAAAAGCGGTTATTTTAATATTACAAACAGACACTTCATTTTATTTATTAGTATAGAGTATAGACTAGCGTCCCTGACGTCATATTTACATATATAAAAAAATAAAAATAAAAAATGTATGTGTATACATACATTTATACATATATAATATACACATACATTTTTCGTAAAAATAAGTATGAATTCCATACCGTAAAACGGGGTTAGGAGTGAATCGAAACAACTTTGTCAGGGATTAAACATTGAAATAAAATGTTTTATTGCCAACAAGGTCTCTAAATAATTTAGTATGTTGCAATAAAATAGAACAGCGTCTCTATTCACTCTGTTGAACCTGGTATTTGATAGTGAAGACCGAATCAAAACCTATCATTTTATTTATCCTCTATTCCGAAGTTTAGAAGGAAATCGCAATCATACAGAAATACTCTAAAAGAGACCTTCATTTGGAATACTTCTTTATTACAACTCTAAATTCTTCCGAGTTAGAGTGAACAGGCTTCTTCTGGGTAAGCTCGTACCATCGTCGACTTTGTCTCTGTCATCTCCGACCTCGACAAAATCGCAAAAAAAAAACTATAGAAGATATAATAAGGAAACGAACTGGTGCTTTTATATCATACCAAAAAAACCAACTTTGTTCATACCCACAAAACCAAACATTTATTACTTTGTTCAATCGGCCTATATTATATGTTTTACACAAGCAAAGTTCTAGAAGTTCGAAATTGTACCACAAATTCAACCCTGAAATCAGGACTGAAGAGGTCTTTGAAACATTTGAAACAAAATAGGAGCACACTTTAACAAACAAAATCCAAGTTACATGTTTTCCGTTCAGATAATTTATACAAATGGGGGCAAAAACGTTCTTGAGGCAAAAATGTTCTTAGGGCAAAAATGTTCTTGGGGCATAAACGTCCTTTGGGCAATTAAGTTCACGTGCAATTGAGTTTTGAAAGGAACGGACGCCTAATTGGGTAATTAGGGTTAACGTAATTAACTAGGTCGTGTAGGTTTTAAAATAATTATCAAAAAGTTTACTTAAAATCGCCATTTTCCTTAATTTAAACTTAAATCGTTTTGTTTTTCACTCTAGTAGAGGATAAAACTGCATTCGTTTTGATTTTGCAGCAGTTACCTATTTTTTTGATTAACAGGTAAAGAATTGTCTAAGCGAGATATTTATTCTTCAGATGAAGTCAACAGACTATTGAAAAATCACGTCATTATAAAATATTTAAACACAACAAACAAACATGATTTCCACTTAATTCTTTCCTTTTAAATTCTAACAATGTTTGTAACAGCGCCATCTACATTGAGTACAAGGAACAAAACTTCAACGTGCCTTGCTCATAAGTAAATGCCACATGTTTTCTCCGCCCCCCGGTAGATGGCGGTAGCGGTCGCTCACTCGAGGAAAGCCACATTTGATACTTACTTGTTCCGTTGTGTGTCGCTTGAGGAAATGTATTTGGTTTTGAATTGCTTCTAAAGAGGGCGCTGACATGGTTTAGTGATCAACTGGCATTGATTAAAGTACTAACACGATATTACAGAAAAATTAATATTTAATCTGTTGATGGATGTTATCAGAATTATGTATAAAACGCTTTTTTGAATTTTCAGTATGTGACTGAAAATTCAAAAAAGCGTTTAAAAATCTATGAAGCAGCTAAAAATGTTTGGTTTAAAACACGTTTGACTAACAATGTATTGGTCGAGATTTCAGTTTTGGTATTACAGCTTCAATTCTGCAGTTTACAAAACGGGTTAAAGTTGACAAAATTTATAAAATAATTTGAAAAAAAAACGCCAAAAATTTCTGCATTTTTTAAACCCCGCATCTTCCTCATGCATGATGATTAAATTTGGATCATTCTCACTAGTTCTACTAAACAGTTCTACGGTAAAAATAGTGGGAACATTTTTTCCCACGAGTCCTAAGATTTTGTACCACCTCAAATCGTGGGACAAGTAGGAAAAAAAACCCGTTAGTTTTACCGTAGAACTGATTGGTAGAACTAGCGGGAATGAACCAAATTTTGTTCCGTGTGTTGTAGAACTATTTAGTAGGACTAGTGAGAATTATCAGATAATTTTACTGATTGAGGCATCTACTGTACTTGTAATTAACACATTAGGATATTAATATTTCGATATGTAGAATATTATTAGGACCAAATAAGTACATAATACCGGGCGGATTGACTGTCTACTACGCGTCGTAGCACGTAGCAGGCGTAGCACTGACGGGTGCTACGCCGTAGCAAGCGCGTCACCTTTTACGTAGAGAGAATGGAAGAAAATAAAAACATAGTTCACAAAGTAACATGGGACATTGGCAGGAAGATGATTTAGTTTGGAATTTTGAGTGGTACATAACATTTAAGGAGACACCTTAATTAAACTTAAAGTAGTTAGTAATCTGAGACCCAAATCCGAGAGTGTTGACCACTATCTTGTACTAAATGATTAAATAAAGTTTTATTCTTCCAGGTATGTATTACCGAGTGAACAATCAATAATTATCACCTGAGGCATCATTCATCCATCATTATTATAAGTAATGATATACAGGTAAGTGACAGATACTATTGATTCAACATAAATTTTATTTTATTTTGTTAGGTATTAAATGATATTTCATCAATTTGTTACTAAAAAAATACTCCGTTTTCTTTTGTGAAACGTAAAAAAAAACTTACTATCATGACCGTACCTACATAGTGTGTAAGAACTTTTAAATCGAAATCGTATCTCTTTATAATAATACAGGGTGGAAAGGACAGTGACGCGAAGACGGTTACCACGTACCTACTCAGTAAATAAACCTATAACATAGAAACTTAAACCGGTAATTAAAAAAAAAAAACAACTGTTCTTTAAATTTTAACCGTGTGCACTTTCGTGATAAACAGCTGTTTTATTTTTATTGTTTTATTTTGAGGATAATATTGTTATGTATATGGATCACAAAATGGAATGAAACCTGGACTCGTTTTTACTAAAACTAGGCGAACAGGCGAACATTGAAAAATTCTATAGTGAATTCATCGCATAATATTTAGCTTCGAGAGTTAAAAATCCAAACGTGTTATTATATTTAGGCGTCCATTTAAGAGTCGCTTATAGTTTATGAATTCGGGCTTTGACCTATATGGGGATTATATATTTAAAATATAAAATATAATAGCGGTCATTGCCCTTTCCTTAATATCTCTTTGCATAAACCAAAAGAATAAAAAATTTATTTAGTTTTCATTGGGAAAAATGTTGAGGTGCACGTAGATGTCATTTCAGGGCGTTTAAAGTCGCTATTTCAATAAATGTAGGTGGGTCAATGACCGCTATTGCCATGCTAAATGGCAGCGACTGTATTAACATAAACTGAACTTTTATAAAACTTAACTGTGATTGTTATTAAAAACAAAACATTTTACATGAAAAATAGGCCACCCTGGCTTTGTTACTATATTTCTTTATTTTCCTTCGCAAACGCAAACCATTACAGTTCGTTGAACTTTATTATACTCTGTGTAAATGAATGAAACTATAGTAACTACGTATTTTAATTACATTTTAAAAGCCGGTCTTAGCGGCGGCTCTTAACTTGTCATTTTAGGATGGATATAAATTAATTCTAACGAAGCGAATATCATTAATTTCTGAGGTCAACAGGGTTCGTATAGTCTGTTCAAAAATGATCTTACGAATATGTAAACAAATGGATAAAAAAGAAATAAGTACTTGTTAGTGAATTTCAATGTATAGTGTCATTAACAATGCCAGTCTTTTATTTGATTACATAACTTACTCATAATATCACGCATGTAAACCCCAAAGGGTTTGGCAGGGGTGTACCTAATCACATTTCGCCAGTTATGGGGTCTGAGCCTATTGCAATCAACTCGGCAGAAATTGCATTAGTTTGTGTATTTTTTTTCATCACCGTTTCCCTGAAAAACGGTGAAGGAAAACATCGTGAGGAAACCGACATGTCCTAGAACTAAAAATTCGAAGACATGTGACATCTATTAACCCGCCTGTGTCCCTGCAGTGGGAACATTATAGGCTCATGATGATGATGTGATGATGGGCAGAAATCCAGACGCCGTGGTTGCTACTGAGAAATTCCTAATGGATTAACCCAATAACAATTTGTCTGACCCGGAAATGCAGCCCAGGATCTCGTTAGCAGTCACAATTGCATCCGCTGGACCGACGAGGGAGTTTAATTGATTATTTGAATAGATAAACCAGAAATTAAAAACATCTTTGTTGTTTTTAAAAGTTAATTAAAAACAACAAAGATGTTTTTAATTTTCCAAAGAATCAGCATTGCCATCCAACCTGGCACTGCGACCAGCCTTCGGGCACTTTTCCTGTTGACAGCTATGTCGACGAATTTCTTGACGCCCTGTAATTTTGATACTTGTACGAATACATATTTTGTTTTTAATGTCATAGTTGTCATGATTTATTTCATTAGACTTGTTGATCATGTGGGCAGAACATGGGTTTCGTGCTATGAAAACACACACTACACACGGTACACTGCTTTTATCGAACTAACAAATTACTTGAAATTACAATCCAACATAATAACACTAGGCGCCATGAATCGGGACAGTTTCGGGACGTCTAGACTCCGCCGCGATCAGACACTGACTGCCCTCCTAGCAGCGAGTTCGAAACATCACGACTCTGTAGAAGCGCGATTAGGTGTGGGTAGACTGGTAAGTAGGTCGCGTGATGCCACCTTTGGCACGCTTGCCGATTTATTTTCTGTCCGTACTAATGACCGGATCCAATATATTTGTAGTTTGTAAATAATAATAATAATTATATATGTAATGTAATGGACCTGATGTAGACCATGCAGCGTCCGTAGCCTGGCTACGTTCCGGGGAACTCTTTGGAGAAACCGAAGGTTTTGTTTGTGCAATTATGGATGAAGTTATGATGACGAATAACTACCGGAAATTTATTGTGAAGGATGGCACGGTTGACATATGTCGGGCATGCCACCGTCCAGGAGAATCGATCCGTCACATTATCTCCGGGTGTTCTCATCTAGCTAACGGAAAATACTTGCATAGACACAACCTTGTAGCCAGGATAATCCATCAGCAACTTGCTCTGAAATAAAGCCTTGTGGAATCGGAAGTGCCGTACTATAGGTATGTGCCCGACCCAGTTCTCTAAAATGGCAATATCACACTGTATTGGGATCAATCCATCATCAAAGACAGAACTATTGTAGCCAATAAGCCTGATATAGTGGTGGTGGATCGATCAGAACGGCGCGCAATGATTTTTGACATAACGGTTCCACATGACGAGAACCTCGTGAAAGCCGAGAAAGATAAGCAAATCAAGTATCTTGAATTGGCTCGCGAGGTTGTTGACATGTAGGACGTTGACTCAGCGATCATTGTGCCGATAGTCGTATCAGCCAATGGTCTAATTGCCAAGAGCCTCGACCAATATCTGATGAGGCTCTTGTTAGGCAGCTGGATCAAGGGCTTGATTCAGAAAGCGGTACTCCTGGACTCGGCTCGTATTGTTAGAAGGTTCCTTTCTCTGGAGCCCTGACCTGTAGCTTGGACCCTGTTCCCGATACCGATGGGCTACAATTTTTTATATTTTTTTATGTTTTTTTTTATTATTTATAAGGAATATTTAAAAATGTAGGTACTAAATTTGTATATATAAATGAATAAAGGGAAAAATAATATATGTAAAAAATATATCATAATTGCCTTTTAATTAATTTTGAGTTGCTTTTTCTTTAATTTTCCTCTTTTACTTGGCATTTTATCAGTAACTTTCTTTCCGACAATTTCATCTTTCATAAAGTCCATCCATCGTTTTACATTTGACAATGAAGGTTTAAGCAAAATCTTCAAATAAATTTTAATAAAACTATATACTACGAAAAAGTGAGTCATGTAGTTAAAGTTCTCTCATTAAATTGTAATGAAGAATGTGAAATCAATGAAAGTAAAATTAAATGTGAAAAAAAGACCTTAAATTGAGATTGTGTAAGAATTGAACCTAAACAGGATGTTGTTTACATTTTCGTCACAAACGTTTAGAACAGACTTTAGTCCTGTATTCATTTATTAAAGAAAATATAAATGAGGGTCGAAAATATTTAGCTGTCCTTTGTAATGAAATTTTACGTAAGTATATGGTGCGAGTATTAGTTTATTATTTATTTGTTGCGTATGTTCTGGTTAAACCTAAGAGACTTTTACGCCACTCGTTACCCGTAATCCCGGTGGGTCGACCCATTACCGGGTCCATGGGTAATTTTAATTACCCGTGGTTCCATGGCACTAGGGATTGTTCCCGTACTTCTGACTATATCGATAGAAAATGAAAACCAGTAACATACAATAAAGTTTATTCATTCATAAGCAAATAAAATAATTCCATCATAACGGGCAATGGCGATTGATCAATGTCCAACCTTATTACTACTTAGGGCATAAGGGTGAAAAGTCAGCCATCTCTGTCTGCGGGAGTAGGTACAAAAAATGTGTTAAGACTTTTTTTATATCAGCCTACTCTGTTCTACAGCTGGACAAAGGCCTCCTTCGTGGCTCTCTAATTTTTCTTAACATTTGCCTGTTTCGACCAATCCGTTAAGAATTACTTCAGATCGACAAAATAGCTATAATTTAATTCTTGATCGTTGAAACTCACGCGAGATTTAAGAGGTTCTAGACAAAGTAGATACTAGAAAACTTGAATCTTCTTTCCGGAAGCTTGGGTTTATCTGAGACCTTAAAGTTTGAGTTAGCTCTCAAATAAAACATTTAGAGGCACAGGGAATAGAGATGCCTCGGCAGCGGCAGATGCTAGAGGCAATGCAATAAATTTTCGTCATTTTCATAACAAACTAAGCATGTCACCACACATTTGCACTACGAAACAAATGATACTTTCTACTGAACGATTTAAAAATAGACTTTGAATGGAGATCAGTGGTTGAAGCGCACATCGGCTTAGCGTGCTTCCAGTATCATAATTTATATGAATAGTTACTGTCATATGAAGACTGGCGGCGCAGTAACTGTATGCAGGATCATTCATTAGAATCTTAGAATTTTCCCGTGATAGCTCTTGAACAAAACCACGCACCAATCAGTACTATCTGAAAACACCGCGGAGCATAATTACAGCAACTAAAGGTAATTTTAAATACAAAAATGTGTAAACCAATACAAGTATTTTTTTCCGCTCTAATAACGTTGGTAGTGTAAAGTCAGGTAGGTACACAGGCAAAAAAAACATCCACTACTATTATATTATTCACTAAAATTTCGTCTTTTATAGTAACATTCAAATTCATTTATTTGTGCGAATATGGTACATTACATGAATTAAATTAAATAAAAAATAAATTAATTAAATAAAAGGTCATATTTTTGACTGTACATTGATCTAATTACTAGAAATTGTACTGAACTAACGCAATTTTACAAAGGATTTCACAGTTAAAAAAACCAACAGCGTCCTCCTCAAAATGTAATTCTAGCACTCATCGCCGCACCACTACTGTTAAATTTGTGTCTATACTTCCTTGCCACCTGTTTCACAACATGTATCGCAATACGAGACCTAGCGAGAACAAGCTTTTCTAGATAAATTGACATCTATGAACAAACGTGAAGACGCATCCTGCATGATAAACAATATATTTTGGTAATTTATACAATCTCATGAACAATAAATACATATTACTTTCTTGTAGGCACGAAACCTTGTAACGTCTCATTTAATATCAACATACGGCCGTTAGGAGGTCGTACACAATGGAGTCAAGAAGACAGCTATTAAGGTGTCAAGTTCTAATTATTTATTATTTATGTACGTATTTTTTTCAGTTAACTATGTTATTAGAACATAATTGAAAATAGAATACAATTACACCTACAGTGAAAAGAATAGCACCACTCATATCTTCCCGTGGTTGTCGTAAGAGCCGACTAAGGGACTTGCCAGAGAATGGGCAGCAGCGTTCTCTATGCTTTTGTGATAACTGTACTGCGATCGCCAACCCGCCTGCCAAGCGTGGCGATTATGGCAAAACCCCACATATGACAACGTGGCGTTAGGGGAGGCCTATGTCCAGAAGTGGACGTCTTTCGGCTGAAATGATGATGATGATGACACCTACAGTTTCAGTTATCGAAATAATTTAGCAAGTGAAGAATCTAGGTGACCACAGAACTAAAAATACTTAAATGTTTTAGTAGTTAATACTGAACAACATTTCTTCAGGAACAACAACGACTACGCAAGGCCCCTTGACTTGAATTGTGTCGTGGGTTTAGTAGTTGCAACCACGACTGCTAAATATAAGGTCCCGGGTTCATTTCCCAGGTCGGGCTATTTGTTATTGTGTTTTTCCGTCAGGAATTTCTCAGTAGCTACCACGAAGTCTGGATTTGGGCCCGGTTGATAGCAATTAGCTTGCCGCCTATTACATGGGGCATAAACAGAACTTGAAAAATGATGTTTGTCCTCAAGCTTGAGTTACATAGTTTCGACATATTTTACCCACGAGCCTCACATTCGTTTTTTTTTCTGATCGTAAATCATCAAATGCCCCCCACATATACACCCGAAACAACCGTGTCCGGTGAGGACCTGCGTCAGGCGGTAGGTGAGGGTGCCGTGTCGTCTCTCCAGCCACTCCTCACAGAGGAGACTTATCGCTTCTATTGTGGCGTTTCCTGCACGGGGTTGCACCAGTCGCTCTCTCCATGTCGCCATGAGATCGCGACGGAGGTCTGGCCCGGAGTTTCCCCCACCGTAGTACCTCCGCGCGCCATTCGTGTAGGCACGCGAGGACTATCGCCTCCAAACTCCATGGCGGCAAGGATGCTCGCTGCCTTGACGGAGATCGCGTGGTACCCCCCGACTAGCCTTACGGCTACCACTTTATTTGGCGAGGTTAGTTTTACCGGGGCCCCGTAAAGAACCATGGACCACACGACCCCCGTGTAGAGCGTCTGGCACGAGGCGTTTGGACCCCTCAGGTTAGGCAAGAGTCGCTTGAAGGCCAGTATGGGGGCCAAACTACGGAAATGCTCCACAAAGTTCCACCGGCTGTCGAGGACGAGTCCTAGGTACTTCAACGTTGACTTGAGGCCGATGAGAACCCCTCCTACCCTCAGTAGGGATCTTGACGGTGGCGCAGTCCGAGGTCCATGAAAGCACATGGCCTAGGACTTGTGCAATGCCACCTAGAGACCCAAATGCTGGATACTCTCCACGACTATCGCAACCCCGCGGGTCATGAGTTCGGCCGCGCCTCGTGAGACCTCCCTTGTGCCAGCACCAGCGTGTCGGCACGCCACTAGGGAGGTCAGCGCGCAGCAGGTTAGCCCCACATAACATTTATAATGTAGTTATCTCCCAACATCGGATAAATTTATTTTAAGTAATAATGGCATACGATAAAAATAATAATTACTAGGAAGTTTTTTTTAGCCCACTCCTATTAACCGTTGTTCATACTCATTAATAAAGATTAACTTACCTCACTTGATTGACAGGTAGGGTTGTCAAACCTGAAAGTATTTTTTTTTAATTTATAAACGCCTGTTTTTTATGATTATGTAATAAACTCTTTTATGTGTGCAGTAAGGTATTTTTGATTTGAATAATTTCCAAGAATACTCTAGTCGTACGTATAGGTACTTACTTATTTTCGTTAGTAACATTTTGACCTATTTACCAATTTTTCTCAATGGGCTTACAAAAACATATAGAAACTAACTTCATAACTTACCTATGCGGCAAAATAAAGTTGTTACGATCTGTCTTTCCCGAGCCATTTATGTTACTGGCAGGTAGTATAATAGCGGAATTTGGTGATATATTGAGTTTTTATTTGATCCAATTCCTGAGATAATTGAAATGTTTAATAAAAATATTGAACTTTAATGCTTTCATTATAGAACACAGTTTAGATTTCAACCAAGGGATATTAACATATTTGTTTATGGCGACATTATAAAGTGTCATAACCAAACCAAAATTAATAAATTCAGTCGGCGGACATCATAATCATAATAAAACTAAATCGATTCCCGTAGTTACCACGGTATCAACTTAATTCGCCGTTCAATCCCTATGGACGATTAATTAAACCGTACCAAACGCTTAAAATTACACCTACGGTATAAAATCGACGCATTTCACTACCGAATGCGCGCGCAACCCTAAGGCACGAGCGGTTACTTCGCCGGCAGTCGGCAGCCGGGCCGCGCGCTCCCTTCTCTCAAGTAATCAGACCACAAAAATAAACAAAATACGAAAGCCCTGGCTGTATGCAACTCCGTATCAAAAACCGCTTATAATCCGAAAAAAAAACGCAGGACATCCCTACGCTTTCACGCCTTTCCGAACTGTCACTCAAGTGTATTTCAAAAGGAATTGAAAAAAGAATTCGAAGCAATAATAACGTGTTATTAGTTATTTAAAATAACGAGTTTTAAATTTAGCAGCTCGTTTTTTATTAATCTGTGGTTCCGTGTTATTGTTGTTGGTTTGAAGTTATGTGAGTATGTTTAACAGCAATTTGGATAAGTATAGCTTACGTAAGGACAGCGTTAAAAATCTGTAGTGAGTCCTTTGGGATCAGTGACTGATAAAGGCAGTTTTGTAACAAATAGCGGTTTATCATACACTGATTGCTCTGTTGTATACACTACAATGATTTCACTGTCCACTGTTTTTTACATAATTTCAGATAACATAGTTTAAATAATCTGATCAATCAGAAATATTTATTACCTAAATATTTAATTTGTTACCAATATTTACATGTCTATATTATAGTACCTACGGTACATGCTTAGAATAATTATTGGAGAAGAATCTTTTTTTTTCTGACGAAGCCATTTTAATGGTTGATCCATATTTTTTTTAAATATTTATACTATTTTATTTGAGGTCGGCGCAGCATATCTTCTTCTTACATACTTCTCTATTAATTGTCATCTCATCTGAAACCTCCTTTTTGCCATATCATCCTTCACACAGTCCATCCATCGTTTCGTTGGTCTCCCTCTACTCATTTATTTTCATTCGTGAGTCTTGTAGATCCACGGGAACGTGTTTGCCCTCTAGCTCCCTTTCATCAGCTGCTTTTAGCTTAGCGGATATTAGAAGCAGCTGAGATATATTTGTGAATGGAGGAAAGAACAACTAAAAATAGACTTTCATTAGATAGCAATAATGGCTGTTTTTGAACAACCGTTTGATTTTGGGACAGGGCTGTTCTGAAATGTAAAAGATCACAATGCAGAGAGATGACAGCTCTCAGCAGCCCAATCAATGCCTCACCAAAAACGAAACTGACGTTTTTTTTTTTCTATTATAATGGAAAACAGTATTATCGTAATGATTTTTGAGTGATAGAGGTTCGATTTACAGTTGGCTCTTGAAAGATCACTGTCGATCCACTTACATGATCGATAATTTTGTTTGTTTTGTCTGGTAGATATTGATTGACGACAATCTAGTTCCACGCTAATTATGCACTTTCCTTACGTTTATACACGGTTTAAACAGACCCTTCACGAAGTTGTCTACCAAGCATTCATTTTTGTACATAAAATTAAGTACCTAACTACGCAAAAATTATTGCTAGGATACGACTTTTTTTTTGGACGTTTTACAGTAGGACTCAAAGTAACGCACTCAAAAATTGTGGTTATAGATGCATTAAATAGTACGGGGGCCCCCGTATTTAAAGTAAAGTAAAGTAAGTAAATAAAATTACTGGTGAAAAAGTTGTAACTTTGACCTCAGTATCACCGTAACTAGAAGGTTTTAGATATGGTCCAGAACGAAAAAATGCTCGCAATGATGGGGAGAACTAGTGCCTTTTGGCTTCGTTAAGAATATTTTTAAACCCATTATTAGCATGTCTTCTTCTTAAACACTTTCCAGTACGCGTAGCATTTGTCTGTATGGTGTCGGATGTCTGTATGGTGTCAGATGTCTGTATGGTGTCGATCGTAAAGAATAGCACCATCCCATATCTTCCCGTGGGTGTCGTAAGAGGCGACAAAAGGAACTTGTCAGAGTATGGGCTGCAGCGTTCTCTGTGCTTTTGCAAAACAACCGTACTGCGATCGCCAACCCGCCTTCTAAGCGTGGCGATTAAAGCAAAACCCTTGGGCGAGGCCTATGTCTAGCAGTGGACGTCTTTCGGCTAAAATGATGACGCGTAAGCATGACCACTGTAGAAACGAGTTTTGTCTACGGAAGAATCTACATAATGACAGATAGACAATGACAATGTGTCAGTTTGTTGATTTTTCCGTCGACATAGCCCGTTTCTACGGCGGTCATGCTACGCGTGCAGGATATACGAACAGCGAATGCTCTGCAGGTACAACTGGAAAAGATTTTGATCAAATCGACACGCAAGTAGACCTCTTATAGCTAAGGGTTCTAAGGGTTGAGTTACCTCAACCTGGATTTTTAGCTGTCCATGCTTGACCGGGACATGAAACCCAAAACTAGATAAACAATGCAGTTTTTAGTTCTTTTTTCAAAAATAATATCTTCGAAATAACATCTTGTTGAGATTGAGGCGTATTTCAAAAACATTTATTTGTGCACATCTTGATCGCTCCCATACTAGGTGTAAGTAGACACGTTACCAACGTGTTATATGTTCTGAGAATTAAACTCTTTTTCTCGAGTTCATTTTAAACAACGTGCTTAGATTTTGAACACTTCGTTTCGGTTTAAGAAATAATTTAGGAGCTTTTTTTGTGTATTTCTTCTACAAAAAGAATGACAGACTTTGAAACCCTAGTTTTAGTTATTATCCACTCGTAAAATACGACTTCTACGGATTGTACCTACTCACGATTAAATGGTTATAATATTGTGGTTAATTCGATAGCGAAACTGTTGACATTTTTCAAATGGAAATCAACATTTTCCAAAATTGCACTTTCTTCAATCTTTTTCTTCTTCCTAGGTCTTTACCACTTTAGATGAGGTCGGCTCTAATTATTTGGTGCCAGGACAACCTGTCCTGGCAGTCGAGCAGTTTTTCCTCCAATAAGAGCTTCATCCTGCTAATCCACTACGTAGCCGGAGGTCGTCTTCAACCTTTCTTATATTTATACAGTTGCAATTCCATCTACACTACATATTCCTCGTCTATTCGAACTGCACTTTCTTCAATAATGCAAAAGATATCAATCAAATTATACAATGTATCAATTGCTCTTTAAGAATCACTTTTTATACAATTCCTTTTAACTTATGAAATAATAGTTTCAATAACTCTATGTAAGTTAAAATCAACACGTTATTTTTTTAGTTAATTAAGTGTGACCGACAAATTACTGGTAATTAAAGTGTAACAGTCCTTAATGACGACATAATTACTGAGGTGGCAGGCGTGAAATTGAAATCAATTAAATATAATTAGAAGGAGGTTCCTTCCTCAATAATAAACAATTTTAAAAACTTTTTCCTCTGTTTTTAGTAAGGTAACATTTATAGTGCTGACAGGGAGGAGCTCTTGGCAAAATACCAACAGCCGCATAGGTTGATCTTCACGGTTAAGCCGTGCTTGCCGAGGTTGGTCCTTGGTTGCGTGACCTACTCGTCTCGGAAAGCTCGTTAAGCCGTTGGTCCCGGCTGTCATTTGTAGATCTTTGAATTCGTTACAGGTAGTCAGTGGCCCGAGATTCTTACATCCCTCTTAACAAGGACTATCGCATTACCCAGTACTAACTGGGTTGTAGAGGTCAGATTGGCCGTCGCTCCATGTAACATACTGGTATTTATCTGCATCCGGTAAGACTGGAAGCCGACCCCAACATCGTAGAATAGGCTAGGTAGTTGATGATATTTGTGACGTTGACAACTTTGAGAATGCCCAGTCTAAACTCGCTGTATTGTAAAGTGTGTCTTATTAGTCTTATCTAGTAAGACTATAACCTAATGTATACTTAACTACTTAACCTAAATCTACTACATAAAATCTAATAAATATTTTTTAAGTTTCCGTGCGAATTTTAATTTATTATCTTCTTGTCTGATATCAGCAGGCAAAGTGTTCAATAAATATCATCATTTATGTTCATTTCACAAGAATTGAATCTAATGAATGTCTAAAAAAAAAACCTTGGTGATCGGTTTTGTAGTGATTAATAATAACATTACTACGTAGTTGAAAGAAAAAGTAGTAGTAATTAATTAATCAAAACAGCAAATTAGTTGCTAAGTTTCAGAATGCACAGCCATACACGCTTGAACACACGGTCACACGGTGATATATACACTTGAACGCGTCCATTCGCAATATGCCACCGGTGCGAAAGTTTCGGTTACGTAACGGATATGAGGGTAGGTGGTGATATGAAGTGTCTTGTTTGATGAACTCCTGTTTATTGGTTTACAAGTATTTTGACAGGAATTTTCGTCTTAAGGGACAGGTAATTAGAGTTCCGATTCTCGAAACAGGCCACTGTAATAATAGTACAAACACGTGTGTGTATAATATAGCTTTTGCGGCGGATTCGCTCACGTGGACGATGGGAACTTGGTAGAATAAGATTTCATCAAAATCCTTTCAATCGTTAAACTTTCAAGGCAACGCGAGTCGTTGGCACTGTTTTTTTATAAATTAGAACTGAAATTAATCGTAATTATTGAATCCTATCATGAATTAGAAATTTAACTTTATAAACCGTTATTTTTAGGGTTCCGTGCCCAAAGGGTCAAACGGGACTCTATTACTGAGACTTCGCTTTCCGTCCGTCCGTACCCCCTTCTTTCACCAGGCTGTATCTCATGAACCGTGATAGTTAGCCGATTGAAATTTCTACAGATTATGTATTTCTGTTTCTGCTATAACAACAAATACTAAAAACAGAATAAAATAAATATTGAAGGGGCCTCCCATACAAAAAAGTAATTTTTTTTGCTCGTTTTAACGGAACCGTTCGTGCGCGAGTCCGAATTGCACTTGGCCGGTTTTTATTATTTGCTAGAACTCTTCACATACATACTGCTGACACCGCCCACAACTATTTGGTAATCAATCAAAAAAATATCCATTAAAAATTCCGTCACACCAGACCCTAAACCCGCTCTATATAAGTTCACGCCTTTCATATTCGCCAGCATCCACCAATTAAAATATAAAATAGTAACTTTTACCCGCGACTTCGCTCCCGTTGTGACTGGAAATTATCCCACGGGAACTTTTAAAGTGTAGCCCATGACACTTGAGGATAATATCATCATCATCATCATTTCAGCCGAAAGACGTCCACTGCTGGACATAGGTCTCCCCCAAGTGTCGCCATATTGATATAACATGGGGGGTTTTGCCATAATCGCCACGCTTGGCACCTGGGTTAGCGATCGCAGTACGGCTGTTACAAAAGCACAGAGACTGCTGCTGCCCATTCTCTGGCAAGTCCCTTAGTCGCCTATTACGACACCCACGGGAAGATATGGGATGGTGATATTTTTACGTCCGACACCATACAGAACAGAAGAGGATAGTGAAGCTTCCTTATTAGTGAAAGAAATTTACAAACATACTAGCTTAAACTCATCGTTCGAGTATTAGTGCCTGAGAGTCAGTTGCCACCATAGTGGAGAGGAGCGAAGAGGAGAGGAGACGTGTAAGATCCGACCACTCACAGGAGGTCAATGTGACTGGTTTGTTTTAGTGGTCACAAGCGCGACTGCTGAGCTTTAGGTTATTGGGTTTTTCATCAGGAATTTCTCCGTGGCAACCATTGATTCTAGATTTCTGCCCGGTTGATGGCAATACGCTCGCCCTTATTACGTGGGACTTAAATACAAAAACTGGTGGTGTAATATTAGTTACATCTCTGCCGATCCCATTGGAGATTACAGACGTCATGATTTTATATGAGATTGATCAATTCAAGCTCACGTTTTGTCTCTCTTTGCTAGAACTTGGTCTAAAAGATTCCTTTGAACCGTTGGAACGGTGGTTATTGAAACATTTCGGTACAAGCCATATTATTATTTTCTTGCTTATTTTTTTCGATGCTGTTAAGCAAATGATAAAGTTATGAACGGAAAAGAAATTCTTTGATAAATTCTTTTGCATGAACTAACGAAGTATTTTGTATGAGGAAAAGAACATTGTGACACAAATTGTTTTATTATTTCTTTCCTGGTTGACGGGTCGAGCTGTGTTCTATGGAATATGTTATAGTTCTTTGCTCGGATGAATTTTGTAAGCAGATTCTTTTTATTTAATAAACGTTGCAGTCACATTCCGCACTAGATTTTTTCTCGTTATTGGGTGGATTTATGCAGAATATCTTCTAGATTTTAAACATTGCAGACAAAGTTAATTTTAACATAACATAACATCCCAGATCTACCAACCCGCACTGGGCCCGCGTGGTGGATTAAACCCACTCCCTGTCATTGAGAGGAGGCCTGTGTCCCAGCAGTGGTAACATTATAGGCTGATGATGATGATCAATGATGATGGTGATGATGCTCGTGGCTAAATAATACCAGCCGCATGGGTCGATCTTTAAGGTTAAGCTGTGCTTGCCGAGGTTGGTCCGTGGATGGGTGACAATAATTATAAACCGAGTTTCTTCCGTGCCTCGGAAAGCACGTAAAGCCGTTGGTTCCGGCTGTCATTTGTAGATCTTTGACAGTCGTTACGAGTAGTCAGAAGCCAAAAGTCTGACATCCAGTCTTACCAAGGGGTATCGTATTACCCAGTTAATGGGTTGTGGAGGTCAGATAGGCAGTCGCTTCATGTAAAATACTGTTACTCAGCTGCATCCGGTTAGATTGGAAGCCGACCCCAAGATAGTTTAGGAAAAGGCTAGGCAGATGATGATGATGATAACTTCCCAGGATGGTTAAGCAGAGGTGTATCTAATAGTACAACCACATTTCGCCAGTTATGTTTAGGTCCCATGTAACAGGGGACTTATCTTCTCGAATCAACTGGGCAGAAATCCAGACTCCGTGACTGCTACTGAAAAAATCTTGATGAAAAATGAAAACCACATTAACTTTTCACTTCACTTTATAAACAGCCGAAGAAACAGTTCACGTGTAGATGTAAGTTGTGTTCTGCCGCTGTCTTTCTTCTCCTCGGTAGAATAGGCTAATCGAGTGGAAGAAAGATAGATGCGGCGCAAGCCAAACGTCAAGCCGATCGTGCCTTTCGCTTGCTCGTGAGCGTAACGTACGATGCGATCGTAACGCACAATGAGTCGTCCTTTTTCGTGCATGCAGCTAGCTTTCATCGATTTATTAAACGCTGTCACGTCAAAAACCACTTTGACTAACCTGGGATTCGAATCCTAGACATCATGTTCAGCAGTTGTGCTTGTGGCCATTGGACCAACGAAGTAGTCGAGGCGAGTTCATTTTAATTGAGTAAACACAGTATCCATTACACTAACATGTCTTCTATTCTTCTCTCCTTCCGTTTCACTTTTATAAACTTATGGAAATAGAAAAAAAAAACCTAATTCCAATGGAAGCCAAAAATATGCTAAGATAATCTATTCGAGACACGTAGCCAAAAGAATGAATGCCTGAAAATAACTCTCGATTGCGAAAAAAATACCAAACACAATAAAAGTCACGCTTGCGAGTCTCGAAGGGTTACGTGGGGTACATAATACACCCCACTTGGTAGATGGGGTGTTTTTGGACCCCACACGCTTATAACCACAGACCCACAAACAACTGATAGCGATAAGGTTCTATGAAGGTGGTGTAGATCATATTGTCATACGGACTTTCTTGTGTAAAAATATGTGCACGCTTTGCAAAGTAAACTATCGATTTGACATTAAGAGATATAGGTAAACATTAAGTATAAAACCACTCTAAATGATTCAAAATTTCTATTTATATTCAAGAGGATGGCTTTTAAATTCGTTAGTTATCTCTTTTTACACGTGACAGAACCTTATAGCTACATAATTCCTGCAAAATTCTTGTGGATCCAGTCGTTGGCTTAGATGGCTTTTGAAAAAAAATATCGATACCCAAAATATTTACCCAAGCAAATAAAGTAATGTCATTGGGTAGAATGTGCACTTCGCGTTTTCATACTCGATGATGGAAGTGTCAAAAATAGATGGAAGGAAATCGTCGTGGAAACATCTTTCACTTTAAATTATCTTTGATCCGTCTCAAAAAATCTTATCTTCAAGTCGATGATGTGAAAATAATGTGGCAAAATGATGAAGAACCCTATTTTTATTTTCTCATTGAACATTAAAAAAAAACAAGATGATTAATGAATGTCACTATTTTTTTAATTTAAAATTACTGGAAAACTATACATATCGAAATAAAATTAAACGTACGTGTACAATTTATTTTTTTAAATTTGTATTTGAATGTAAAATTCGGGTACTTTTTGAATAAAGCAATGAAAAGTCGGTGAAAAAAAAACTCTGTAAAAAACGTCTGAAAGGATCAGATGACCCCCCCAGTCGACCATTTCAATTTGGCACACGATGCACCGAACACTCTGTATAATATGTTTCTAAAGCATTTTACGAACTTCAAAAATACCTGTTTCTAAGTAAGACATAAGGCTTTAGATACTCGACTAAACTAACGTTTAAAAGCAAGCAATAAAATGCTTCACTTTCCCCGTCTACCAAAGAAAATTAAAAGTAAACAATAGTATACTATTTTGGTATCTTTCCATTCAGTTTAGGGACCGAACAATGGATTATTTTTAGACATCTTGTTCACACCGACTCCGAACTCGCTTTCATTGAGGCTAAAATTGGGTGATTGACAACGAACCAGCACTTGAATGTAAGTGAATGGCTCAAGGGCGATCCTGCGTTTCAAGGGCCCTTGACATTCAAATAATTATATTGGAAAACACGTTAAAGTGGTTAAATTCGGAAATACCAAAATCTTTCTCATTGTGGCAATGGTTTATGGAGTTTTAAGAGATAACTCTATGTCATCATCATCTGCCTAGCCTTTTCCTAATACGTTGGGGTCAGATCCAGTTTAATGCTTCCAGCTGTTCCAGTATTCACATTGAACGACTGCCTATCTGATACCCATAACCCATGTAGTTACTTGGTAATACGACACCCTTTGGTAAGACCGGTTGTCAGACCTACCAATTACACTCGGGACCAACAGCTTAACATGCTTCTGTGCTCTGTTATGTCCATTAAATATTTTTTCCCAAACTATGTTGGGGTCGGCTTCCAATCTAACCGCATACAGCTGAGTAACAGTATTTTACATGAAGAGACTGCCTATCCGATCTCCACAACCCAGTAACTGGGTAATACGATACCCCTTGGTAAGACTGGGAGTCAGACTTTCGGCTTCTGACTACTCGTTACGATTGTCAAAGATATACAAATGACAGCCGGGACCAACGGCGAACGGCTTAACGTGCTTTCCGAGGTACGGAGAAAACTCGGTATGTAATTATGGTCACCCATCAACGGACCAACCTCAGCAAGCACAGCTTAACCCTAAAGATCGAACCTTGCGGCTGTTATTATTTAGCCACGAGTGTTGAAGTGGTGACATTCGGAAATGTCTTTTCTCGTCAATCTTCATTCATCTCTTTACGTCAACAAAACTATATTATTGTTTTACCCAGCAGCTATTATGGTCTATTGACCAATTGGTCTATGCAAAATAATGGCATCCAGATGGATACAACACACCTCTACATAGCAGACTTCTACGTTTTTAACAAAAGCCTGGAATCCGACCTGCTGGCCTACCATGAAGTCTTAAAGTAGTATTGTTTTACTCTTATTCCAGTGTGTTAAAGAGACGGAGCTATACAGAATGTCTAGTGCCATCTCTTTCCCACACTGGAAAAGAAGTAAAACAATAATGTTTTAAGAGGTCATGGTAGGCCAGCAGATTAGGCACAGTGTAGTAGTGTCAAGGGGTAAGTTTTAAGTGACGAATATTAACTTTTAAACTCAGAATTGAAAATTCAGAAATCAATTTTAGAATTGTATTTCCGGTGGCTGCTTTACCTATCGACGGCTGTGCAGTGCGGAAAAAGTTTATCTTTTATTTATGCCACACCTTGTACTACCTACCCAGTTCACAGATGTTCGACCACTTTTCAACCTTATTACTTAGGGTATAAGGGTGAAAAGTGGCAGTCCGTAGTACCTAACTCCACCGATCTTTATGAGTGTATGTCACGACACAATTTCATGTGACAACCCTTGATATCGTTTGTAATTGAATTTTAATTCGTTAAATGATAAATATTAACGTGCTCGATAAAAGACTATATATCAAAAGGATAGAATAAATTAATTTCTATCTATGAAAAAATATTGTAGGAACCCCAATGATACAATGACTTCAACAGGATTAATAAAAGCTTTTCGGTACATTTTTTACACACAGCTCTTTAAGTAGTTACCCCCCGACTTCTTTGGCCAGAGTGTTAAGGGGTTAGCACATACTGACGCTGTCTTTACGTACTACTTGGTACACGACTTCGTCCGGGTGAACATTTTGATGTGGAAGTGTGAAAAAAAATGTATGTACTATGCCAGATGATAATCTATCTCTGTAAATATTTTTAGTCGCCACTAATCAAATAATCTATGCACATCCTACATTCAAATATTTCCGATATAATCCTGACTTAGACAAATAGCAGAAAAGTAGAATCACAAAGAAAGTCCGGTTTGTCGACCTTCCTCAACCCTTCAAGTCATGTCAAGTTATGGGACATGGGTACAAATGAATTATCGTGTGTGAGAAATGGGTTTTCCATTAATCCAATTGTTTTATACTCTGTTCTAAAAGTAGTTAATGAAAAAGTATAAAGGTCAGAAAACGTACTTGTGGATGCCAATTAAACAGTACCACTGAAAAAAATGTTTCGATTTAAATATCTGCAATACTCGATAATCAAAATTTTAATACTTTATAATCAAAAAAGTTTTAAATTTTTATAATTCTGGTTTTTTTTTCGTGGAGTAATATACTTTTTTTTTGAAAGCCCTGAATGTGTCACTGACTGCCTCAAAAAGCCCTATGTCGTTCCATTATTTTCAAAAAGATGTTACAAGATTATTCGAACAGTAAAAATTGTTGGAAAAAGCGATGAGATACTAAGTAGACACCTCCTTAATATGTATGTGTTACTTGTTTCCTTTATGATCAAGTAAGAATTTAACCTAAACAAGCTTTCATACTTTATCTTTTTTTTTAAACGTTATCCCACTCTAGGAATTTGTCCTGTATCGTGGGTGCGATTACAAACATTTAAATTAACATACACAAACAGCCAGACCCGGAACAACTATCTTTAGGGCTTACAAATATTTTTTACGTGTAGGGATCGAACCCGCGACAAACAGCGCAGCAGTCAATCGCTTAGCCACTGCGCCAACCGTTTCGTAAATACTTTTGGAACTGCTTTTATTATTAAGTAGAATTGTAAAAGCCAATCTTCTCCCAAACTCTATTTTTTATAACTCTTGGCAAAACATTTTGTTAAATAGGTGCTTTAGACGGAGTAATATATCTGTAATACTAAAATTGGATTTATTAATTTAGTGATAGACCGCTAAAGAGCTGTTGTAAGATGACTTTGTAAGAAGTATTCTGGCCAATTCTAACCGAACCAAAATCGTTCTTACCTTAAATTGCTATACGAATGGTAAATTTAGAAAGAATGCCAATGCAGTTTTACTAGATAGGCTACTTAGTAAAAAGTCTTTTAATCTATTTGCGTAAGAGCTTAACTTGAAGATCGATCCGCTCGGCTGTTAGCCATGACCTCCTCCAAATCTCAATGCTGGTCCAATCGCAAAAGCCGTGCACAGCAGGAAAGGGAAGGTAGTTTCAAATTTAAGTCTTTTTCTTCTTCCGTAACCTCACCAATTACTGAAGGTTGGCTATCTACTCCGACTTTTCTCCCCGTCCCCTGTGAGGTGAAACAGCTCAGCAGCGCTCGTGACTCTGGTTCATTTGTGGATGTTGCGAAACCATCTAAAAGTTAGGTTCAATATATTACAAAATACCTAATTATATAGTTTGGTTTTGGTTTGTATGTTTAGGGAGTAAGTGATAGCATGACGAATGACAGAGGAGAATGGAGGAAGGAGACGTGTTGCGCCGACCCCAAATAAAATGGGACAAGGGCAGGAAGATGATGTCCTAGTTATACAGGGTGTGACGGAAAGGGTATATACATACTTAAGGGTGTGCTACAAACCATCAAACTGAACATGTTTCTCCATCGGAAAAACATATTAATAGCGAAAAAATTCTCTGCTGCCCCATACCAAATTTCAATATCTATTCGACGCAAATCTTTGGGGCAGTTGATATTTTTTTCACTATTACGATGTTTGTCCGATAGAGAAACATGTTCAGTTTGATAGTCTGTAGCGCACTTTTAAGTATGTATATGTTACCGGCCAAACACGATTTGCGGCTAAACTAGATTGTCCTAGGCCAAACTAGGACTCTAAATGGGTTAGGTTAGGTTAGAACTGTAACCATAAACGCGCGAGCCGAGCAAGCGTAGCAAGCGGTGCCACATCCAAGTTAGGCCTGACACAATAAACCAGTAAACTGGTTTGGCCTAGGACAAACTAGTTTGGCCTGAAATCGGGATTGGCCGGTAACGTATATACCCTTTCCGTTACACCCTGCATAGTTTGGTGAGCAGTCATTAGCAGAAAAAATCGATATGATTGGCCAACTGTTAAGGAAAACATTACTTATGGGATATTTTATGAGAGCCATAATAAAAACTAGCGCACATGCAATGTGAACATGCAATTTATTAATTTATTATGGTTTTAGTACGTAAACAACGAAAGTGTAGGGTGTAAGAGGATTGAGATTAATTGACTTAAGTAGGTAAATACATCACTGTGGCTGATTATGCCGACTGTATTACGTTACTCTGAAGTTCAAAACACCGATGTACGGTATACATAAGCCATTTAGATCACCGAATTTCATTATGTAGTTAGGAAGAAACCAACCTGCTCCGACTTCAGTTACCACGGGTCGCTTCGGATCCAAGGGAATGGCGTAGTAGACCGGGACGTAACACGCTTGATCAACTCAGTTTAAACAAAATGCGACAGGTTATATGGACAACTGGCAACCCAGGCCCCTTAAGTTAAAGAAGAAAATGTATAAGTCCGTGATTAGACCTGTCGTACTGTATGGATCAGAATACTGACCTGTGAAGAAGATGGATGAAAAACGTTTGCACTTAGTGGATATGAGAATGTTGAGTTGGATGTCCACACATCCATCTCAACATTCTCAGTGTGACAAGGATGTAACAAGAAGGGATTAAGTTTGGAATGAGTATATTAAACGCCATGAAGTCTGAAAAGGGAGAGTAAAAAACATGTTCGGCTGACCCCAAGTAGCTTGGGGCTAGGGCAAGCAGGTGATGAACAAACAATAAGCAACACCTAGATGAATTCTTGAATATTATTGCACTTTTATTTTTAACTCTGAGCATTCTGCTGAGCATACAAAATACAACAAAGCAGTTTGCTTGTCACATATTGTTACTGAAAATGGGCATGAATGAAACCCCAAACTGCTAAGTCCGGACATAGAAAGTCCATTTAAATTCACTCTTCAATAATAAATGAGACGTCTCTATCCGTTAGTTGGTTACGATTTCATGGCTCACTATAAAGGTGATACTTATTAACTATTTTTAGCTGAAGCATGCTTAGCATGACTTTGGAATATTGCATGGAGATTTAATTCAGTTGGTAACATCACAATTTTCAAATTCATTTTATTTGCATTTCACCATGGTAAAAAGGTGTTTCAAAAAGGCTTACCGCTAAGAATAATATTATGGACCCAGTTAGGTGTTACGTAGTTAATGACAAATAACTATTTGTAATTTACAAATATAGAGATATTATACAAGGTGTTGTTTTGCATCCTCGTCAAAATTCAGGAGGTTGTCAAAAAAGACATAAATTATCAATTAAAATGACGGTACCTAGTTAATTATTAATAAACGCTGGTTGTTTAAGTTTGTCAGTATTTCAGAAAAACCCCCTTAACGTGGTTTAAAGAATAAGAAATTATGAAATAAACGTTTGCGATTGTTTGTATGAGTGAAAGCGTGGTTATAGGGCGAGGATCAGACAGGCCGCGTTTAAAACACGGGTGGTTCACACACTTACCGATTTCCGAATATTAAAAAAAAATGACCTCCCCTTTTTATTGATTCAGGTCGAGATACATTAGCATAGTTATCTCCTTGACTTTGACAACGATGCAAAACAGCAGCTTGTATATTGGTGCAAATCCATATCTCAAGAATAAAAATAAAACACATGACGTCAATGATCTAACTTTGAACTTTAGACGATTGATTTCCCAAATTGCCTGCACCCGGTACTTAACCAACCCTTACGATACGTGAACGCCACTTTCCTTGTTCAAAGAACCCAAACAGGTTGCACGGCGATCGTGAACCAACTGGTGGAAAAGGAGTTACTCTGTTCTCTACTCCATACACAGAGTAACTCTTTTTTGCACAGGGACAAATAAAACCATTTGTAACTCTCTGAGAAGTCGCGAACATCTATAGCAGACGGGTAAAAACTGGAAACAAGAAAATTTATATTAAAAATAATACGATTTTGTCGCAGTAGTAGTTCTGCAACATCTTGACTGCTCACATGTTCGTTTCCTTATTATATACGCCGACATCGTGGCACACTGGGCCTCCTTTGTCAGGGTACGTACATTTAGTAACCTACTTACGTTACTTCGTCGAATTTCGAGGAAAATATATTTTTAAATTTCGACGCAAGTCAGCAACCATCTTCTTGACATTTCTGTGAAAGGAGGCTTGAGTTAAGGGTTTAGGGATAATTTCAAAGGGTAATGTTATTTTTAAGTGTTGGTAATAAGAGTTAAAATAGCGTCTTATAAATGTAGTTGAGGATATTTTTATGAAGTCTCTTCTATGAACAAATGCCAAGAGAAGGTAACTGATTACGGACCAGTTGCGATCACGAGACAATATCAGATGCATTATAATTATTTGTTATTATTTGAGATGCAGTAGTTGTCCAGACCCGCGTCCATAGATTGTCTGCACTAATTTGACCGAACCTTCAAATTAGCTTTAAGCTAATTTTATTACCTATAATTGTAAGGAGAGCCTAAGAAGAGCCAGTATTAGTTGATAACTTATACTGGCCTTGTATAGCTTGAAGTATCATCGTGAATACCAAAACACGTGTTCCGAAGCTCTTGCGTGTGGTTTATGTTCGTAGTGGAAAGAACTTGTTAAACGTTTAAAGAATAAGTTCGAATGGTAGGTATGTAAGGTATTTTGGAAGTATGATTTTGTTTCCAGTAGCTTTTATATTTAAACTAAACTGCGGAAGGAAACTTCAAAACTGCGAAAGAAAAGCTATCCAAAACCATATTAAAACAAACGAACAGATAAGCTAAGTTAATTTAGCTCGAAAAGTCTTTACAGACACTTAACCTCGATCTCTACTGAGTCCCAAAACGTTAACCTTGAAGGTTCTATTTAAGAAACGCGTGGGTATGTTCTATTCTCGTTGTTCACAAAACGAGTACAGTTGGAAGTTGTTTGCCAAAAAGCAATGAATTTGTCCTGTTCCCGCTTGGAGACGCGCGACGGTTGTGACTGTGTATAGGGATAGCAAAAACAATGTACTGTCAGGTGGAACTTTTTATTTAATTGATTTTTTTTAATGAAATTTGTACCTAAGTCGACACAACCTAAAGTGGGATAGAGCTAGGAAGAAGAAGAATATGTAACCAATATTTAGTAAAATTATTCAGTAAGTAATAAAATTCAGCAGCGCAGAGATTCAGGCAAGCAGCGGTGGCCCAGTGGTGGCAGCCCCGACTTACGAGCAGTAAGCCGTGGGTTCGAACCCAGGCAGGCGCATTTCTTTGCGTAATTTATTTCATCACCGCTGCTCTCAAAAACAGTGAAGGAAAATATTGAGAGGAAACCGGCATGACCTGGAACTAAACATACGAAGACATATGACATCTACCAACCCACACTGGGCTAACATGGTGGATTACAGCCCACTCCTTCTCATAGGGAGAAGGCCTGTGTCCCAGCAGTGGGAGGGAACATTATAGGCTGATGATGAGAAATGTAGTGGTGTGCTTAGAGGCCAATAACACGTCAAGCCAATAAGACAAGCAGACTGTTCAGAAATCATCATGAAGAATAGTCGGTTATAGCGGCAAGTCAAGTTTTTAGGGTAGTATGAAAGTACTTCCATTATTGAATTAATCTTCAAAATAAGTTTGAGAGAGGTTGTAATTATGATCAAAGTCAAACCATTTTTTCCAATCAGGTGGCCTACCATGACGTCTTAAAACATTATTCTTTCCAAATTTATTTATTTTTTTCTTTTCATTATTCTTTTTATTGATATTCTTTTCTAGTGTGGGAGAGAGATGGCGCTAGACATCCTGTATAGCTCCGTCTCTTTCCCACACTGGAATAAGAGTATAAAACAATAATGCTTTAAGACGTCATGATAGGCCAGCAGATCATCAAAAGGCACTTTTGAACGTCAGAATTTACAAGGAAATAGAATCGATTTGAGATGCCTATAATTTCGTTTGGACCTCTAAAGTTAAACCATAATTGTAAAAAATTGAAATATCCTTATTTTGCGTATACACTTGAACAAATTATACCTACATGAATTACATCGAAACGCTTTTCAGGATTTGAAAAATCACAAAAAACAACAAATATTCACATTTAAAACCTATCAACGATTTCAATTTTAAATAGACTAAAAATAGGAAATAGCCGCTGGCCTCGTCAATCGACTTAAAATTCCTATTAATAATGCATGTCTTTGCTGACGCTACTGCACCCGCCCACTCCTACAATTCTGTTGATGTGCTGAATTCCCTGAAAGATTTTACATAAAATATATATGAAGAGGTCAAACATAGTATAGCTCTCAGGCTTTATAGCATGTGGATTTAAAGATTTAACTTTTATCTTAGGATAAGTATAGCTTGTTACTGTAAGTTGTTTTTTTTCTTGAGCTTTTTTGTCCAGGCTTTCCAGGTTTTTGTGAGGAAATTGTAGTTAGGTGTGTATTTCAAAAAAAACTACTAGGCCAAACTATGTAAAATTTTTATGGGACCAGTTGGCAACTATTCCGCATCAAACTAAAGAAGAATCATGTAAATTGGATCATAAATCTCAGCGCAATCGGTGTACATACATAAAAATATACTTATTAAAAAATAATTCAACATAGAAAAACATAATTTAACACCATCATGAACACTGAAAGTCATTTTTACCTTGTTGTAAAATGGTTCCGTATCACTTTTTCAAATTAAAGATAGTTTTAATGACCATGTCAGTTTCATAAATTATATCAAAACAATTATTTACGATCAAAATCCAAAAAATCTAAAGTCATATTCAAATTATGCTGTTAATTAGCACTTTTTGAATGTCAAAATTACAAGTGACAGTCCCCCAAAACCCGCCCTTTGCCACTTGTTTTAGCTGGGAAGAAGAAGTTGAGGAACAAACTCCCCAGCAACACATCTGTCTGTTAGGTTAGGCCAGATTCTATACAAACCAACCATATAATATTGAAAAAAAAAATACATTTGCTCATCGTTACAGTTTCACTTTTTCTCAATTATAAAAAAGAAAACAATGATCTAAAAAGCCTCGACAGCGTTTGGCAGCGCTCCAAATAGCTATATTAAGCGCTGTTCCTGACAAATTAATTCTCAAATGTTTTGTGTCATCACTATGAAGGTTTTTTTATGTTTTCGTGATATTGTTTTAGGGCATTGTTATTTTTGATCGGACATAAGCTGATTGGCTTTTTGAAATTGGAATTAAATACGATTTATGTTAGAAACTTTTTTGTATTTAAGTTAATAGCGGATATGATGTTTGCTTGGACACAAAATCTGCTCTGCATGGTCATTAATGAAGTGACCTGAATCAGTAAAGAAAAGCTTTATATTCATTCATTAAAATCGAAAAAAACGTCATTCCCTCATTCCTGTTCTGATCAAATGATTCTAATTCGACAATTAATGTGGTAGGTACTGCATTTGTATATGCTTTATGAATGTATGACATCATTATTAGCCTATAATGTTCCCACAGCTGGGACACAGGCCTCCTCTCTATAAGAGGGGAGGGGCTGTAATCCTCCACGCGGGCCCAGAGCGGTGCGGTAGATGTCACATGTCTTCGATTTTTTAGTTTTAGGACATGCCGGTTTCCTCATGATGTTTTCGTTCACCGTTTTTGAGAGCAGTGGTGATGAAATGAATTACACAAAGTAATGCGCCTGCCTGGGTTCGAACCCATAGATACTGCTCGTAAGTCAGGGGCAGCCACCACTGGGCCACCGCTGCTCTCAGCATATAAGTATGACATATTTATATGTAATTCGTTTAGTGTCTCTCCCATAACAAACAACTTTCCCACAGATACATTTTTTTATAGTCGTTCACTTTTATCACAAGCTGATAGGCCACAGGCGCGCGCGCGCGAATTTCATACGGCTGTTGTATTATTGTGATAAAAATGAATGAGTATAAAAAATGTTTCTTTGGGAAAGTTGTTTGTTATCATTAGTAGTATTATCACATGTTTAAGTATTGGTCACTAATTACCAGTCGCCCTATATAATAAAGAATATTCTATTCCATTCTATCCTATTCTAGTCTACTGCGTGGACGGTTTTAGTCGATCTGCGTCCATAAGTGTGACCATCCCGTAAATGCCACGTCACTAAGTTTCATCTTCTTGAAAATACACGTCACCTAACACTACACCCAGCAGCAGCTCAGTCAGCCTTGCAGCGGAGTATGCAGCATTCAAGGCATTTGTTCTTGAGGCTCTCGGATGTCTTCAACAACAGCTGGAGGCCCTCGCAAAGGATGTCGATGCACTGGAGATGAGAGGCCGCAGGAAGATGCTGCTTGTCCATGGTGTTGCAGAGGTGAGCGATGAAGAGACATCACTTGTGGTCGCTGAAGTTGTCCGTGACAAGCTGATGTTGGGCACCTTTTCTGTTACTGCTGTTCGTCGGTGTCACAGAATGGGCAAGCAGAGCAGTGCTGGTAAGCCCAGACCCATATTGGTCAAGTTGCAGGATGTGGATATCCGGGACAAGATTTGGTATGCAAAAACCAAATTGAAAGGTTCTGGTATAACCATATCGGAATTCTTGACCAGATCGCGGCATCAAGTCTTCATGGCGGCACGTGATAGGTTTGGTGTCACCAACTGTTGGACCAAACAGGGCTATGTTCACATCCTGGGAGTTGATGGGAGGAAGCATCGAGTCTCCACTGGCAGTGAGCTTAATACTATCGATGTGCCTGAACTGGTTGCTGATGAGCCGGAGCGCCAACTGCATGTCATCGGTAAGCTAGTGGCCGAGAAGTCTGCCTCATCACCTGCTTCAAAGCGGAATAGGCGGGCTGCGGTAAAGAAGTGAATTGCTTTTATAATTATTGTCGTTCGGGTAACAATTTCACATCTTTTGTTTATGTTTGTTTACCTTCGTTTTGCACTTTTTTATATTTTACTCCTACCCCTTGTATAACTTTAATGATTCTTGCAAACTTTATTTTTTTTGCTGTTTAAATTCTTCGCTATGCTGACACTTGACAGACGTCGTCAAGTGTCATGTCAATAGTTACGTTCCGTTTAAATTTTCTAAGATTTGTTACATGTTGAGCATGAATTGTCTATGGAAACATAGACAATTTAAATGCTGCAAATTCTGTTATTTTTATTTTTCGTAAATTATTAATTTCGTGTTGTGGTAAGCTTGTGCCCGAACGACGCACTTTTTATTACTTGAGAGATTTCTTATATGTTACTGAATTTCCTTTTTTTTTTCTTTCATAACGCATAACTGGCGGGTGGACTTTTTAACCAGCCAACCCTACATCTATATATTACATTTTTATATTCTGTTTTATATTTACATATATACGTATTTTTTGTGTTTTTGATGATTTCTTCTAACGCGGTCAGTGACGATGACAGTTTTATATCAGCTAGCAGTCAGAACGATAGCTTCAGTAGCATTCCGACTCTTGCTGACACGCTTCAGTCTCAATTTTCCGATGTTCCAAAGAATCTAAATGTAGTTCATATTAATGCTCAAAGTATTCCGGCTCATTACCATGATATGCTTGCGAATCTGGAGTGTAAGAACATCCATGCAATCCTTGTTTCTGAATCGTGGCTGAAGCCATGCCTTCCGTCCACATCCTATTCCTTGCCTGGATACCAATTAATAAGAAATGATCGTACGAGCTGCGGTGGTGGTGGTGTTGCCATTTATTTACGTGCCAATATACCTTTTTCAATTATTGATACGTCATCACAGCCACCACCGTCGAATGCTGGCGAGCATCTTTTTATAGAGGTTAATCTACATCATTCGAAGGTTTTGCTTGGTGTCTATTATTGTCCCTCTTTGCGCATCGACTACTTTTCCTCCTTTGAAAGTCTCCTTGTAAACCTAACACCTTCATACAGGCACACTATCGTAATGGGGGACTTCAACACTTGTCTTCTTAAAAAAGATTCACGTGCTTCCACACTCCAATCCATCTCCCAATCCTGCAATATATCTCTTCTTCCATTAAGTGCAACTCACCATTTTCCTAACTGTGCTCCTTCGCTCCTTGACCTCATTTTCGTTTCTTCCACACAATATGTAGCTAAGCATGGGCAATGCTCAGCTGACGCCTTCTCTTACCATGATTTAATTTTCCTCTCTTACAAAATTCGCCCTCCTAAGACTAAGCCTAAAACTCTTCTACAGCGCAGTTTTGGTGGTATGAACCTTGAAAGTCTTCGTGAGGATGCCGACAACATTGATTGGTCTGATCTCGTCGATGCGGAGTCGATTGATGTTAAAGTCGATCTTCTCAATTCTAACCTTAACCAGCTCTACGACGTCCATGCACCTGTTAGGCTAGTAAAGATTAAACATCTACCTGCACCGTGGCTAACAGCCGACATGAAAGTCATTTTGCAAAAGAAGGCTGCAGCAAAATCGAGATACAAGTGCAGACCGAATTTGTTGAATCGTGAAAGGTACGTTGCTCTCCGCAATCGCAGCAACTTAGTTTGTAGGGATGCCCAACGCCACCACATTCATAAGTCCGTCGAAAACGGCGACCCAGCTAAAGTCTGGAAATTCCTCAGATCAATGGGAGTCGGAAAGTCACGTCAAGAGTCTATTCCTAAAGATATAGACCTTGAATTACTTAATAAACATTTTTCCACCTCTTGTAATTTCAATGGCGCTATTAAAGCCAAAACTCTCAATAATCTTTCATCTCTTCCCACTCCCGATTATTCTCCTTTCGTCTTTAATCAATTTGCTGATTGTGATGTTAAGAAGAGTATACTATCCATTACGTCTAATGCTGTTGGTAGTGACTGTGTCAGTCGCAAGATGATACTTCCTATCCTGGACGAAGTCCTTCCTGTCATTTGCCATATCCTTAATTATTCCGTATCCAGTGGTGCTTTTCCTTCTTCTTGGAAAGAAGCCCAAATTACCCCTCTCCCAAAAAAGAGTAATCCTGTTTCTTTTTCTGAATTTCGCCCAATCTCCATATTACCGTTCCTATCCAAAGTCCTAGAACGCCTTATCCATAATCAGCTTAGTGCTTTCCTTTGTAAAAACAGTCTCCTTAATTTTTACCAATCCGGGTTTCGTCCAGGTCATAGCACTACCACAGCTCTTGTTAACATTACGGACGATATAAGATTAGGTATGGAGAATGGGAATCTGACGGTACTTTCCTTATTAGACTTCAGTAATGCGTTTAACACCGTCGATTTCGATATCTTACTCGGTATACTCAGCTCTCTTAACATATCTCCAACGGCAATTGATTGGTTTCGTAGTTACCTGTGTGGCCGCCGACAACGTATTTGCATTGAAGGTTCGTCGTCTTCCTGGTGCAATACCTCTGCCGGCGTACCACAGGGGGGCGTTCTATCTCCTCTTCTTTTCGCCATATTTATAAATTCTATTTCCAACGAACTTCTCTCATCCTACCACCTATATGCTGATGACCTGCAAATTTATTCACAGGCCCCCGTTGACGAATTGTCTGAGGCAGTGAATTTAGTGAATAAAGATTTGGCACGTATTTCTGAATGGAGTTTGGCTCATGGTTTGAAGGTTAACCCTGCGAAGACTCAAGTCATTGTTGTCGGCAGCCCTAGGCTGCGTTCAAGAATTGACTGGACGAAGCTTCCCCACATTGTTTTTGATGGTGCCATAATTCCATATAGCGATTCAGTAAAAGACCTGGGAATTTACATTGATAAAGACTTGTCCTGGGTTCCCCAGTTGCAAGAAGTCAGCCGCAAACTGTTTGCGTCTGCGGGGTCTTTACGCAGATTGCGAAATTTCCTCCCAACGGCCACTAAAACTGCGCTTGCTCAATCCCTTCTTCTCCCAATCCTCGACTATGCTGATGCTTGTTATCCAGATCTCAATGTAGTGCAGCTAGATAAGCTTGAGCGACTCCAAAATTTTTGTATCAGATTCATATTTGGTTTGCGCAAATATGATCATGTCTCAGAGTTTCGCCTTAAACTCAAGTGGTTGCCTATCCGTCTTCGCCGGAATGCCCATATTTTATCCCTTCTCTACAGTATTCTGTTTAATCCCACAACGCCGTCCTATCTCAAAGAACGTTTCAAGTTCCTACATGATACTCACAGTAGACACTTGAGATCATCGGAGAATTTGAGACTTTTGATGCCTGCTCATTCCACCAAATTTTATGACCAGTCCTTCACGGTCCAGGCTGTCCGTTTATGGAACGAATTGCCGGTGTCGGTAAGACAAGCACAGTCACTCGTTGCTTTTAAAAGCCTAGTTACAAATCATTTTCAGTCTCTGTAATTTCATGCAGTCTCAGTTAAATTTGTAACCATTATTGTTTTATTTTTGCGATTTAATGTTAAAGACACAAATATCTACATATATATTTATTTACTTTTTTTTTTTTTTAATATGTATATTATACATAAGTAGATAACTTTACTTTTGTTATTTAAATTTTTTGTGTAGTAGGTACACCACTGACTACCCCCCTTTTTAATTTTAATTCCATAATGTCCATCCGAAGGTTGTCTGGAAGATATCGCTATCAGCGATAAGACCGCCTTTGTAACCATAAAATTATTAGTTTTGTAAGCCCGTTATGTTTAATTTTTGGTGTACAATAAAGTTTTATTCTATTCTATTCTATTCTATACACCACAGTAACCACCCTGAACCACTAAGCGTACAGTCAACGAAATTCCATACTACCGATTTTCCTACAAAAGATGCCTCTATATAGTAGCAGTAAGGCTGGTTTTCGCATTTCAAGTAATACTATTGATGTGTGCCTGACTGTAGGGCTACTGGAACTACGTAATGACAATTTAACTTGCTAATGTCGGCCTACACGGGTCAGTGATTATATTAGGCTAAGTTCATTGGCAAGCGTGGTCGTTCGTGTATTGATCAACTGTAGTAGTGAATTAATGGACTGCTTCTACTATTATTAGTAGAGATTTGATATCCGGATGCATATTTACCTAAAGTTTGAGTGTTGACTACGCGCGTCAGTATGGGAAAAGGAGTTTATTTAAAAAATAAAAACTTGTCTAGTTACTTTTTCGTTTAGCTTCAATTGAATTATGCCCAGACATATTTACCATTTTGTTTTAGCATTCGACATTTCAGCACAAAAATATGAATTCAAATAGTTGTTGTATTTTTTTCCTTGTTATTTTCAACAAACTTGCCAGGTTTTAAATAAATTTAAAATATTCGTTACGATATTTTGAGTTCTAGATTTTATACTCACTAAAGAATTATGAAATTTCGCAACCGTACGACAAAAATTGGCATTTAAATAGTCACTTCCATACTTTTGTACCTTTTGCCAGGAAATACCGTACTTAAGGTAAATATGCATCCGAATATCCGATCACTAATTATTAGTGAATATTGTTAGAATTGTTGACTGTTTCCGTAGTCCAATCTAAATCATTTCAGCCTAATTGATCGGTCCCGTGCGACTCACATCCAGCGAATCCCCTCAATGGGCCCGCGAGGCGGATTACAGCCCACTCCTTCTCATAAAGAGGAGGTCTGTGTCCCAGCAGTGGGAGCATTATGCAACTCGTTTCTTTGATTATTACTAAAGAAGCGATGATAAGCGTATAATGTTTTTAAATCAGTCGGTTGCTTTGAACCAAATCATTAGGCTGAAATGATTTGGTTCAAAGCGCGACTGCTGTGCTTGTAGTCCTGGGTTCTATATCCTGGGCGAGCGAAGTGTTATTAGGTTTTTCCATCACGAATTTCTCAGTGGCTCCAACTGAGTTTGGATTTATTGGCCGGTTGATGGCAACAGGCTCGCCCCTATTACATGGGACTTAAATATAATTGGCGAAAAGTGTATGTACTATCAGGTAAACCTCTATCTAACTCTTCTGGGATTACAGGCATGATATTTTGTTATTTACTGTTTAAATATTGTCATATAAAAAAATACAGTATGTACTGGAGAGAAAGGTTGAGATGGAAATGTGGTGAGATAATTTAATTCGATTAGATAGCTAAATTCGATTCACAAAACAAAAGACATCTGTTTTAAAAAGTTAACGCTTGACCTCGAAGTTGATCGAAGAAGCTTGACAGATAGGCTAGTTACAGAAACGTTAAAAAGGAATCGTGGTTCTTGGTATAGACATATGATAAGGAGAGATGAATCGTATGTGAATAAAAGGAAGTCAGAAAAAAATAACCGATTTCCAAAAAAACACTAAAAAGTGGAAAAGAACTTTGCTTTCAGAAGTCGGTGGGAAACAAGTCAATGAAACAAACAAAAGTCACCGACTTAAAGTTCTTTTCCACCTTTTAGTGTTTTTTTGGAAGTCAGTTATTTGTTCTTTGAAAACGTTTTTATTTTGTCCTTTTTAGTTGTGGTATCTCACATAAATCCTAGTCAAGTATCAATTTTACATTGTAACTAGATACCAGCACATCGTCTATACACACGCAATTTTTTTTTTCATTAAATGAAAACTTCTGGGCCAAACTATGCTAAATTTTTCTGGAACGAAATGGCAACTATTCCGTATCAAACTAAAGAAGAATCACGTAAATCGGATTATAAATCTCAGCATAACTGCTGTATATAAAAAAATACTAATCGAATTGACAACCTCCTCCTTTTTGAAAAAGTCGGTTAAAAAGGAAGATGGCTGTTTGGCTATAAAGCGAATCGCGACAAAATTTTGTCGTCGTTTTATTTCTCATCGAGCCCAAACATAACTGTAAAATATATCTACGGGTGTCTTTATCTTACATGTACGTAAAGCTTGAGGAAAATGTCCTTTACAAAGCCATCTCTGCTAATCGAAAAACTTTTACTACCGAAATAATGGAGCTAATTTACTCTCATTCTATTGGCCAATTACTGTGATTGGCAGTGAGTGATCAAGAAACACTTCCTGTGACAACTTTCTTACGACTCTCATTTATTTACGAGTTCCCATAAATTCGAAGGCAGTGACGACTTTACTTTCATGTAGCAATGTTACTTATTCACAATTAGGTTTTTTTAATGACTTCACCCGCAAGAAGGTCGAAAATTATGCCATAGGATATACACAGATACCGTGCATCGGTATACAAAGTATTCTATATCCTTACTCAGCCCACAGGCCCAAATAAACTCCCGGATGTCATAGACTTTTTTATTGTAAAGGGATTGTCCAGGCTCTTTCACCATGTGGAGACAAGCCTGGATGCTAACTCAAACCATGTTCCGGTAATACTGACGATTGGCACCACGGTCTTGGACAATGAAAGAAACCCCAAATTATATAACAAACGCACAGATTGGTATTTATTTCGTGAATGTGTCGAAGACGGAATCAAGTTAAACATACCACTGAAGACTGAGTCAGACATCGACTTTGCTGCGAGAAACCTCACCTCTCTAATCCAAGAAAGTTGTCGCTGGTCAACTCCGGAAGCCAAAGAACGATCACACCAAAATAAAGTATACTCGGAAACCATAAGGTCAAAAATTATGGAAAAAAGAAGACTACGGCGTATATGGCACACAAGTAGGCATCCAAATGACAAAACGGCACTAAACAAAGCTATTAAAGAACTGAAAACTCTTATAACGGAAGCAGATGACGTCGCTCTAGATACGTACTTGGAAGGTCTCACAGCTACAAAAGCAACTGATTACTCGCTATGGAGAGCCTGTAGAAACCTGGATCGACCTTTGCACCACCAACCACCACTTCGGAACCCAAATGGAACCTGGTTTAGAACAGATAAAGAAAAAGCTGATGCATTTGCAAACCATCTCAGCGATGTATTTAAGCCTAATAACCCGAGACCAAATGCAGATGAATCTGATATAGACATTGTCCTGAACCAAGATCTCCAACTGGATCTACCCTTGAAGTTAGTAACACCTAAGGAGATACGTAGGAATATAAACTCAATGGACAACAACAAGGCCCCAGGTCATGATCTTATCGACAAAAAAGTCCTACAAGAATTACCTCGCAAAGGAATTGTGTACCTCACTATGCTCTTTAATGCCATTCAACGTGTAGGCTACTTTCCAGAGATATGGAAAGTATCACAAATAATAATGATCCCTAAACCCGGTAAACCAATACATGATGTCACTTCATACAGACCAATCAGTCTCTTACCGATTATGTCTAAGCTCTTCGAAAAGTCCCTACTGTATAGAATGTTACATGTTCTCAATGAGAAGTCCATTGTCCCGGATCACCAATTCGGATTTCGAAAAGAACATGCTACCATAGAACAAGTGCATAGAGTGTGCAGAACGATTAGGAAATCTTTTGAGCAAAAGGAGTACTGCTCAGCTGCCTTTCTGGACATACAACAAGCCTTTGACAGAGTCTGGCACAAAGGATTGCTTGTCAGGATAAAAACTGTATTACCACATACATTCTATGGTGTATTGAAATCCTATATTACAAATAGAATATTCCAAGTACGAGAAAACCAATCTACCTCGGGATTCCACGAAATATCCGCAGGAGTACCACAGGGATCAGTCCTCGGACCTGTGCTGACACCCTGTTCACGTACGACCTACCACAGAGCTCTGACATCACAACTGCCACCTTTGCAGATGACACTGCCTTACTTGCTTCGCACAAATGTCCTACGCAAGCATCTCGCATATTGCAAGCCAGCTTAAATGAGACTGAAGAATGGTTGGCCAAATGGAGAATTGCCGCCAGCGTGTCCAAGTCGGTGCACATCACATTTACTCTCTGCAAAAAAGACTGTGACCCGGTCACCCTAAACGGCACTCAACTACCACATCAAGAGTCCGTGAAGTATTTAGGCATGCATCTTGACCGCAGGCTCACGTGGAGGAAACTTGTTGAAACAAAAAGTGAAGAAATGAACCTAAAATACAGAGGTCTCTTCTGGCTCTTAGGGAAAAACTCAAAACTGGCAATAGACAGCAAACTCCTTATCTACAAGAGTATACTAAAGCCAATCTGGACATATGGCATCCAACTGTGGGGATCAGCCAGTGCCTCCAACATAATGAAAGTGCAAAGGGCACAAAATTACATACTGAAACAAATATCCAACGCATCATGGTTTATTAAGACAACAGAGATTCATGAAATCCTCAATATTCCTTTGGTCAACAAGGAGATAAGTACACATGGTGACAACTACAAATCCCGACTCCAAAAGCATCCAAATAAGCTCGCAGGGCAGCTTACCATCCCAGAAAGCATCCGTCGGTTAAAAAAGCGACGGGACATCTTTGACCAGAACAGTCAGCGCGAAGAATGAATTCGAAAAGTTAGGGCAGACTCTACTGAGAGTAGCGCCCAACACGCCATCAGAACCATCTCATCTGCTCATAGTCTGAAAGACTGATCGCAAGATAAAACAAGGAAAAAAAAAAAATATCCTTACTCAGGTCATGGTATAATTTTCTTTTTCATTTAGTTCCATTTTATGAAGCATGGTATATTTGTGTTATGTGCCAAAACTTTAAAATCCGATCAGCCGTTCGGGCGTGATAAGGTAACTAACAGATGGACAGACGTGTTTAAGATTAACCCTAAATATTAATATCTTGTTCACCTACATAATTCTATTTAAACTAATATATAACATGTCCCATATAACCTCCAAAGTAATTACAAATCTTTAACTTTATAACTACTTCATTCACTGCGACGGCTACGAACTTCGTAGCTATCTCGTAGCGCTACGCCGTAGCAAGTTGAAGATGCAATTAAAATGAATTTAGCATTAATGTTTTCTTTAGTGCCCTCAATTTTAAAACTGGGTTTTGAGTAAAGGGCCCTTTAAATATAATATTTTAAAGTCTTATTCAGGTAATAATTTTGATGAAACTAATTTAGTTTTGAGTTACATTTTAACGGGAGAGATTTAATTTATGTTTTAAGGTATATCATTGTAATTATTTTTAAGGGTCCAACTATAGTACATTTGAGCTCACACAATTAAGCTACTCACTAATAATTACAAGCGCGAAAGAGCCGAATTAAAAATGATCACAGTTGCAATAGGTGTTTAGTTTATTGAGAGAAAGGAAAAGGACTGTCACGAAATAATATAGTCAAAATCATATGATCATTTATTTATTTCTATATTTATAACCAACAAACAATAGTTTAACAAACAAGTGAAAATCATGTTTGCGTTTGTATGAAAATTGTAAAAAGGAAGGAACAAGAATTACAAACATTTATTACAAATTCTGACAGATTATATTTTTGAGCCACTTTTAATATTTATAAATCGCACATTGTATCCGACAAAAGAAACAACCCATTCTAATACTACCTAATTAATAAAGTTACCAGACATATTGATGTTTGTTGTATAACACTTTAAAATTACTTTCTATAACTTCATAAAAGCAATAACACCCACAACAATGAAAAGTGTCGACATATAATTTGAAATCGTGTCAAACTTTGTAGGGTAACAATCAATACATTGAAAGGCGTGATTGATGTGTTACGAGAAAGGTCGACAGTTCATGTTTTGATTGGACCGGTTTTAATTGTTTTTTTTTTCCTTTTTGACGTGACAACATCTAATAAATCGATGAACGCCGGCTGCACGCACGAAAAAGGATGACTCATTGTAACGTTACGATCGGAGCGAGAGCGCTGTGCGAGCGAGCGAAAGGCATGATCGGCTTGAGCGTTCGGCTTGCTATTCATAAAGGATGCAATCATTTCATCAATGTTTTGTTATGACGTTGTCACGTTAAACTATCGTCCGTAAACCGACTTTACAGACAACCAATGTTTTCCTTCTCTTTGCTTTTTATTTGAATTCAGTATATTCATTATTTTACAGATAGATCTAAAATAATATTAAAAATAAGTCAAAGTATTATAATGGAAAAAGAATTTCAGGGCGTCAAAAAACTCGTCCACATTGTTGTCAATAGGAAAAGTGCTCAGAAGGCTGGCATGGATTGCAATGCTGATTCTTGGCCAAAAAAAGGACATTTACTGTTCACGATTGGCACGGTTGGCGCAGTGGTTGAGCAATCGACTGCTGCGCTGCGTGTCGCGGTTTCGATCCCCGCACGGAACAAATATTTGTATGGCCCACAGATAGTTGTTCCGGGTCTGGCTGTTTGTGTATGTGAGTTTAAATGTTTGTAAACGCACCCAAGATACAGGAGATATTCCTGGTGAGGGGCATAACAAAAAAATGTGTCAAATATATATACGTTGTTTTGGCTGATTTTTGTTCGTACAACACGAGAAAATTAACCAATCCATATAAGTTTTGTATTTACTGTTGGCCGTTAAAGAACTTATATCATACAGCGTAATCAACATGTAATGTTTTCACTGATGAGCTACAGACCTCCTGTCTGTAAGAGCCTTTCTCACTTAAATCCACCACAACGACATCGGGTGCAGGGTTTGTACTGGTAGACGTCACATGTCTTCAAATTTTTGGTTTTCGGACATGCCGCCTTCCTACGTTTTCATTTATCGTTTCATAAGTAGTAGTGATGAATTAATTTACGCTAAATAAAGCGCCTACCTGAAATCAAATCCACGACCTACATCTGGACCACCATGGCTCACATGAAGTACAACAGATTTAAAATTGTTGCCAGAAGCTCTTAATCATCAAGTAGGCCATCTGCTAGTTCCATCTCATACTCAAATAAAAATGCCAGATATGTTTTATACACTACACGCCTTACGCCATATAATATTTTTATCATCACGCACTGAATGTTAAAATCCTCATATTTCCGTCCTCAAAATATTATATTATTATGTTTCCTGTAACTCTGAATTTTATTGGAGGCTTTTATTGAAGTCATCAAACACTTTTACCATACTATAAAAACACAATTTTGCAGGAAGCCACGTAATTTTTAGTTTACATTAAAGCTTCATCTTTATGATTGTTTTAAATATCAAGCCTAACCTTAACCACTCAAACCTGTTTTTGAGTGTTTTATTGAAGTGAAAATTTCTATAGCGGCGTTCTGCACTTTTGTGATAGGTAAAAAATATTAAACTCGCGTCATGTCTCCCGATAGGTTGCGAAGGAATTTGAACTTTATGACATCTGTCATTGAGTCTGGGTTTCCAAAACTGGAAAATTCGTAAGACGGATTGACATTAGGTTACGAAGGAATTTGAACTTAATGACATCTGACATCTGACATTGTGTTTGGGTTCCCAAAACTGATTAATTAACTTATGCACAAACAAAACCTTCGGTTTCTCCAAAGAGGTAAAATGCGTAAGACGGATTGTAATAGTTCTGAAGTGTTACATTTTTAATGTAATATAAATTGTCATGTTTGTGTACGACAGCGCAATAAATGAATATTATACATTTTACCACATAAATAGTAGTAATTTTATCCAAACAAAACCAAATAAAATACTTAGGCGTCAAAGTACTCCTCCCTACAGCAGTCTAGAAACTTTATATTGCACAAGTTCCGATTCCAATGACTCCGTTAGTGTACACTTTCACAAAGTTTTTATTCCACGAACGGAAATTTAATAATGCACCACGCATTCGTCGTTCGAGGAACGGATACTTAAAGCTCTGGTCGAACTGAGGTGAATCGCACGTGACAGTCGTAAAATGTACTTAATTGTTTGTTCACATCAAGCTGTTGCTGGTGTTCATACCTTTGTATGAGCTGTCCGTAAAATTAGAGATCATAAGTGGCATAAGTCGTTACTTACTTCACAAAAAAAGATAAAAAATTAACAAACATCTAGAAATCTACAACTTACAAGGCCTACAATATTCGCACAATAACAAACAATTGATAAAAGAATCTACTCGTATTCAAATAAATGAAACAAAAATACTGAAAGATTTTCTTTACCAAGTGACACAAATGGTGTCATCAGTGCTGTAACTATTCTAAACAAAAACCTCATTTGGAACAAAAAACTTATCCAGAAATGCGTGCTCGAACCTGGCGCATGAGTGCTTATTCCCAAACAATCATGACGATTGCGTGCGAATACCAACTTTGTTTTGATTTATTGTGATTGCAATCGAAGGCAGGAAGGTCGTAGTTCTTTAATGGTGTTTTCCAACATCGTTTATGGTGTTAAAGTGACCCACGCGATGGTAAGAAGTTGGGAAGTAATTTCTTGTCAAACTATACACATAGTGAGCACACTACAAGGTTAAATTTGATGACGTTGTTTACCGCGGTTGTTTCGAGATTTATCATCATCTTCCTGCTCTCGTGCCTGGTTACTTGGAGTCGACGCAGTACGTTTTTTTCCGCTATTCTGAGTTTTACAGTCACACCACACCTGTTATCCCCGAAAGGTTAAGCAGAGGTGTACCTAGGTACACCAAAATTTCGCCAGTTATGTTTTAAGTCCCATATAATAGGGGGCAAGCTTTTTGCCATCAACCGAGCACAAATCCAGACTCCGTGGTTGCTACTCAATAACGAAATTCCGGATGGTAAAACCAAATAACAATGCCTGACCCGGGAATTGAGCCCAGGACCATAATTCTCACCAGTTCTGCTTGCGTTTACTAGACCAACGAGACAGTTTGAGTTTTATTGGAACAAAATAAATTCGACATTGTTTTTGCACGGGTGGAACCTATTCTTGAATAACAAATGATAGATGTACTCGAACTAAGCGTTTTCAAACGTCTTTCATAATGCGCACAGCAAAGGAGTGGAACTCTCTGCCTGCGTCGGTGTTTCCGAACGCTTACAACCCTAATCTCTTCAAAGTAAAAGTCGACTTTGTCTCTGTCATCTCTGGCCTAGATTAGAGTCAATAGCAAAACCATAGCATTTTTTTATATGTTTGCTATCTATCTACTTAGCCTGTTTTACTGCTGGGTAAATATCCATAGGAAAGAGAATGGGCAGAATTACACCACGCAGACTCATTGCGAGGTGGTGGATGTCATAATATGTCTTCGATTTTGTCGGATAAGTCCTGAAATGTCCAATTAGATGAAATGTGAACACCGTTTTGGAATTCCGTTTTACTGAGAATAATTGCAGAATATTTACACTCGGCCATTAATTGAACTTGATGTTTTTACATTTTTCTTGCTCTGTTTTTAATTATTTTCGTATATAATTGTACGACTCCTTATTAATACTTTTTCTTACTTTCTGAATGGACTTGAAACACGGTTGGAAGAGACTTTTCTACTGCACCGTTCAAATCGATCATTCATTAACAAGTAAACCAGCGTCTTTGTACTAGAATCAAGTAACCCGAACCTCCTTCCTTGTCAAAGCAAGCCACAACGACAATACCAAGTATTTAGTTTCAAACGACTATATAGTTACTAAACCAGACAGCATAGACCTCCCAAAGTTTCAGTAGCTTTTGCAATTAAGTTAGGATTTAAGAAGCAGCGAAGTCTTTGTCACTGGTCTTCAAAGTTTGGATAACCGCCAACTGCATCAGAATTCAAGCCACTATGTGGCGTCCTTCTATTAAATAATTTTCCTTATATTTCCGAGAAAAACTTTTAGTATAAGTAATCACAAATCATGGTGATATTAAATTTAGGGTACCGTAAATGTAAAACCGTTGCCAAGAGTAAAATAACGTTGCAGTGATTTTTTTTAGTGGGTTGTACGTGATTTGCAAAATATATTCTATTGAAAATCCCGTGGGGCATTTAGGTACTTTATAGGTTTTTATGAATGATTATTTTCCCGAAAGGTAAGGCGAAGATTTAGTTACATTAAAATCACATTTCGTCAGTTCTATTACTAATTAATTATGTTTCAATATTTAGTTTTAGTTGTAAGGTGTCGTCATTGGTGGTTTTAAATCAGAAAATATGTGTCTGACATCATTGTTAATAATACAGTTGTGAAATTAAGTAATTGTATTTCTATGTATATTTACTCGCGGAATGATGTCATCAAGGTGTGTCGCTGTAGATACGAACTGCCCTGACGCACGCATACTCGTAACTTCGAGTTTAAACATCGTAAATTGTAGCAAATATTGATCATAGTAAACTGGGTTAATTTCTTTTGAAACTGATAGAAACGGAAACAGGTAAATGAAAAAGCTTTTTAGTAAATAATTTTCAATTAAGCTCACAAGAGCCCATATTCATAAACCTTCATAGTGAATTATTTTCAAAATCAATCAATCAAAATATTTTTATTTCACATAGGTCACTTATACTCGTAAAACGTCGACAAAAAGGTGCTCTTAATAAGAAGTATTCTGTACGGGTTACAAATTTCATGTTTAGACTTCATATTCTTTGGTTAAGTTGTACCAAAAAGACGATGGAATAACAGTTTTATTGACGGTGACATCTGACGGATCCTAAAAAGTGCAGGTGGAATTGAATAAAGAGCAGGATATAAGGTAGACCATCGTTTGTGATCAGGCTCCATAGCCAGTATTTTTTTATCGGGAAACAAAAACAAACAGTTGCGTAAATCTATCGTGCATGGTAATTTTTACGGCGAAACTATCGCACATATGGTGCCAAAGGTCGAATTCTGTGTGCGGAACCTTTGGCACGGGATAACGCACACTCGACGGAATTTTTGTGGACATATTGTTTTCGTAGTTGGAGGTCATGTTATTTATGTATTTTGTAGGTTGAGATAGATATCTGAAGGATTTTTATATATTATGTGGAATAATTTAGTTACTTCACCTACTAGTAACTAGAGCATTTATATCTTTAATAAATATGACTTGGATATCGCACGTTTTTGGGATAAAAGACATTTCGTTGGCCATTATTTCAAATTTTTGCTTCACAAAAATATTGAGAACCTAAATATTTTGATGTCTGACGAAATTTTATTTTTGTTTACGTCAACAAAATAATAATCAAGTGTTCTCAAACTTGAGTTTTCTGACCTTGAAAACAAAACAATTACCGTATCATAACTTCGCAGTATTCTACTAAAAAGTAGGCGTTGAAAAAGCACATTTTATTACACTTGCGTGCATGATTACAATTAAAAACTATTTCGTTTTGGCGCGTTTGAACTCGAGTCCGACCATTATCGGCCCAACCATCTGATCGGACTAGGTCATCAGAATTTTTAATTGTTTCAAAAAATAATAATTAAATACATATTTTATTTTGTCGTTTTTTATTTCAATGCGTGTTTGTTTGTTCTAGTTAAACACGCGATTAAGTTGTAACGAATTTTTCATTAGCGCCTTTTGTTAATATTTATTTTATACGTTTTTGGTATTTCGAAGAAATGGTAATTTTTATGTTTGAATTTTAAAGGGCGTCAGCATGCGATTTTAAACAGTCGGCAATTATTCTTTTGATTAAAATCTTTATGATAAGGTTATTGAAGTTTAAAACGTTAGCTTCAGAAACAGGTTGATTGAAATCTAATAGAACTGATTTAGAAAGTTATTTAAGTTTTAGTTTTGTGTAAGTTCCTAATCATCATTAATTATTTGTTAAAAAATCTAGAAAGAAAGAAAGTTAAGACAGAAAATAAATTTATTTGGCACATGCCACAAGTCTTGTGCACACAACATTAAACAAAAATTTACAAAAAATAGGGATAATTATTCATTTAAAGGATTTGGGGACTTAGCCCGCAAAAAAAGGTTCACTAGATGGCCTATTTTTGGTTCCAAAAGATAACATACACGAAGAATCTTTACCCTCCTTTTCAGGCTCTACGGCAGTCGGATGAAAAGATAACCAAAACAGCATCAACTTGACCTCGCGAAAACCGCCAAAAACAACATTTAATATTTTTTTACAAATTGTTTCCCCAATAGGGTACCAATCGGCGTGATATCGTCCAAATCTCTCGATTCGGAGGGCAATAACAAAACTTTGATAGCAACTTCGGAGGCAGTTCGAATGAAAAACGGCTGTGACGTAAGATTCGGCCATGTTGGTTCCAAACCGCGCCCCCTACCGCTCCTGAAACTGTAGCTTTATGAAGAAATACGTTAAAAGAATAAAGAAAGTTCGGGAACGCGAAAAACAATTGTAGGCGGTAAAGGTCGGTGAACGTTGAAAGAACGTTTATGATGAAAGTGCTTTAAATTATTTTTATTACTAGCTAGCTGTTTCCCGGCTTTGCTCGGAAACGACTGGGTCTACTAATTCTTTGCCAGATAGTCATTATGTAATGTACTGTTAGGACAGCTACAAACTTTTCTTTCTTTGGTCGACGTTTTATAAGTGGCCATGTAGGCCTATGTAAAATAATATATTTTGATTTTGAAAACTGTTTCCATGATACAGCACATGATCCGAAGTTCCAAGTTATGTTAGAGTTAATTATTTACATGAATTTATCATTGTTCTAACTTTTAGGTGTAGGTTCGTCAGGCGTTGTTTTTTTTTCAAAGAACAGCGAAGTATCTTTTTATGAACCTGGCAGTAGCATCATTCTCTTGCCTTTATCCCAATTAATTTTGGGTCGGCGCAGCATGTCTTCTTCTTCAATACTTCTCTATCACTTGTCATTGCATCTCATGGGATACCTCCTTTCTTGCCATATCATCCTTCACACAGTCCATCCATCGTTGCTTTGGTCTTCCTCTACTCTTATACCCATCCACCCACATTCATACTCAAAACTTTCAGGAACCTGGCAGTATGTCAGCAATAATTCCGAAAACCAAAGTTGATCAACTGTTAAAAGTTACTCTGTGGCGAACCACAGAGTATACAACTTTACTGAATAGATCTGAATAGTTATGAACTGCCGACACCTAGTGTCAATCCCGCAAGGAATTTGGCACAGTTCGTGCGCAAAGCTCGGCTGGAATTCACATTAGTACGAGTATTTATGATACATTTGTATTTTTTATCGCTTCGAGAGGAGCTCTTGGCTAAATAATAACAGCCGCCGGTCGATATTCAGGTTAAGCCGCTGTTGGCTGGGTTGGTCCGGGATGGGAGATCACCCTTTACATATTCAAATCAATTCAATCATTTATTGCATTTCACATGTGTTTTACAAGATCATAAATAATATTTTAGTTCACATGGACCCGTCAAAAAATTAATATCAAAAAATAAATTCATTCTTTCACAATAATTACATAGTATTCCATTCGTTTAAAATAAGTAAGTAATCAATGTCACAAATAATCAAATAAAAATATCGAGTCGAATACCTTATTAATCTATTACATTATGTCATTAAAATCATAATCAAATACGTTATTTCAAATAATTAGAACTAAATACATTACATCAACAAAAAAAAACGATTACATTTTGTCAACAAAATATTAGTCAAATACATTATGTCAATAAACTAATAATCTAAATCAAAATATTTTATTTTACTTAGGCCTACATGGGCACTTATAAAACGTCGACAAGAGGCACGGTCCGGGTTGGTCGTTTCCTATGAAGAAGAACCGGCAAGAAACTCCATGGTTACTCTATTAAAATCATTTGTGATGTTACAGCGTTAGTACTTAAGTATGAGAGGGCGTAGGCCCGACAATAAGTCGTTGCTTACTACAAAAGGTAGAAAAGTATAAAACAAAAAAAAATTGCATACATACCCAGTTTCCTTCGTGCATTGGAAAGCACGTTAAGCCGTTTGTGCCGGCTGTTAGATTTATGACAGTCTTTACAGGTAATTAGTGGCCTGAGAGTCTACAAAAACCAGTACTAACTGGGTTGTCGAGGTCAGATAGGCAGTCATCATCATCATCATTATTTTAGCCCAAAAGACGTCCACTGCTGGCCATAGGTCTCCCCCAAGTATCACCACATTCACATTTGGGGGGTTTTGCCATAATCGCCACGCTTGGCAGGCGGGTTGGCTGCAGTCGGCGGGTTATAGGCAGTCGCTCCATATTAAATACAGTTATTTAGCTGCAACCAGTTAGACAGGAAGCCAACCTCACCATAGTTGGGAAAAGGCTTAGCAGATAATGATGACCTCAAACACAATTGACGAAAGTATTTTTAAGTAAATATACGCAATATTAAAAAAGCTTTCTTTTTTTAGGGTTCCGTACCCAAAGTTTGAAACGGGACCCTATTACTGAGACTTCGCTGTCCGTCCGTCCGTCTATCCGTCACCAAGCTATATCTCATGAACCGTGATAGCTAGCCAGTTGAAATTTCTACAGATTATGTATTTCTTTTGATGTTGTAACTACAAATACTAAAAACAGAATAAAATAAATATTTAAAGGGGCTCTCATAAAAAAAAAACTTTTTTATAAATAATGGTACGGAGCCTTGCGTGCGCGTGTCCGAATCGCACTTGGCCGGTTTTTTAGTTATCTTTTAAGATTCTTAAATATTCTTTATTTGTGTACTTAAGTCTCCTATATAAATCACCCTGTATAAATGCAAACTAATCTTTAATTTCACATACACAGCGTTCGCAGATCCCCAAAAGATTACTCGGCGAGAAAAACTTATTCCAAGTTACTTTTATAGAGCACACGATATCAAACCTTCTGGTCTTAGACATAAGAGCAGTTTTCGCATAGCAATATAAAGTTATTTAACCGGCATTACACAAGTCTGAAATACGTGTTTCAGTCTAAGTTTTTCAGGAAATGCACGTCAAGGGACATGTTTTGAAACATTTATGGTGAATTTAGAATGAGAATTTTGTATGTAACTGGTTCATTACGAGTATAACAGTTTTGTGAAGGAGAACTTTACGTAAGGGATATGCATTTCAAATAATACAGGTGCATTTTTTTTTTTTTTTTGTATCATCATCATCATCATCAGCTTATAATGTTCCCACTGCTGGGACACAGGCCTCCTCTCTATGTGAGGGAATGTAATCCACCACGCCGGCCCAGTGCGGGTTGGTAGATGTCACATGTCTGTCAATTGGAAGACGTTAAAGCAATATTGTTTTATTCTTACTTCAGTGGCCTACCATGACGTCAAGCAGTATTGCTTTACTCTTATTCCAATGTGGGAAAGAGATGGCGCTAGACATCTTGTATAGCTCCGTCTCTTTCCCACACTGGAATAAGAGTAAAACAATACTGCTTGAGGTCATGGTAGGCCAAAATTGTCATCTTACGATCAGGTGATCGTAATTTTGGAAGACGCAAATAGAGTTAAGCATATTTCTCCCTAATATCTAAAAACGATTTAATCATTAATCATAATTATAAACACCGTTTTCCTCTAACCGAAAAATACTTATTACGATTATTAAAGAAAATATACTATTTAATTTTACTAAATACGTTTAGTATTAACATTAAGCTTCCGTGTTTCAGTTAAGTTTTAAATACAAACTAGATTAACCTTAAATCCTTTACTTGTACACAATAACCTACTTCCATACTAAATCCCAAGTTCCTTGTCCTGAAACTGAATAAAATTTAAAGCAATACTTATTTAGTAGGTAACTGTACTAAAAAATAACTGTTTTGCCGCACTGCACAAAACGTTAATTGTTTGTTTGCACGCCAACTTTACTATTGTTAATAATAAAAGAGTATTATTATAACTTGACTAATGGTTTTTATTACTGTAGCGACCTACAAAAAGCAACATAGAACAAAAAGTACTACAGCGCCATCTATCACACGACAGAAGAACTAACATCAATTTCCTACTAGTCGCAAGCAAAGTTTACCTCGACTGAAGACAACAACTGTCGGGCAGTTGCCCACCAGACATAACACCCGTCTGGTCGGAGGATCCTCCATTTTCTATGGAGTATCGAAGACTTTACACCCTGTTCCTCATACTCCTAAATTACCATCGATATGAAAAATTCAAAAGTCATATAACTACAATACTTTTATCTGTCTTAACCTTCGTTTCATTTATCGTCATAATCATTATCAGCCTAGCCTTTTCCCAACTATGATGGGATCGCTCCAAGTCTAACTTGAATAAGCTGAAAACTAGTATTCTATACGACGAGACTGCCTACCTGACTTCCAAAACCAGGTATTGTGTATCACGGTATCCTTGGTAAAACTGGTAGTCGGACTTTCGGGCCATTAGACTACCTGTAACGACTGTCGAACATTTATTTATTTATTTAGTTAATATTGAATATGCAGGCGTGCCTGTCTGAAGCTGGGATTGGCTGTCAAAGTATGTCTTTCTAGTGGCAACAGTAAACGATTGCGGTTGAGATGGACACACCACTTTTACTTTGGAAGTATACGCACATTAACTTTTGCTCCACATTACCTTTTAAGATAAAAGTTTTTTTTTCGATTAATGTTGCAATAACACAAAAGTAAAATGCTAATTTTAATGATATTTTAAATAGTAATTTTCTACTAATTATTTAGAAAGAAAGAAAGAAAAAGAATTTAATATAAGTTTAATATAAGTTTTTAATATTTATTTGAAAAGGCCCGCTAGTTCCAACAGCTTCTTATACTTCCTTAGCCACGAAGGGTCTGGAAATGAAATGGTTCCTTATCAACGGATCAACCTCAATAATCGTTGCTTACCCTTGACCCATCGACCCTTGTGGCTTTTATTTGGCTACAAGCCCCTCCTGAAAAGTTCAGAAGTAATATCGGGATGTTATCTTGGACTCTCAACCTTGGGGCTTGGAATAGATTAGGTCACCTTTTCCTTACACATTTGTCTCATAAAATAAATCTTAATGAACACGAAACTTCTCATATATATGGAGTTATATCACCTATATAATATACTGTTGTAAAAATATTATCTATTCAAGGTGGTTTGGAATCCCGCACGTATGTACCTACATTACATTTCAATCGTCGGGGAGAGTATTGTAGTCGTATGAACTCCTTGAAGCAAGCAATGATACCTGTCTTCTGAATACGTTATACATACCTACATATGTACTAACACAAACTCATCTTGTTCTCATGAGAGTAGATGCTATAGAACGCTACCTGCTACAATCTGCACACCTAGGTACTCTTTTTGCACTGTCTACGTTCGAACATCTGTTTATAGAAAACAAAATATCAACTTTAGTATCCAATACGACTACTAGCGATGTTATTTTAAAATCACTAGAAGACCTGCAATTAAGCAGTTGTGTGTTTATCTTATTTGTCCATGCTTTATCAAAATTATTAGTGAAACGTTTGACCTTAGGTTTGGTTGTATTCGTTACATTCGTTCATAACAATCTTAACGCACCTCAAATTATTTACGTTAGGCTTTTTTTATACAAGCTGTTGTTTTGCATCCTCGTCAAATTCAAGGAAGTAACTATGCTAATGATTCTTGTCCCGAATCAATAATAAAATGGTAAGGTAATTTTTATTTCTTTCTTATTTACGGAAATCGGTAAGTGTGAAGTGTTTTAAACGCGGCTCGTCTGATTCTTGCCCTATAACCACGCTTCCACACATAAAAACATATTTATGTTAGGCTTTTTTATACAAGCTGTTGTTTTGCATCCTCGTCAAATTCAAGGAAGTAACCATGCTAATGATTCTTGTCCCGAATCAATAATAAAGGTATTTTTTTTTTTCGTATTTACGGAAATCGGTAAGTGTGAAGTGTTTTAAACGCGGCTCGTCTGATTCTTGCCCTATAACCGCGCTTCCACACATAAAAACAATCTCAAACGTTTATTCGATAATTTCCTAAACCACGTTAAGAGAATTATTCTGAAACACTGACAAACTTAAACAACCAAAAAAATCAGCGTTTGTTAATAATTAACTAGGTACCGTAATTTTAATTGATTGTTTATGTCTTTTGGGACAACCTCCTGAATTTTGACGAGAATGCAAATCAACACCTTGTATATCAGCCTACTCTGTCCAACTGCTTGGCAACGCCTAGAATATTTTAAGGTTAGACTAAGAAAATTTTAATTGAAAGCCAAAGCAGACACCCCTCCTCCTGCCGTGACAAAACCCCACTATCCTACTTGTCAAAATTGACTCACAACAGACAGAGACAAACACACAAGCAACAGAGCGAAGCGATAGAGATGGAGATAGCAATCAGTAGCGGTCTCAGCGACAAACAATGCGTGTTAGTCGCTATTCTGATTAGCTACTGCGACAGACAGATGAAATGAACTGGATGGCTAGGAAATGGATTAAGGGGACTAATGAACAAGGGCTACCCAGTGTACTTACTAGTTTAGCATTATAGGTGTACTGGTAGTACTATCCCGCTATTTCGTCAATTGTGTTTAAGAGCATTTACACTTTACGGAATTTCATCCAAACTTTCCGGTCCTTTTTTTCCGAAATAACTGACCCGATTTTTATAAAACTATATACACATAAGCAGGATACATAGGTCTGAAAAGTTACAAAAAACATTTTCGAAAGATAGTGTTACAGCTAAATTAGACCGATTATAAATTATTTATAGAGACAGAAATTTCCAATCATCTTTTTTTTAACAGACATTTCGAAAATGATTTTTAGTTACTTTTTAGACCTATGTATCTTGCTTATGCGTATGAACTTTCATTAAAATCGGACCAGTCATTTCGGAAAATAAGGACATGAAATTTTGTATGATATGTCGTATAGCGTAAACGCTCTTAAGACCATCATCACCTGCCTAGTTTTTCCCAACTATATTGGAGTCGGCTTCCAGTCTAACCAGATGCAGCTGAATACTATAATTTCACATAGACTGACTGCCTATCTGACCTCCACAACCCAGGTATTTAAACTTGTGAGACGTAAGAAAACGAATTCCTTGTTTTTTGTTAGAGAATCCTGAAACTGAAAACCACTTTAAGGTTATGGGAATCTCCGTCTCAGTCTGTGTTCCTCTACTTCCTCTGAGTAATTGTCCCATTTGGACTAAATCCAAACAGGATACATTTAGATCGTTAACTTTGAACATATTTCTTGCTACAAATGAGTCTAAACATTACAATTTTAATGCTCATCACCAAACAATGGTACAGAAATGGTTTACTTAATAAAAGGAATTTCTCAGTAGCAGCCACGGAGTCTAGATTTGTGCTCGGTTGATGGCAATAGGCTGGCCTTTGGTGTATGTTCTATTAGGTACACCTCTGCTTAACCTCTCGGGAATTGCAGGCGTGATGTTATTATGTTAGAAAGAGAATACAATTAAATTAACCAAAATACAAACAAACACGTATGTTGTGTGTATGTCGAACTGTTTCTGACTGACTGGTAAAATATATATTAGGTTTTGCTGCCCAGCCAGTGTTCTTCCAACACCGACCCGAAAGTCTAGTTCGTCCTTGGTTGTCTTGTCCTTACATTTTTAACTATAATATCGTTAACATTATAACATTGGTCGTTCATCATCATCTGCCAAAGCTTTTGCCAACTATGCTAGGGTCGGGTCCAAGGCTTACCAAGCGGTATCATCGAATTACCCGGGTGCAGCTGAATACCAGCATTTTACACGGAGCGACTGCCTTTCTGACCCCCACACATCCACGGACCAACCTTGGCAGGTGCCGATTAACCTGAAGCTCAAACCAAGTGGCTGTTATGATTTGGCCACCGATAGTCGTTATGGATGCTTAACAAAGCTGTTGAGGTCAAAACACAGCGTCTAAAGATAAAGCGTAATGTTGGAGGTATAACTAAACAACACTTCTTTGGAAATCCCCAAGCACTCATTACTGGACAGGATGAAAGTCCATTAAAATGCCGGTCTTTTAAAGTCCAGTTTAATTTGCCTTTAAACGTCTACAATGTTCACTAAAACAACACAAAAATACGTACACTTCGTAGCCTAAAATACGAAACAGAAGGTTAATTCTGAAACATTTAGTTTAGTAAATTGTAAATTCGATTCACAGATTTTTCCTTCTGGCAATAGACAAGTAGCTTGGAATAGTCAATTAGAATAGGGAATAAACACTGTGATTTTTACAAAAATAAAATGTCTGTGAAAGGAATGAACAATTTTTTTCATTAAAACATTGCCCCACACTAGGATTATCTCCTGTAGGTATCGTCAATACATTTACAAACATTTACACTTACAACTTACTTACTTTTTAACGAAAACAACAGACCTTTAGGTCGTTCAAATATTTTTTAGGGATCGAACCCGTTTACTATTCGTCTACTGTTCAGTTTTGTATTTTTTTTTGGCAAGCCCACCACTCTTTGCCCAGACCAGTTTTATACAGGGTGTAACGGGTTTGGAGCAGCAGATAATTTTAAGCTATTACGATGTTTGTCTGATGGAGAAACATGTTCAGTTTGATGGTCTGTAAGTCCCTTAAGTATTTTATTATTATTTATTAAACAAGTTTATTACAAACTTTCATTTAAAACTATGCCCCACAATCCGTTTTCACGGTTTGTCTGTGGGAACGGAACAATATTTTAAAGATAATGTTAATATAAATCTAAAAATATCTAATCTAATAATATTATTATAATCTTATATGAATTTATGTATGTATATACCCTTTTCGTTACACCCTGTATATTTGTGGCATGCACAAAATGCGTATGTTTTGAATAGGGACGTGTGCTTTGGCATTATGTGCACCTTACTACATTACCATACTATCAAGAACGATAAGCCAACTGTAATTATCACAACATGAGCCGTTCTTTAATGGTTCTTGTCAATACGGGTGAGGAAGAAAAGGCGAAGACATTCCCGAAAACATAACACCATTAAACGCTTGCTTGTACTTCGGTTTTTATGTTTATTTGGTGTCAGTATTTTGTAAGCGGTTTTCATTAAAGTGTCCCCCCAATTCTGTCCACGTCTCGTCTCGGTGACGGGCCCCGGCATCATTTTTTACTTCTCCAAGATTAAGGCGACCTTTTGACCCCATTTCAGAGAAAGGACTTGCGTCGTTGTTTTGTTTTAATCGAAAATTGATTGGTAGTGTTGTTGGTATGTATATTTTGTTTTGCTACTCGACTGCCAACTTAAATAAAGAAAAAAAGGTGTAGATTGTCAATATGCTACGATTTCCATGATAGCATTTTGACTGTTTGAAAAGGCGTTACAATTTTATTACTACTCAGGCCAATTATTTTGTAGATTACAATAATTGGCCTAGTAAAATGAAAAAAACTCGAAAAAAAGTGCGTTCGACTGCTGTGAACTCGACAGATGTGAAGTGTTGATGAGGCCTAGGGACGAAATAAGATACTGACATTCTACTTGATTCGTGTTTTGTTTTTCTTTAAAGAATACGTCTTATAACAACAAAACAAAAGAAAGATGACCCCCCCAATATTCCACAACACCTCCCTAAGATAAACAATGGCAATACATCGCAAAGAACAGATACTGTCTAAAACCGTAACTTACCCGACAACGCCGATTTAAAAAAACATCCAACTAATCGGTGCCACATAAATTCGCTTGACAAACCCTACGGAGGGGTGTAAATCGAAAAATGGGGGTGAAGAAAAGACATTTTTTCGCGTCACTGATGTTTTTCTCTCGGGATATCACCAAGTTTAATGGGTGATTTTTTTAGGTCATGTTTTTGAGTTATGTAATGGCGTTTTTTCCGTTTACCCACATTTAAAATCACCCCTTTATTTCCCTGAGGGTGAAGAATGCCACGGATAACGAATCTTACGTAATCTTTTTGCCTTGTTTATAAATCTCGACAATGTAATACATACTTTTCAGGCTGTTTACATTTTATCGTGATTTAAGAGGCCCTGGATTCGATTCCCAGTTCAGGCAGAGTTATTGGTTTTCTCCATTTGGAATTTGTTAGTAGCAGCCACGGAATCTGGCTTTGCCCCGGTTTATAGCAATAGGCTTGCCTTCTATTACTTGGGGTTTTAACATAACTGAAACAGTAAACAAAATGTGGGTGTACTCTTAAAAGCATTTACACTTTACAGCATTTCATACAAACTTTCAAGTCCTTATTTTCCGAAATGACTGAACCGATTTTAATGAAACTTCATACGCAGAAGCAGGATACATAGGTCTAAAAAGTTACGAAAAAGTATTTTCGAAATGTCTTTAAAAAAAAAGATAATTGGAATTTTCTGTTTCTATAGATACTTTATAATCGGTCTAATTTAGCTGTAAAACTATTTTTCGAAAATGTTTTTAGTAACTCTTTAGACCTATGTATCCTGCGTATGAGGTTTAATTAAAATCGTTTCGGTCATTTCCCGAAAATTAGGACTTGAAAATTTATATGAAATGTCGTAAGGCGTAATCGCTCTTAAGTAAACCTCTGCCGAGCCTTTCCGGGTGTACAGGCATGATGTTATGTTATGAGACATAATTGCTATATATCTTACTAGAAAAAAATAAGTCAATCCCTAAACCATCTGCTGGTCGTATCCTGAACAATAAAGCAATTTTCTTCCACAATAATTTTCTCCTCCCAGAATATAAATAAACAGAATACTTTTCGTGTCACCGGCCTGTCTACAGTTAATCGTAGGAAACCATTATATCAGGCGTCTGAACAATTTCGCAGCAATTTGAGGCGGTATGCCCGCCTGTCACCAGAATATTGTCGATTTTAAGGCTGCTCTTACACTGTAGGCTGAAGCGATTCTAGATTCGAAACTGAGATTGTGAGTCAATACTTTACCGATATTTCAAACCATTTTGAAATACGATTTAAAAGCTGAGGGTTACATTTACAAAAGTCTCAGGACTGTTCGTTTTGCTTTTTTTTTTTGATGACATGGCCACTCGCAGATCAACCTGCTAAGGTTATTTCTGCTCAACCGGGCAATCCTGTGGTGACCTCAAATGAATTGAAGGCCCCCAGCCAGGGCTTACAAACTAGGTACAATTAAATGACCGCTCGCTAAGGGCACCCCCTGTGGGGTTCGGACCTCGGCTTAGGGCGTCATTGAGGGGTGGGCAGCAAGGGACAGGCTGGGTCATAATATTATTAATTAGGGAATTTAACGTTACATGCTCAGCGGCGCGGGCTGGTTCGTCGAGCAAGGGTCGGGGGGGTAGTTTGTTTTGCGGATACCGATTCATACTTGAAGTAAAGTGTAGCTTTTAATTTTGGTTCGTTAGATAAGAAAAAGATCATCATCTGCCTAGCCTTTTCCCAAACTATCTTGGGGTCGGCTTTTAGTCTAACCGGATGCAGCTGAGTATCAGTATTATACATGAAGCGACGGCCTATCTGACCTCCACAACCCAGTAACTGGGTAATACGATACGGTAAGACTGGATGTCACACTTTTGGCTTTTGACTACTCGTAACGATTGTCAAAGATCTACAAATGACAAAGAGCTTTCCGAGGCACGGAGGAAACTCAGTATGTAATTATGGTCATCCATCCACGGACCAACCTCGGCGAGCACTGCGTAACCTTAAAGATCGACCCGTGCGGCTGTTATTACTTAGCCACGAGCTGTTGTTACTTATCTTTTTCTTAGATAAGAAAATGATAAAAATAACTAAAATTTTATTTGTTGTGTGGGTGTTATTTAGTTAAAGGGTAGGTACAGCTCTGCCTAACCCTCCGCGAATTGCAGAAGCGGTGTTTTGTTATGTGTTGCAACTTTGTTATTGCATAGAAAACCGTGTTTTCTAGCTATCTTATTACCACTCTTACAGTTCTCTCCTTAAATAACATACAGCCTACCATGACGTCTTAAAACGTTATTGTTTTACTCGTTTTCTAGTGTGGGAAAGAGATGGTTCTAGCCACCCTGTATAGCTCCGTCTCTTTCCCACACTGGAATAAGAGTAAAACTATACTGCTTTAGGAGTCATGGTAGGCCAGCAGGCTTATGAATCAGGCGGTAATAGTTATGCCTAAATGTTAGCCTTTGATCCATCACATACTTTTTAAAAGTTGTTTTTTTTTTGTCAAACTGTATCGTAAAATTTATATTATTATATATTATATCTAATCCAGGAACTCAAACCTTCTCTTCTAATGATTTTCTCATAAAAAAGGATGTTTGGTCATGTTACAACTTTCTATCTGCATCTTATCTCGTCAATGGCCAAAAGATAAGAGATTTTTACCCTAAACTCGTCCTATCCTCCAGATTTCAAATGCCAAGGATGTCAGACTTCCGGACTACGGACTAACCCGGAACTGTTGTGTCCCACATCTACCTTTTGTTGATGATTGGGTATGGAGCAACTGCCCCGTTTGTCTCGTGATCACAAGTGCGACTGCTGAGCGTGGGGTCTTGGGTTCGATTTCCAGGTCGGGCAAAAAGTGCTACTGGGTTTTTGCATTAGAATTAATTACACAGTAGTAAGGCCGGAGTTTGGAATTTGGCGGTATGATACCCTCGTGACTCGGAAAACACGTTAAGCCGTTGGTCCTGCGCCTGATCTCTCTCCAGTCGTGACGGATTGCCATCGAGCTATGAGAGTAAACGAACAGAGTGCACCTGTGCCAGCGCACACACTTAAGCACCTTAATATCTCCCGCGCCGATGGCTAATCTCCACCAAGATTCCGTGCCGTGACCGTAAACGGTCAGGAGGACTGTATAAATGGAGCAATATTGCCTGTAAGCCCGGGAGATAAGCCTGCATGATTGCGCTCATAAAGAGGGATTGTAACAATGCGTATCTTTGTATAATAGGGGTATTAATGACTGGAACGGTTGTGGTATAATGTGATAAAGACATGGATGCAAGCGTAGAGGTTCAGTTAGTCGGATAACGAAGATACAGACCGATTCTATACTTATTGTGATCCATCAGTTCAAAAACTGGTAGTTTACTTTTATATGGACGCTTATTAAATGCTCAGTAAGTAGCTACTAAGTATACAGGGCGACATATCAAGCTATACATTTCCAGTATAACATGGCCTTTGCATAGATTTTCCATACAGTGAGAGATACGCATACTGGTTTTCTAAAAAATCTAAATTGAAAATCAAAATTATTTCTTTCAAGTAGGCCAGTTACAGGCACTTCATGGACACGCTTTTAAATCAGAATCTTATTACTAAACTCGTGGTGACATCATTCAAACAAGTTCCAATTATAGCTTGATTGGTTGCCGTGCGTACGATAATTAATCATAATGTTAAACGACAACCAGATTATAATGCATTAAAATTATAGCTATTACTATTTTCCCTATAATGGTTCTAAAAACTCGATAAACTGTGTTTGTCCTCACATCGTACCGTTTCTAACCCACACTACGAAATATAAAAAAAAAATTGTTTGTCAACTAAAATAACCTACATAGGCACCACAGACCGATACGAGAAATGAAAATGACGTACAAATCTAGCTACATATTTTCAGTTACAAACCTTAACATTAAACCAGTAGGCTTTTGTCCCAAGTATTTTTACCCCCTCCCCCTCCCCCCAGAACAGTCCGTATTCCGGATCGCTTTGTATCTCAGTTCCGTAGTAGATAAGCCTCTTGTGGCTTGAGCTCTTATTTTAATGTTTTACTGCTGAAAATCTTCTTTTTATTTCAGCTTTCAGACTTGTTGGTACGCCTTGTTCCCGAGTTTTGTGGTTTAATTATATTTTTGAGGTATTTTGTAATAAATTGTTACAAAGCTGGGTACGGTATGAAGTATTCGTAAATTGTTATTTCTTTGAGGACTACTAACGGCTCTTTCAGGTCTCGATTGAGGGGTTTTACCTTGAAATTACAGGATTTGAATAATAGCTGACCTACCATGACGTCTTAAAACATTATTGTTTTACTGCTTTTCCAGTGTGGGAAAGAGATGGTGCGATACATCCTGTATAGCTCCGTCACTTTCCCACACAGGAATAAGAGTGAAACAATACTGCTTTAAGACGTCATGGTAGGCCAGCAGGATGGTAAGTTACTCATCCCCCTAGAAAAGGGAGGATCTTCCAACCAGAAGGGTACTGTGTCTTGTGAGCTACAGTTGCTGTCAAGGTATCAGTTCGCACATAAATTTTGTAGCGTGATACAAAATTTTGATGTAAGATCTCCATTTGTGACATACTCGTAGATAGAGCTGTTGTACTTTTAGAGTATATAAAAAAAAAAAACTTTATATCGGAATGCATCCATATGGGTTAGTAAACAAAAAGATAACTTTTACCTATGTTAGTAAACTTATGTATCTATAAAGCAACCAGGTTGTTGTTCAAAATGCATCTTTGAACAACATCACCTAACAAAGGAGAATCGTACCTGCCCGGTACGGTTTTCAGGATGGAGTTGGAGCCGCCCCGCACTCTGCAGAGCAAAGAAGCAGATTTATGCCTGACGATGGCGTGGCAGCCATCGACGTGTGCTTGTGCAAACACACCTGATGCAATGCAGAAACGGGAAAGCCTCATCAACATCTAGAACCCGTTATTATATTGGTCCCGTAGGGTGCTGATAGCCCGCTGAGTATAGTTGGTCCACAGGCTGCACTTGTAAAACACTTGGCAAACAGCTTTAAAAAGTGTTATTTTGACTGCCTGTTGTATTATGTTCAGCTCAAAGTTCTATACCCACGAGAGTTGAATGTTTACGTCGGATAGAAAAACAGATTTTTTATACATTTTGACAGTGTAGGTATTGCAATTTTTCATGGAGGGGATTTTTTAGTAACTTTATCACTTTCAATGTAAACTTTGCTTGTTCTTGTTACTTAGAAGAGTAAACAGGAAGATGCTAGTAACATAATATAACCAACAGCTAAAACAATGAAACCCGTCAAGTCCCAGAGGAATGATTCAATTGTCTCAAAACCCACCACGGAATCAATCAGAGAGCTCGTAATACAGCTCCGAATTAATAAAGTTACGATCACAAATCCCCTTGATTCGATTACCAAAAACGGTAGCGAAAGCAATACGGTCACCCGAAAATGGATCAGAGTTTGTAGGCACCTGCCCCACCGCTAGCGATTAGCGAGCTAGTAACTACAACGACTTGCTTGTTTGACAGAGTTTTCACCGGCTGACTGTGTGCACATTAATTTATCAACTACATGACGCGGCACAGCAAAGTATTGGTCTTATGACCTCACTAATAATCAGTGTATTGATTGGATAAGAGTGGCACTGACTGATGACTGTCAGCGGAGCGTTGTATTGAAGGTTACGTGGCGGCTTATTTTACATGACCTATGTCAAGCGGAGGTGCTATCGTACAACTTCGGCTACGACTTCTGTTATTTCGGCATTATCCTGATATTACTATAACCATTTATCTGGTAAAGGTCATCCCCTCTCGGTCTATATTTCTTTATTGACACGAGACCTAGACCTCTTTTTTACAAACTCCAGCACATCAAGCTACCCGAAACTGACAAATTTTCCCAATCAACCTTGGACCTAATTACTAAACGATGAAGTTGAAAATCTATTAATGAAATTTAATAGATTGTTGTCGGTCGATGTGACAGTCAGTAGCGAGTAAATTCCTCGCTTGCAGTGGGACGGTTGCCTATGCCATTGGGAACGTCTCGTAATCCTATATAGTTGTCAGCGAGTTTGCAACTCTGCGGCTCGCGGTACGGCAACCGAGTTACGTACTTTAATGTTGTTAATTCTTTGTCTTTAATCATGTTTCTTCCATATTATAGTTAATGTTGTTTGTAAGAAATCGGTCTTGATCAAATTATTGGATGTGGGATTGTGTGGTGAGGAAGTTATTGTATATTGTGTTTTTGTTTTGCGTTGAAAGGAATTTACGAAATATTAAAGTTTTTTTTAAATGTCATTTAATAAAGATATTGTGACGATAGTGCAACTCAAGCCTATGTATTTAAATACATAATAATATGTCATGATTGTGTGTTTGTATTTGTCGTCACTTACTGCTATTTGTAGTGTGTTATCGTGAAAGCTGTTACAAAAACGCATTTGCCGCCGCGATAGCGGCAATAACGTCAGTCTCGCTTAACGTGTTCAACATTTTATTTATTACATTGTAATGAGGTTTTCAAGGCACATTCAGCAACTTAAATTGTTTGGAATACCAAATTAACTTTTAAACCCCACTAATTTAACTTACATTCTATTTCAATCTCCAATATATTGAGGTAGTACCCAATACAACAATATACGTAACAAACCTAACTACAACTAATAAGAAAACCTGGACGGTTTCCAAATACTGGGTAATTCCTCCAACTACCTTAAAATGCTGAGATATTGTCTAGCTAGCTAGTCAGAGCAAATCTCCGGCTTACTTGGCTTATAAACTGGTTTCACCTATCTTGAGATATATTGCATGATAGGGGTGCGACTGTAGCAGTACGTACTTGAATAGGTGGCAGATAAGCTTATCTTACAGAGCACAAATTTGTATTGTCAAAAGAAATAACATTGTGAGCTTGACAATTGTCTGTAATATCTTGACAAACTAGTAAAACTTAATTTTACATTCAAACAACTAAAAGACTTTGAAAGCCATCAAACACTGCAAGCGCCGAAGCTATAACTCTTTCTGCTCCCTAAACGGTGAATGAAAATATGGTCAGGTATGCGGTATGTGAAAACAAGTTTTTTTTTAAATCTTGTTCTACCTTTTGTAGTAAGCAACGACTTATTGTCGGGCCTACGCTGTCCTCCCATACGTAAGTACTAACGCTGTAACATTCAAATATTGTAAAACCAAATGATTTTAAGAGAGTAGGTAACCATGGAGTTTCTTGCCGTTTCTTCTCCATAGAAAACCACCAACCCGAACCGTGCACCTTTTGACGACGTTTTATAAGTGCCCATGTAGGCCTATGTATAATTAAATATTTTGATTTTGAACCAAAAAAACGAAGACATAATTTTGCACCACATGCATGCATGCACCGTATGGTCAATCGCATGGCCACTCCCACTTCCTTTCACTGCGACAAAGCCTATGTCCCAACCCTTTGAACAATTCCTATAGGCTGAATATGCTATGAAATAAAAATCAATAAATCCCCTGTTATCCTGTTACATTGGCGGCTGAAGGGTATCCTCGAAGAGTTAGGCAGACGTCTACCTAATAGTATACCCACATATCGGGGGCGAGCCCATTTGCCATCAACCAGGCACAAATCCAAGCAGTGAAATTACAATATTCTTTTTTATTAAAACAATAGTTCACTGAACTCAGGCGAGATCTCAAGCGAAATAAGAATAAATAAACATTCATTACAATGACAATTCAATTTTAAAAACAAAACATAAACTGGAATCTCATTCTTTCAATAAGAGACAATCTGGCCATATACCATTGACTAAAATTGGAAATTATTTCCATACTGCAAAAAAACGAATGAATGTGTGTATTTTCTTGCAATTTCTAGCAATATGATACCATTGAGGTAGACAATTTTCGTCATAGTATAAGCATCATCAGTCTACACTGTTCCCACTGCTGGAAGATAGGGCTCTCGGAGAGGACCGTAATCTACCTCGAGAGTTCAATGCGGGTTTCATCATCTGCCTAATCTTTTCCCAACTATGTTGGGGTCGGCTTCCAGTCTAACTGGATGCAGTAAAATACCAGTATTTTACATGGAGCGTCTTCCGACTGCTTATCTGACCTCCACAACCCAAATAGTACTGTACCCTTTGATAAGACTGGTGGTCACCTGTCAGGACTGCCAAAGATCTACAAATGACAGCCAGGACCAATGGCTTGACGAGATTTCCGAGGCACGGAGGAAACTCGGTTTGTAATGGGTGGTCATCCACGGACCAACCTAGACAAGCACAGCTTTACCCGAAGATCAATAACAATAAAGATTAATAGGTAGGAAAAAGAAGTATCATGGAAACCAATGAATCTATATTTCGAAAATATTAGCGTAGTCAGCGTGATTGGGAGTATCGTTTGCTAATATTTTTTTACGGAATCGCCGTGAGAGATTTATCTTTCTAACAAGTATTTATAGTGAGATGTCGATTTGTGTTGATTTTTCCTGTACTTAGAAAATGTATAAATGATGATAAAAATATCAGCTGCCCCATACATTTGGGTCGAATAGGTATTGAAATTTTGTATGGGGCTGCTGATATTTTTTTCGCTATTGCGATGTTTGTACGATGGAGTTGTACGATGGAGAAACATGTTCAGTTTGATGGCCTGTAGCACACCCTTAAGTATTTATTTACCCTTTCCGTTACACCCTGTATATACTGATTGTAAACCTACACGTGTTTTTGACAAATAAATATTGTTACCTCTCTTATCTTATTTAGGGATATCGTCATTTTAATCACACGCGCCGATATCTCGCGAGATCTCGAAGTAGCGTGACATATGGACGATTCCTCGCCAAATCACGTAACCATTCATGGGATATGAATACTAAACATTTTGCCTACTCCAATATTTTTTTAATTTAAAATAATACGCGGAATATTCTACAAGCTCAGATGTTCGTGACTTGGCAAATGTCTCGAGCTGCGGAGCGCTACGTCATCATATTCCATCAATCCATGACGTCATAATATCGATGAGATGGATTTACTTGGCGTTGGCGCTCAGACTCGGTTCGCGTGCTAGCTTAGGTATATGGTGTTCCACTTGAGATGATTAGGTAGTGGATGATGCATCGCGGAATACTTATAATATCCGAGTAAAGTTGAAAAAGATGGCAACCTCGTTAGTCTTTTGGTCGTAAGCGTTACTTCAGGGAATTATCGATAATACTGGATACCGATTCACCATTTTTACTATTTGTTATTAGTTCCCGATATTTCGACGCTGTTTTTATTTACATGAATAAATTGAAGTTATTGCCGGTGGTTGCTTATGAGCAGACAAATCGGTTTTCCCTCTTTCCTGTTCGTTTTTAAAACAAAACAAATCAACAAAAAGTGCACATGGTAAGTATCCCGTTTCTAGTGTTAACGATAGTGTTAGTGACCATAACAGTTATGAAAACTTTCACGGAATTAGGTCTTTTCGGGTTCTATTTTGAGGTCGGGCAAAGTGTTATTGGGATTTTCTTTTAGAATTTATAGTAGGTAGTTCAGTAGCAGCTCAGATTCTGGATTTGTGTCCGGTTACTGGTAAAAGATTAGGCCTTTACTACATGGTACTTAAACGTAACCCGCACTGGGCTGACACCTATTTATAATAATTATTCGCATATATAGGTTCATTCTTTCACTTTCCATCTTTTCTCCTATGGGAGGAGGAAATGCAGAGCACCGCAGTTCAGCATATCTTCCTCCTCATATTTCAAATCTTTGCATTATTATGTGCAGGGAGATAACATTGTATTATTTAAATTTCTCCCTGGAATTGTAAACACAATTTATTTTATTGTCAGTTAGGCTACAATATAGATTGGTATTGTTATTAATAACCGCTTTTTTCTTTACAAATGTTGTATTTCTTTGTGTAAGCAACAAATCCCTGTGAAGTTCAGGTACTTGCAAGCTAGATTTCTGTGAAAATTTGGAGTAGCAATAAATTTCTTTGTTGAAAAAGTAATAATATTTTCTTTGTGCTATATTAACAGTTTTATTAATAATACTTGAAGGTTTTTTACCACAAAGTATTAGGAATAAAAATGTGAATGTTTGTACAGCAATATTTGTAAAACTTTGAAAGAGACCCATACTTTTTAGGCTTATTTTTCTTAAAATATGGTTTCGGAAAATACTGCCTGTCTACACCCCCGGAATTTATGTTGGTATTCTTTTTTCATCATCATTGTCAGCCTATAATGTTCCCACTGCTGGGACACAGGCCTCCTCTCTATGAGAGGGAGTGAGCTGTAATCCACCACGCGGGCCCAGCGCGGGTTGATAGATTTCACATGTCTTCGAATTTTTAGTTCTAGGACGTGCCGGTTTCCTCACGATGTTTTCCTTCGCCGTTTTTGATGGCAGCGGTGATGAAATAAATTACACAAAGTAATGCGCCGGCCTGGGTTCGAACCTACGGCTTACTCCTCGTAAGTCGGGGCTGGCACCACTGGGCCACCGCTGCTCTCCTTTTTTTTTAAGCACACTATAAGTAGGTATATACAGGTACCTACAGGAATAATGCCCAAAGAAACGATTACCAGGACAAAAAATATTATGATATTTGGATATAATACCACGGGTGGTCTTTCCATGTGCCATATTCAAATTTGTTCTAACTTCTAAAAAAAGGCGAGAAATTGTTACAGAAAGACAGTCTTCTTTACTTTCAAATATGTATAATTCATTAGTGTGGCAACACCTAATTTGATATGAATTTCTTACGGAAAATGTGCTGTGACCGTACCATAGAATCTTACAAAATATTTAACAGTTAAAATACCGCAGACTTTTTTACTCAAGATAACTTTTGGCAAACGTTCCGACCGTACGTGAAACTTGAAACAATAGAAACAAACTAAATTTTAAAACAAACCTTATTCACTATACAATAAAAATAGATTTAGAACGGCTACTTCTAAGCTAAAGTTGTAGATTAGAAACGTGTAAAGAAACCCTTTATTTTAGGTCGAGTTCGTGTCTTTGGCACGCCTCTGTAAGCGATAAGGCTTTTGAAGGTATTTTATTGTTAAACGGTAAGTACAAAAGGTTTTAGTATTTATGTCCATGGCCGTAGAGTTGTCTTGTTTTTGTGTGAGCCAGATATTATAGGAGCTTTGATAACTAGATAAATTGTACATTCCTTTGTGTACGGGTGAGGCCATTTGGATCCTTGTTTTTTGATGATAGAAGCCTTTTTTTAAATATGGTCTAATTTATAAAGTAGAAATATTGTAGCAACTTAAATTCAGAAGATTTTGATCTAATTATGGCGAGTTCCCTTTTGGGTGGACTTTTTTTTTAAAAAACGTTGCCCCACACTAGGAATTTCTCCTGTATCGTGGACGCGTTTACAAACATTTAAACTCACATATACAAACAGCCAGACCCGGAACAACTATCTTTAGGCCTTATTACAAATATTTGTTCCGTGCGGGGATCGAACCGGCGACACGCAGCGCAGCAGTCAATCGCTTAGCCACTGCGACAACAGTGCCGCCGGCATTGACTTTAGAAAACGTTTTTACTGTGTGGACTTTATTAGGAGATAGCTGCTTTATACTTTTACTTGAGAAAAAGGTTCTGTACAAAATAAAAATGTTAAATGATCCGTTTTCAAATAGTGAAGTCATTTTTCTAAACTAATATATATAGAGAAAAGATTTGATTGTTTGTTTGTTTGCATTTAAAAGGCTCTGAAACTACTGGTCCGATTAGAAAAATTTTTTCAGTGGTTTATAGCCCATTTATCGAGGAAGGTTATAGGCTATATATCATCACGCTACGACCAATAGGAGTGGAGCAGCAATGAAAAATGTTGCGAAAACGGGGAAAATGTGAAGCAAACGAAGTTGCGCCGGACAGCTAGTTTATAATAATTTCACGCGGACGAAGGTCGCGGTAATAAACGAGGCATATTCCACCAACCCGCACTAGGCATGCGTGGTGGATTACGGCCCACTTCCTCTCATTTCTAACAAACAGCTGGTGTTCCACTTCAATATCCTCAACACTAAATTACACTATCATTACTAAACACGTCGTCTATGATTCAGCATTTGCACTAATGATGATCGATGAACCATTAGCCACAGAATGAGCTGGATAGCTGCCGACCTTTAATTTAATCACAAATCATTGTTTTATGATAGGTTGGATTAATTTGGTAGACTATTAGCAGTTTTAGAGTGCTGCGTCAGCTAATAGGTTTGTTGGGTGAAAAAAATAGTATGGTAGATGCTATTTTTAGCTGCCAGTATTTTATCTGGAAAAAAATATATTCTTATCCGACTACGGCGAAGCAAACAGCAGTGTTATAACCCTTCTACGGCGAAGCAAAAAGCAGGTACGCTGGTTAAATTGAACAGTAAACAGCCCGGCAGCGGTGCTCTAATGGTAACGCCCCAGCATTAGTGCCGTAGATTATTGGTTCGAAACCAAACAGGCACTTCATCATCATCATCGTCCACAGCCCAAGTTCACCGACTGCTGGCACTTTATTTTTCTTTTTTTGGCTTCTTGGGTTCTGTATGGCGTCGGACGTAAAGAATAGCACCATCCCATATCTTCCCGTGGGTGCCGAAAGAGGCGACTAAGGGTCTTGCCAGAGAATGTGCAGCAGCGTTCTCTGTGCTTTTGTAACAACCGTACTGCGATCGCCAACACGCCTGCCGAGCGTGGCGATTATGGCAAAACCCCCCAAAATTTCAATGTGGCGACACTTGGGGGAGGCCTATGTCCAGCAGTGGACGTCTTTTGGGCTGAAATGATGAGTGATGATGATGATGAGAGAGGACTTTTGGCCGGAAGTTGTCGTATATCGACGTTTCCGAGGACGGTTACGCGACACCACGCAGCGAAACACGGCGCCGACAACATTACGTGTTTAGTTATAGTTGAAGGTTTTTAGGGTTCCGTAGCCGAATGGCAAAAAACGGAACCCTTATAGATTCGTCATGTCTGTCTGTCTGTCTGTCTGTCTGTCTGTCTGTCTGTCTGTCTGTCCGTCCGTCTGTATGTCACAGCCACTTATTTCCGAAACTATAAGAACTATACTGTTGAAACTTGGTAAGTAGATGTATTCTGTAAACCGCATTAGGATTTTCACACAAAAATAGAAAAAAAACAATAAATTAAGGGGGTCCCCATACTTAGAACTGAAAACCAAAAAAAATTTTTTCATCAAACCCATACGTGTGGGGTATCTATGGATAGGTCTTCAAAAATGATATTGATGTTTCTAATATCATTTTTTTCTAAACTGAATAGTTTGCGCTAGAGCCACTTCCAAAGTGGTAAAATGTGTGTCCCCCCCCCTCTAATTTCTAAAGTAAGAGGAGGAAAATTCTGAAAATATTTAGGATTGTAGAACGTAAAAAAAACTATCAACGAAAATTGGTTTCAATAAGATATGACGTTTAGTTTTTGAGATATGGGACTTTTTCATCAAACTGCAGCAGTAACTTTGTTTTTCATAAACATACAATGAAAAACAAATTTAGTTTTGCGGTTGTGTGGAAGTTTACTAATTAATACTACTAACTAATGAATGACAGTTCAAAATATTGTTATTATATTGTTTGGAGCTATGGAACCCTGTGTGCGAGTAAGACTCGCACTTGGCCGGTTTTTTAATAAGTATTTTATCTATGGCCCTTAGTTGCCTGATAATAAAGTGATTAGTTGATTGACTTTACTAAGTGTAATTTTTGGACATTAAGAAGTACCGGAGGGAAATAAAAATCATCCCCAGTTTTTAAAGCATAACATACTGCTAACATACAGACACCTACATCTTTTCACTACCCCTCATTAATAAACCTTTTACGAAAGGCATACGCAATTAATCCAACCATTTTTCAACGCTTTTCCATTTAGCATTTAACCAAAACCGGTTACCAAAGCGGTTTGCATGGTTTCAATTTACACAACATGTTTCAATAGATACTTGGAGCTAGTTGGCACGAGCCAGAGGTTTAATAGGCAATTATAATGTAAACCACAACATAAGCGGAACCAGGGTATCGTGATTGCGTAAACATAACACTAGGTTTTGCACACGGGGAACATGGGTTTCGTGCAATGAAAACACACACACACTGTACACTGCTTTTATCGAACTAAATAATAACTTGAAACTACAATCCAACACAATAACACTAGTCGTCATGAATCGGGTTACAGTTTCGGTCCGTCTTGACTCCGCCGCGATGAGACACTGACTGTCCTCCACGCTGCGAGCTCGAAACATCACGACTCTGTAGTAAGCGCGCTTAGGTGTGGGTAGACTGGTAAGTAGGTCGCTTGATGCCACCTTTGGTGCGCTTTCGATTCAATTTCTGTCCGTACTATTGACCGGATCCGACAAATATAATTATGGATTAATATCCAAACAAAAGTTGATTGAAATAAATGGAGACTATATTGAACTAAAATATGACTTTTTTTAGTGTGGGTAACTAGAGAAAACTTCAGTTATTTAGTGACATGATAGTTTTGTATCTCTGATTAACTTATTGGATGTATTGCCGGAAACTTTTGGAGCTTAGCATGTAGGTTGGAAAGTGCCCCACAGTAAGTAGGTATTGGGATTAATAATATTATTTATGCCCTGGAACAAGGTCAATCTGAGTTCATGCAAATGTTACATATTAAAATACTTTCGGCCTTTTTAAGCATGTGGGCGTGAAAATGTTACTGACAGATTTACAGACAAAGTTGCTTCAAACCTGCGGTTTTACTCAGCATCACCCCCCTCTCCAAAGGTTGACTGGTAGGTTGATTGGCATATATTCCTAGATACTATTTATTTTTGTACTTTAAACATAGGTAGCTATTTAAAAGAATTGATTCAATTATTTTTTATTGAATCAATTCTTTAAAGTATTCTAATAAATTATTCTTAAAAAAATACTATGAAATTAGATTTAGGAAACTCTCCTTACTCTACAACAACTACTTTGCCACACCCTGTATATTGTGTATGTTGATAACGCTATAAAGGATGATTTATGCCGAAAAATCGCGTGAATGCCATTAAAAAACATACCTAAACGTGTACACAATATATAACAACCTGTTTGAACTAAAAACCGCTGATTCTCTGCATTTTCGTTGTCCAAACGAATCAGTTTAAAAACATTTGTCCACCACACAACACGAAATGCGTCAACAATGTAATTTATTTAACGAACAAGTGTACTCGACATTTAGTCACAGTGATATTTCGTTGACAAAAAATAACAGTTACTTTTGTACGAGAAAAAAATAACAGTTACTTTCTACAAACAAAAAATAAAAGTCTTGTGAAAAATGCATAGAAATACTGTTATCAGCACGTACAGGCACTGGCGGTGTTTTATATCCAGCTAAATGTGATTTGTTCGCGGGATTTCTCATTTTGTAACTCTTTTGCGCGAAAAAGAGCTTTACGTTGAATATTGGAGTGAATACACGTTGTAATTTGAATGGTACTGTCCTACTATTATGCATATTAGAAATTTTAGAAAAATAGTGTATTGTATGAGTTTTTGGCACCAAAAAAGAGATACATCTATAGTATGTAGACGGCACAGTTGGCGCAATGATTGAGTGATTGACTGCGGCGCTGCATGTCAAGGGTTCCATCCCCGCATGGACCAAATATTTGTACCTACTGGCGATGATGACTGTTTGTGTGTGTTAGTTTAAATGTTGTGTTTGTAAACGCACCCACGATACAGGAGTAATTATTAGTGTGGGGCAACGTTTTAAAATGAGTTGATAGTGTATTGGTAGTACTTATAAGGTGTTAAAAAATTAAGGGTCATTGGACTCATCATTATAAACAACTTTTACTGTGGGACCAACAACGCAATTGCGAAAAATAAATCGACTGCCTTATACAATCATGTGCGCATAACTCGACAAAATGTACTGAACAGCTGACTTTTTCGATCAGGTATCGAGAATGAGGAAACTGACATAGCAACACTGGACAACACTCCAGTCACTTCTCAGGCAGTTACGTCATAAAAAAACAACTGACGATCGAACCAATATGCTTTTTTTTGGATTGTTTTTTTTTTAACATATACACATCAAAAGTGTCTAGGGATCAAGCATTTTTATGCGGATTTCTTGAGATTGAGATGTGGCTTTGTAATAAATTTATGATTTTATAAATTTTTATGGATCCTTTTTGGTGCATTTCATAATTTGAATCAGGAACTGTGAATCAAATTCGAGTAAAAGATGAAAATCAGCTGTCAATATTTTCCCTATAAAAACATGCAACGCATTGAAGACATTATTAGTGCTACTGTTTCCCTATTACTGATTAAAACCAACGTTATTATGGAGCGGCGACGTCATTTAAGCAGGGAAGAAATGCTCAGAGCCGTGGGAATGATAGAAGCTGGTTCCCGGCAACGTACTGTGGCTTTAGCTCTGAATACAAGTCAGAGTGTTATCAGTCGACTTTGGACACGTTACCGAAGCACTGGTACCGTGGCTGAGCGCCATGGAGGACGGTATCGCTGCACCACACGGAGACAAGACCGATACATTCAAATCTTAACTCGAAGAGCTCCAACAATAACCGCCATGATGTTAGCCGTGAGGCTTCATCACTCTTCAGGGAACTTAATTAGCGACCAAACAGTCAGAAACCGCTTGCATGAAGTGAACCTTCATTCCCGAAGACCGCTACGGGTACCACCTATAGCAATGCACAATCGTAGGATTCGATATCAATGGGCTCTTGAACACAGAAATTGGGCAGAAGAACAATGGCGTTTCGTATGCTTTTCTGATGAGTCTCGTTTTGGTATGAGACCGGATACAAGACGTATACGACACTGGAGAACCCCTGGACGCCAACAGCGATTAAAATCCTGCCAGGAAGTCCATCCTTATAGTGGTGGAACCATCATGGTATGGGCGGGTATTTGGATCGGCGGAAGAACTGAGTTGATTTGGATCAGAAGCAACCTCAACGCTCAAATTTATGCTGAGACGATTGTATCAGACGTCATCGTTCCTCTACAAGTGCAAATCGGTCCCTTATTTCAGTTAATGCATGATAATGCACGACCGCACACCGCAAGAGTTGTAAGACAGACTCTCGCCGCAGCTAACATCAATGTCCTGCCCTGGCCTGCTCAGTCGCCAGACTTGAACCCGATTGAGCATGCATGGGATATGCTACAGAGAAGAGCTCTGCCGAATATGGAGGGTATCCAGTCGCAAGAAGACCTTTTTTTGTTGTTGCAACGAACATGGGCGGCCATTCCACAGCGTGATTTGGATGAACTCATTTTGAGTATGCCAAACCGATGTTCTTGTGTTGTTAGTGTTCGCGGTAGAAACACGGATTATTAATTGTTTAAGTTACCCAATAAAATTTTAAAGAAAACTGTTGTTTCAGTCTTTTTTTCGAACTTTAATGTTAGTGGTTCAAATGTCAAAAATCCCTTTATTAGAAAATGGCAAATTTCTTTATTAATGCAAAGGTGACTTGGTTTATCGTTACTGTGACAAACGAAAACACTTTATTTGATGAATCCTTAAAGAAAATTTTAATTAATATCAATCAGGAGAAAAGTTATTGCAAAAATATATGTTGATCCCTAGACACTTTTGATGTGTGTATTTTATACATTTATATAGTTTGTTGTAATATTAATCTAAAGTCGTGCCTACATATTCAAGTTTTATACAGGGTGTTTGGTGCATCGTGTGCCAAATTGAAATGGTCGACTGGGGGGGTCATCTGCTATCCTCTCAGACCCCTAAACAATTCTCATGCCCTGTGGATTTTTTTTCATCGACTTTTTATTGTTTTATTAAAAAAATACCCAAATTTTACATTCAAATACAAATTATAAAAAAAGTATAAGTCGTAGACTCTAAATTTTAATTTTATTTAGATGTGTATTGTATTCCAGTACTTTTAAATTTAAAAGTAGTGACATTAGCCACTTAGTTTTTTTTTTAATAAACTCGCAAAGTTCCGGACTTCAATTAACGCTGTCCATGTTACAGCTATTTACATGGCTATAAAAAAATAAAAAAAAGTGACCGGTATCTTCCAACTCCCTCAAGAATTTGCTAGTCTATCCTCTTGCTAGTGATGTGCCACTTGCCATAAAAATCTTATTACAACTTTGTGAATTCGCTAGAATTGTGAATTAAGTCACAAAAAATTAAATTCCAAATTATGATTTAGAAAAATATTTTTGCTTAAATAATACCTGAAAAACTTATTAAATCTGTTACCTCACTCTTATAAGGTAAAATCTGTCTTGTATCTCTCTTTTGGGGGAGAAAGGGGGAATTTAGAAATAAAAAAAATGCCTTTTTTATTTATTTAATAATTTTGTTTGACGTTGTGTTCCCCAATGCATGGATTGGTCCTATTGAAGTAGTACCTCCCTAGTCGGAACCTCCGTGGCGTATACCAGCTCTTTGGCACGTCTCCAGACATAAAAGTCTAGCGGAGTTAGGTCTGGGTAACATGCCGGCCATGCAAGAGAGTCATCGCAACCCATTGGGGAACACATCGTCACACAAAATTATTAAATGTTTAAAATGCATTTTTTTTTATTTCTAAAACCCCCCTTTCTCCCCCAAAAGAGAGATACGAGACAGATTTTACCTTCTAAGAGTGAGATAACAGATTTAATAAGTTTTTCAGGTATCATTTAAGCAAAAATATTTTTCTAAATCATAATTTGGAATTTAATTTTTTGTGACTTGATTCACAATTCTAGCGAATTCACAAAGTTGTAAAAAGATTTTTATGGCATGTGGTACATCACTAGCAAGCTGATAGACTAGAGAATTTTTGAGGGAGTTGGAAGATCCCGGTCGCTTTTAATTTTTTTTTTTATAGCCCTGTAAATAGCTGTAACATGGACAGCGTTAATTGAAGTCCGAAACTTTGCGAGTTAATTAAAAAAAAACTAAGTGGCTAATGCCACTACTTTTGAATTTAAAAGTACTGGAATACAATACACATCTAAATAAAATTAAAATTTAGAGTCTACGACTTATACTTTTTTTTAAATTTGTATTTGAATGTAAAATTTGGGTATTTTTTTAATAAAACAATAAAAAGTCGATGAAAAAAAATCCACAGGGCATGAGAATTGTTTAGGGGGCTGAAAGGATAGCAGGTGACCCCCCCAGTCGACCATTTCAATTTGGCACACGATGCACCAAACACCCTGTATAATAAACGCCATGAGGCAAACTTCCTTCATAACCCAGTCTTGGTAGCTCCTTGCTTTAACGACGGAAATTACCCACAAAAAAAGCCAATATCCTTACTTTTCGTGACGTCATGGCCAACCTACTTGGGCGCGGCTCGGACTTAACGAGCAGCTGGTGCTTTAAAAAGCATTTTGTAAACTCATTTGGGTTCCCACTTCGGGTAATGACTGTTATCCCTTTGCAGTAGCTTTGTTTTAAACTGAAAAGAGATATTGGTTCTTTCTGCAGAATTACGAGGAAGTGGAAATGTTGGGTAATTAATGCATTTAGCATTAAGAGCGTTTACACCATACGACATTTCATACAGACTGTCAAGTCCTTATTTTCCGAAATGACTGAACGGATTTTAATGAAACTTCATACGCATAAGACGGACACATAGTTCTAAAAAGTTACTAAAACATCTTTAAAAAATAGCGTTACCGCTTAATTAGACCGATTATAAATTTTCTAAGAAATTTCCATTTTTTTTTTTTTCGAAAAGACTTTTCGTAAATGTCTTTTAGTAACTTTCTTTCGAGAGCAGCGGTGATGAAATAAATTACACTAAGTAATATGCCTGCCTGGGTTCGAACCAACGACTAATAATAGACATCGTTCGATTAAAATCCCACCACTCCCTCTCATTGAGAGGATTCCTATGTCCCAGCAGTGGGAACATTATAGGCTGATGATGACGATATCCATTGAATTTCAAATAATAATCAAAACGTTAATGACCTCTATCTGTCAACTTTCACTAGAAAAGTACGGTTTGCAATCAAATTTTAATTTACGTAAATATTAAAAAAAAATTTGTAAGTAGCTGTTACCTGCGACTTCGTTCTAGTGGAAATTTTAATATGTAAAAATGTGTGAGATAAAAAGGACTACTTTCGCATTTATATAACATTAGTAAAGCGGAGATGAAAACGAAGCTCCCTCTCACATCTTCGCTATTTTTGTTTTCTTATATAAAACATTTCGTCATTATGTGACACCCACAGAAAAGACATATTTTACAGACAGAAACCGCAACTAACGGTATTAAATATAGTTAATTTCTATACAGTGAATTTATGCTTCAATAATTATCATAAAACTTATTTACTTATTAAACTTTATTCAACGAAAAAACGGACAAGGAAAACTAAACACTGCAAATAAACAAAGACTTGAAATGACTTCTCCGTTATGAACGCCATTCCTGGCTTTCTTGGCCTCGGATTAATTTAAACTTTACAATTTGACGCCTCCACCAACTTTTGAGTTATTTCGTAACATAAATGAATTGTGTTTTGACCTCAGAGTTAGGCATCGGTCCCACTGCAGGCGCTTAGCGAGAGGTGAGAAGAGCAAGCAACTAACATACAATAGTAAAAAAATTACACGCTTATGAATGAGGTCATCTTATTTTTCGAATTCTTCTCAGCAACCCCTTTCATTTGATACCTATATCATGGGAAAAGGCTGGGCTGATGATAATGACTTTCTATTTTTCAACGGCAAAATAATGGTTTTACACACATTAACGGAGACCACACAGTAAAAGAGTTTCAAATAATGATAACGGCCGCAACGTGGTTGTATCTTGTACAAAAAGATTTTCTTGACAGCCTCAATTTGCGTTGTATGTTTGTTCTTGTCAACAAACCTATAAAAGAAAACCTAAGTCCTGTAATCAAGTCACTATGAATGCAATATTTTTTGTCAAAAAATAGTACAAGCTTCCTGAGGATTGTTACTTTGTCCATGAAGCAAAATCCACAAAAAGTACCAGGGAAGTGGGTCAAAATGATTTCAATTATACAGCATGTAAACATATTTATGTAAATAATAAACACATGCCAGCGTAAATATAACGGTAAATGCAATTTAACGAATAACAAACTAAATAAACGTTTCTACAAAGTCAACGATACGGTTATAATTGGCGTTTAGTAATAACACGTTATGTTGTTGACACGATACTTGATAGTAATTGGAATAACAGTGTTATTACAATATAGGCTAGGCGTTGAGTGTTTATTTTTCATAATAGAGTATAATTTTATTATTTTGCGGTTGTCGAAGTATGCGCGTGTAATGCGGAGGGATGAGGACATTATCGTGAGGAAAGTTTTGAGTATTAATGTGGATGGGGTATAAGAGCAGAAGTAGTCGAACAAACCGATGGATGAACGGTGTAAAGGATGATAAGGCATGAAAGGAGGTGTCTCATGAGATGACGAGTAATAGACAAGTATGGAAGAAGAAATGCGTTTTTCTCCAATCAACTTAAGTAAGGTCTTCTGTTACTGAGCCGACTGATATTATTGTCCTTTTTGTATGAAATAGACTTCAATTTCTTTTTAAAGACTTATGTACTATTATTTATATTAAACTGACAATGAACTATTATTATTTAATTATGTTGACATTGAATAATTTTATTGTATTTTTTTATATTTTTGTCATTAATTTTATTTTGGATTTGACGTGAGAATGTTGTTAATTTTTAATTGTGTTACTAACGTTTTAATTACGAACGTTTTTTTAGCATTTATTATTATTTATGTTATTTAAAACACAATGTAAATTGTTTGTGAATAAAATTGAATTGAATTGAGAAAACTTACTGCGTTGACTTAAAATGAATTGGGATAAGAACAAGAGAATTATGAGAGTACAATTTTACAAAAAACATTAATTGCTATCAATTTTTTAGGTTTTAGATGTCAAAATCAAAATCAAATGGGTCGCAGAATATTAGGCTTAATGAAAAGAATGAATTCTTTTTTCAATTTTTTTCCAAACAGTGGTAAAAACTGCATTCCATTGTGTGGTTTAAATGATCTTAGCTCCTGACAGATAATTATGAAAATTGACGTGATTTCTAATACGAATAGATAATTATGGATTCCAAACCTATCCAAGCGAAAGCGTTAACATAACTCATCGGAAGTGCACAGTGTGACACGGACCGTGACAACCGGTAATGACGCCGGGTCACTTCTGTCGAGAGCAGAGAACCAATCGTTGGGACAATAGACTGGGACAGACAGTGACTGGGTATGTGGGTTGAGATGAAGCATTGGATTTGCTTAGCAGCATCTGTGCAGCTCACAGATATAGATCACTTATGTACCTATGCTTGGTTGATTACATCGTGAAAGGTCCGTTTGCGCCTTGGTTGTTTGATATTTCAGAAAACTTTTTGAGTCCTTGTAATATTTTTCAACTATTGTTATGTTCATGATGCAATAGTTAGTGCCATAGTTTTTCTTTCCACCATCTGCCTAGACTTTTCCTAAACTTTGTTGGGGTCGGCTTCCAGTCTAACCGGATGCAGCTGAGTATCAGTATTTTACATGAAGCGATTGCCTGTCTGACCTCCACAACCCAGTAACTGGGTAATACGAATCCCTTTAGTAAGAATGGATGTCAGACTTTCGACTTCTGACTACTTGTAACGACCGTCAAAGATCTACAAATGATAGCCGGGACCAACGGCTTAACGTGCTTAACGGCACGGAGGAAACTCGGTATGTAATTATGGTCACCCATCCATGGACCAACCTCGGCAAGCACGGCTTAACCTTGAAGATCGACCCGTGCGGCTGTTATTATTTAGCCACGAGCTCCTCGCCATAGCCTCGCTTTTCCTTTATCATAATGTAAGTGATAATCTACATTATTACGTCAAACATTTTAATAACCAACAAACAGTTAAGGTACCGTTAAAACGCCAACCTGCTCAAGTTGAACGTTCCGTCCCTTCCGTAGGGAATACAGCATCATTTGCATGACAAGTCACCGCCATGGGTCTTGTCATAGCGCTGAGGTTATCTGCCTTTATTGCGATACGCGTGTTCCTCGTTTCTCTTGAGTCAGAGAGGGCGCACATCGGAGACTAGACTGTTCTGCATGCTGTTGACAAAACTGGTGCGAGTCGAAACTTTTGTCTCGTTTGTTTAGTGACCGCAAGTGCAACTGCTGTGCATTAATGTCTATTTCATAAAGTCCGCTTCTGCTGAGCACTAGGTCTTGAGATCAATTTTTTTTTCAAACCAGATAAGTGTATTAGAGTGATGTAAGCAGAATAAAAGAGAACTGTTCAATTCGACGATTCGTGTAATAATGCCCATAATTAGTGTGTGCAGTTACAAATATAAGGTTAGGTGAGCTGCACACTACACCTCCCCTTTTTAAAAAAAAAAAATGTTATTATTACTTTAGTGAGTACATAATGCATTTTTTTAACTTAACACAAATAAAACATCTAAAGTAATACACTTTTAAACCTAATATTATATAAAAAAAAACATCTTATCTTAGTATTTTAAGTTACAAACAGTTTTGTATTATTTTTATGAATTACATATTCTTTGTCATCTTTTAAAATTTTTACATTTGGTGATACATCTTCAATAACTCTGTATGGTCCTAGATAAACTTTATCTAACTTATTACCTACTTGATTTTTAATTAGAATTAAATCTCCACTCTTATATTTTAATCGATTTACATTTTTATCAAAATTAATTTTTCTTAATTCCTTACTAACTAATAAATTATTTCTAGCTTCAGCTTGTGCTCTTTGAAGTCTGTATTTTAGCTCCAAAGGGTATGAATCAGGATTATATAAAGGATCAACATATGAATTTTCTGCTATATTAGATGGTAAATTACAATTTTTTCCAAATACTAACTCAAATGGAGTGTATTTTGTCTCAGAGTGAATTGTAGTGTTAAAAGAAAAGCACCAGAATGGAAGCCAACTGCTCCAATCTGTTTTGTTGTTGTCACACTGAATCCTAAGATAAGCTCCTAGAACCTTATGAGTATTTTCCAAACCTCCTAGAGTTTCATGATGATAGGCTGTCGAATGCAGTTTATTTATATGCAACAAATTGCAAATCTCAGTAAAAACTGATGACATAAACTCTGTTCCCTGGTCTGTTATTATCTCTTTAGGGATACCATACCTGAGAATAAAATTGTTTACAAATGACCTAGCTACAGAAACAGTATCTTTCTTTTCTAAAGGATAAGCTTCGACATATTTCGTTAAATCACACTGTAATGTCAGAATATACTTATAGTTTAAATTATCTACATCTAAAGGACCCATTAAATCTAAACTAACTCTTTCAAAAGCGGTGGATGCCGTGGATGTGATAACCATCGGCTCCTTCGTATGCCTATTGGAATGCTTTTGAATCTGACAACTTCTACACTTCTTTACGAATTCTGTTACGTCATTAGTCATTCCTGGCCAATAATAGTACTTCCTAATATTATTTAACATTCTGTTAACCCCCGCGTGACCACTCGTAGGTAACAGGTGGAAGTCATTTAAGATCACAGTTTTCGTGTCTTTGTCAGTAACTCTTGTCACATCTTTAATAACAAGTAGCTTAGGAATATCATTTAAATGACTCATTTCCTTTATAAAATTGCTTACAAAAATTTCATTATGCTTGCTTTTGATTATTATGAGCTCGTTTAGTTTGATTTGCTTACAAAAACGTTGTAATTCTCTCGCTAACACACTTACGGTTGATAACGATCGAGAAATCACAAAAATTGCTGATTTTTCTGGCATGAATTTGCAGTTTCCATTATCGCTTGTGAAATGTTTTGTTTTTTCTATCTGCTTTATTGTATTTTTATTAGTGCATAATATCAATTCAACGCTGTGAATTGGTCGTTTGAGGATTTCCACTACCTTAGGTTGATCAGGCCTTGAAGTAGAGGATACCTCAGTAGTCATGTCGTTGTTGTCACAGTCAGTATGTAACCTTCGAGTCTGTGCCCTTGTCATGACCGATACTACATGCTTGTTCATATCCTTTAAGCTGTTGGATGTAATAGGTATCCGGCTCAATGCATCTGCAGCTGCGTTGTGCCGTCCTGGGACATAGCTGATTTCAAAGTCATATTCCTCAAGATATAATCTAAACTTTGTTAACCGGCTTGAAGGATCTGTCATATTAAATAAATAAATCAATGGCTTATGGTCCGTCTTTATTTTAAACTTTTTGCCATATAAATAAGGTCTAAAATGTCGAACTGCCCATACAATAGCAAGTAATTCTAACTCAATCACCGGATATCGTGTCTCAGCTGGTTTCAAGTTACGGCTGGCATACGCGACTACCTTGCTATTGCTATTAGACAGCACGGCGCCTAATCCAAGTTTTGATGCATCTGTTTGTAACGTAAAAGTATTATTGTCGCTAAAGTCCGGATAGTCAAGTATAGTCGGACTAGTAAGGATCTGTTTTAGCTTGTAAAATGCTCGCTCGCATTCATCACTCCACTCGAACGCTACATCTTTCTTACATAACGCATTCAATGGATAGGCTATTTCAGCAAACTTTGGAATTAAACGCCTATAATAATTAGCAAATGCAACAAATCTCTTGACTTCGTCTACGTTCTGCGGGACAGGGTATTTCTGCAGGCATTCTACCTTTGATGGATCTGGAAATATACCTTCTGAAGTAATCTTATGTCCTAAATAAACGATTTCTTTGCGTAAAAATTCACACTTAAGAGGATTTAGTTTCAAATTCACTTTTCTTAGGCATTCTAAAACTTTTATAAGATTCTTGTTATGCGTTTCAAGACAATTTCCTACGACAATACAATCATCTTGATATAAGAAACATGATTTATAATTTAACCCAGACATTGCTATTGTCATGAGACGAGCAAAAGCACTAGGCGATGTCTTAAGTCCCATTGGACATCGTTTCATTTGATACTGCTTGTCTGTTGTAAAAGCAGTAAACTTCCTAGACTTGTTTTCTAAAGACAGTTGATAATAACCTTGACTGAGATCTAATTTTGAAAAATAGATGCTATTTGATAACGAATCTAGAATCTCAGTGATGTTGGGTAACGGAAATTTATCATCCTGTATCCTATTATTGAGTTGGCGATAGTCCCCTACAAGTCTCCACTTCCTTTCTCCTGACCTATCTGTCTTTTTAGGTACTAATAAAACTGGACTTGACCATTCTGAAATTGTCTCTTCAATGATATCGTTTTTAACCATTTCATTTATTTGTCTTTGTACCTCGCTTTTCAATGCTTTAGGCAATCGATAAGGCTTCACGTACGCTGGAGACGCATTTTCCTTTAATTTTATTGAATGTTCTATTAAATTAGTAGTAGTGAGCTTATCTCCTGGCAAATGGAAAACATCGGCATATTTGGCACATACGTTTTCAATGCCTCTTTGTTCCTCTTTATTTAAATAGGTATGGAGTTGTAAAGTAGTAAGCAAAGTTCTGACTCTATCCACTGATTTACCATCGTGGTCAAACTTGCAAACATAAAAATTATCTAGGCTACTAATAATTAAATCTGACATATTTATATTAACTGAACTATCAGTTGTATTTAAAATCCTAACAGGAATAATTCCATTATGTGGCTTCGATACTACACCCGCTGTGAACACTCCCTTATAAATTTCCTTTGACAAAATGACGCAATCACTGTTGTGTGACGTCGGGATGTGTTTAATTACTTCGCAACGGGGCGGAATTGTAAATTCATTCTTATTAACATGAACACTAACAGACTGGTCTCGGGTTTCTAAACTCAGAGTACCATTTTTATAATTTAATACCGCGTTATATCGCTCAAAAAAATCCTGCCCGAGTATACCTTCTGCGGCGCACGATAAGTGTTCAAAAATGTAAAATTTTTGTCGGAAAATCACATTATTAATTATAATATCTAAATTAATATATCCCAATGACTCTAAATTACCACTAATTCCTTTAATAACTATCTTATCCTGTTTTACTAAATTCATTAAATTCCTATGTCGCGACAACCATTCATACTTAAGCACACATAAGCTTGCTCCACTATCAATCAGTAAATTAAGATCTACATTACTATTTTTTAATTGACAATTAATTATACAAAAATTACTAAAACTATGAATTGAATGAGTGTACGGTTTAGGTACGAAAAAATTCTAGTCTTTCATGACTATTTGTGTCATCATTGCGCAAGTTTTCTTGGACATTGGAATGTTGCGCGTTATGCTGAACACGCTGACAATGCACCGGACGTCCGCGTAAATGCTGACGCTGACTACCTGACTGTTTGCCTCGATTTACACTGTATGAAGTTCTTTGACCTGCGCTATTTTCATGGTTTTTGTTTGAGTTTTGATTAAAATTTTTATTGTTATAAAACTGTCTATTTCCTCGGCCTCGAGGACCTCTAAAGCTTCCACGTTTATAGTTTTGGTTAGCCCTAAATTGCATAACCTGGTCTTGTGACTGGACAGACATGGATTGCTCATCTACCGCAGCCGTAATAGCTTCAGACAACGACACAAACTGTCGTGATGCAATTATGGTGCTGAGCCGCTTATCGGCCAAACCATCGCTAAATCGTTTAATTGCAGTCTTCTCGTTGAGTGGTCGCAAAACCTCATAGACATCGCGCTTGTCGTTAGCCTGTGCAATCGTGAGATTCACAAACAACTCCTCGATCTCTGTACCGAATTTTTCTATACTCCTACGGCCTTGAGTAGCCTTAAACAATTGTGTTTGTAAAGCTACAGACGATTTTTTCGGTAATAAATAAATACGTATGTCTTCTACCAAACTTTCGACATCTATGTAAGTAGTTTTAAGACGCAATTTTGCAATAGGCGAGAGACGCGTTTTGAGCACAAACTGTATCAATTGAGTTTTACTGGCATCATTGATAAGCGAACTATAAAGCAAGATACCATCAATAAGCTGATTGGTCACCTGCTCCTGGCCATTCATCACCGGCAAAAGAGAAATTGCCGTCCTAATATCGAATGCGTCAGCCATTTTTAGACCACAATCTGAATGTTCTATAAAATCCTTAGAATTAGTTTGACTACTACTATCTACTAAAGAAAGTAAACCCTTTATTTTCTGAAAATTTGATTGAACCTGCTGAATTAATGTTTGGAAAACCTCACAAGCTTCTTTGTCTAACTTGCGATCTTTAACTTCTTGGTTCAACTGAGTCAAAATACAATCCAGTTTATTATATTCTTTTTCTGCTTCTATTAGTTTCTTATAAGCTAAATCTTGTCTACGCCTATCTGGACCTAGTTTTACTAAATATTCTCTTAAATACTTTAATTTTGCGTGCAAATCTTGCAATTGTTGGGACATTCCTATTCTCCAAAACTAAATATTAAATAATACAGCATACTCTAATTACAATAACATAAAAAAAAAAATTACAATAAATATAAATATGTTTGCTGTGCTAAACTTACATTGCAGTAGGTACGTTTGTTACTGACAACGTATATGTAGGTCACGACGTCTCACGTGGCGTGGATGAACGGACTTGGACTCGAGCTGTCTCCCTGCGGCTCCACATCGGACCCGAACTATTTATCTCCCGGCGCCCTGCATATCCTCTCATCATAAGGCTTGAGCATTCTCCCGGCACCCGGCACTCCGACTTCTTATTTCATTTAGTTGTTTTCAGTTCTTCAAACAAATTCTTCTGGTATGATTCTGTTTCTTTTATAAACTTCTAAAATCTTCATTGCTTTCTTTCTTCTAATTTTCTTCGTCTTCACAAACTTCCATCAGTATAAATCTTGGTGATTTTTTTGAACTTCTGACATTTTCGCTTTGCTCGTTAGTTGCAAAATTTTAATTGCTGGCTAAGGGTCGCCATGTATTAGAGTGATGTAAGCAGAATAAAAGAGAACTGTTCAATTCGACGATTCGTGTAATAATGCCCATAATTAGTGTGTGCAGTTACAAATATAAGGTTAGGTGAGCTGCACACTACATAAGTGTTTATTAATGAGGAGAACCACGAACTCTGGATTTAGGCCCGGTTCATGGCAATGGAGCCGCCCCCATAATATGGGACTTTAACATAACTGGTGAAATATAGGTCCACTATTATGTAGAACTTTGTCTAAGTGGGCTAACCCTTCAGGGCTTGCAGCCGTGATGCTATGTTACACCTCCGCTATTCCACAATTCCAAGACAATTATATTGTTTCTCTGGTACTTTCTGTTGGGCGCCACTGGTGATTCTGGAGATGAGACGTAAGTAATGGGCTAGCTCACCGCCCGTCCGTTTAATGACAACAGGCCGTGTCAACGGCGCGTTCGTGTTCCACGCGCGCCTCAAGGAGATGTCAGCAAATCTGAAGGGCTCCGAGAGGACCGATGCCTACCAGGGCTGCGGGACTGTTCGCAAGAGATATCGTTGCCCTGGAACACAAAGGGCTAAGAAGAAACATGGATGGGTTTTAGTCAGTACAAGTCTGACACTCCCTTCCGCTCCGCCCAGAGCAGGAGGGGTCATTTGATGATGTTCCATCCGTAAATAAAAGGAGATGCATTTGTTTTGGAATAGTGTGGCGGGCTAGTGCCAAATAAAAAAAAATGCTAAGTAATGGTACTTTTCTTACAGCTAAGACAGTGCTGTCTTAAGTATGCGCGTTGCCTTAAGCGTGTTCTGCGTTTGTCTTGTGCTAACGTTGTTGAAATGTTTATTCATGTTGACACGATAATGTGGGTGAATTATATAGTGTGTGGCGGTATGTTAATGGCCGAGGTTTTATCGTGCAAGGTTACGAGTTGTTTGTTATGTTTTGATAATGATAAGAGAGTGGGTAAAATGATTACTTAGCTATTTTGTTACTTGTGTCCTATCATGTCGGATTATTAATGTATTTTCATATTATGCAGTTTGCAAGTTTCAAGAACTAATAGAACAAAAGTTGTTCAGTTTTATGGCGTGAAACAGCATACGGGAGTTTGTGCGTTTGTTATGTTACACCTTCTATACTTTGTGAAACTTTAATTATGGGTATTTTAATATAAATGTTGATTGTGCATATTCGCTATTTTTAGTGCATCACTACTTATTTCACAAGGCGTGTTTAACCGTAGGGGATGAGAATAGAATAGAATAAAACTTTATTGTACACCAAAAATTAAACATAACGGGCTTACAAAACTAATAATTGAGAGAGAGAGATTGATGAGTTTCTAAAAACGATGACACAATTTACTGTAGTTGAATTTTCAAAAAATCACAACTATTACTCGCTTTCGTTACACGCTATAATACATTAAACGACATGATTCCAAATCCAGGTGTTTAGGCTGAGCATTGACTGTCAGGGAATTAATCAAATCAAGGTTGGGTTGGAGAAGAAACTGATATATATTAGCTACGAGTATCTTACAGTTATAACATTTAAAAATTACTGAGAAATCTCTACGACGTGTGACAGAAAAACACATTGAAGCCCTAAATCACCCATTCAGACTTCGAAAGAAAGCCAGAAGAAAGCTAAACTAAAAGAAAGGTCATTTATCTTACAGTCCCAAATCAGTAAAGAAATATTTCTCCGATTCTGCTGCGCAAACAATAAGATTGAGCGTAAGAAATCGTAGCCAAAGAAACTCGACCTAGAATCATAAGTGCTTCGGCTGGTATCAATAAAGATAATAATAAAGTACCGCCTGGGCACGAAAGGGTTGAACCGGACTTCGGACCCTTCTCTAATATTCGCGATTCAAACGCCACGCGACGGGTTAGGTACTGTTGACGAAATAGAAAAGTATACAGGACTTTTCAATTGATTAGCAAAATAAGTAACATGAAAGTTTAAAATCCTGATATGGCACTAGTAGTGAAATCATATTTGTAAGCGCTCTGGTCTGTTTAGACAATTTCAACAAACGACATATCGTTTGTTGAAAAGTTATATAATTTGCACGATTATCATAAAATCACACTTAAATGGTGCCTGCGTAGTTTAAACTCGTACATTTCTTGCCTGCACACCAAACTATTTTGCGGACTATACAAAGGTCCAATTTTGCATTGATGAATGAATCTCCAATTGGGGTCGGCCATTCGGTGGTTATGAAGGAAATTGTGGCTACAATCGTTGGGTCATGGTTCTGATTGTTTGAAGGTTGGATCCCACTTTGGCAATGTGCGGTCAAATTGTTTTATTTTTACGATTGTTCTCTGGTTTTACTCGCAATCAATTGCAAATGTTGAAACCGCCGTTGTGTGTGTGTCTTTATTCTATCGTGTAGTTAATTTTGGATTAATAAACAGTTGTAAAAATATTTAAAAAACCATCAAATCGGTTGTATAGTCGTATAACAAGACCAGCCAAATCAATATTTTCAATACTTGTGTAACATTTTTAACTTTTTTATGTTTATGAAATACTATTTCAATGTTTTCCCATAAAATATTTTTTTATTCAAGCTTAAAATTGGTACAATAAAATATAAATCTTAGTAATAATGTAGGTATAACAAAGTTTGATTCCTGTACTAGGATAAACCTGTATCACAGGCGAGTTATGCTCTATTAATATAATATACGTATAATTTGGACAACAGATTTCTAAACAATATTAAACATAAGATTATTTTGAATAGTGAAATAATTAGTTAATTTATTATGATAATTATATACCTAATTTACTTAAACTTTATTATTTATTAGATTAGAACAAAATTAATGAAAGTCTTAAACATTTAGGAAAACCAATGAAAACATTTTCAAAAAATATTCCGCTGTAAGCTCGTATTTACATTGCTATCCATTCCCTTGTTCCTAGAAGTAGTAATGGTGCAGAAAATACCCGTCCATTTTCCCCAGTAGCAGTGAATTACTTAGAATAGTGGCTTGTTAACAGAGTGTTCCATTGTTACCTATTTGTTTGACTTGTATGACGTAATCTGATCAAGTTTTAAGCGTACAATGGACATTAATTCAATTTGAAGTGCGAACAGTGCGGTACGGCCATTAACAGATTCTGGCCGGTTTAAAATTCACTTCTCTATTCGAACTGACAGCTGTCAATGTCAAACTTGTTCAGTCAAAGCGAATCCAGTATGTCTATGTCTATGGTTTCAAAATAATGTTGTTCAGTACGGAAACGACGATGATGTTTTGTGGACTGAAATAAAAATTAAATCAGGAATAAGTAAGGTTTGTAGCAACAAGAAAATCACGCGGGTGTTGTATACTCAAAGGAAATACAAATCGCAGAAGAAAGGTAGTGTCAACGCTGCTATGCTACGCTGGAATGTTAAAAGTTTTGCGGAATAAAAATATAAAACTCTAACTCGAGTAACGCTGACTTTGAATCTTTGACCAAACTATTCGTCCAGTCAATTCGACCCAAGAGTTATTCGTGACAAATTAATCTGATTAATGATGTTTATTTCTCAAATAGGCTTTTTTGCTTTTACAAAAACACTTTACACGTCGTCTTATTTTTATTAGGTGAACCCGTTGTTTCGTACCTCACTATTCCGAGAAGAAACAGCCGAAACAAACTTAAAGGTCACTGTCTGTTTAAAACTCCAAACTTTTGTCAAGTCATATGATTACCTTAAAGATGAAAATAATTTAGATAAAAATTGGAAGAATCATTTTGCCAAGTTTACATCTCGCAATTATTTAAATACCAAAAAAAAACATAATTCAAATAACGCACACAGCTGGAGGTACTTCCACATCGTAACAAAAGTTTCACACTCATAAAAATTGATGAAAAACTGACTGCAATGCATCTCAGTACAGCATATTCGTTGTGGGTAGATAGTAAACAAAGACTAGAGTTGTCAGCTCTGTCGGCTTGATATAGTGACATAACCTCGTCAGGGCTGCCACATAAACTGGGCCAAGATATTTGTCTTGCTTTACTTTTTGTAAGACATAAACCTTTTTTATTTTCGCCGAGACTGAGGGAAATAAAGCTTAAAAGCAGGGATTTGTAATCCTACAAAGATTAAATGAGTTTTTTTGCCCAAGTCTGCACCGCAGTTGCTGATTGTCTTGCATTTAAAACATAATCGCATGCGCTGATACCGTACGTGTAGGTAAAGAGGTTTTCCAAATAGTATAATTATTATTCTACTAGGGTTGAAAGTTTATTTATGGTTATGGCAAATGTGAAAATAATGTTACGTGACTCGCGCTTATTTAACCATTGTCCGCGAATAAGAATTCCGAACTTACTGTTTTATGTTTGTGAACGTGTACTGAATAAACTGTTATTAACTCTAATCAGTGTTGTTTCCGTTCCCTGAACACCTCTTCTCATATGTGGCGCCCAAAGCATCATGGCATGCATGGGCATCGGCATTGTTTTAAAAAGCACTCATTACGTGCCGTTGGTCCCGGCTGTCACTTGTACATCTTTGATAGTTGTTACGAGTAGTAAGAAGCCAAAAGTCTGACATCCAGTCTTCGTAAGGGGTATCGTTTTACTCAGTTACTGGGTTGTGGTCAGATAGGCTATCGCTTCATGTAAAATACTGGTACTTAGCTGCATCCGGTTGGACTGGAAGCCGACCCCAAGATAGTTTGGGAAAAGGCTAGGCAGATGATGAACTGGGGTGTAAAGGTCACATAAGCAATGGCTCCTTGTAAAGTACTGGTACTAACCTGCATCCAGTAAGACTGGAGGCCGATCTTAACATAGTTCGGAAAAGGCTACTCAGATCATGCACAATGCCTCAACTTTCAACATACACATACATACATTTCTCTTTCTTTCAACATAGAAAACTTATCAATAATGTTTAGGTATCAGAAAACCAAGTTTCACGATGCAAGTTGTAGTAATCCTGCAACTATGAACCCCACATATGTGTCGGATCGGAAATTAAGCCAAGTTTCTAATTGCCAAGTTTGCTTAGCACTAAATTCTTGAACCAAACTTGGCCTGTTGGACTGTTGGAAGTTTGCACAACAAACGAGTTGAATATAATTAACTTCGTTGGACGGAACTTGTGAGCTGAACTAGTTATTTATTATCAGTATCTTATCAAAATTCTTAGGTACGTATGTTGGCAGTAGGTAACTGTAAGTAGGATGTTCTAAATCTTTGCTTTGGATCTTTTCATTGAGAATCTTCAAGTCTCATCAAGAGAGGACACCCTAGAAGGACATCATCAACATCATCATTATTTCAGCCGAAAAACGTCCACTGCTGGACATAGTCCTCCCCCAAGTGTCACATTGACATTTTGGGGGGTTTTGCCATAATCGCCATGCTTAGCAGGCGGGTTGGCGATCGCAGTACGGTTGTTACAAAAGCACAGAGAAAGCTGCTGCCCATTCTCTGGCAAATCCCTTAGTCGCCTCTTACGACACCCACGGGAAGATATGGGATGGTGCTATTCTTTACGTCCGACACCATACAGAGAGGAGAGTTCGCGGTCACTATTCCAGAACTTTTCGGCCTCATCGGCCATCCGTTCTGGCATACACATACACCGAACTTATTGGTAAGGTTCTTCAGAAAGGTCAGGAGTCAGTGCCCGCTTTACCTAACCCATCTTCCTCTTTTTGCGTTATAAAATAGGTCAGGTAATGCAGAGCACTGACCGTACTCGCCACCGGCGTGCTTGTATGACCAGATGGCTTACCATAACGTCTTAAAACATTATTGTTTTGCTCCTTTTCCATTGTGGGAAAGAGATGGCGCTAGACATCCTGTATAGCTCCGTCTCTTTCTCACACTGGAATAAGAGTAAAACAATACTGCTTTTAGACGTCATGGTAGGCCAGCTGATGTATGAACGTGGGCGAGGCAAAATGAGTAGGTAAGGATGGTAGCAGAAACCGTTATTTTGCCATGGGGGTAGACAGAAACCACTTTCTGCCTACACTCATGGAAAAAGCATGAGTTTATGTTTGTATGTCTTCAAGTCTCTCATAGGAATGTCCATTTAATAAGTCATCATAATCATCTGCCTAGCCTTTTCCCAAACTATCTTAGGGTTGGCATCCAGTCTAACGGGATGCAGCTGAGTACTAGTATTTTACATGAAGCAACTGTATATCTGGCCTCAACAACCCAGTAACTGGATAATACGATACCCCTTGGTAAGACTGGATGTCAGACTTTTGGCTTCTTACTACTCGTAACGACTGTCAAAGATCTACAAATAACAGCTGGGACCAACGGTTTAACGTGCTTTCCGAGACACGGAGGAAACTCGGTATGTAATTATGGTCACCCATCCACGGATCAAACTCGGAAAGCATAGCTTAACCTTAAAGTTCGACCCGTACGGCTATTATTGTTCAGCCACGAGCACCTCTGTCCATTTAATAATTAAGCACATAAAAGAAACAAGATGTTTTTAACTCACATAAGATATCGAGAGGAAGAGTCTTAACCATGTTACAAATTAAAGTGTACAACTTGGAAGTAGCGTTAACAAGAGAACTTTAAAGCAAGTCTAGCAACACAGGTTGTTTGCAGGTTTTATTTTACAATTATACTTAGTTTGCTTGAACTATTATAACAGCCCTGTATGGTGTTAGACCTAAAGAATAGCACCATCCCATATCTTCCCGTGGGTGTCGTAAGAGGTGACTAAGGCATTAGCCAGAGAATGGGCAGCAGCGTTCTCTGTGCTTTTTTTGTAACAACCCCGTACTGCGATCGCCAACCAGCCTGCCAAACGTTTCGATTATGGCATAGCCCCCAAAATGTTAAAGTGGCGACACTTGGGGGAGGCCTATGTCCAACAGTGGACTTCTTATGGGCTGAAATGATGGTGATGATGTTAATGATAATACAATATGGAAAGAGGACACCGACGTGAAAACGGTTACACGTATTCAGTACTTCATTCTGAGCCCCCATATAGAAATTTTTCATCGGTTTAAAAATAAAGACAGCTGTTTACTACTAAAGTGCAATACGGACACGGTCAAAATGTATGGGACAGTTGTTATTTTTAATAACTGATGAAAACTTTATACCAACCTGTATAATAATTGGTCAAGTACTACCGAGTTCACTGACGGTCTGACACTTTTCACCCTTATGACCTAAGTAATAAGGTTGAAAAGTAGTAGAGGTGGTACCTAGTCAGAAAGTAAAAACCGCCATTCAGTTTGAAAACTGAATACTAAACAAACGGCATCATATGGCGTAGCGAAAAAAAAAACTCTTTGAAACAAAAATTCAAAAACGTACGTTACTAACTTTGAATTTTAACTAACAGCTCGAACGCGAAATTGCAACTGCGGCTGACTTCGCAAGCTATCAAAGCAAAAACCTGCTGTACTCAGGGATTTGTCGCTTTGCGTGCGTTCTGAAACCATTCAGGGCTCGGCCCATTAACGTAATTGGTGCCCGCGTGTCCCATTTTCAATACGGTTTCTATCCGATACCGGAACAGGCCGGACACGGCTTGAAATGCGGAGTTGGCAGTAGAGGAGTTGTGGTTTTGTGTTGGCTTTCATTTGAGCCGAAGGACTAATTAAATAGATGCTATATGACGAAAATTTTGCCAGTGAATTGGTGTGGTCATTGATTGTCGCTAATTAAAGCTAGAACAGAAGAACATCTACGTCGGTTAAACGTTTCCGAAAAAGAATTAATCATCAATCAATGAATTTCGCATTTGAAATCCATTCATTGCTAGATATGTCTAATGGTCTAATTGAAATAAACGCTTTGAGTTTGAGTTTGTCTCTCCAAAGGTACGCCACTGCACAATGTTCTCCGCCAACAGTGTCAATTCGGCCCAGAAAAAATACCTAGAATTAAATTCCGGAATTCCCAAACTCATAAATGTACACTCCCAAATATTGTGTGGTTCATTATCATATTCCAATACGACATAAACATTTCTTGCAATCAACGAATTTATTGAAAACCAATCATAACTTTTGGAATCCTAAAACTTGTTTTACTGAATTTAACGCGTTCAAAGTTCCACCCAGTCGATGTACCATCGGGAAGTTTTTCACGCATTCTGCAAAATGTCAGGCACATCCTAATTGCCGAGACCTTTTTTGAATTATGAGTTTGGAAAATAAATACTGCATTGACATAGGATGTCAGGAAGTTTTTCAATGTACGTAAATTGAAAAACTTGTAAGAACACGGTCTACGTAAAGAGAAAAACATGGCTTGTATGAAATCGTCGATGCATTACACATGTACACCACCTTATGAATTGATTACTATATTTTTGTAAATAAGCGAGTGAAATACCTTATCCATTCATGAAACTTAACAATACGTAATGACGAATAATAATAGGTCAAAAAATTTATTGTTAAATCCTTTCATAGGTGCTCGTGGCTAAATAATAACAGCCACTCGGGTCAATCTTTAGGTTAAGAGCGTTTACACCTTACGGCATTTCATACAAAATTTCAAGTCCTAATTTTCCGAAATGAGTGAACCGATTATAATGAAACTGAATACCTACGCATAAGCAAGATACATAGGTCTTAAAAGTTACTAAAAAACATTTTCAAAATGTCTTTAAAAAAAAACTGTTTCTATAAATAATTTATAATCGGTCTAATTTTGCTGTAGCACTATTTTTAGAAAATGTTTTTTTCGGATAATGAGAACTTGAAAGTTTGTATGAAATGTCGTAAGTTATAAACGCTCTTAACCCGCGCTCGCACCCGCGTCCTTGCATGGTGCTCATTACTTACCGAGTTTCCTCCGTGCTATGGAAAACACGTTTAGCCGTTCGTCCCTGCTGTCATTAGCGTGATGTTACAAACATACATACACAAGCTCACGCCTTTTTTTTTGGAGTTGGTAGAAACAACAGTACGCCACTTGCTATCCAACAGAAAAAACCTTCATGTTCTAGCAAAAGATGGCAAAACCAACCATAAAATTCGATACAGTAATCTTCAACTCCACTACATCCTATCCACATGTCAAACACATATCTAGATCCATTATAAGATACGAGTTAGCTTTGCAACGCACTCTACTGACCGCCATTATGACGTACACTCGCAGACAGGGGAAATGGCTCACCATTAAATTGATCGTCAAATGTTTTAGTTGGTTAACGTAATGGGAGTTGGTCGGTTCGTAAATGGAAACATTAGGTCAAGTAGTCGGAATATTGCTTGTACTTAAATAGATGCGATTTTTTATATGTAGTTAAGTTTCGTGAGTGTGGGATTCTAAGGAAGTTGATTGTTTATTCACGTTTATTATAAAATATTAGCAATATGTACCTGCGTCGCATGATTTACGAAATAGTTTATTGTTGTTTTTTAGGGTTCCGTACCCACAGGCTCAAACGGGACCCTATTACTGAGACTTCGCTGTCCGTCCGTCCGTCCGTCCGTACGTCCGTCTGTCACCAGGCTGTATCTCATGAACCGTGATAGCTAGGCAGTTGAAATTTCTACAGATTATGTATTACTGTTGCTGCTATAACAACAAATACTAAAAACAGAATAAAATAAATATTTAAGGGGGGCTCCCATACAACGAAGTGATTTTTTTTCTCGTTTTTATAAATAATGGTACGGAACCCTTCGTACGCGAGTCCGACTCGCACTTGGCCGGTTTTTTTTTTAATATTTAGTGTAATATTATTGCATTACATGAAGAACCACTTCGGTTAGATAACAAGCCAACAATACATCATCTTCCTGCCCTTGTCCTATTTTATTTGGGGTCGGCGCAACACGTATTTTTCCTTCATTCTCCTCTATCATTCGTCATGCTATCATTTAGTCCTTTTTCCTTCATATAATATTTCACACAATCCATCCATCTTTCCTTTAATTTTTCTATCCCTCTCCATCCATCCACATTTATATTCATCACTCAGGAAGCACAATACGTAGTTGGGAAAAGATTAAGTGACTGTTTAAAATTATATTTTCGAGAAACTTTATATTAACTTTGTTCAAAAATCTTGTTTCTCACTTTTTTGGCCTTATTTGCAATCAATCGAATATGATAACCCACAGGTCTCAATGTCTGATAGTTTTATTCATTACTTACAACCGTTAGATCTCGCTAGGTCTCTATAACACGCAACTTCAGATCAGATAAATTAGAGCTTCTAGCTTGATTATATTCAGATCCGGAATTAACCCGGATAGTTAACTTATTTTCTTCTTGTCTTTAAGAACTCTTACATCGACTTAAAAACTATATACAGAAACCCGATAACGACTGTCGGGCAGTTGCCCACCAGACATAACACCTGTCTGGTCGGAGGATCCTCCCTTTACTACTGGTCATGAGGAAATTTACACTCTGTTCCTCATACCCTTATATTACTAAATACTTAATTGTTTATTTTTATAGTATGCGTATAGTTACTTACTTTGATGTACAGAATGCTTGGTTGAACGCTTCGTGAAGACTTCTTTTATACCTTGTATTATTCACCTATGTAGGTATATTATTTTGTCAAACAAGAGTGACTATCATATTCTACGATCAGGAAACAAAACGCGCAGCATATACAATATATCTTTGTTTTGTTTACAAACTTGAAAAAACGCAGGCAAAGTCTGTCTGTCTATGCCTTATCTCCTATTTTATGATGCAAGTAACAAATGGACCTGACTGGGCGACGAGCCAACACGGCGTTGATAAGTTCCTGTGGCCTCGGACACTGTTTGTGAGCCGAATTTTTACAAGTCAATCTGACTTAAAATGTCGCAGTTCTGTAGTGGGATAGATTTACTATGCTTTTTTATTTTATTTGTTAGGGAAAAAAAACAGTTACATGCCAAGCTTAACTAGACAGACTTTAAATAACACTTCATTAATTTTAACTATATTAATTTCGGATATAAATGTAGAACAACGGTGATACGCGTCTTATCGATAAAAGTGATAGTTTAAATAGGATAAAAGATGAAAAGAGAGACAATGTTAGAAAGAGAGAAAAATATGTTTGACTTCATACAGATATTAATTAACGAGGCATATATAAAAAAAAAGTTTTATAACACAGCAATTACTACTGTAAAACTGAGCGTAGCAGAGTAAAGCCAAAAAGTCAGATCTCGGTATAATTCGCACAATTGCAATGTTGCGATACATGGGAAAAGCAAGACACACATACACACACACAATCACAAAACACACACATACCCACACGCTTACGCAGAGAGCATCACAGACACACAACACATTATCTCAATCAACTATAACGAGGGTATATAAATACATCTATTTCTTTTTATTCCACCTGCATACAAATGAAAAACAGTAAATAATTGTTTTTTTTTTTCTGAAAAAATCTAGTATTTAGTCTTTTTCAGTCACTTAATCTCCTAAATAACGTAGAACAAGAAATGCAAGAAATCAACTTGTGTACGTTTCTGATCAACCAAGGCCTATACTATAATCAAGTAATACCAACGCGACGGACTGGCGGCGTTTTATTGCACTGACTTGTAATAAAAGACGATCTTCCCTTCTCTCTCATCGAATGTAATGACGGTAATATTATACATGCGAATTATGTTTCGATGTTCAGATGTATGTACTACTCTGTCAAGAAACTACCAGGAAACGATAAATAATACAAAAAATGTTAGTTATTCATCCGAAGTTATTTTATCGTCTTAAACCCTTCGGAAACGATACACCTGCCAACGAATAATCCAATCATTAAAAAATATAATAGACGCTTCTTCCGGAATTGAGTTCAGTTCTCGCAGCGAATTCTCCTTTATGTCTTTTACTCCTTTCACGGTGTAATTCCTAACTTGGAGGAGCTCGTGGCTAAATAAAAACAGCCGCACGGGTTGATCTTTAAGGTTAAGCCGTGCTTGCCGAGGTTGATCCGTGGATGGTTGACCATAATTATATACCGAGTTCCCTCCGTGCCTCGGAAAGCACGTTAAGCCGTTGGTCTCGGCTGTCTTTTGTAGATCTTTGACAGTCGCTACGAGTAGACAGAAGCCATAAGGCTGACAAGGGGACCAAGGGGTATCGTATTACCCAGTTACAATAAATCTTACCTTAACTATAATAGTACTTAATATCAACATGCACACACTTAATATACTTACAAATTTATGTATAAACAAGGCCAAATGCATAAAGGAATCAGAATCAATATGAACAGAACCATCCATTAAGAACTAAATTTTCAAAGTAGTATCAATAAATACCACATTTAATATTGGGGATGGTGTTATGCTAGAATAAGTGCAAAATGATCGCTGTGTGTTTAACCCTTTCAAAGCATGCATGTGTATTTCAAACAAGATTATGCCATTAACTAGTACAATTACATAATTTGAATGGCTTGTTGGTCTGGTGGTCGTAAGTGCGACTGTTGAGCATGAGGTCTTGGCTTCGATTCTCCGGTCAGACAAAATTTTATTGAGTTTTCCCATCAGGAATTTCTCAGGAGCAGACCTGCTGTCTGCTGGATTCTGAATTTGTCCCGGGCTGATATGCCATTGGCTGTGGTGTGGGTTTGAACCCTGGCAGGCACATTACTCTGTCTCTAATTTCAGCACCAGTGCATAAGTCACAAAACGGTGAAGAAAAACGTCGTGAGGAAAATGGCGTGTCTTAGAACCAAAAATTCGTAGACATGTGACCTCTACGAACCCGCACTGGGCCCGCGTGGTGGATTACTCTCTCAAAGAAAAGGTCTTTCTACCAGAAAATTAATGGCTTTTGCGGGTGCACATCCAGACTCCGTAAATGTAACTGAGAATTTTTTGATAGAAACTTTGCGCGACCTGAAAATCAAACGCTGGACCTTATGCTCTACAGTAGCGCTTGTGCCCACTAGACTGACGAATGCTGAAATGTTACAGACCTGGTGGCTTACCATGACGTCTTAAAGCAGTATTGTTTTACTCTTATTCCAGTGTGGGAAAGAGACAGAGCTATACAGGGTGTCTAGCGCCATCTCTTTCCCACACTGGAAAAGAGAATAAAACAATAATGTTTAAAGACGTCATCGTAAGCCATCTGGGCCTCAAGTCTGCTATTAAAATAGTGTCAGAATGGCCTATCATTGATTTCATAATTGTTGATTTTGACAAGTTTGGTAATCTAATAATTATAATGGCGTGAGTATGACTTCAAAATGGTCAATCACTGACATGCCATTGAATGAAATTGCATAGAATTTGACATACAAATGACAGGTCATTATGAATTTAGCAGATTACGAACTTTTAGCAAAATGACAATGGGGTCGTGTTGGAATGACGATGTTTATAAAAATAGCAGACTTGAGGCCCTGATGTTATGTAATGTTTACTTTCTTAAAATATAATTTTGTGACTCCATACCTCTAGCATGCACCAATCCATATCGATTTTACGTGGGACACTCAGAAAGTTTTGCGAAACTAAAAAAAATTGTTCTATACGTACATATATTTTTATTAAATCTTTTCAAAGTACTTTCCACCAGCCTCTATACAAAGATTCATGCGCCTAAACCAGTTTTCAAAACACTTTTTCCAGTCCGCCGCAGACACCTCGTTTACAGCCTGCTCGAACCCAGCCAGCGCATCTTCCGGCGACGAAAATTGTATCCCTTTGAGCTGATTTTTTATTTTTGGGAATAAAAAGAAGTCACACGGTGCTAGATCAGGGCTGTAAGGAGGGTGACCCAGGAGTTTGACTGGCGTGCTGTCCAGGAAGTCCCTCGTTTTGAGTGCGGTGTGCGCAGGTGCATTGTCGTGGTGGAGCAGTAGCCCGCGGAGCCCTGTGTTTGGTCGCTTGTTGCTTATAACAGAGAAAACTTCTGGCAAACATTTGGAAGTATACCATTCGGCATTAATGCTTCTTTGATCCCGTAAGGGAATTGATACCAAGTGGCCAGTCAAATTAAAAAAGCTAGCGATCAAAATCTTACCCCCGCTTCTAGATCGCTTCACTTTGGTAGGCGTTGGCTCATTTTGAAACACCCAAACAGTCGACTGGCGCTTGGTTTCTGGGTCGTATTGATAAATCCAGGACTCATCACCTGTAACGATGTCGTAAACACGCCGAGACGAGCCTGCTTCAAATTTGTTAAGCATATCACGGCACCATTCCACCCGGGCCTGCTTCTGAGCATCGGTGAGGTTGTGCGGCACCCAGCGTGATACTATCCTCCTCACGCGAAGATGGCTGTGTAGAATCTCGTGAACGCTTCCCGATCCAATCTTCAATATGTGTTGAATCTCCTGATATGTAATTCGCCTATTGTCTTGGATTAAATTTTTCACTGCTAGCACGTTTTCTTCGGTAACAGCCGTCAAAGGGCGACCGCTTCTTTCGTCATCCCCCAAAGTTGGTCGACCGCGCTTGAATTCGTTATACCAACGATACACGGTTGCCTTGGAAGGGCCTTCATCCATGAATGCCATTTGAAGTCTATCGTACGATTCATCCGGTTTCAGGCGACACTTGAAATCGTATAAAATCATAGCTCTAAAATGTTCCCGGCGCAGATCCATATTTCAGTGAGACACAATACTTTGAATTAACTCGCAAAAAATGTGGAGGGAAATTTTGAAATTGGAACTTACTTATTTTTACTTATAAATAATCATATTTTCGAAAAACATAATAACTGGCCAGTCTCCCATATATAAAAACTTTTTTTCGCAATACTTTCTGAGGGGCCTGGTAAGTTGCACACAATTCGTTAGTTCCATCCATTTTGTAGCTAGCGGCTGTAATTGTCATGGCTCCACCAGTTCAGGTTGTATGTTTTAGTTCTGACAGGTTTATCTTCATGCTTTGATGGGAAAGTGAGTAAGCAGATTTTGTAGGTAATATTTTTTTTTGCCAGCGTAGATGTATGAATGTGGATGAGGTGAAATGTTAGGATCGTACCAGGTGGTGTTCTGTAGTTTCTGTGCTTCCCTTCTTGGTGCCGTCCATTAATCACGTGATGTCTTTTTAGCATTTTTATCCCCCCCCCATCCAAAATCACGTGTATTTTTTAGTACCTACAAGGAATCTTAAATTTTTATAATAATATTATCTTTAAATACAGGTATTTCGTTCGTTGCCTGGCAACGGCGAGTCAAGGTCTCACTACACGCCGCTTTTCGGTTTAGAAATCGTGCGTTTGAAAAAAATAAATACACGTGATATCTTACTGCACCCCTCTCCCCCTTGTGATATTTCGTGATTTTTGCTAACCCCCTCCCCCCCTTTCAGGCTTTACGTGATTAATGGATGGTCCCCTAGGAAAAAGATGTGAAACCCCACATAACATCGTGCCTGTAATCCTCGAAGGTCTCAGAGATATACCATGGTACACTTACATTTCGCACAGTTATAGTTACAGTTATGTTTAAGTCCCATGTGATAGGGGGAAAGCCTATTGCCATTAAGTGGCCACAAATCAAGACTCTGTAGCTGCTACTGAAATCAAACCATGAACCTCATTCTTAGCAGTCGGATTGCGACCACTAGATCAAGGAGGCAGACAAGATGTGATTTTATGTATTATATTCATATATAAATAAGCATGTTAGTATTTATTTTGTTATTAAAGCCACTTAAAGTTACTTAGAAACAAGTGCCACAACCGTGTTTGATCCTATCCTTACTTTAGATTTATTTTTGTCCCTATGAGTACTTACGAGTACTGCGGTATAACTTGACCTCTCTAAGGAACATATTTTTACTTCAAAATATACCATAAGGGTTACATAACAAGACTGAACTTTATGTTACGTTATTAGACTTCCGTTTTTGCCTTGATATTTTTGAATTTACTGCGTTCTTCTTCGCGATGGTAATGGCAATTGAATTTAGTCGGCCCAAAACGGGGCTACGAGTTTGGCACCTTCAGTAGCGTCCATCATCATCATCAGCCTATCATGTTCCCACTGCTGGGACACAGGCCTCTTCTCTATGAGAGGCCTCCTCTCTATGAGATGGAGTGAGCTATAATCCACCACGCGGGCCCAGTGCGCGTTTTTAGATGTCACGTGTCTTCGAATTTTCAGTTCTAGGACATGCCGGTTTCCTCACGATGTTTTCTTTCACCGTTTTTGAGGGCAGCGGTGATGAAATAAATTACACAAAGTAATGCGCCTGCCTGAGTTCGAACTCACGGCTTACTGCTCATAAGTTGGGGCTGCAACCACTGGGCCACCGCGGCTCTCTTACCTACCGTATCTTCCATAAAAAGATCAAATTACATAAACTAATCACATAACATCACAAAAAACACCAACATTATCCTGAACGCCACACTTAAGTCAGAAGCGACAGCCAGTACTGCGAATAAACTCAATAATTTAAACTTAACAGCCCTTTATATTGTGTAACTTTATCATCAGAAAACACACTGAAATTCCAACTCTGACTGCAAAAAGATAAGGTGGAATTTCCTTTGTTGAATTTATGTGAGTAGTTTGATGCGACAAGGGCACTTGTCGAGAAGAGTCTCAGCGACGTTGTCACAGTCGACATGTGAGTATTAACATACAGTATTTCAACTTGGTACGAACGGTCTAAATCGTCACACAAATTCTTAGCATACTTCAGGTAACTGACAGGTGGCCTACCATGACGTCTTAAGACATTATTGTTTTACTCCTTTTCCCAAAGTGGGAAAGACATGGGAAAAAAAAAAGAAAAAAAGACACAAGATTCTGTATAGCTCCGTCTCTTTCCCACATTGGAATAAGAGTAAAACAATACTGCTATAGGACGTCATAGTAACCTCCCAGGTTACTTGCAAGTCAGGTTTATTTCCTAACCGGAACATCTGCATTTCATCACTATCCTGCACTTATCCCAATTTATTTTGGGTCGGCGCAATATGCCTTCTACTTCCATACTTTTCTATTACTTATCATCTCAACAGTCACTTCCTTTCTAGCCATATAACGATCATTCTTAACGCAGTCCATTCATCGTTTCTTTGGCCTTCCTCTACTTAAACAACCATACATACATACATTCGACATTTGCTTCATTTGACAAAATAGCCTCATTTGATTCACTGGTTATCTTTATACTGTGACGTTGTTACATTACTGAATGTAGCGTTACATGAATTTATATCTCATGTAAGAGTACTCATAACACAATTGATGTTCAGCTTCTGAAACATGTGTTTTTTTGTTGTTTTATGTCATTTTTTGGAGGGTACTAAGAGAGCAATTTGTGTTGTTCGTTATGAAGTATGCCTGATAATGAAATGTGCTGCTGAAAATACGCTGTATTCAGTGGGCTTACTATGACATCTTAAAGCAGTATTGTTTTATTCTTATTCCAGAGTGGGAAAGAAATGGAGCTAGACGAGCTGTATAGCTCCGTCTTTTTCTCATTTTGGAATAGAAATAGAACAATACTGCTTTAAGACGTCATGGTAGACCATCAAACCTATTGAATAGATTGAATGGGCTTGTATGTTTTGAATTTTTCAAGCACCGTTGTTTCCCGTTACCATGAGACAAATATTCATGAAATCTGATTTTAAAGTTATATCTAACGTGGATGATTGGCAGTACTGTAGCGACCTACAATAAGCAACTTTCTACAAAAAGTACTACAGCGCCATCTATGATACGACGGAGGAACTAACATCAGTTTCCTACATCGCGCAAGCAAAGTTTACATCGACTTTAGAGTATATAGAAAAACCCGACAACAACTGTTCGGCAGTTGCCCGCCAGACATAACATCTGTCTGGTCGGAGGATGCTCCCTTTTCTTAGGAGTATCGAGGAACTTTACACCCTGTTCCTCTTACCCCTAAAGTACAAACAATAGAATACCGTACTACTCGTGTAAGAAGTTCATTTTGTATTAAGTACAATTCCGAACGCTCCTAATCGCAAATCACAAACTGCAGCGACAGGACTGGGTTTCTACGACGCTTTAGTAGATGACGACATTGCCTCCTATTGCCGTTTTCATAAATTAATGCCGGCTATAGACGATACCGGTATTCACCGGTATTCCGATATACAAGGTGTTGTTTTGCAACCTCGTCAAATTCTAGGAGGTAACTATGCTAATAATTCTCGACCCGAATCAATAATAAAATGAGTAGGTAATTTTCTTTTTTTTTTATTTACTGAAATCGGTAACTGTGAACCACCTGTGTTTTTAACACGGGCCGTCTGATCCCCGCCTTATAACGTCGCTTACACACAAACAAAAAACCTCAAACGTTTTTTCGATAATTTTATAATCCCTAAACCACGTTCTTTCCGTCCTGCATTTCTTAAGAGCGTTTACGCCGTCCGTGCGCTATTTGACTCAAAAACTGTACTTTTCAAACCTGTTAATACCATCAACCACTTGACTTTTAGATATGGTAATTATTAGAAACTTTAGGAAATTTCGTCGTTTAAATAGTTACTAAAAAAAATATTCAGATTATCAGAGTATTTGTACATTCTATCAAGGTAACTTAACAGAGGTTTTCTTAATTTCGCTATCAGCGTCCGTTTCGAAGCTGAAAATATATGAAACCACTGACAAATTTCATTAGGAAAAAAATTTTACCAATTGAAAAGACCTTGAAGCAAATAGTTACTAAAAAAAAAATTCGAATTTAGGCATCTTACTATAAGAAATTAAAATTCAAACAATGTGAAATATTAAGAATTTAAAATGAATTTTTCACCGATATAACTTTCTTACTTGAATATAATAATATTTTATTATTATAGAAGAACATCTTCTTTAAAACATGCAATTTAAAATTTCAATTTTTTTGCTGTAGTTATTTTTCTGTAAATATTTGAAAACTACTATAAATCACTGCGCGCGATCAAATTCAAATCAGTCCGCCGCGAGGCTTTCCAGAGTGAGGACACGTTGCTCGGCGCTCTGCCTGACCTGTGTTGACCTTTGCCGTGCGTACACGGATAGCGGACGTTTATAGTATGATTGAAAAATCTTGGTACTTTGGTAAGTAAAATATTTTATTGTTATATTTTGATGACTGACAATATTTTTAGAGGGACAACTAATTATATTTCAGACGTAATGGGAAATAAAATCAAGTTTCTAACGAAAAAACGAAAATTAGGCATTTAGAAAATTTGGAAAAGGCAAGAGCAAAAAGGTTGGTTTATCTATGTTATACTAGCTTCAACCCACGGCTTCGCCAACGCAAAACGCACTTTAGCGACCTTGACTATACTAGTATGGGGCCATCCGTAAATTACGTCATACGTTAAGAGGGGGGTGGAGAGGTCGACGAAGACTGACGAGAGTTGGTCTTAGTATTAAAATACGATATTTCAAACTATCTGAATGGACATGTAAAATTGTGACACCACCCTATGGAGGGGGATTCTCCCAATTGTGACCAGCTGCGACAAGGACGGGAGCCCCCCCCCCCCCCCCTTTCGTCCTTGTTGGTTGGTGGTAAAAATTGTGGTGGTTGGTAAAAATTATGAAATTCGTGTGACGTCATTTAAGGATGTAGTTATTTTTTACTATTAGACCACTTGAGTAATGTTTGTTTTGTAAAGCCCTGTCAATCGTTGCTATTTCAACTTTATTCAAATTTCATAAATATCACACTACGTGCCTTCGTGAGATAAATGTACGATGTATATACGATTTTATTTAATCATAAGCTTATGTTATTTTATAAATTTCCTAAGCTTTTTTCGTTTATATTCATATTATTATTGCATAATACTTACGCTTGCTTTCAAATAACAAGGTTTTTGTGCTTACTGGTTTATGGTTTAACTACAGGCTATGTAAAAAAACCCCAAGTGATGAAGTAATAACGGAAAGAGGTTTCTGTGAAAACCAAAATGAAGAAGAGGTACTTAATTTTATTTAAAAAACAGTTTTTCCTTGCACGTCTTGATGTGCCAGCAAACACTATGTCAAATAACTGTTTTTTTTTTTTAGAATCCTACATTGGCCACATACTACATTGTCAAAAGTATAAAGCACGGAAAGGCAAATGAGGCAATTGCAATCCGGCAACTTGAAGAACAAGTGAATATAAATATAAATAAATGTGGCCTGTTCATTGATGAAGATTTCTTTTTTCTGGGAGCTTCACCCGATGGCATTTTTGAGGAAGGAATTATCGAAATAAAATGTCCGTTTTCTGCGTTCGGAATGTCTCCTGAAGATGCCATTGAACAAAAGAAAATTAAATTTTGGACTACTAACGGAACTGTCAACCGTCGTCACGAGTGGTTTTATCAAGTTCAAGGGCAATTACATATTACGAGGAAGGATTTATGTTTATTTGCAGTTTGGACGGGTAAAGAATTTCCCTTGAAAATTGAAAAAATCACTCGAGACGACGACTTTTGGCAAAACGAAATGCAAAACAGATTAATCAGGTATTATGATGAGTGTCTGCTACCAGAAATTGTAGATCCACGTAAGTCCAGGTCGATGCCACTGAGAAGCACGACCTTCTAATTTGATATATTTAAACTTTTTATACTTGCTTTTAAATTATTATTTTTATTTTCTTTTGCAAACAACTTTCATTGTTTACCAATAGGAACAATAAATATAATAATATCAGACTAGAGACTTCAAGTGGTCTTTCTAAGCTCTAAAAACGAAGTAGCTCAAGAATTTATAGATTTCTTTACCAGCATCCCACTTTTAAAACTACTGAAACCTTAAATGCCTCACCCTTGCTTTCTATTGATTTATCAAGAGCGAACGTTTTACCCTGTTAAAAATTTACAATAAGCTACCTCCCCCGTACTACAACTGAATGAGCCGAAATTTAAATCATGTATAAAACGCATACTATGTAGGCAAGCATACTATAAGTTGGGGGATTACATTAATGATAAAAATACTTGGCTCAATGCTGGTCCTGCTCCACAACCATAGGGGCAATCAAATTACCATGTGAAGTTATTGTGAAAGCTGCAAAAGATTGTAAAAATATCTTTGCATTGTATAGATTCAATCTCTTAGTATGATATTATTACGAAGCACATGTGTGTACTGTGTACTGTAACTCCACCATTTACTGAGTATCTATATCTTTCACTGACGTGAATTTGCCCTAGCGGTTGAGTGAATGTCACTCAAATGTCTCGCTAGGTGGCGGGTGTGTTGGGTCATTTAGTTCCCTTCAATATGGTTGAGTTAAATGGGGCTGATACAAACGTCATGTTCGCCAACGGCCGCTGTCAGATGTGACTGGTCATTTCTTAGCTGCCACGGTTTACTTTAATTATTTTATTTTTGATTTTTGACATTTCTAAAATCTCAATATGAAGGATGTAACCAAGATTTTGTAACAATATTTTGATTTAAAAGAGTGTTCATGGAGTTTCTTGCCCATTCTTCTCCATAACGATCTACGCTTTGGAATGGGCAACTACAGTACTTTCACAAGTTATTATGCCTTGTGACTGGGATTGTACTTGGCGTTTTCTTAATTGCTTTTTTTTTTTAAATTTCAAAGGTGCCTGTACCATAACAGGCACCTTTGAAATAAAAAATAAAAACTAATTAACTAATAATTTATTTCAGTTGGACCATTCCAACTGAAATAAATTCTTTGAGTATGAGTTTGTCAGGTGTCACTAAGAAGATTGTGACGTCTGGTTAAAATACATATAATGTAAAATAAACGTTAGTAAATCCGTCAATGTTAAGTGTTTTATTTGATGAGAATAAAAAAAAAACATAAATCGAGAAGCATTACCATTACATACAATAAATAATTGTTGAAGTTCGTTATCTTTCTTAATTTTAGATCAATATTAATCATCACCATACTTAAATTACTTCGCAAAATATAAATACTTATTTTGTGTACTCTTATTTTAGTCATCCTTGTACGCTATAATAAAAAACAATTATACTGATCAAAGTGGGTTAGTTTGACTATAGCGCAAGAGAACGCGTTATCGCTACGCACACAGTTACGCGCGCTTCTGTGTGCGTAAAACTCGCATTGAATTACCTAAACTTGACGACCTGCGCTAGGCGTAAACGCTCTTAACGCGTAACTTCCCTATCGGCCGCGCGCATTACGTCATCGCTGACGTCGTTCGGCCGGCCGACATAAAAACTCTTATCGCCAGAGTTCTAATAAAGCTTATCTTAAACGGTAAACAGTGTCGTGTTCTTAGATAACGAGACCGTGTATTATAATATATACAACTCTTCTATGACTACTTGAGAATTATAAACATCCCATAGAAATGCGATTGCTTGCTGCAAATAGACTGTCACCGTATTTTATTTTTGTTTAGTAAAACTACGCAATAAATTTACACGAAACTTTATAACTAACATCACAAATATACAAGTAATCTAATGACAGTGTTTTTCAGGAGTCCTACATACATTATTCACATAAGATTCCAACTCAAACTTCTTATAAGATCGGCCGTTTTCCAACTGCGCAGTTCAATGCATGAAAATACTTGAAATATCAAAAAATATGATTAGATATGCCTCGAATACATGAAATAATGAATTATCACTATTTTTTACGTTGCTACTAATGTTTCCAATACCATATTTCATTGTAATAGAATCAAATATATATTTTCATTTTCGACAAACAAACTTCACAACAAAGGAACTTTTGTTGACTCAAAAACACATTTTTTTGATATTTTTCAAGCAAATGACTATCTAAAAAGTTGCATTATACACTAATAACAAACTATACATTCACTTACCAAAGTTTATAACACATAACACAAAACTTTCACTAAATTTCCAATCACAATAACACCATTCCGCACACTGTCCGCCATTTTCGTTTGACATTTGGCAAAGACGAGTTTCTTTTTTTTTTTTTTAAATTTGTCGTATAAGGTTGGTAGTGTTTGGTTTCATTTGAATCGTCTTCTAATTGATCATAGACGTAAATTTTTACAAACGATTTTGATTCTTACGTTACGTACGATAAGGGTTTAAAGTTGCTGGCACGACGCGAATTCGGTACGCGCGGGACGTAAAGGTAGGGGGTTATTCTGAAATATTGACAAACTTAAACAACAAAAAAACGCAGTGTTTTTTAATAATTTACTAGGTACCGTAATTTATATTGATTATTTATGTCATTTGTGACAACATCCTGAATTTTGACGAGGATGCAAAACAACACCTTGTAGTAAAAGATGCCCGGTTTGGGTTGTTAGTTTCCTGTGGAGAAGAACCAGCTTTGGTTTGCAGTTGCATTCGCCTTCAGAAAAGCACTTTTCAGCTCATTTCTTCAAGAGAAAAGAATCTTTACCAAAATCCTCGTAAGAATTGTCCTTAGAAAAAAAATAAGCCATTTAACTATAGAGAGATCAAAGAAATACTCTCATATAATTCCTCCTTTTTATCTAACAATGCTTCGAGAGTCTTTGTTAAAGACCGCCTTTTTGACTGCCTGCTTTTTGAATGAAAGTCTAGACATTACGACAATCTAGGTAACTTTATCTTTGAGAAAAATATATGATTCATAAAAGAATATTATAATTTTGTTGAAGTTTTGTGTGCTGTTAAGTTACGGACTATAAAAATATGTAACTAGTGAAAAAAGATGAATTTACGAGTGCTAAGTTTTACGATGGTTTATAATCAAATAGTGTCGGTGGAACATAGTTTAATCTTCGAAAAAAGTATCTTGCATTCAGGCATAATCTAGACAATATCGACACCAATAACAAAGGAACCACAATTTTCCAATTGCAGTTTAAGAGTGATCATCAATTAAATAAGTTCAATTATAGTGTTATATAATACGTAAAACTTTAAAAAAATATTGTTGTCGTTGAAAAAAACAACAAAAAAGGCAATGACTGTTAAGTTTTAAAAATCACGTTAAAAAATATCGATATTAAAGTTAAATTTCGACCTAATTAGAATAAAATTTGTGATTAAAAAAAGAAATTCAAAAGCAATTAAATTCGTCAATTTAAAATTATAAGTCTGTGATTCAGTTCTATTAACCCCTAAAATAAAGTGACAATTAGTATAATGTGTAAGTGTTGTGGACTCCTAAAGTGTATATAGGGGACTCCTAAAGTGTTGGGGGACTCCTAAAGTGCTGGGGACTAATAAAGTGTTGGGGACTCCTAAAGTATTGGGTAACCTGCTGAAGTGTCGGGGAACTCGTTAAATTATTGGGTGCTCCTAAAGTGTTGGGGAAACGTAAATTGAAGAGGCTAAGGCTAAACCTCAAAATGGCGTTTGCGGCAGCTCGTATGATCCTGAAAGACAAGAGGCGGAAGGCATCCAAGGAAGACTTCAGGGACCCGAGAAACAGAAGCAAGGTATTTTTATCATATTTTTATAACAATAATGTGCAATATCAGGATGACAAGAAAATCAAAAAGAAAACTCTCTACTTTTATCAAAAATTTTAGCACTTAGTTCCCGCGGGAGTCGTAGTGCGTGAGCCCCGATTTGCGAAAGTGTAGCGGAAGACGTACTCACCATCCATGATGCGCGAGGACAGCTTCCTGTTGGACAGCGTGCGCGCGAAGTGCGGCCGCGAGCGCTGCTGTTCTACCAGTGCATGACGTAGTCATTAAAAGACATTACTTTAAAAAAATATTCGCAAAACGTCTTTTGTAAAGCTAAATTTAAATTGTTATTTAGGTGTCTAAATGAAAGCTCAGTAAAAGTTAATTCTTGGATTTCAACGCTCGGAGGCGAAAATTGCTGTTACAGCATTTCCCATTATATTTATGCAATAAGTCGTTGTCTAGTGTCAATTAGAAGAGACTTAAAGGCACTTTCTTATACATGGTGGAAACGGACCGGAGTTGAAGAGCACTTTATTGTGCCAGTCATTGCGATCATTTATTTGTTTTAGGCCATACCTGGGTCCTGGGAACCTTCTTGTTATAGAAATATTTTGGGTCGAAGTTCCAAGTATTTCACCATTTTTTTAAATACAAGATTTTAATGTATTTGAAAAAAGGGTGTACCTCGTTGATATACGTCCATGACTCCTGTAATATTCGATGCATCCATCAACGCAATGCTTTGAGTGCGTTAAATTGAGCGCTATGATTTTCCAGACCAAAAAAAAAGTTATATCCAAGCAACAGTTTTTGCGCAGTTACTTAGTTTAGCTCGTGGCTAAATAATAACAGCCGCACAGGTCGATCTTTAAGGTTAAGCCGTGCTTGCCGAGTTTGGTCGGATGGGTGACCATAATTAAATACCGAGTTTCATCCGTGCCTCGGAAAGCACGACGAAAGCCGTTGGTCCCGTCTGTCATTTGTAGATCTTTGACAGTCGTTACGAGTAGTCAGAAGCCAAAACTCTGACATTCAGTCTTACCAAGGGGTATCGTATTACCCAGTTACTGGGTTGTGGAGGTCAGATAGGCAGTCGCTTCATGTAAAATACAGGTACTCAGCTGCATCCGGTTAGACTGGAAGCCGACCCCAAGATAGTTTGGAAAAAGGCTAGGCAGATGATGACTTAGTTTTTGATATACAGAAAGCTTGGCTGATGTCTTCGTGGGAAGGGTCCGTTTACACCTTGTATTAAAGTCCTTAGTACAGACAGCGTCAGTATGTGCTAACCCCTCTACAGTCCGGCCGAGTACGCCAGGGGGGTAACTACTTAATGACGCTGTTTGTACAAAAACGAAACCTCAAAAATCAATTCCTAAAAAGACTTTTCCAAAGTTTTCCACACGTACAGTACCAGTTCCTACCGCTAACGTAAGTAGATTTATTGCCTAATTAGTAGGCAGCAGGTGCGTTTGCCAGCAGTTAATCCAATCAGGTGGCAGGTAAATAAATAATGGCACACAGTACAGGCAGAACCTGTATCTAGTGTTAGTATGCACTCCAGATTTATGAGATTTGCGGTACAAATTAGTATAGACGAGTGAAGTTGGACTAGACCGAAACTTAGGTAGGTCCAGGGGCGACGGATTCGGGGACTTCCGTCGCCCCCCATCTCACTGGACCCGAGACGGCGGCGCGTAGTGTTCCACGCGCGCCTCTCATGACGTATCGGGGGGAGTACACCTCACTCCCCCCAGGGACGAGGCCCGCACTGGTCAAGCGGGCCGGCACTAGTCCGGGGCAGCGGAAGTCACTTTCGTTCCCGCTGCCCCCCGACGCAAGTGTGCGAGGGAACACCGGTGTGGTTTTAGTCAGTTGGAGTCTGACAGACCCCTCCGCCTTCCCCAGGCGGAGGACATCCGTGCGGATTTCCACATCGTCAACAAAAAAAAAAAAAAAAAAAAAAAAGACCGAAACTTAGGTAAATGTTGTTTGTGTTTGTATTTCAGATTTAGGTTGAATTATACCGTTGAAGGTTCGTTGCGAATATTTTGACAGATGTATAACTTGACATTTCAAACGATAAATCTAGGAGAGGAACATATCTTACGTTTATTTATACAGATTTTTGAGTTCATTTTATAAAAGTAACTTATAATTATCTCGTAGTATAATAATCACTTGCTTCGGTGAAAGAAATATCGTGAGGAAACCAGCATGCCTGAGAGATATATCTTGACGGAATGTAATGCCAACTCAGAGGCCCATGGAGACCCCAGGTTAAGCACTAACCACACGATTAAGAAAGATAGTTAACATATTGTTAACTTAACATTTGTTAACATATTGAAAGAAAGAAAAAAAGAAAGAATATTTATTTATCGCAGGGACATGACGTGCATTCAAAATTAACAAAAATAAATCAATGAACAAAGGTACAACGCAAGAAACAAAAATAAAAGTACAAATGGGACGGAACAAAAATGTTTACTGCTAGCACGTCGTGACTGCGACAAGGAGGTTACCACTCAGCATGATGCTATGTTACGATATTGTTGTTTATGATCATCATTCATCATTCATCATTTCAGCCCAAAAGACGTCCACTGCTGGACATAGGCCTCCCCCAAGTGACACCACATTGACATTTTAGGGGGTTTTGCCATAATCGCCATGCTTGGCACGCGGGTTGGCGATCGCAGTACGGTTGTTACAAAAGCACAGAGGATGCTGCTGCCCATTCTCTGGCAAGTCCCTTAGTCGACTCTTACGACACCCACGGGATGATATGGGATGGTGCTATTCTTTACGTCCGACACCATCGGAGCCAGAGAGTTTATGATATTGTTAACATATTACGTTAATCCAACCTTGACTTCAGTAATGTTTAGTAATATTTTTACCTAGTTTATTTAAGAACAAAACAATCAAGGCTTATTAACTAATAAATCTAGATTTACAAAAATAGGCGTACCTTTATTGAAAAACCCATTTGGTCAGAAATTCGGGCTCTACTGGACTCACCAACTCATGCTAAAACGATTATTTTATGTATCAAAATCTACCGAAGTTATCACACAGCCATTGTTTTATAAAACCATCGACATCGTTATTTTTTATTTTTGCATCACGAGCTTTATATAGCAGTCAGTGGCTGTTTTCAATTAAATATAAACGTAAAAAGTAATGAATTGACTTGTTGAAGCGTTGGGCTTGTTAAAATATCGGGGACTCGCAAAAGCATTGGGGGCCTCCAAAATTTTGGGATCACCTAAAGTACAAAAGTAGAGAAGAGTGGCATTCCAAAAGATAAAGGCTAAGGCTAAAAATCATATTTACATAAAAAATGGGTCTGTAAAGCAATCAGTGGGTGTTTTTTAATTAAATAGAAACGTAAAAAGAAGGATAAAAATGGAGGCTTGCAGTGTATAATTTCAGATAGGTTCATTAGTACGGCTCGTTCGGAAATTGCTCATTAACTCACGTCGAAGTTCACGGATAAATAGGGCAGCAATCACACCGTTCTGTAACGAGCCATGAAAACGATGAAATGGAATAATGCCATGGATAATGTTTTGCTTTTGATATATAACAAAAACAAAATTGCGTTTCTCCATAAAGGACAATGGCGAGCTTTTTAATGTCAGGCCTTTAATTAATAAAATTATAGCAACAAAATTAATTCATGATATTATAAGTTTGTCAAGTGCAGCTACACTTCACAATCGTATTTTTTTGGGAATTGAGATTATAGCTACTTCCTTGACATTTTGTCATCATAATCTAAAGATGAATGAAGATAAAAAAGGATTTTCATAAATTTACGGACAGAAAATAAACGAAAATCCTTTTTTTGACATCGCTAAAACAAAAAACCTAACCTACAAGAAGATGAATGCACCAGTGTGAACAGATTAAAAACAGTGATCCTAATGGGTGGGAGACACTTGAATGTTTGACCCAGATTTTAAGTTCTAGCTGTTGTATGAGTAATACGAGTGTCCGAACACGGGACATAGATATAATGTCTGTGTTAATATCATATGCATCACTCGAGTGATTGTTCAGTTTTGTATCATTCCACGTTCACATTTGATTCATTAAAGAAAAAAAAAAAGTGTTCGGTAGACTTGAGGTCAGTTACACGACGGTGTGACATACGACTAAGTGCCGCTAACTCGCTTGTTCCTTGTTAAAGAATAAGAATTCATTAAAAACTTTAATGAGTTTTCACTTATAATGGTTTTCTCTTGTAACGAAAACTGAGATATTGTATAGTCTTTACATGGCGCCTTAACTTTCGGCAAGCTGAGTTAAAGACCGTGAACAAAGGACCCAAAACTTCAATGTAGTCTAGGCTTTTCGTCTACGGCTACTCTTGCGTGGGGGTTGAAAATTATCTGAATGGAACGTATCGCCCAGACATAAAGTATCATTTATCCAAGCAAGGTTCAAAGAAATCCATGCTGCTGTTTTGTGTAAAAAGAAAAGTCATTTTCGCATTTGTTTTGTGTATAATTAAGTGCATAATGTTAGTATGGAGTTAGGAATAGTAAAATGGTAAGAGCAGGTAGAATTACCAATTAAAAATATTCAAACTGTCATTTTCCTCGACAAGTAAAACCACAGAACAGATAAAACCTCTTTTAACAGCTGACCTCCATGTCATCTTAAAGCAGCATTGTTTTATTCTTATTCCATTGTGGGCCAGAGACGGAGCTATACAGGATGTATAGCGCCATCTCTTTCCCAGACTGGAAGAGGCTTAAAAACTATAATGTTTTAGAACGTCATGATAGAACAGCTGTTCTGTGGGTGAAACCTTTCGAGAATCAGTAGAATCCCCATGAATTATACAGAACCGCTGAATCTAAATTTCAGCGTGGTCTGATGCAAGTAATAAACAATATCCAATTTCAGTATTCATCTCATAATTACCAAACATTATCATCATCAGCCAATAATGTTCCCACTGCTGGGACACAGGCCTCCTCGCAATGAGAGGTTTAATCCAAAACGCGGGTCCAGTGCGGGTTAGTTTAAAAAAATCCGAATCAATACGTACCTTTACCAAAACCATCACAATCTCACCCAATTCCCATTCAAATCTTACTCTAGCAAGAATGAATACATTTTACCGAACTTAAAGCCTTCGGGGAATCAAAACGTCTACCGGATGGATCGCAAGTGAACCGGATAAACGGTGAATTGCCGGACCGACGCTTCGGAGCTGCCGAGAGCCGGGCCGTTGGGCCAGCCGTATCGATCGCGGCCAGAGGGGAAAGATTAGGTTTAGTACTTTAAAAGTTTTATGGAAGTTTTGCTTTTGTTTTTACCAAGACGCTTGTTTTGTTTAGTGTGTTGGTTTGAGAGTGTCTACTCTGTGGCAGTGTTGTGTTTTGTTTTTGACTTGACAACGTCTAATAAATCGACGAACGCCGGCTACAGGCACGAAAAATTAGCCTAAAAAAATGCCAGCTAATTATTAATTAGCTGGCAGATTCATCTCATAATTAAATAGTTCTTAGTAGTATATGTATTTATGTATTTATTGGTATATTATTTATGTATTCATTGTTATATTTTATTTGTAAATATTACATTACCACTTGTTTTGCTGCACCTACTATGTTTTCTCTCTGCATGACCCTAAGGTAGACTGGTAGAAAATGCCTCAGGCATTAAGTCCGCCTTTGTACAGTGTTTTTTTTTTATACTTGTGCATAAAGTTTTTATAAATAAATAAATAAAAATTATGACTCATTGTAACGTTACGCTCGACGATCGGAGCGAGAGCGCTGCACGAGCGAGGTATTCCATGAAGCGCACCCAAACGAAGCGCACCCAGACGAAGCGCACCTAAAGTATTCCACTTAGCGCACCCGTAGGTGCGCTTCAAATAAAAATTTAAAATAATTAATTTCCTATTCCACGAAGCGCACCTACGAATATTACTTGCATAGTGCGGGGACTAAGAAATAAAAATGTCGATAGAAGAAAATATTTATTATTTAATATTTTTTATTAACTTAATATCTAACATCTTTCAGTTTCATTTTAATAATGTGATACAATACTTGTAATTTTCATAATGTTCATATTTAAACCCCATAGATAAAACGTATACATGATGCGCTAATAGGCTAATAGTCAACGCGTGCGCCCGCCACTGCATTTCCGAGCCAACCCGAATTTAGCCGAGCGTTTCCGGAACTTGTTTACATGCTTATTCTCATTAAACTATCGCGACGTGACGGGCTGAGTGTATGCAATTGTGCGGCAGTCTTGTTGTTTTTGTTTTCTGATTTTTGTGCAATTTATTCAAACAAAATAATGGAGCCGATGGCAGGTCCAAGTAGTAGAAATTTTAACCCATCCACCCATCTATTAGGGGACACAAGTGTTAGTGTATAATAACAAACAATATCGTAAACACAAGATTTATAAAAACGGTAATGCCTTGTGGCGGTTTATTAAAAAAGAGTGTAATGGCTTACTCACGTTAAGTAACTTGGAAGAAGTTGTTAAAATAAAGGAACATAAATGTGGCTCAAACGTTTTGGAGACCCAAATTAAGGAAGCAATGCATGAACGCGAGATGCAAGTTGTTTCCACCATGGAGCCCATTCCTACAATCTACAAGCAAAAACTCAATGATACGTTGGACCGAGGATTAAATTTAGTCAGCAGTATGCCACAATTTAAAAATGTTAGGTCCGGCCTCTACAATAAGAGAAACAAATCTCTCGGTGTAAATAGATTATTTGCGAAGTCACCTATATATGTACAAGTAAGTAGAGTTAATATTTCCTTAGAATTTTAATTTATGAAAATATTGAGTCATGGACTATGTATTTTTTTGATTTGAACGTTATTATAATAAAATAAAGCTCATGTAAAAGTTTGCTAATATCTTAGCAAAGAAATTCCTGCATGCCATTTTAAATTATATATTAATGGGATAAGGTTGATAATAATTTTTGATTTGAAAAGACATTTGTTTTGTTAATGCTGTGACCAGTTTATCCGTCGCAGATATTGAACGACTTAGGGAGTAGCTATATCTAACATGGCAGCTTTTATTTTGTAAAAGAAAAATCTCAATAGAAAACTATATTTGCAATATTTTTGATATTTGTCCAAGTTTTTGTTGCAATTATGGAACAATCTGTGGATTTTTATGTTAAAGTAGAGTATTTTTATTATTCACTAAACAGGTAGCTATAAGAAAAGTTCAACATAGATCTCTATGTAAAACAATATTTACTATGTTTTTGATATTTCCCCAAGTTTTTATTGCAATTATGAAACAATCTGTGATTTTTTGTGTTAAAGTAGAGTATTAGCTATAAGAAAACTTCAACATAGATCTCTATGTAAAATAATATTTATATTGTTTTTGATATTTGTTCAAGTTTTTATTGTAATTATGAAACAATCTGTGATTTTATTAAGAACATGAAATAAAAACTAGAAAAATAGTTGAACAATAATTATTTTTTGGGAAAGATAATTATAAAACAATCTATGATTTAAAATAGTAAGATTACAAAAATGAAAAATATTGTGTCACATTATTATAATGAAACTGAAAGATGTTAGATATTAAGTTAATCCTCCTTTAAATAATAAATATTTTCTTCTATCGATATTTTTACTTCTTAGTCCCCGCACTATGCAAGTGATATTCGTAGGTGCGCTTCGTGGAATAGGAAATTAATTAATTAAAATTTTTATTTGAAGCGCACCTACGGGTGCGCTAAGTGGAATACTTTAGGTGCGCTTCGTCTGGGTGCGCTTCGTTTGGGTGCGCTTCATGGAATACCTCGCACGAGCGAGCGAAAGGCACGATCGGGTTGAGCGTTCGGCTTGCTATTCATAAAAGTATGCAATCATTTCATCAATCTATTGTTATGACTGTTGTCACGTTAAACTAACATCCGTAAACGACTTTAAAAACAACCATTTTTTTTGTTTGATTGATTGATGGGTTGATTTAGTCATCAATCGTTATTGATGATGATGATTAACCATATAGTTCGGTACGGGCCCCCAAAGGGGCTCGACGAACAAATCTCCGCTGGGTTGGTATCGGCCCCGAAAGGGGCTAGCATTTAAGTCATTCGTCAGCCTCATAATTTATGCAAATATTTAATTTTCTGTTTATCAAATACTATGAGTGTGCGTTAATTAAGAAAGTTGGATAAAAAATTAATATATCAACGCCATTAAAACTTCTGTAAATAGCGCGCAAGTATCTTAATTTACCCTTATAAAATTCAAGTGCATAAATACGGTCATCGTCATTTTGACGGCTGTGCTGGTCGAGGCTAAAAATCATAAAAATTGTGGTTTTCTAACATTCGAGGTCCACTATATGGATAATAATCAACTCGTCATTTAATTATGCGGCTAATTCATCCATATTTCAATTTAAATAAGCAGTGGTAATGATGAATTTTGAAATCTAAAGTCGAAGTTTCGCGCCAATCGTGCGTGTTTACATTTTTATTTTTCACATATAACCCACACACGCGTATAGATTCGGTAACAAACATGACAAATATCATTCCAAATATTATGATCCGCATGAAAATGCCCAGATCTAAGCGTTATTTACTAATACGGGACCAATAACACATAATATTCATTACCACCGCTCAATTTGTATTTTGAAATAGACGACCATTTTTTTTTTTAAATTATTGTGATGTGTGAAAGCGATTATTCCAATCGATTATTTTTTTGTAATCTTCGATCAACTCGAGTAATTAAATTGAGAAATTTAAGAAATCGATTGATGAAAATTAAAATAAATTTATTTTAACTGTAAAATACAGTAAAAAATTATTATAATGTTTTTTAGGCTTTTATAATGGTAATCTTAATTGTTTTTCGTACATTCCGACCCAACAATAAACAGCACGGACTGATACTATGACTAAATTCGCGCCAATTTTTTTATCCATCTCAAAATTTAAATTTGGAATTCGTTCGCTGTTCCAATTTATGTTGTAGGCATTCAAATTTACTATTATAGATAATTTTTGTGAATTTTGTTTTGAACTGTCTGAAGATTGGTAGAATGCACAGGATCTCGGTAGGAATAGTAAAAAAGAATTATGTAGTTTGATTATGGTTAGGACGTTGGGTTGGTTAATGGATATTTACTCTTTACTTTATTAATCAGCCTGTTCTGTCCCACTGCGGGTAAAGGCCTGCCCATGTCTTTCCAATTTATTTTATCTTTTGCCTTCACCGTCCAATACTTTTAATCGACAATATTTTTTTACACCTACTTAGATGGCTAGGTTTAGGGATAGCTACCCCAAAAATGAAAAAGAAACCATTTTAAACAAAACTATCCAAAGTATACGGTAAGACTCTCGAGTAAGAGTCTTACTCGTATATTTTGTAGACTCTTGATGGTTCTGGTTCATATCTATTGCTGTTCATGGCTTCATTCAAGTGACTCGGCCCTCGGCCTTTGATGGATAACCTAAAAATGGCAGATTTAAAAAAAACTTGTGCGTCTCTGGACGCTCGACAGAAGTGATAACTTAAACTAATCTATGCCTGCTGCCGTATGCGTGAGAGAAAGGGAAGCTACACAGAGTGGTGCCGTAACGCGTTACGTTACGAAGCGGTTATCCCTCCCATAAGAAGTAATCACTTCAAAAACCTTTTTAAACTGGACAGTGAACCACTTTGAAACAATAAACTAATGTTCCTTGAAACGGCTTATGAATTGCCAATTGTCAACCATCATCATCAACTGTTGGGGTCGGCTTCCAGTCTACCCAATACAGCTGCATAACCGTATTTTAAATAGAGCGACCTGCGACTGCCTATCTGACCTCCTCAAACCAGTTAGTATCGGGTAGTACGATACCCCTTGGTAAAACTGGCTGTCATACTTTCGGCCCACTGACTAGCTGTAACATAACAATAACCCCATCATACGATACACAATTTTGGAAGAATAAATATAATTTATCTTGTTAGATCATAATAATTGTTTACTATGCCTTCCAAGATCTTGGGCATTCTTTAACCAACCTTCAGAAATTACACAATATAATTCTTAAAATGTTATCTTGTAAAATTAAAATACTTATTTTAAATAATGAGAATTGCGAGCGCATTCTTTATTTAAATTTTGAAATTGAAAAAAATCGGCGGGAATTAAGCCTAATCATTCAAATGTTGACTTGTTTTTTTTGGGATTACGGTCTTCTGTCGTTCTTATTACTTAGTAATAAATCTCCTTCCCATGAAGTCAACGTTTATTAATTAATTAAAAGATGCTTTTGATCTACGAATTACTTAATGAAATTATCAAAAAAGAGGGTTACTATGACTAATTTCAAAATTAAATAATTAGTTAAAATTATACTTATGAGTTTTTATTCAGTCTCAACTTTTTTTTTTCAATCTCGATTTAATTGCGATTATCGATTAGACTGAATGCAACTAATTAATCGTAAATAAGAAACCCGGGTTTTCGGTCAGCACTAAGAAGTGTTAAGTTACAACATAGTTTTCAGTAATATTTGTCTAGACTTTGATTGGGTTTTTTTCAGAAATTGTGTGTGAATAATGGCAAAAATAAGAATGCAGATAAAATGTTACTGTTTTTATTTTGCCCTTCCGAATTGTTTTAGCAAACGATAAGCATGCCTATGTACATTATTTCCAGTGCATATAAGGTACCTACTTTTTGGAAGGGTGTAGTAATATGTATTTTACGCATATTTGGCAATAGACTGACTCCGTTTTACCGACCTAACACGATACTGAAGATATTAACCTCAAATTTATCGTATGTAACAGATCCGGTGACATATTTTTCACAATAAAATCGAACGCTGAAAGTTAATGAAAATTTTGTGAAATTCATGACAATTCGCATCACCCCGCCGATTCAGCTGATGTGTCATGTGTCAAAATCTTGTCGGGCATAGTGGTTAATTAAACATACTCACTAACGGGATGTCTCCCGTCACTTTTTTCTATAACTGACACAAACTTTCACCATGGTTCGGTACATGATTGTAATTCCCATAGCTGTGAAAAAAGTCAGCTCTGACCGTCTAGGTATTGTGCTTTTATTCCAGTCTAACTGGATGCAACTGAATACCAGTATTTTGTGCACATGGAACGACTGCCTATCTTACATCCATAACCTAGTTTATGTACCTTTGAACCCTATGGTACGTACCTATGTAAGTTACCTCGAGGGTAATTGAATTGCTAGTGCGGGGATCTAGATATCAGTCAATAGTGCATCGAATTCATGATATCACTATCGGTTGTCCTGAGGTACAAGCAGGAGCGTAGGGTTTAAATATTATAATTGACTATTGAACCTTTTTTTTTTGGGGTTGGCGTCTCGCAGTGTAAACTAGGAGGTTGTCCTCAGCTTAACCGGACTATCCTGTGGGTGCCTTAAGAGTAAGGCCTCCAGCCAGGGCATAAAACTTACAAACTAAGCGACTACACGCTAAGGGTACCCCTGTGGGGTACGAGCCTCGGCTTAGGGCGTCGTTGGGGGAGGACTGCATGGGGACAGGCTGGATCTGAATGTTATCATTATTTAGGGGCTGATTTAAAACTACTGGCACGGCATCGGAGGCTGGCTTGAGCGAGGGTCGGGGAGGGACTTTTGAATCGATAATACAACTACCTATATATTTTTAATAATGAGTGACCGATACTTAAACACGTGATTGGACTCATGATAACAAACAACTTTTTTTTTTATACTCAATCACTTTTATCACAATAACCTAACAACCATATGAAATTCAGGGTTGCGAGACGTGCGGGTGTTCTGCCTACCCACTGTGACACTGTACGATAATAATGCGACAGAACGGCGTCACGCGGCTAACAGCTGATGGGTAAGAGTAGCGCGTACGCAAATTTCATACGGAAATTAAACATCAAGAAAAGAAAAAAAATATTCACACATTCACTTCTACCACAATAACACAACAGTGTTATTGTGATAGATGTGAATGAGTGAAAAAAAATCTTTGGGAAAGTTGTTTGATATCCATGAGTATAATCACGTGTTGTATAGCGGGCTGCTTTCCGCAACTCCACGTCTAAAGCGCGTATTTTGCGTACGGGTGGGAACATTACTCCAACCACCCCAGCTCCCCGAGAAAGGCCAGCAGCTCCTTGGTGTAACATAAATAATCACGTGTTAACTATCGGTCACTATTACCAGTCACACTAAAGAAATGGCCGGTGCCTAGTCAGCTGTCAGGAACTCCAACTGAGTCATGAATAAACTCTGCCCTAATTATAGGAATTTAGTCTAGTTCTTGGAAGCCAAACAAACCTGCAAACTAAAATAATAAGCACTCTACTGTTTTCAAACCCTCACAAAACGTTTGTAGTTACTGTTGTTGGAATGATAGATTTACCACAGGCTGTTTTGAGATGATATGTTCTTCTTCTTCTTGATGAAGGTGATACCAACTGCCTCATCGCTCTCGAATTCACAAGCATAACTGCTGAGAATGGGATATTGTGTTCGATTTTATGTTGTACTGACTTCATCTTCTCTAGTAGATGAAGTCTCGAAGGCAAAGTTGCCTATCTATATCCATATCTATATCTAATAATAAAGCTGAAGAGTTTGTTTGTTTGCTTGAACGCGCTAATCTCAGTAACTACGGGTCCGATTTGAAAAATTCTTTGTTCAAAATTTCACTGTTAGATAGCCCATTTATCGAGGAATATCATCACGCTACGACTAATAGGAGCGGAGCAGCAATGAAAAATGTCGCGAAAACAGGGAAAATGTGACTTAGACGAAGTTGCGCGGGACAGCGGGACTTCGTCTGCGTCATATTTTCCCCGTTTTTTTTTTCTTTTTTTCTTTAATTTTTCAAATCGGACTAGAAGTTCCTGAGATTAGCGCATTTAAACAAACAAACAAACTCTTCAGCTTTTTTATTAGTAAGTATATTTAATATAGATATATATATAGACTAGGTTTATTTGTCTATCTGACAGACTACATAATAATAAGAAAGTCACAAAGTTCGAAGAAATTGACGCCTTTAGGTACCTATCTCCTAAAAGACATGTTTTGCCATAAGACAAAACAGTTTCAACTGTACACAGCGTCTAAGCTATTGCCAACTCACAGTTTGCTATTCTCGTAGCCATTTCCTCACATGCATTGACATAGTGGGATAATATTTTATTTGTGCCGATCACGGAAGCGACCTACTTGGGAACATGTCTGCAATATTGACAATACCATGTCTATTACAAGTATTTATTGATGTCCACGAGTTATATTGTGTAACAAAAGATTGTGTTTTGTTTATTTAGATGTCTCTTGTTCTAAAGACATTTTTTGAGATATGAGATTGGCTCGTTGGTAGTGGTCGCAAGCGCCACTACTGAGTATGCTGTCCTGGGTTCGATTCCCGGGTCTAGTAATGTGTTATTGGGTTTTTCCACGGAGTCTTGATTTGTGCCCGGTTGATGGCAATGGGCTCCCCCCTATTAATTTGTACTTAAACATAACTGGCGAAATGTGGGTGTACGATTAGGTACACTTCTGCCGATCTCTTCGGAGATAACTGGCGTGATGGTATACAATACGAAACACATTGTAGATATTGAGGATAAAGGTGCTGATAGACTTGAGCATTCACTTGTAACAGAACATCGAGCATTCGCAGTTTTTAAATTTGTCGAACTGAATAACGAACCGAGCCAAGCATAGAGCCAAACATTGCTACGAACATTTTCAAGATCTTTCTAGCAAACGCTCCAGTCGATGCTCTTTAAAACAATATTATTCACGAAGATGTCAGGCTCGGCAAAAAGCTTAAAGCAAATTGACTGTCCTTTCGCTAGAATGCTCGCCAGAACGCTCGATAGAATGCTCGTTAAAACGCTCTCGTTTATTTTTCTCTAACATAACATTCGCAAGAATGCTCATTGCAAGTGAATGCTGAAGTTTATCAGCACTTTTAGATTCTAAATATAATGATCTGGTTTGGATTCATGATTATGTTTTTGACATGTTTTGTTTTTTTTGAGCTCCTGGTGGGAAATAGTGAAAAGATTGCGAGTGCGCTGTGTGATTAAATTTGACTATAATAGAACAAAGTTCAAATATCCCGTGTTTCCTTTTATCATCGATATATTCCCAAATAAGTTGGGGTAGGCCAGTCTACTGATTACTAAGTTTTTTATATAGAACACTGACAGACAGATCGACGAAATTGATAAAAAACACATAAATAAATAACTGGTTATTATCATAAATGTTTGTGCCCAATCCTCCCATCCAACTAATCCTGCGTTAAGTGCCAGTACATCCTTCTTAAAGCAAAGGGGTGGCGAACAAACAACGTATCAAATCTCTTCAGGGACAAATATCTGGCCTTGAGATAAGCCAACCTTGGTAGTTTTCCTGTTGTTTCCTTTGCCGCCGTTCTTATGGGGTTCAGTTGGTATAAATCTTGTCAATGGGCATTCACTGTAATGGGGACTTTACTTAGTAAAAATGTTTCAAAACAGTCCTTTACTGAACAGTTTTTTTGGCACACAACTTATTTTTTGCGAATCTTACATTCCTTATCTTTATGTTTTAGGGCGATGCTAGTTAGTAATTCAGAGGGTTTAGGCAAGGTGATGTTAGATCAATGAAAGCAATGATTGGAAACGTTGGTCCCCGCTGTCAATCGTAGATCTTTGACAGTCGTTACGGGTAGTCAGTGGCCCAAAAGTCTGACCACTAGTCTTACCATATGGTATCGTATTATCCAGTAGTAACTGGGTTGTAGGGGTCAGATAGGCAGTGGCTCCATGTAAAATAGCTGCATCTGAAAAGACTGGGAGCCTACCCAAAAATACATGGGAAAAGTTTCGGCAGATGATGATAACAATTATTCGAAAGTCAAATGATATAAGGAATGGCGTAAGATTGAAAAGCTGACGTCAAAGCTGTTGAAAGTCATTTCAAATGCTTCGAAAGCGGTTGCCACTTGTCCGGTCAATAATACTTAAAAACATTTAATCTCAAAAAATCATTTACTTTTTACTGTGTTCCCCTAATTTTGCCGGTGTGTGTAGTTGTAAATATGTTTGATTATCGTTTCAATGAAAACAATTTATAATGAAAGTTGATTATGATAATTTAATCATTTTTGTTTAATAATTTAGAAACAACACTTGGTGGGGATTGTTACTTATTTTTCCAAAAATCCCCACTAGGCTGAGTTTATTTAGATAGTAGGGATTTCTGGAAAAAAAAAGTAACGATCCCCACTGGTGGGGATTTGTCGGTGGGGATTTCTGGAATAATCCTCGTTTACGATGATAGTTATAATTATCTTCTCAAGATACAACAGCCATAGTAGATATAGATAATTCCTTTTCTTCTAATTGATTGTATTCCAAGTATTTTTTTTTTTTGTTAGTTGGAATGTAATCTAAATAAAAAAAATTACAAGTGCCCGGCCTACATGGGCACTTATAAAACGTCGACCAAAAGGTGCTCGGTTCGGGTTGGACTTTTCCTATGGAGAAGAACCAGCATCCATAGTTACTCTTTTAAAATCATTTGGCTTATTAAGATAGTGAATGCCCAATGGTTGCTTTGAGTTCCCATAACCTAACCATAAGACCTTATTGTATCACTAAAAACCACACCAAAAAATACTTTGACTTTGACCTTCAAAAAGGCTGAATGGGTAATATTTCCAACTACAGGGATTATTCTCTTAAATCCGACATGAAAGAAGCAGTTCTACCACTTCTCCGGTCCTAAACTAACAAGTCACAGTGAGTAAGCAGAAAACCGTTCCGTTTATGGCATGTTCAGTTATTAGCAGTTCCGTGCCGCGTCCGGCTAATATCCGGCAGTGGAGGCCGCACTTCCGTACTGACGACTGGCGATGGGAAGTGTGGTTTACGCTTCTGTTTGTTACTTGTATGTCCATATAGGCCACATACACGCTGTTACCGACATTGAAGCGCGAATTGTTGGCATGAATGCATTAGCAGATGATCCGAAACCACAATCGTAATCATTTTTGAAACGCCTGGTGGGTTCAGGAATCAAGTACTGAATTTATGGTTTTTGCGGGTCGATGTCTCTTCTCCGTGCAATTTACGGTGGACAAGTACATACATAACATCACGCCTGTAATCCCCGAAGGATTAAGCAGAGGAGTAATTGAAGGAATAGAAGGTACACCAACATTTCGCCAGTTATGTTTTAACTCCCATATAATAGGGGGCTACTGAGAAATTCCCGTGGAAAAACCCAATAACACTTTGCCCGACCATAGAATCGAACCTAGCACCTCATACTCAGCAGTCGCATAGACGCATACTACGACCACTAGACCACCGAGGCAGTATAAACAAAAAACTTCATGTTGGTTATAAAGGTCTTAAAAGCCGCTCGTGGCTAAAAATTTATAGCCGCACGGGTCGATCTTTCCGGGCCGTGCTTGCCGAGGTTGGTCGGTGGATGGGCGACCATAGTCACATACCGAGTTGCCTCGGAAAACACGTTAAGCCGTTGGTCCCGGCTGCCATTTGTAGATCTTTGACAGTCGTTACGAGTAGTCAGAAGCGAAAAGTCTGACATCCAGTCTTACCAAGTATTACTCAGTTACTGGGTTGTGGAGGTCAGATAGGCAGTCGCTCCATGTAAAATACTGGTACTCAGCTGCTTCCGGTTAGACTGGAAGCCGACCCCAACATAGTTTGGGAAAAGGCTAGGCAGGTGATGATGGTTACAAAGGTCTTAAAACTATGTTAGTATCGCATCATTTCAGAAAACTCAAATAACAAATTTAAAAAAAAAAATCTTGAAAGAGGGACTTAATAAGCTGATATAGGGGATGGGTCGATTCTTGTTTCCCTTTAGACATAGCCATCTATCCCACTTATCCTCCAAAATTGAACAAGTTGGAAGATTTATTTATTTACAAGGATGTCCCTCGATCGTGACCCGATTCGAAGGATTCAGAGATTGAATGATATAGCACGGTAATTAGTAAGGATTTGTGAGTTTCTTGTTTGAAGTAAGTAGTATTGGGTAATTGGAGGATTTGAAGGGAACTCCTATTGATTGATTTTTGTGTTTTGTAAACTATTGGAGTTGGTTAGCAAATAATGTTTTGTTTACTGATACTGTAGATCACTGTAGATCCATTGCTGGGTAAAGGCCTCTCCCCATGGCTTCCCTTTGTTTCGAGCAAAGGCCAACGTGGACCACTGGTCGCTGGTCTTGTCCATCTTCTACGAGGTCAACCGCCTTCTGGCTGTTTCAGCGCTCCAGAAAGTGTTTATTTTGGGCTACGGCTCATTGTTTTATTTACTTTAAAACAATTCAATCTAAATAAACAGAAAGGTGGACAAATAAACAAAACAAATGTCGGACATTTTTTTCAACCGCTGTGCTGTTCAGATTCGCCGCACAAAATAAACACGAGGATCGCATGTTCGCATTAGTACATGAAATAGGTACTGAATCGGAATTTTATTTTTCTTGTCTTACGAAATCTCTTCTCTCTGAAGCCGTACAGCACTATATCGGTATGGCTCATGCTGTAGTAGAAAAATTACTTTAGTCAGCGATAACCACCTAACTCTTTTACCTCTTACCAACCCGCACTGGGCCCGCGTAGTGGAGTACAGCCCACTCCCTCCATACTCACTCACTCCCTCTCAAAGAGAGGAGGCCTGTGTCCTAGCAGTGGGAACATTATAGACTGATGATGACTTACCTCTTTTAGTTAATAAGGGCGAGATGTTTTTCTTTCATTGCTTCACCAGTAACATCACTCTGTAGTTTTTTTTTATATCCGCCTTCTCTGTCCCACTGCAGGGCAAAAGCCCCTTCCATGGCTTTTAAATTTTCCTTAAGATTTACTTTCTCCAACCAATCCGTTAAGAACGAGTCCAGCCCCCGTATTCACAAACACATCGATTCAATTTCGATTCGACAAGTCGTATACTGTCTATCTTTTTTTTGCATTACAAATGCGAGCGAGATAGACATAGACTTTCCGAATCGAAATCGAATCCGAGCGTTTGTGAATCCGGGGGCTGATCGTCACGCCAGCATTTCTTGGATCGGCCTCGGCACGATGAAGGTCGTCTTCAGGCACCCACTGTATACTATCTTCTGTCATCTGTCCGGTTTCATCCTACAAAACGTGACCCAATCCTACAATAAGGTTTTATTTTTGTAGTTGGTTCTATGAACAGATAAACTCTAAATCGTAGTGACTATTTTAGGAGTAGCCTTAACCGTAAATGTCTCTTGGGGTGTCACGACACTTATCAAACTTCGTGTGACAGTGACAGTTGACACTTGTTGACGTCTAATTTCAGGAGACTTGTGTCGGAAGAGCGATGGTTTCAACAGCTACTCGCAGTTTAAATTTAGTTACTGTATTATCAAGCAAAACTTGATAATACAGTAACTCGTTTTATCCGGAGAGATTGATAGTTTTTCGATGTTATGTTATTTGTATGTACTTTTTATTTTACATAGTCATTCTATGTTATATTTAGTACGGATTCGTTTAGTACATACGCAATATACAGGATGGCGAGTTATTTACTTTTAGGGCATCCGTTATATTAAACAAATTTTCAAAAGTAACTCATGTGTAATTCTTAAAAAAAACCTTTTCTTACAACAGTAGATAGACAGATATTTTGATGCATCCATGAAAATCTCTTTTTTTCCTGAAATAGGTAAGACCTAATTCCCTGAAGGATGCAGGTGATTAAATCGCAACCCTGTATAATAAGTATCTCTTAAATTGTCACGCTTTAACTACAAAGATAATATAAAAGATTTTTTTTTATAAATACATGCGTTTTCACACAAAATTAAGCATGCAAGATCTTATTAAGTAGGGTGGGTCCCTAGGGCACGGATTTGGATGAGATAAGGCATACGGATAGACCATGACCTAAGTTTCGGATATTTTTTTCTACTTTTTATCCACTTGACGATCTTATGACTGCATAAGCGAGCGGAGTTCGCATACTTGAATTTTGGACTGAATATATTTAACGATTTGCCACCGACACGCTAAAAAGAAGATCCCGGTAGAACGATACCATGATATAACATCCAACATCTACCCTAAACACTAGCTCTGAAATCTTGAGATCACAATTTCTGTTTACTCTGTTCATACATTATTAATTCCATAAATTAACAAGTATTCACTTCAACTGCAAGCGCAATTTCCCGGAAGAAAACCGGTTGCTTTTTGAAGCTGTTTCCTTGTAATCTATACTCTATACTTATAATTTATAAAGCAGATTATAAAGCAGAAGAGTTTGTTTGTTTGCTTGCTTGAACGCGCTAATCTCAGGAACTCCTGATCCGATTTGAAAAATACTTTCAGTGTCAGATAGATCATTTATCGAGGAAGGCTATAGGCTATATAGCATCACGCTACGACAAACCGGAGCGGAGCAGCAATGAAAAATGCTCCAAATCGGGGAAAATATGACGCAGACGAAGTTGCGCGGGACAGCTAGTATTTAATATTGTTGAAATTAATATCGTTTCTCAGAGATATTAACAAATTCAAAGGCAGCTATTGAGAATTGTTAATTTAATAGAGAACTGCTGGCCTACCATTAAGTCTTATTGTTTTACTCTTATTCCAGTGTAGGAAAGAGACGGAGCTATACAGGATGTCTAGCGCCATCTCTTTCGCACACTGGAAAAGGAGTAAAACAATAATGTTTTACGACGTCATGGTAGGCCACCTGGTTAGAACGAATACCTACCTTTCTAGTAGACGAAATTATAAGCAAATATAACGTTGTAACTATGTATATTCGTGGATTCGTAGTAAACTCAATACAATTGTGGTTTTTGCATTTTTGTTATAGCGCTGATATAATGCAACTTGGAAAGACCTGGTTTGCTGTTGCCTAAAGAAGACTATAAATTTAGGTAAGCACCTAATAACATTTAGCACGTAACAGTGGCTGAGTGATTGGCTGTTGCGCTGCGTCTCGCGGGTTCGGTCCCTGCACGGGCAAAAATTTTATATGACCCACAAGTCGTTGTTCCGGGTCTGGCTATTTGTATATTATGTGAGTTTAAATGTTTGTAAAAGCACCCACGGTACAAAAGAAATCCTAGTGTGGGGCAACGCTTTTATATAAAAAAATAAAATAAAGTGTCATAAATAATGTAAAATTACAGTATTAATGCACCAGAAAAACATTTCTCATGTAAACAACCTAAATTACTCAAAAACTCTAATCAATTACGAAAAAACTTATTTCATAAACAAATAAAACTCGAATAAAACAAACAAACTAAAGTTCCTACTGTCAACATAACTTTGACAGTGTCATGACATTTTACCATTTGTGACAACTGTCATCCGTTGGGAATGAGAGGGTTGATGGCGGGAAGGCGGGAATGCCTACGGGAATGGCCCGCTATCGAACGGGAACTTATACAAGTTACCGAATTTGAAATGTAATAAAAATTTATGTTTGAATGTAACATAAAAACGAATGGGAATTTGATGATGTTCATATGCTTGGAGGATTTTTTTTATTTGGTGTCTTTGTGTCTAGTTTAATGCCAATTGAGTTTAACGAATGCTGAATACATGACCGTGGGAGCCAGTTTATACTATAAATACCTATCCAAATTTATATTCAGACATATTTGTTGAGATAAATAATACACCAGGCGTGAAAACACAGAAGTATTATTTTAGTTCTGTGTTATTCAGCCTGCACAGATAAAAATGCATCACTTGATTTTTTTTTTCTTGACTAATAGCGCCACCTTGAACTGCACACTTCTTCTTACTGTCTCGATGGCAATCTAAGTTGAGTCAGCCCAGAACTGTGCTACTAGTTTGGCGCCCTCTGTAGCGTCCATCAGTTCCTGTAATGAACAAAAAATAAGAGGACACGAAGTACAAAATATATACAAGTCCTCCATCGTTTGTGGAACAGCACCACATTTACACTCCAGGGCAGAGTCATTAATGAATCTCCACCTGAGCAGGTTTTCCTTTCTGTGACCAACCTGGGTCCGAAGGTAAAGATTTCCAGGTCAGCTATGGCAACTCATGTCCAGCACACACTGCACATTTAAAGTGGTCATTCAGTACAAAACCGTTTGGAAATGATTGGCACTCGTGTAGTCTCAGAATTCTTCAAATTGTTGAGAGAAAAACCCCAATTTAAAAAAAAAAACCTATATTCAGCTGCATCTGGTTGGACCGACCGGAAGTGAACAACACATTAGATTTTTTTATGTTTGAGTCATTTTCTTAATTCGTTTCCTCGCTCTTGCATTTTTTATCAATCGTTCCTTGGAATGGTTCGAACATGGTTACTTTTATGACCAGGCGGTCATTTTCGAATCCTTTTAATATGGTTATAATATTTTATGAATGAAATCGTACGAAGTGAGCTGATTATGGATATAACACTATTACTTAAGTTAAACCAAACCCAGTGTCGTCTTTTACTAGCAGTTACTAGACACATTAAAAGTAAACTACAGTTTGAAATTGATCTTTCAAACTAATGAAGACGAAACTGTATAACAAGTGAACACGCCAAAAATATATGGAACGATATACTATACTTATAAAATAATTTATATCACCTTTTCTCCTATCGCTTTCGAGTTAAGCATGTTAGGAAAAGACAACAATACTTTTTTCCGAACCTAGTGAAAAACATGTTGCTTTGTTTATTTTTCAGTGTGTTTATCTAAAAAAGTGAAACACAACATAACTTTCAAGGCCCCTGCAAACTTCAGACCTATAATTTTACTCTGTAATCAATTTGTTTATGACATCTACAATGTTATGTACCCTATTTTTTTGTTTGTTTCTTGTTATTGCAGCAGCTTATTACGATACACTTGAAAACTGTATCAACTTATAGTAAAAAGACAGCTGTTTAGTTCTTGTTTCCTCTTTATCGTGATTGTGTGGTTATTGCCTAACCTGCTGGTCTACCATGACGTCTTAAAGCAGTTTTGTTTTACTCTTATTCCAGTGTTGGAAAGAGACGGAGCTATACAGGATGTCTCTCGCCATCTCTTTCCCACACTGGAAAAGGAGTAAAACAATAATGTTTTAAGACGTCATGGTAGGCCTCCTGGTGTCAGTGTTTTTAATGCCGTCTATGGGCCTCTGACTTGGCTTTACATAATGACAAAAAAATATCTCTCAGGCGTGCCAGTTTTTTCACAATGTGTTCCTACAGAAAAGCTAGTGATAATTATACAATACTTTATCGTCTCATGTCAAGTTGTAATCTGTCCAAATATTTACGAATTAGGGCGGTTTTAAGGAATGAAGAAATTGTAGGTATAAATAGTAGATATTTATTATCTTCGTGAATAAAAAATATAAAACATACATAAACGAAATATTACTCAAATTCGATAAGATACATTGCTCGAACCGCGACGGAGAACATTTACGCAAAACGCTTTCAAACAAATTAGGAGCAAGAAAATTCATTTCCTCATACAATGTTTATGCGAAAGGACAAAATATGAATAAATAAAAATATTCCAAGGGAAGGGAATTGTGTGGCCAAACTCTTTGCAAGAGGACTCTTTGGAATTGAAGATTTGAGCAGATTTTGTTGGCTCATAGTGGATTTATTTTGCTAACTTTAGGTAGAGTTTGATATTGGAAAATGATAAAGTGCTTCCGTAATGCATCTTTATAGGACGTGTCTAAGTTTTCGGGAGATTTTGTTGTAAAAGAGAATATTATAAAACTTGGGAAGGAGTATGTAGGGATCGTAACAACTGGCTATATGCAGTTTCTCTCTACAATAATAAATATTGAAATTGAACAACTGAATATGAAAAACTATTGCATTCGTGTAACTTTAGTGATTTTCCTTTTGATTATTTAGAAATAGATATATTTGTTTCAATTGGATTCATGTGTATGTCTTTTTTTTAATAAATAGGTTCCGAAAACATCAGATTTCTCATTATTTTTGACGTCAATTTATCGGGTTTAAAAAAAAGTTTTTCGAAATTGAACGTGGATGATATTTTAACAAATAAAAATATTCTTTGTTGCTATTAAACATTTCTGTTTCAGGTGTTCCAGTGTTATATCTAAATCACAGTTAAAGACTTTTAACGTTAACTTGCACACTGACTTCGGCCATTACCGTTCTACGCAGAATTAAATGTCTCTGTTGTATATAAATGTTGCTGATCGTCTTGGCAAATGCTTTAAATGTTAATCTAGTGCTCTTTACATACTTTACGGTTATAAGTATCAAAACGGACATAGGATACTTGTGATTGTGTTTTAATTGAATGATCTGACAATTGGTTTATATTGAAAGTGCGTTATTTTTGACAAAATATTTTTGATTGGACACTTTTTCAGCATTTCACCCTTTGGAGACAAATGTCAGCAAGTAAAATTCTTACGTAAAACCTATTTTTAATTTCATCTATTTACGGATTTGTTGGACTAAAACACTTCTTCAGCACAATTACTATTTTTGTCAAACAAGGCGCACGAATTTTAATTGAAATTTTACTTGATTTTTCTCTTAAAGAATTGTAAAGAGTCACTTAAATGTTGGTTGCAAACTATCTATCTTGCTTCCCTCTGGCAGTATGACTACTCAAACTCACTGTTTTTCCGAATTTTCCTATTTACACAAACGAACAAACTGCTTGCATTTAATTGTTATGTGTTTTGGAGCATAATTTTGTATTACGAAACGCAATTCAAGGATTCATTGCAAACAAAATGAGAAAATAGCTCATGAGGAAGCGTGTATAAAGAACAATCTTCCTCTTGAAAACTTCTTAATTCGTAATTAGGACCATTTATTTCAAGAATTTCGTCGACATAATTGTGTGTGTTCTGTTTCCAATTATTTGGTCCTAAAATTCGCTATTCATTTTCGAAATGAGCCATATCTTGAATTGCCTTAATATGAAGTTAAGCTCCTATATCTGTGCATAAAACACTTGACTAACTGTTTTCTATGTGGTCGACCAACAAGATTAGAAATGCTGCACGATCTGTCTCTTTCTTCTAACGCTATGCACATAGATGCACAGGCAAGCTGTTTAGATGGTAAAATGGTTTTTAGTGGTCTTTTATCTTCACCACGACAAGAATAATCTCCAAGAAGTCGGCGTACACCTCTTCCTCACCCTTTGGGCAAAGATACGCAATAAGTTAAATTGTGGTCTTCAATGGTAACAATTATAATATTAATGTTCATGATAGATTGCTGTTCATACAGAAAAACTGTATTTTTAGGATTTAATGAGTGAAATGTTGAATGGTAATAAGGAAACAAAGCATTGCAATAAATTAAAATAAGAAAATTGCTATAGGGCTCTTCATAGATGAAAGAAAAACTTAAAACTGTCAAGACTGCAGTAAAAATTTGTTTTTTTAATGATGGCGAAAATTTTTCGAATATATTTCATGTTTTGTAAGAAAAATTGTTATTAGCAGTACTAAAGGGAGCGATAAAAAAAGTTAATTCAGACAAAATACCGCTTTATGCACTAAATCATCCCAATGTGACAATTATCCGGCTCATTGTGACATTAATGCCATAATAAAAGGCAGTAAAATCATGGAACAAATAATATTCTAAAATAAGATTCCGTGATGAAAATAAACCATACAACATTTTGAATTTTAACCTCAAATCAGGCGCATTGAAATTATCCCATATCCAATGATAACCTAATAAATAATAACGTTAATTTATTACGTAGTAAATTACAGCACGCAAATTTGTCTCCTTAAATAATACTGTGTTTATCTAAGACTTTAATTTACGACATCAGTCATTTTCAACTTTTTAGACGGAAACTCGGAAACATCATTACCGAATAACAGAAAAGATTGATGCAGAAAAATATTTGGATGTCACAAACTTTTTATTGACATCATAAGAAAATATGAACAACAATTTATCAAACACAACTTTGAAAACGTTATTGAAAGTGACCGAGTAAACGGTGACCGTTTAACAACCTCGCAAACAGCTTGTCTTTTCAGCATGTCAATCTTCTTGGTCGTTGTTACAAAAGCTGTGTGTGCTAGTGTATAGGAACGAATGTTTCTTCTTTCAGGCTCGGAGCGCTAGCACCAGTAGCTTTAGGAGTGTAAGTCAGGTAATGAAACGTAAGAGCTTGATCACGCCTGTCCATTTTCAATATTGAGCATTTGATTGATTTTGTTCGGTTGGTCGGCAATGATTTTTGTTTTGTCTAAGGCCTTTGACATGGTTGAGGTCTTTTGTGATCAGAATTTTTAAAAATTTAATTAATTTAAGAGTTCACTAGAAATTAGATTGTACTTGTTGCTTTCTTATTTTATGTTTATTTTAACTACAAACTTTTAAAACTAACAAGACTGTACCAAACAGTACACATTCCAAGCCCCGAGGTTATTTATGTAGAGCCTTCAAAATTAAAATGAATTCCATCCCTTCCTCTACAGTATAAAGAGTCTGTTTCATTTTTATAGATAAACTCTAGCAATATACCCTTTTCTTTATGGATACTTTCGGTAATTTTATTATTTTCCTCAATAATGCCTGTTCCCAAATTTGTTCCTCCTAATGCTTTGGGTCAGAACACTTAAACATCGTCTAATTGCAGGTGTGTTTCCTCTGGAACAGCTTTTCTTGCTTCAGTGTCTATTTTTGGACAGATTTTCCCTTTTTTAATCCCTGTTTTTGGACTTTCTAGTATTCTATTAAAACTTCGATCACTTTTAAGTGTGTTATGAAAATCATTGCCATTTTGTCATGAGTCATACGCGTTATAAATTGTAGTTTGTTTTAGCAGTAGCCCATCTCCATCTGCGTAGATTCAGATCTGCGAACGGTAAGTGGCGACACGTCACGACACACACACCATTGTAGATTTTTTTATTACATTTCAAACTAAATATAGAATCTACAAAGTGTCACCTGACTGAAGATTTTGTTGAAGATTGGTATGGAACCTTTGGCAGTGCGGAATGGAAGAAAATAATTTATTTTAACTTGATTTTTTTATAAAAAAAGAACACTTCGCTTAGGGAAACCTTGCGTAGGAAGGCCTCTTGTAAAGTAGACCTGACGATGGCCGTGAAAATACACTTTAGATTTGACTCTTGGAGAGGCCCATAGTCAGCAGTGGATCTGTTTCGACTGATGATTTACTAGACAGCCGGTCTCGTATTTGGGAATTTGAATTATAAGGAATACCAAATGAGCCACTAACCATCCTGTGCCGATAGATTCCGGCTGCAATGTCAATTTTAAACAGAGATATAAGAAAACACTGCACTAGCTTTTTTGGTGGAGAAGAAATAAAATACTATTTCAAAGATATGTTTTAAAAGTTATGACACAGAGATTTTTATCATAATAGCTTTTTTTGCGACAAAAACTCAGTTGTCATGAACTGAAGAGGGTGAAATCTATCACAGATCGGTTTCCATTAATCTCTTTAATTTACTAATCAAAAGCAATTCAGGTCACTCCGTGATCGAAAGATTAGCCGAAATCGACAAATTACGAAGAAATTCCATTCTTGTAATGAGATCTAATCAATCTTTATCCTTCAACATTTATAAGAAAGTACAGTTTTGAAATTCTTTGTGTTTTGAGGGTTGCTTAAACATTTTTTTTTTAGATGATTTATTAGAAAATATTTCTTTTTTTACTTAATTTGGTACTTTACGGTAATAAAACGAAATGTTTTATTTTTAATGGATAATAGTATACTGCTGTACTTATTTGATTCGCTTTTCAAATGATTGGAACGTGTTTAAAGAAATAATACAAACTTACTGATAAATACAAGTCGCAGTATTAACCAGCACCAAAACTGTTTTGCCACAAAACTGGAAGGACCAAAATATTATGATGTTATCTAGCGGCTAGGCAGGTAATACATGGCCCCTTCATCCTGTTCATAAATAAGACCTTACCGTAAGACCCGCCATATTTGCGGTAAGAGGCGACGAAAATACGTTACCACACATAATGCCGGCTAATAATGTCATGAACCGAAATATTATGGAGAAATTTCTGCTTCATAGGTTTATTTTGGTTATGTCATTATTCTATATTTAGTACATTGGTGGTCTTGTGGTTGAAGGGTTATTCAACTTAAACAAGACTGGCGAAATGTGGGTTTACTAGGTACATATGTATAAGTCCATATAAACTCCTCTGCTGGACTCTTTTTTTTTTTTTTTTTTTTATGAATGGCATCTCGCAGTTCAACCTAGGAGGTTGTCGTCTGCTTAACCGGACTATCCTGTGGGTGCCTTAAGAGTAAGGCTTCCAGCCAGGGCATAAAAACTTACAAACTAAGCGACTATACGCTGAGGGCACCCCCTGTGGGGTACGAGCCTCGGCTCAGGGCGTCGCTGGGGGAGGACTGCATGGGGACAGGCTGGATCTGAATGATGTCATTATTTAGGGGCTGATTTAAAACTACTGGCACAGCATCGCGGGCTGGCTCGAGCGAGGGTCGGGGAGGGCATGGACCGGGACGTCGCGACGGACCTCGACGGCGAGGTCGGAAAGACGGCGGTTTGTGTCTGAACTTTTTAAGAGTGCTAGTCTCTTTGCTACTCTCCTGGAGGAGGGTGATAGCATCATCGGGAGTGACGAGGGTATGCCGAGGACGGCGTACTGTACTAATGCGCGAGGGTTCGTAACGGGCGGCCGCTGCGATCAGGGGATTACGGTGTTTACTGGCGTTATCGAAGAAACGCTTCGAAAGACGTTTCATAAACTGAAGGACGGTGGGCATTCTAAGGTCTACGTGTAGACGGTCGTTACGGACATAAAAAGGGGCTCCCGTGGCTCTACGTAAGAACCGGTTCTGCAAGGTTTGCATCCTATGGATGTATTTTGGCTTGGTGTGAGCGTACACGACGCAAGCGTACGTCATAATGGGGCGGATCACCGCGGTATAAAGGCGCAACTTGCACTTGAGTGACAATTTGCTTTTTGCCGAGATCATGAAATGAAGCCTACCCATAGCAAAGGCAGCTCGGTCGCGAGCTGCTTTGATGTGCGCCGCGAAAGACAGGTGGTTGTCAAGTAAGACTCCTAAGTACTTGGCTTGCTTCTCCCAAGGGATAGGCTTACCGTACATAGTGATCGGGCTGAGCGCGGGTGGCTTATTTTTACGCGGTTTAGAGAAAAGAACTGCCTGGCTCTTGTCGGGGTTCACCTCGATTCTCCATTTCCGGAACCAAGCGCCTAAGACGTTGGCTGAGGTTTGGAGGGTGCTGTAAATAGCGTCGTGACTACGGCCAGTGTAATAGATGGCCGTGTCGTCCGCAAACAGGGCTAACTGTGCCTTCTTGTTCTTGGGGATGTCACTGGTGAACAGAGTAAAGATAAGGGGAGAGAGCGGGGAGCCCTGAGGGACTCCGGCTCTAATGGGGTGGGGGGAAGACAGTGCCTTCCCGATGCGATAGCGGAAGGTGCGATCCGACAAAAAGTCTCGTAAGATGAGCACGAGACGGTCCGGCACTCCCAGTTTGTACAGCTTATATAATAAGCCGTTGTGCCAGACTTTGTCGAATGCCTTTGCTATGTCGAAAAACAACACACCGGTCATCGCTCCACGTTGGAAGCCAGCGCTTAAGTGTTCTACGATGCGGTGGGCCTGTTGAATGCAAGAGTGTCCGGTCCTGAAGCCGAACTGTTCGTTGGGGATGAGAATCTTAGCCTCGGCGAAGTCTTTGAGTCGCTTATACATAAGTCTCTCGTAGATTTTACCAAGTGCATTCAGGAGACTGATAGGTCTGTAGCTCGAAGGCTCAGACTTGGGTTTGCCTGGCTTGGCGAAACCGATGACAGTAGCTGCTGGACTCTTTCAAAATCAAAATATTTATAGTTCACATAGACCAACATGGGCACTTACAAAACATCGACAAAAAGGTGCTCGGATCGGGTTGGTCGTTTCCCATAGAAAAGAACCGACAAGAAACTCCGTGGTTAATCTTTTAAAATCATTTGGATTTACAATATTTCTATGTTACAGCGTTAGTACTTAAGTATGGGAGGACATCGTAGGCCCGACAATAAGTCGTTGTTTATTAAAATACGTAGAACAAGATTAAAAGTTACCAAGGATCTAGGAATCTATAAGGCCTACAATGTCCACATATTTACGAACAATCGGTACATATTTTGGTTAAAATGAATGTAAAAGTTGAGAATAGTTAGAGACATCCACACATTTGTGCCGTTTATGAGCTACCAGGGAAGCCGCATGTGCGAAGAGGCTAAGGCCAAACTTCCCTATCCTTAACGTACTCCTTAATTTTGATATCGGCTTTTTTAATAAGGACACGTTTGATATCATTTTTTAACTTTCCATCGGCCAGTTCTGAAACTGACTTCAGCAATGTATTATAAAAGCGTATACTGTTTATAAGAATAGACTTGCTAGTTTTAGTTAATCAGAATTTGACTATTATAATGTCGTGTTTGCTGCGTGTTATATTATGGAAGTCGGTTCTAATTTTAAAAAGGCCTCGGTTTTTGCGGGCGTATAAAATACATTCTATAATATAAAGTTTAGGCAGAGTCAGTATATCGCTTTTTTTGAATTTTTCTCTGAGGAAGAGATTTGGAGATTACATACCTCATTTTCTGTACATAGAGAAAATTTCATAATAGTAGTTAGAATCATCATCATCATTTCAGCCGTAAAACGTCCACTGCTGGACATAGGCCTCCCCCAAGTTTCGCCACATTGACATTGACACGAGGGGTTTTGCCATAATCGCCACGCTTGGCAGGCGGGTGGGCGATCGCAGTACGGTTGTCACAAAAGCACAGAGAACGCTGCTGCCCATTCTCTGGCAAGTCCCTTAGTCGCCTCTTACGGCACCCACGGGAAGATATGGGATGGTGCTATTCTTTACGTCCGACACCATACAGACCGTAGTTAGAATGCTCAGTACTAAATTACTATAAGGTAATCTGCGTCCTTCCTTAGTGATTGTTCTAGGAGTTTCTTGTGCATTGGTGGCATTAGCGACATAACAGTTATTGTAAGGTAGCAGATTCAAACCCTGCCCAATTACTTTGTGAGTATTAATTCATCACAACTACTAAAAAAAGCCGTTAAGAAAAACATTATGATTAAGGAGGCTTATCTTAGAGTAGAAAATTCAAAGACGATGACGATTCAATGACAATGCACGAACACGTTCCGGGCTACTTCTCTCTCACAGTCTCCTTTATAAGGGGAAGCAGACAAGAACGAGTGGAGACCTGTGTTCCAGCAGTACCAACGTGATTACATGCTGATCATGTTATATGTCATCATTTGCCTAGCCTTTTCCCAACTATGTTGAGGGTTTGATTCCAGTCTAACCGGATGCAAGTGAACACCAGTATTTTACATGGAGCGACCTCCACAACCCAGTTGTCAGACTTGTGGGCCAGTGACTACTCAACGACTGTCAAGGATCTACAATTGACAGTCGGGACCAACGGTTTAACGTGTTTTCCGAGGCACGAAGGAAACTCGGTATGGATCGTAGATGGATGAACATCCATCTACGGACCAACCTAGGCAAGCATCGCGTAACCTGTAGATCGACTCGAGCGTTTGTGCCGCCTGACCATGCAATATGTATGGAAAGATAATACTGTATACCGCAAATGACCGTTTTGTTCTAACAATACAAAACAACCTTTACACGCTTTCTAATCCAAAGCTTTGGACCCAAAACTTTTGGAGCCAAAAGGATTGTGAACAATCCTATACCTTTATGTAAGTTAGTATAGAACCCATTTTAAAGTCGGTAGTTTGCCACAATTTAAAAGTTTTGTAGCTCAATGTTCCTTTGCAGGATCTCGGCTGCAAAGATCACATATAAAAACACTGTTTCTTTGTCGGTAAAGGTTTCATATTTGGTGTAACGATAGCACAAGAATGGAAGGTAAATAATAGTCGTCAATTTTAATAATTCTTTACCGTTATTTACGAATCTATCGGTTCAAGAAGGAATAGACCATATACACCGTCAAATTTTAATCGTTTTAATCCCTTGGACGGTTGATTCTACTTTCAAAATACTATTCATAAACAACTTACACAGCATTGTATCGCTTAAAATAAAAAAAAAAACTAAAAGCGTTCCGGTCTTTGCCATTCGGCTACGGAACCCTAAAAATAGCAAGTAATAACGTAATATTCGCAAAATGTGTGTGTGGTCACATCATATGGTACGAAATGAGTTTCAAATGGTACTACTTATGGTTTACATTGCTTTTTCACTAATGCGAAAATTAATTCGAGGTGACAAAAAAGGTAATTATTTTTAATTTTATCACTACAAATCGATAGTGTTTCATGCACCGAATCGACCCTCCAAGGGATTAAAACGATTAAAATGTAACGGTGTATTGTGCAAACCGCCATTCCGTGGAAGTAACAGCTGGCTTCTCTGTTTTGCCGATCATCATTATGGAGATCTCTTCAAAGTTTGAATGAATTGGTTTCTGCCATGCAAGCGTGCTCTTGCATAGGACGCATTCATCGCTTCACATCATGCGAGTTGCGGCCAAAGGCAAACTAATATTGTGATTAAAAAAACCTATACAAATATTCTTTAAAAAGCAAGTATAAGGAGCGCATTCTTTGGGCCAAACCCGAGGTATTTGGGCAAAGTTAGTGTAAGGTCAAAACGTATTTTAAGAGACACCATTTTCAAAGCATTTTGGGGTCAACCGCCCGGTATTTTGTGATCAAGCGAGGTACAAAATGATTTCCGGAATAAGGAATTTCTACTACTTAAAAAATGTAAATATCTATGAAAATAGTAAAATAATTTGGTATTATACACAAAAACATATGTTTCAGTCCCATGTAATAGGGGGCGAGCATATTGCCATCAAGCAGGCCGAAATTCAGACTCCTTGGCGGCTATTGAGAAATTCCTGGTGGAAAAACCTAATAACACTTTGCCTCATGCTCATCAGTCGAGCTTGTGACTACAAGCTAGACAAACGAGGCAGTCAACTATCGAAATGTAGATATACAGACAGCGTCAGTATGTGCTAACCCCTATACAGTCCGGCCGAGTACGCCGGGGAGGGGTAACTACTTAATGATGCTGTCTGCACTATTAGGGAATACCTCTGCCTAACCCTTCAGGGATTACTGGCGTTTATGTTGAGCTGTGAGAGCAGCGGTGGCCCAGCAGTGGTGGCAGCCCCGACTTACGAGCAGTAAGTCGTAGGTTCGAACCCAGGCAGGCGCATTACTTTGAGTAATTTATTTCATCACCGCTGCTCTCAAAACGGTGAAGGAAAACATCGTGAAGATACCGGCATGTCCTAGAACTAAAAATTCGAAGACATGTGATATCTACCAACCCGCACTGGGCCCGCGTGATGGATTAAAGCCCACTCCCTCTCATAGAGAGGAGGCCTGTGCCCTAGCAGTGGCAACATTATAGGCTGATGATGATGATGTTATGTTACAAAAATATTAATTTTATTTTTCAGTAAATAATCTGTCTTCAGGTAAAAAAGAAAGTTCATCTTATTATGTAAATTTTCTACTTACCCTTCGCCATTACAATAAGGGTCGGTATCAAGTTTCAGTTGCTAGGCTCTCGACAATATTGTCATATTATACAGGTTGATCTTAATAATACAAGCAGGTGGGAACGAGGTATATTAGGTACTTATTGGGTTTTACCTTTATTTTCTTTTACTAGCTTTGGTAAATGCTGCCTTTGAGAACCCAGTAAGTAGGTTATAGGGGTCAGACAGGCAGTCGATCCATATTATATAATGGTTTTCATTTGAATCCGGTCAGACTGGAAGCCCACCACAACGTATTAAGGTTTGGCAGATTGATTGGTAAGTACTTTAATAATATCAGTGACTGAAAGGTGTATAATGTTTACAATAAGAAGGGCGTTGCTATCGCTGATATTTAACCATACAAACAAAACAAAAACAAATCATTATTCTTCCGAAAACTTGAACAAAATGAAACCAACAAACTTCAACAAATATTTTAATGAGCGACCAAAATTGCGATTCCATTCATTTGCCACAGCATCCGGCCCGGGGCACTATCCAATCATACCCGGGTTACAGATGGCGGCTGCCAAACGATTTTGCAGAGTCCTGTGACCTACAAACCTATTTCCACTCTCCAAGTGTGAATATCTCAGTTGCGGAGCGAGAGAAACTATGATAATTATCTTTAATTAGTTTCGACTCAACTCTGATTTGACCATCAACTGATGTTGCTACCAAGTCTATATTTTATTAAACTATGAATTTGTGCATAGGATGTTGGAATTGGGCGATTTTTTGCGATGGTTGTATTGGAAAACAGTTTCTTGGGTGTGAGGGAGGAGTTCGTGGCTAAATAATAACAGCCGTTCGGGTCGATCTTGAGGTTATAGGTAACCGGGGCTTACCGAGGCAAGCGCGGGCTTGTCACGGTTGGTCCATAGATAGGTGACTACCCATTACATACCAAGTTTCCTCCATACCTCGGCAAGGGGGCTGCCCAAACGTAGACGCTTTTTGTTACCGACACGGCACGCCATCACAGGAAACCGTAGTTCATACAGCAGTAGACACAGCAATTGTACACAGTCGCCGGTCGCTACTTCTGGTCACCTGGTACAACAACGTTGCTTGTTTTCCTCTCGATGTACGTGGTTCGTGTCGCACACAAGATACGGTTACCATTGCAAATCGTCCGTTTGCGCAGCTCTGGATAAGTGTAAGGAAATTTGTTAATATTGCTTGTGTCTTCAACTGAGAACTTTAAGATGTTGCGCAAACGTGTCTTGTGTCCGATATAAGCTATCAATGAATATTTGATTTCTATATAAGCAGTATGGAATCAGCCACTCCCTTCGCAGACCCTGCTTGATAGAAAATTGCTAAACACCTCGCTCGTTGACTTGACGTGTTCTCCTTCATGTCTGTCTACGTTTTACTTTACTAGGACAAAGTCAGTAACTATTACCAGTACTCAAGTACCAATGAATTTTCTATTCAATATATACAAAACATCACGCCTGTAATTCCCGAAGGGTTAGTCAGAGGTGCACCCAAATTTGGCTAGTTATATCCATGTGTTAGTCACATGTAATAGGGGGCAAGCCTATAGCTATCAACCGGGCACAAATCCAGGCTCCGAGGCTGCTACTCAGAAATGTTTGATCGAAAAACCTAATAACACTGCCCACTTGGGAATGGAACCCAGGTCCTAATGCTTAGCAGTCGCGCTGGCGACCACTGGACAACGAGGGAAACTATTTTATTTCTATCCAATGTCTTGTGATATTATACATGAACGCATACTGTGTGTTGATGAATTCCACAAATAAACCAACCATGGATCTTCTTAAGAGGGTTTATACCTTACGGCATTTCATACAAACTTTCAAGTCCTTATTTTCCGAAATGACTCAACCGATTTTAATGGAGCTTCATACACATATTTTCGAAAAATAGTGTTACAGCTCAATTAGACCGATTGTAAATTATCCAACACAGAAATTATCTTTTATCTTTTTTTTTAAAGACATTTCGAGTATGTTTTTCAGTAACTTTTTAGACCTATGTATCCTGCTTATGCGTATGAAATTTCATTGAAATCGGTTCAACCATTTCGGAAAATAAGGACATGAAAGTTTGTATGAAATGCCGTAAGGTACACTCTTAAGGTTACTTCTCGTTGCCTAAAATCTGTTCCGAAATCCAGTAACATACTGTAAGAATATTCATAGCAATGTATAATGTCTCAATTTTTTTTTTGGTCCTTACTTCTGCAGTAACACGGAATAAAATATTTTACATCGCGTGTGCTTAGGACCAGGTTGTTTAAGACTACCCTACGATATTTATGAAGGTCTCCTAACAGATTAAAGGGACTGTTTCAACAAGATTGTTAGTGTCTTGGAGATAAATGGGGACATAATATAAACAAACGCTTAGGTACGTCTATGTAGAAGGCGGGGTTATATACAAAGAATTAAATTGTTAGATTCGTTCTCGATTTGCCCTATTGAGTCAAAGTGAAACCATTTATATGTCAATCAGGCCAATTAAAGGCTCTTTTGAAGGTAAAATTTTATGGTAGAAGAAAATGCAATTGATTCAAGTTGCCCATTTGCAAGTGTAGTTATATGGAGATGATTTGTGAAATTGCTGCTCCGTCAAATGGTGACCCGGTTTCTGTTTTGTTAACAGTTATATTTGAAAAAGATGATGTCCCACTCGCACATACTGAGAATCGTATTTATTGTTCCATATGAGGGATGTGTGAGGGCTTCTTATCAAGCACTCCAAAAAAAAAACAGCAACACATAAAATCAGCTTTCCAATAACACTTGAAGTAACTACACTTACAAAAAAATTATAAAAATTTTTTTTTGCAAAAAAAGAAACCGACTTCCAAAACCCTAAACGCACTAAAAAGTTAAAAATAATACTATAACCTAGCTATATTTATAAACCTAACCTAACCGACGATTAACCTATAATAAAATTTAATAATTCTTTGGAGTCGGTGCCAAGCAATATAATTTGAATTAATTAAAGAATTAATATTTAGAAACTGTAAGATGTTTTGTTTTTCTGGCCTTAGTCTGTCTATATAGTCATTCAGGTATCGTATATTGCTTGGCACCGACTCCAAAGAATTATTAAATTTTATTATAGGTTAATCGTCGGTTAGGTTAGGTTTATAAATATAGCTAGGTTATAGTATTATTTTTAACTTTTTAGTGCGTTTAGGGTTTTGGAAGTCGGTTTCTTTTTTTGCAAAAAAAATTTTTATTTGTTAATTTTTAGTGACATATTTTAAATCTAATAATAAAATATGGGTAGGCCTAGTAAAGATGCTTCTCGTATGAGAAAACGGCGTCGAACTGAAATTGAGAAAAAGGAAAAAGGACAACGATTAAAAGAAATTAGGGAAAGAAATGATCAACGCATTTTGAATAAGAACCCTGATCATCGCGAAAACAGATTGTCAAAGCAGAGGACGACGATGTTACGTAGGTTGAATAAGGAAAGTCAAGTCTGTGGTACACCTGGAAAATGCATACCGTTACAATTCCAACAAGCCCAAACACAGCTAATATACATTGTCTTATTATGGAGTTACGGTGCCTGTCTCTTGGCTTCATCATCAGATCTGATGGTAGAATGGCTCTTATTGAACACAAATGCTTCACTTGTTGTGGAAAAAACTAAAATCGCTGTACGTTTTCCTATAAAAATTGAAGAGTTCCCTCGATTTCGCCAAGATTCCATCATCAGATCCCAACTTGGTGACTATGGGACCAAATGGAAAGCATAGGCTTCGGAATAAAAAAATAATTTTCCAAATCGGTTCGTACATGACTGAGTTATGCGCGAACAAAAAACTCAATGCAGAGTAAACGAAAAGTTAGAAAAATTAGATTTTTGTTGATTTTTTCAAAACCGCTTGTCTGATTTCGATAAAATTTTCATGGGACCATTTGGAAAGTATACGCTTTCCAACAAAAAAAGAATTTTTCAAATCGGTTGGTAAGCGACAGAGTTATGCCCGAACAAACATAAAAAAAAAAAAAAATACAAACATCCGAATTGAGAACCTCCTCCTTTTTTAGAAGTCGGTTAAAAAAGGAAATAAAACTTGGACTTGCAATCTGTTGTAATGAAATACACGGTAGAAGGAAAGTTTGGAACGCAAACTTTGACTATAGATTTAGTGCGCTCGAGAATCTAAAATTTTTATCGACCAAACAACAAATCTGCAGTTTCATGAAAAAAGTACAAGACGGTCCATATGCATGGAATATTGTAGGTCTAAAATTATGCACTGAATTCGAATCCATGATGATCGTTCATTCCGTGACCCGTGCGCATCTGTAATTCTTTGCTTACCCCTCATGCGTCTTGAAATATATTCTTAATCAGGAAAACTCAGTCAATGCAAGTTCCTTGAATAAAATCTACGTTTCATTTTCTTTCATTCAAAACGCCAAAAGCAGCTCATGGATTTTGTTCGGAACTTACTTTACCAAACAATATACTCAATTAGTGTCATGTTACTTTACCGAACGCTGATTGACGATGATTGCTGACGACGGCCGATAATAATGCTGAAACCAGTCGAAGCCTCACTCTAGGGACAGCTGTCGTAAACAGTTAATTCGATTCATGTGTGTATAGTGCAGCCAAATAGTGGCTGGCGTGAATTATATTGCCAAGAGTTGTCTGTTTGTAAACATTTGTAAAATTGTATTGAAAATACAAAATGGCGACGGCATTAGTTCCGATAATGGTCATCATCATAAATATATCAGTTCAGAATCACCCACTGCTGGGTATAGGCTTCCTCCTTTTCTGCCAAACTTCCCAATTCTGTGCGTCCCTTTTTCAGATTTCCATGCTCCAAAAGAATCATGCAGCCGCAGCAGCATTGTCAATTCAATATTTTTTTTACTCTACTGTTATCATTTTCGCTTGCTCGAGCAGGAACAGCCGCTCGAGTTGATCTGTTGTTGATCTTTGATCTAAACTAATATTATAAAGAGGAAAGATTTGATTGTTTGTTTGTTTGTTTGCATTGAATAGGCTTCGAAACTACTGGTCCGATTTGAAAAATTCTTTCAGCGGTATATAGCCCATTTATCGAGGAAGGCTATATATCATCACGCTACAACCAATAGGAGTAGAGCAGCAATGAAAAATGTTGCGAAAACGGGGAAAATGTGGCGCAAACGAAGTTGCGCCGTACAGCTAGTATTTGATATTTGGATCGAAAGTATGACAACCAGTCTTGGTAAGGGGTATTACCCAGTAATAACTGGATTGTGGAGGTCAGATATTCAGTCGTTCCATGTTAAAAAACGGAAAAGGCTGGGTATGATTATATCATCATTTTCGCAGATTAAATAAAATGTCTGGTCTCCCTCCACGATTTATGTCATGCAAGGAACATTGAACATTATGGTAAATCAAAAATAAGATTGACTATGTATACGAATGTAGGTATATACCTGAACAATGAAAAGACAAGTAGTTCTCATTGTGCAAATAATTCATAAACAGACTAATGTTTTTTCAGGCAAATGGGATATTTCAGAGCTTTTATACGGGGTGCTTACCTAAAGCCTAAGGCCCCGTTCCTATGTGCATACAACTAAGAGCTTAGAGCTCTCAAACGCTTTATGTAGGGCCCCTTAACCTTACGCCTCGGCCACGAAAATACCACTTTGGGCGGTTTTTCGTTGACGCATCAAAATCATTTGAATAGACGTTAATTCCACCTACCACTTTGAAATCATTAAGACTATTTGTGTGTTTGGTGTCGGACGTAAAGAATAGCACCATCCCATATCTACCCGTGGGTGTCGTAAGAGGCGACAAAGGGAGTTGCCAGAGAATGGGCAGCAGCGTTCTCTGTGCTTTTGTAACAACCGTACTGCGATCGCCAACCCGCCTGCCAAGCGTGGCGATTAAGGCAAAACCACCAAAATGTCACCGTGGCGACACTTGGGAGAGGCCTATGTCCAGCAGTGGACGTCTTTTGGGCCGAAATGAGACGTTAATTCCACCTACCACTTTGAAATCATTAAAACTATTTGTGTGTATGTACTGCCTGTACCTGTATGTACTATTTCATTAATCTAGTGGTCGCAAGCGTAACTGCTGAGCATCTTAGGTTCGATTCCCAGGTCGAAAAAAGTGATATGGGGTTTTATCATCAGCAATTTCTTAGTAGCAGCCATGGCGTCGGGATCTGTGCCAAATTGATGGCAATAGCTTCGCCCCCTATTGCATAGGACTTAAACATAACTGGAGAAATGTGAGTGCACTATTAGGTAAGTCTGCCTAACCCTTCGTGGATGACAGGCGTGATGTTATGTTTTTGTATGTTTCGTCACAGTGGTCGATCCTCCATACATTTTCATACAATGTGAAGCTAAGTGGGTCTTTCCCTGTCCTCCGATCGGAACTCCGATTGGTAGGAGGAGCGGGAATATTTTTCCCATGCCTCCGATTAAGCATATTTTAAACATTGTACAGTCTAGTACAAAATTATTATCTATTGATTAGATTACGATGTGTTGGCTTAACCGAGGGGTTTCCTGCCCTTGTCGCATGTTATTTAGGGTCGGCGTTATACTTTTTTTTTCGATTAAAATTTCCATTATAGTCCATCGTTTTATAGGGCGGGGACGGGTGGAAGGGAAGGGGGGAGGCGGGCTTCCCCCCTGTACCATCCCCACCCCGCGAAACCCCATGGTTATGGAGATATCCATATTTAAAGTTTTTATGTTACAATATTGCTATTTCATCAAACTGAGCTTCCCTTTTCGCCCCCAGTTTGACTCCGCCTTATCTCCGGCGCTGCGGGAAAAGCAGCCCTTTCGCCCTTGCGTGCCGAAGCACGGCCACTCATACTCGGCTCAGCAGCTTCTAATTTGTAAAAACCTTTCTATTTATGAGTACTATCTACAAAAAAAAATATGAATTTCCGAATCAACGGCCCATAATGGAAATTGTATGCAGACGGACGACTCCCTTTCATCTATTCTGTAACAGGCGCATCTTTCAAACTTCCTCTTATATGCTAATTTCTAACTTTTTTAAGTTTTTGGAGCGGTTTTAAACGCCATAAGCGTGGTTTTCGTGGCCTTTGCTTTAGGATTGCCGAAAGAAAACATTTCTTGCGAGTGTCGGCGCCCTAGGCGTATTTCTTACGCCCTCTTTTTACGCAGTCAACTTAATGTACCTTTTGGAGTACCTTGCTGTATTCACTTCATTGTTTGTTTTTGGGTTCGCTGGCACCTTATGTGTGTTAGTTTAAGGTTGAATGTGTTTTAAATGGAATTGTTTCAGTAATTGCCGCATGATTTAAAAAAACACAGCTTGAAATGTTAAAACGTCAATTTTAAAAATCATTTTCTTTTAAAAATAGTTGTATTTTTGGATGCAGAAACTTTTTTTCCTACAAGAATTATTTGGTGGGTACATAATAAGAAATCGACAAATAAGGAGAATCAACCAAGACATGTCTCTTTTGTAAATCCGTCTAGTAAAAAAGGTCAATAGTTTTCAAAGCACCGACTGATTCAAAATAACCAAAACCATCATTAGGTACGTTAACAATCATATACAATATGTTAAAAAAACCCTGTCCGATCCGCGAGGGTATTAAATGGTAAAGACAATAAATTCTATTCATGTAATCTTTTGGTTAACAAGTAAAAAACTAATCCCCGACAAAAACTAAATAAATGAAAACATGAAAAAAAAATTTAAGAAACTGACTTGGAAACATAATACTCCGGTCACTTCTCAGTTAGTGACAGCATAAACAAACAACTGACGATCGGCCATACTAATGCCGAAATGGTGTTCTCACGTTTTAAAATATTGTAAAATTTTAGGGAAATAGCGGTTTTTTCTTTAAAATGTTTGTTTCATAAATATTTTAAATTTCTTATTGCATTTGGTAATGCAATTGCTATAACGTTATGTCCCTTTCGGATCGGACAGGGTTTTTTTAACGTCTACCTAGATATAAATTACGTGCCACGTTGTTTGTCGGAGGTGGACTCCTAAACTACTTAACCGATTTTACTCAAATTTGCACACTGTGTGCAGTTTGATCCAACTTGAAAGATAGGATAGCTTACATCTCAATTTATAGTCGCAATATTATATTATTGCAAATTAAGTCACAATTATCTGTTAGCTCCAAACGATTCTAACAGATGGCGGTATCTGTTGACTGGATTGAGTAAGTATTCAATAGATGGCGCTGTATAGGAGCCCAGCAGCAATGAAAAATATTGAGAAAACGGGGAAAATGTGACGCAGACGAAGTTGCGCGGGACAGCTAGTATTGTATAAGTTCTGAATCATATACTGTAATTTTAACTCCCAAACATATAGTACTGCAATGGATGATACCTTAATCGCTGCGCACATACATAGCGCTTACATAAGCACTGACTGTCCCAGGTGCAAGCAATTTGTTACTGCAAGCATATTTCTCTATACAACACATGTCTCACCTGGGCACAGCTAAAATATTGCCACATAAAATATGTTATAGATCATAAAAAGTTTTACTGAAACCATTTTGAACAGAAAAGGGACAAAAATGTGTGTTCATTTCTGCGTTTTACTGTGAATGTCTGGCGTAAGACAATTTAATTATAATTTTTACGCACGTATCATCACGCCTGTAATTTCCGAAGGGTCAGCCAGAGGTATGCCTAATTGTACACCCACATTTCGCCAGTTATGTTTAAGCCTCATGTAATAGGGATCTCGTGGCCAAATAATAACAGCCGCACGGGTCGATCTTTAAGGTTAAGCCATGCTTGCCGAGGTTGGTCCATGGATGGGTGACCATAATTACATACCGAGTTTCCTCCGTGCCTCGGAAAGCACGTTAAGCCGTTGGTCCCGGCTGTCATTTGTAGATCTTTGAAAGTCATTACGAGTAGTCAGAAGCCAAAGTCTGACATCCAGTCTTACTAAGGGGTATCGTATTACCCAGTTACAGGGCTGTGGAGGTCAGATAGGCAGTCTTTTCATGTAAAATACTGATACTCAGCTGTATCCGATTAGACTGGAAGCCGACCCCAATGTAGTTTGAGAAAAGGCTAGGCAGATGATGATGATGAAAATGACGCCTGAAATCCCACACCCACATTTCGCCAGTTATTTTTAAGTCCCATGTTATAGGGGGCGAGCCTATTGCTATAAACTGGGCACAAATCCAGACTCCGGGGCTGCTGCTGAGAAATTCCTGTCGGAAGCACTCAATGACCATTTGCCCGACCCAGGACTCGAACCCAGTACCTCATGCTCAGCAGTCGCGTTTTTCGACCACACAACACACGATACAGTCCAACAAAAGCAACAAGATTATTTATTAAGATATTATTTTAATAACACGTTTTTACACATTTTTGACGGCACGGTTGGCGCAGTGGTTGAGCGATCGACTGCTGCGCTGCGTGTCGCGGCTTCGATCCCCGCACGGAACAAATATTTTTATGGCCTACAGATAGTTGTTCCGGATCTGGCTGTTTGTGTATGTGAGTTTAAATGTTTGTAAACGCACCCACGATACAGGAGAAATGTGCTAAAAGAGCCATGCTAAACTATGCACATTGTGGCGAATTGCAATAACAAGCCTGAAGCCTAAAACGAGTTCCTAAAGATGTCCATTAGGTCACCATTGAGCGGTCGGCTGTCATTTGTAAAGCTGCGGTTCCACTGAGACGGAGCGGAGCAGAGCGGAGACGAGCTGTGCCGCGATTCACCAATCACATGGCAGAGTGGAGAAGAGTTATGGATTTCAAGCCATGTGTTTGGTGAATTGCGGCATCCGCTCCGCCTCAGTGGAACCGCAGCCTAATCACTGTCTGCTAGCGTCAGTAAAATTCAGTCATAAAGCCGTAGTTGATTATTTTATTTCGTTTCTTGTTCGTCATCATTCTCCTGCACTTATCCCAATTTATTTGTGGTCGACGCAAGTCTTCGTCTTTAGTTTCGTTTCTTCTTAGCACCCTTAATTTAATAATACCTTCTATTTTTCCTCAAATTACATTGAAAAAGTATCTTGTAACGTAACTTGTTACAATGTAAGTTACGCCTTTCAAACCATCGTAAGACCTTTCAATACTTTCTGTAATTTCCATTCAAAAAGAAGTGAAAGAAAATATTCTATAACTCCATTTCAGTTGACATTTATGAATTAGGGTATTTACCCTCATTTTTCTGTTGTTATTTTTCTTAGTAAACAGTCCTAAATTCCTTGGAGTTGCCTCAAAGCTGTATACTTTTCTTTGTTGGGGACAAGCTTAGGCGGCTCGTTTCATGTGTTAATTAAGGCTCTTTTTCCCTCTGGTTTGAAAGGGCCTTTGTCCGATTTGAAAGGAAAAGAATTAGTGTGTCGTTCTGAAAGGCGAGCTTTTGTGATTGTTATAGGTTTCAAATTGCTTATAATTTGGGGGCTCGCTACTTTCGTCGGAGTACCGAATATTTTTTGTGAGCAGCAATTTTCCCCTTCATGGGAGAAGGGTCTTAAAAATGTAACAATCATTAAGTAGGTATAAATATTGTTTTAAATTGTATACAGTGTTATTGGTAAAACACCAACAACCTCTTAAGAGGTCATTCTACTCATCATTATGAACAACTTTTACTATGAGACCAAACCATATGAACCATATGAATTAAAAAATCTACTGTTCCTTAAATTTTGACGAGTTATGTGAACATAAAGTACGGAACAGCTTATTTTTTTTCGCGATTTCAGGTTTCGTCCCATAGTAAATGTTGTTCATAATGATAAGTAGAATGACCTCTTTACTTTCTCTTTTACTATGAGACCAAACCATATGAATTAAAAAAATCTGCTGCTTCTTACATTTTGACGAGTAATGTGAACATAAAGTACGGAACAGCTTATTTTTTTTTTCGCGATTTTAAGTTTCGTCCCATAGTAAATGTTGTTCATAATGATGAGTACAACGACCTCTTAAGAGGTTGTTGTTTTACCAATAACCCTGTATAATAGGTTCATCCCCATTAGTTACATGGGACTTAAACATAACTTGAAAAATGTAGATGTACTACACCTATAATTATGTACGGTCTGCAAAGGAGATAAGTAACCAAATTCCCATAATAAGTACTAGTATGAGAACTTGGTTACTTATCTCCTTTGCAGACTGTACACCTCTGCCTAAACCTTCGCTAGTTACAGGGGAATAAACTGGATACGAGTAGTAGTACAGACGCCACAGGTCAAGCTACCCGAAACTGTAAAATTTTCCCAATCAACCTTGAACAGTATTCTTTAACGATAAGGTTGAAAATCTTTTAAATAAATTTGACAGACTGTTGTAGCTTGATGTACTACCGTTTGTATAACGGTCACTGTGGTAGTGTTTTAGGAAAAGCCTGTGTTGAACAGTGGCTTTCGTTTGAATTTTATTCCAATGGGATAAAAGTCAAAATGAAACAGAAACTAAAAAACTAAAATATTATTTTATTAACATAGTCAATCAGAAGCAAGGACGCCCCCCGCTAATCTCCAGTCATCATAGCCATGAATTCTGAAACATAAAGAAATGATTGAATTTTTTAATAGTTTATTTTGGTTCTGGCGAACGGAGTAAGTTATTACCAAGATTATTTTACAGTTTTTCAAGTTAAATGCTTTTTTAATACAGTTGCTCAAAAAGTGGCGTATTGCAGGGACGTATAGCGTTAGGGATGTGGGCTATTACACACTCGAGTTTTTTATTTACCTTTTCCGAACTCGTGCGTTCTCTTTCCCAACTACCAAAATTAAAAAGAAAAAACCAACCACGAAGTTTTTACTTAAAAAAATCATAAAGAAGCTACTAATTTGTTTCAATATCAGATTTAATGATTTGATTGAATGAGTTAGGTTAGGTTTCATTTCATTTCATCTCATTAAATTTCATTTTCATTTCATATCAATAAAAAAATACTACTGAAGACTTGACTGTATGGGCATAGTTCCCTTTGCCTACCCAGAATGGGTGAAGAAAACAAAAAAAATCTCTACTTATATTCTTTTACGGTTGGCGCCATTTTCCAAAAATGTTCTTTTTTAAATTGCTTCATTTTTTCGCAACTGTATTAAAAATAGTTGTTCAGTACACGTGCGGAACCGTCATTGCAACTTGTTCCGACTGTAAACCCTCACCTTCGGCTGCGCCTCGGCTGACAGAATGACAGGCTTTCCGCACTCGTAATGAAATATACTATTTTTATGTTTTCAAAACGTGCCTGAACTTTTAAATTAATATTGAGAAAGACCCACACTGGGTACAGAGCGGAAGGCCAGAATAAAAAACTGACCTCAATAAGAGTAAAACATTTTTGGAAATAGGTACCAGGAAAAAAAGGTCACAATATATGACCTTTTTTAGGTCCTTATAAAGGTAAAATAAAAAAAAAACACATATGCCATCCATTCAAATTGCTGCTGATAATCAGCACTTTTTGAACATCAAAATTACAAGAGACAGTCTCGCCCTTCGTCACTTCTTAGTGTTTTAGCTGGGAAGAAGAAGTGGCAGAACAAACTCCCCAGCTACACATCTGTCAGGTTAAAAGAACCAGATTACACAATAGTGTTCAAGTAGTATAAACAAAGAATCCATTACACATGAATTTATTTTCTGATGTCCGTTATGACGATGTGAAATGTTTATTAATCTTTTTCTGGCACCCTAAACACAAGTTAAATCTTACATTGGGTGCCAGAGCTCATCGAAAACACTCTGTTCCCTAGATGTAACGCTGCATAGAGTTTAGATAAAAACATATAGATATTCTTTATTTAGGTTCACCTCTGTCTGCGTTTTAGGGGATTACCGGTGGTATGCTTGTTAGTCAGAAAGTCAGAACTTACCGTCAAAGTCCACGGTGCCAGATGCGTCTGTGTCAATCTCAGCGATCATTTCGTTCAGCTGGTCAGGGGTCAGTTGTTCGTCTAGAGCGGCCAGGATTTCACGTAGGCTTGACGTTGGGATGTAGCCGTTGCCTGGAATTTATAGCATTATACCATGATTATTGAAGATAAAAGGTGAAGAGGTAAATTATACCAGCCGCACGGGTCGATCTTCAAGGTTAAGCCGTGCTTGCCAAGGTCGTTCTATGGATGGGTAACCATCATTATATACCGAGTTTCTTCCGTGCCTTGTGACATTTGTAGATCTTTGACAGTCTTTAAGGTAGTCAGTGGCTCGAAAGTCTGACAACCAGTCTTACCACGTGGTATCGTAATACCCAGAACTAACTTGGTTCTGGAGGTCAGATAGGCAGTCGCTCCATGTAAAATACTGGTATTCAGCTGCATCCGGTCAGGCTGGAAGCCGATTCCAATAAAGTTGAGAAAAGGCTAGGCAGATGAAGTGAAGATGAGAGGTGCTTTCGAAGCTAGCCTAGAAAGAGGTGGTGCAATGACTTGAACGTGTGTGTGTCGTTAGAATTTGGTTCAAGAAAATTGTAACTTTAAGGACTTAGGAGGAAACTCCGTAAGCTCTGACGTTACTCTATGACTTTTCATATTTATCTAACGTTGTCTAGACCCAGAACTCATAAACATCTGTTTAACAATTCCCTACTGCGACATCCACTTATAAAATCATCAAAGTGACATAATTTATGATACAAAGAACCTTGTATGTCTGTCCGATGACATTTGCGTGAGGCGACGATGTAAATATTGTACAACTACCCACATTAGACGATTGTTTTGACATTTGTGTATTAAGTGTGATGATTTTTGATACATTCTTTTTTTTATAAAAATGTTCGCTGTTATTTTCTTCGTTATAGATCATTTTGGATTTTAAGGATTTAGTTCTTTTATTTTGAGTGTTTATTTTATATTTACGATGATCTGTTTTGCATTTAAAAATCCTTACCACTGAAACGTGAACAACCAAATTACTTTTCAGTTACATTTTAGATTAATTATATATGGGTTAGTGTTTTGTATTTTAACATCATTAAGTCTCTGCCATCTTTAAAATATTGACAGAAATAGAAGGATGTAACAAACGTTTGGCACTAAATATATCTATTATTTATTGTGTAGTGCATGAGGACCATAGTCTTCCATTTAAAGATGAATGATTATGAGTAATGTACTATTCACTCAATATCCACCACCATTACCATTTCAGCCGAAAGACGTCCACTGCTGGACATAGGCCTCCCCCAACACCACATTGACATATGGGGGGTTTTGCCATAATCGCCACGCTTGGCAGGCGGGTTGACGATCGCAGTACGGTTGTTACAAAAGCATTGAGAACGCTGCTGCCCATTCTCTGGCAAGTCCCTTAGTCGCCTCTTACGACACCCACGGGAAGATATGGGATGGTGCTATTCCTTACGTCCGACACCATGCAGAACATGAATATAATAAACATAATTTCACTCAACTTCACTCAATATAATAAACATAATTTCACAAATGGTTTGCTACCAGCAAAACTACAAATTATTTTGGCGTTAAGTGCGATTTCCGCCTTAACATAAAATATTTGTTAGTTTTCTAGTACAAAGTAGGTGTTAGAGCTGATCAAATTGATTTCAATGTATTGAAAGGGATTTTGATGAAATGCCGGTAATCTGATCGCAATGGCGATTGGCGATTATATTCGGCCTGCGTTCGATCGAGCATAGCTTTGGCACTACTATTGGTTTGGCTATACGGAAAAGTTGATTCTGAGTTACTGTCTACTAAAACGCTACTCAAATCTTTCATCAGAGTATTCTATTTTTGTTTTATTAAAAATAATTATTGAGAGGGGTCCTCCTGGTCTATGACCAGTGTGTGTTGCCAGTGATTACATACGGGACCGAAACGTGGCCGCTCACAATGGGCCTCATCAGAAGGCTCAAAGTCACCCAAAGGGCAATGGAGGGAGCTATGCTCGGAGTTTCCTTGCGTGATCATATCAGAAATGAGGACATCCGCAAGAGAACCATGCTCGCAGAACAGATCAACAGACAGGCCGATGGGGCCGAAAAGTTCTGGAATGGCGACCGCGAACCGGGAAACGATGCGTTGGAAGGCCTCCCACTAGGTGGACCGATGACCTGGTGAAGGTTTCGGGGATCCGCTAGATGCGAGTCGCACGGGACCGGACAATGTGGCGACACTTGGGGGAGGCCTATGTCCAGCAGTGGACGTCTTTCGGCTGAAATGATGATGATTGAGAGGGAAAAACAAAAGCAGTAAAATAATAGTGTAATAATTGACACGAAATTTGATTACAGAAAAATTTAACAAGTTTGAAAAAAAACACACGATTAATGAGAATCCTTTTAAAATTAGAGTTTTTATAAAATCTAACCTCACTCAATCTTATGGTAGTGTAATCAAAGAAATAGATACTGAAGTTTTGTCAGAAACAAACAAAATAATGGATAAAGATGGAATGGGATAAGGGCAGAGGAAGACCAAAGAAACGATGGATGGACTGTGTGAAGGGTGATATGGCAAGAAAGGAGGTATCCCATGATGACAAGTAATAGAGAAGTATGGAAGAAGACTAATGGATAATAGCTAGTGAATTATTTATTTAAGGAGACATAGGCTATCATCACAGGCTTCCCTAATACAATAGTGCAGTTATAGTTATAACTAACTGTGTCCGCGACTTCGTCCGCGTAAAATTAAAAAAAAAGCTATTTAGTCTTTTTTATAATAATTTTTGATTTTTCCTAAAATAGAAGTAGCCTAATTTACTCCTTATTACATCCTATCTGCCAGTGAAAGTCCCGTCAAAATCGGTCCGGCCGTTCCAGAGATTAGCCGGAACAAACAGACAGACAGACAAAACTTGTGAAAAATGTTATTTTGTTAAATGTACCATTCATAATATACATGTAGTAAAAAGCGCTTATTTTAATATTACAAACAGACACTTCAGTTTTATTTATTTGTATAGATGTATAGATAGAAGTAGCCTATGTTACTCCTTATTACATTAGCTATCTGCCAGTGAAAGTCCTGTCAAAATCGGTCCAGCCATTCCAGAGATTAGCCGGAACAAACAGACAGACAGACAGACAGACAAAAATTGTAAAAAAAAAATATTTAGGTATCTGTAACGTATATACATTCACATGCATGTAGTAAAAAGCGGTAATTTTAATATTACAAACAGACACTTCAATTTTATTTATTTGTATGGATAGCTAAAACAAAAACGTAAACCTTAGAAAAACCTTTTGCTAATCAAAAATCTTAAACTAATAACTACAGGTATTATTTACAACTAACAAAAGAAATTTTACAAAAAGCGTCCCGTGTGAATTCGAGTAAGTGGCGATGTGCTCGAGGTGCACGGCGCGGGGTACAGCGGGGCGGGCGCGCGCTCTCGTTGCACACGACCAGCGGAGGATGGTATGTAGGATTATGATGATGTGTTGTCAGAAATGTTATCTTATTTTCGCTTATTCTACCAATTAATTTAACAAAATTATATAACGTACACTTCCATTCATCAAAAGATTTACCGACCCAGTATTTCTCTGTTATTTATATACGAATATTAATAATTTCCTGTGTCTTATTATTTCACTTTAGACCGTTCTTTGAGAAATACTGTCCTCCGCCATAATTCGGTTTTAAATATCTTTTTAATTTAATACCTTATATAAGTTTGTATGTACGTTTTGAAATAAGGGCGAGCTTAAAATGATGTGCTTTGATAAAATTAAATGACAAATTGGAATATTCTTGGAATCACCTAAGATTGAAAATGACTGATTAGTTAATAGAATCGGGGGAAACATTTTTTTGGAAGTAACAACAGTTTATTTTATTTTATTTTTTATCTAATCTAAACTAATATTATAAAGAGTAAAGATTTGATTGTTTGTTTGCATTGAAGAGGCTCCGAAACTACTAGTCCAATTTGAAAAATTCTTTCAGTGTTATATAGCCCATTTACCGAGGAAGGCTACAGGCTATATATCATCACGCTACGACCAATATAAGTGGAGCAGCAATGAAAAATGTTGCGAAAACGGGGCAAATGTGACGCAAACGAAGTTGCGCCGGGCAGCTAGTTTTTAATAAGTTTTTTTTTTTTTTATAATATATTATACTATCTATAATATAATTATTTTATTAGAATGGGAAATTAATTCTTTTAATTCAATATCAATTATTATGTCTATTTCATTAGATTGTATATCTTTATTATTTATAATATTAGCAACCTGTAACATTTGTAGTTATGACCAACATTGCCTTACATTGCCTCGCCTTTTCCCAACTATGCTGGGCCAATATTACAATGAAAATGTCACTCAAATATTAATAACAGGTAACTTAGTAACATAACGTAACGCCCGTTATCCCCGTAGGATTAGGCAGAGGTGTACCTAATTGTACACCCACATTTCGCCAGTTTTGTTTTAAGTCCATGTAATAGGGGGCAAAATTATTGCCATCAACCGGGCACAAACCGAGAGTCCGTGGCTGCTTCGGAAAAAATCCTATTTGGAAAACGCAATAACACTTTGCACGACGCGGGAATGGAACCCAGAACCTTATGCCCAGCAGTCGCCCTTGCGACCAATAGACCAACAAAGCAGTCAAAGGACCTTAGGTCCAAATATTAACATAAACCCAATTTTGGGTTAAACTCGTCGTTATACATGAGCTATACAAGGTGTTGTTTTGCAACCTCGTCAAATTCGAAGAGGTAACTATGCTAATGATTGACGACCCAAATCAATAATAAAATGGGTATGTTTTTTTTCTTAATTACGGAAATCGATAAGTGTGACCCACCCGTGTTTCAAACACGGCCCGTCTGATCCTCACCATAAAACCTCCCTTACACACTAACAAAAAATCTCAAAAGTGTATCCGATATTCTTTTATTCCCTAAACCACGTTAAAGAGGGTTATTCTGAAATACTGACAAATTATAACAACAAAAAAAGCAGTATTTTTTTTTTAATTAACTAGGTACCGTAATTTATATTGAATATTTATGTCTTTTGTGACAATATCCCGAATTTTGACGAGGATGCAAAACAACAACTTGTATTTGTGAGTATATCTTTAATTTTGTGTGTAGTAAAGAGCAAGACTAAGAACTAAAAATTATTATAGTCTCACTGCAAGGGAAAGGTCTATTCTCAGATGAAAAATACCAGATTATTTTTAAACAATGAAGCAAATATTTTGTAAATCCCTACTATTACAAATTCACGGCCACACGGTGACACTTCCAAAATCGAGACCATACATCACCAATTTTATATACATACCACAACAATTATATAAAAGTCGCAATAAATAACCATCAAACGCAACTAGTAGGTACATAAATACACGTTTTTATTACTAACACACTTGTCACGGAATCTCGGCTTTTTATCGCTTCTACATCGTATTTCTATCGTCGACAAATCGTAGGGGTTTCTGGCGTCGTTCCAAGGGTCCCGATCGACTGTTATTGCAAACAATTATCAGTGAAAACATGCATTGAACACTATAAATTGGATACACCGCAATTTATGGCTGAACTTGGTGATTTTCGAAGTGAAAAATGAGGTTATTTAATATTTAAAATTTTCATTTTTCACTAGGATTGGAACTGATTTAGTGAAATGATATTTTTCACGCTATTAAGATGTGATAAGTTTGTCTTTAGATAGTTTTGGGTTCCTTATGGTTTGTAGTAAATATCTTTTTGTGGTTTTCAATAGTGTACGCACGGCGACTAATACAAAACCAGTTTATGCGGATCTTTCATTAAACGGGGAATCCTTAGAAAGCGTGGCCATGTTATACTGGATAATTATAGTTTGATGTGTGTTCGTCAACTTAATAGCCAATATTGTATACACGGTTTAACGGAAAGGGCATGTACATGCTTAAGGGTGTGCTACAGACTATCAAACTGAACATTTTTCTCTATCGGACAAACATCGTAATAGCGAAAGAAATATCAGCAGCCCCATAAAAATTTCAATGACCCAAATGTATGGGCAGCTGATATTTTTTTCGCTATTACGATGTTTGTCCGATAGAGAAACATGTTCACTTTGTAAGTCTGTAGCACACCCCTAAGTATGTATATGTTACCGGCCAAACCCGATTTCCGGCTAAACTAGTTTGTCCGAGGCCAAACTAGAACTCATCATAACAGGATCATATAGAGCACCCCATCTAAATGGGTTAGGTTAGGTTAGAACTGTGACCATAAACGCGCGAGCCGAGCGAGCGTAGCGAGCGATGCCACATCCAAGTTGGGCGCATTGTAAATGTTTTGTTTGGGTTAGTGATAAACCAGTAAACTGTATAATACAGGTTTGACTCTGCAAATTTTTTGTTCTTTATTGAAAAGGGCTTTATGACAAAAGATCAGTTTATGTTACCGCATGTCTTTGTTTTGTTTACTCAAAAAAGGTTTCTCACAAAATCCACTGATTTTACGGCGTGTAGAGGGATTTACTTCCATCGTCAAAACATCTACGCATTCTCTCTGTAAACTTGTATTTCCTGCTGTTTCCATATTTTCCTGTTTATTCAAAAGAAATCAACGACTGTAAATCAAAAGACTTCCAAATCGAAGTCATAAAGATGCAAATATACGAAAAATAAAACAGAAAACTTTTATTTGACACAAATCTGTATTCATCTTGATGTACAAAGCATTCCGCAAATTCGATCGACCAATTTAAAGTATGTATCAAAACAGTCTTAAAACTCAAAGTGATTCGGGTGGAAATCGGGTCACATACAAGTTTATTATGAGCTTTCTATTTACAAAGTCAAAAACGTTTTGAAACAATTTCCTTACGAAACAAGTACTCGTTTCAAGCAGCGTTTTAAGTTTTAACTAGTTAAAACGAGTTAGGTCTGGTTTTTTGCAGGTGAAAGCACCAAACGGCAATCGGCTTTAATTTTTCTTAATGCTTTGTTTACCTTTTCTTGTCTCCTGTCTCCTAACGTTTGTTTATGATTTTTAGTATTTGATGAACTTTAAGTAAATATATCACTATTCGTTGTAGAAAATCAGAAAGTTGATAATCTATGTATTTTGCCCACATTTTAATGTATTAAAACTCCATCATCTGCTTAGCCTTTTCCCAAACTATCTTGAGGTCGGCTTCCAGTCTAATCCGATGCAGCTGAGTACCAGTATTTTACATGAAGCGATTGCCTATTTGACCTCCGCAACCCAGTAAATGGATAATAAGATACCCCTTGGTAAGACTGAAAGTCAGACTTTTGGCTTCTGACTACTCGTAACGACTGTCAAAGATCTACAAATGACAGCCCGGACCAATGGCTTAACGTGCTTTCCGTGGCACGGAGGAAACTCGGTATGTAATAATGGTCACCCATCCACGGACTAACTTCGGCAAGCACGGCTTAACCTTAAAGATCGACCCGTGCGGATGTTAATATTTAGCCACAAGCTCCTATAAATCTCTATGAATACTGTCGCCTAACAATAGATGCATTGTTCTTTAAAAACGTTTTTCAACAAGATCAAAAAATCAAAGCTTAAAAATGCAATAAATTGAATTCATAATACTGAGAAAACTATTCAGCTAAAATGACCTTGGTTTTCTCGTTTTAAATACTTCCTGCAATTGTTTTATTTACTGCAAAGTTATTAATGAGCTTTTTTCTAGCCAACATCAAAAAAATAATTTATTGCCTTTGCATACCAATTTATTGCATGCTTTTTTTTAAATAATCCTTTGATTATTTTTTGTTTGTGTAACACTTTTTGAAACAATCGTTTTTTTTTAAAATGATGTGTTATTTATCAGCGTTATGTAAATCACTATTACAAAGAAAAGTACAGTTTTTCTCTGAAAATACATTATTACTTTAAAAATTCTTTTAGTAGATCCGATTAGTACTATTATTTAGCCCATTTATTTGTATAATGAGTGCCACTGTCTGATTTTTTTAAAGAAAATATTTATCTTTCTTTCTTTGTTTTTTGTCAAGGTTAATTCGGTTTAATCAATCTTATTGTTTTAGTAAGATCACCCAGAATTTGAATTTGAGTAGCTCGTGGCTCTATAATAACAGCCGCACGGGTCGATCTTTAAGGTTAAGCCGTGCTTGCCGAGGTTGGTCCGTGGAAGGGTGACCATATTTACATACCGAGAAGCCGACCCCAAGATAGTTTGAGAGAAGGCTAGGCAGATGATGATGACCCAGAATTTGAAACAAAAATGCTTTTAATAAATATATCTTGATTTATACAGATGTTGTATAAAACATAATTGAATTTTATTAGAAAGATATGCTGTTTAATTAGGTCATGCCGGATATTCAAATTAACTAGCTATATCCTGCAACTTCACACATACTAATACAAACAATTCAAAAAGCTTGTAAACAAAAGTTGTAATAGGTTGAGAAAATTGCATCAAAATCTATCAAGTACACTTTACACTGAACACTCACGGTTTATAATTGAACTTACACTTATGAGATATCTTCCGTGATATTGTGATGAAATAATCACGGAAGATATATATATAGATATACATAGATAGTGACAGTACAAGTTTATCCATCAAGTAGTTTCGTCATCAGCCTATAATGTTCCCACTGCTGGGACACAGGCCTCCTCTCAACGAGAGGGAGTGGGCTTTAATCCACCACGCGGGCCCTGTGCGGGTTGGTAGATGTCGCATGTCTTCGAATTTTTAGTTCTAGTACATGCCGGTTTCCTCACGATGTTTTCCTTCCAGCGGTGAAGAAATAAATTACACAAATTAATGCGCCTGCCTGGGTTCGAACCTAAGACTTACTGTTCGTAAGTCGGGGCTGCCACCACTGGGCCACCGCTGCTCTTCAAGTAGTTTATGAGCAGATAAATAGGTGGCAGATCAACAACTTTTGAGGAGCTCGTGGCTAAATAATAACAGCCGCACGGGTCGAGCTTTAAGGTTAAGCCGTGCTTGCCGAGGTTGGTCTGTGGATGGGATAATTAGATATCGAGTTACCTCCGTGCCTCGGAAAGCACGCTAAGCCGTTGGTCCCGGCTGTCATTTGTAGATCTGTGACAGTCGTTACGAGTAGTCAGAAGCCCAAAATTCTGACATCCAGTCTTCCTAAGGGGTATCGTATTACCCAGCTACTGCATCCGGTTAGACTGGAAGCCGACCCCAAATAGTTTGGGTAAAGGAAAAAAACTACAACTTTTGGGAACCAAAAATGGGTTCGTGGCTTAGGCCCCCAGTGGTCGAAGCACCTGTGGCCGATGCCCCCCCCGTTTTGATGCTTTTTCACTTATTACAGTAAATGAGAAAAGTGTTTCACCATAAAAATTTGGGCACTTATTTACTCTGCTGCAATAAAATGTAGTCTAACAAACTATTTACCAAAGCCTTAAAGTGATAAAAAAAACTAAAACACATAAACCAGAAATAAATTAGCAAGTCAACGCGAAGAAATTTCAATTAAATTTTAATGGAGGGCTTTGAAGCTTGGCCGAGGAATTCGGCACGATAAATTAGGATAAACCCTCACGCTATTATCATTTAAGAGGGGTCGTAGAATCTTACGCTGTGAGTAACTTATTTGGAGGATTGTTGGTTTGAGCTAAGATTTATTCGAAGGGTTATGAGACCGGTCTCAATCCATTAGTTAGGTACTGATGAAATGGTTTTTGCCTAATCTGATACAAGAAATAACTAAGTTTTAAATTCGGTGAAAATCAGACATCCAGGGCCCGTGTGGGATAAGTCCCACTCCTTCTTATAGAGAGGAGGCCTGTGTCCAAGCTATGGGAACTTTCTAACTTGATAATTTATTTGTTTTACTATTTATGTACGTACACACAGTAGAAAACACAGGAAAAATAATAAAACATCGGAGTACAAAGGTACTGCTTATTTCATAAGAAATTTCTGACAACAGACCTACGAAAGGAAAATTTTAAAAGAAATGTAGACGATAGTGTATGAGAGAATGGAGAGAATAGGAGAGAAAATGTATATACATACATATAATTAAATATAAATACATTATGCAAGAATATATAAACAAATAAAAATACATATATAAAGCAGAAATGAGAGAAAAGGTAATGCCCTTTCAATCGGTTTTTGAACACCGAAATGGTCTTTAAAACACGAATGTTAGGCGGAAGTGAGTTCTACAACCTTACAGTATGAACAGAGAAGGAATAGGAGTAATAGATGGATTTATGAGGATGGGATTTAAGGATGGATACAAGGTGCGATCTACATGGTACCTACGTCACTTGGGCGTCCGTAAGAAAAACGCTTCCGCAGGTAAGAAGGATAGGACAGGTTATGTAGGATTTTGAAAAGGAGACATAGGATCCTAGTGTGATTATGTTATGCATCTAAATGCTCATCTAAGCGGAACGAGATTTTATAATAAGAACATTGCGGTTAGATAGTGTGGTCATGTGGAGAGGAAGAGTCAAAAACAACTGACAAAAGGTATTTTCGAGGCAGATGTGAATGGCAACGCCGGGAAGGGACGCTCTAGAAGGACGTACACTGACCTTAATGGTGAGGTAGTAATCGCAACCGCCGTGTGTGTACCTGATGTATGAACATGGATGAGACCAAAGGAGTATGCAAGGGACGTTCTGTGGTGTCTGCCTACCCCGCTGGAAAAAAGGTGTGATTTATGTAGTGCTAGGTACTCCACTTACCTTCTTTGTCGTATAGTCTGAAGGCTTCTTTGAGTTCTTTCTGTAGTTTCTCGTCGTCTTCTTGTAAGAAGTAGACTGCGACGCGCACGAATGAGTCGAAGTTCAGCTTCCCGCATGCTGGAAATAAAAAGGAATGGAATCTGTTATTAATATTGTAAAGAGGTAAAATTTGTTTGTGAGTTTGTATGTAAGGGGTAATCTTTGGAACTACTGATCCGATACCGAAAATTCTTGCACTATCGGAAAGCTGCATCATCCCCAAGTATCAGAAACTACATTTAAAACGTTTGTAAGGCTTATTTTATTTTCCCTTAAAATAAATATTCAAGATTCCTTTTTGAAAAAAGCACGTTTGATTGTGTTTTCAGCCTTTGAATCCACGATGCACTGTTGAGTGTACTTTTATCAAAAAAAAACGCACACTGTTAGATTTTCAAAGCTTGAAATAATCTTTTGACTTTCGATCTTTATTTTCCCGATAAATAGAAACTATGCGAACGAGAGCTGAATACTTGCTGTTCATAAATACTCAGTCATGAATATAATCATGGACCTCATAAATCTGGATTAAGATCATTGTTTTCACCAAAGATCTTGATCGAGTTCGACCATCAAACAGTTGCCACATCTGGTAAACCAATCATTTGTCAACTAATCCTCTGATTAAACCCACAGTAATACCAATAATCCCCGACTTACGAGCAGTAAGCCGTGGGTTCGAACCCAGGCAAGCGCATTACTTTATGTAATTTATTTCATCACCGCTGCTCTCAAAACGGTGAAGGAAAACATCGTTATGAAATCAGCATGTCCTAGAACCAAAAATTCGAAGACATGTGACATCTACCAACCCGCACTGGGCCCGCGTGGTGGATTACAGCCCACTCCCTCTCATAGAGAGGAGGCCTGTGTCCCCGCAGTGGGAACATTATAGGCTGATGATGATGATGAATACAATAAACTATCAATTACCGTATAGCATTCCGTTTAACGAGCCACAAACACGACACCGTCGTGGATCTTAAACCCCTAGATCGTACTTGATCCGAGCTATTATTTTGTATTATATATTATTATACGGCTTTATTGAGGTCATCAACATCTGTTTGTGCATCGGTGTCAAGGGGTATAAGTAGTTACGGGTCATTATTAAAATTACACACCGGTATTCCGGTATACCGGTAGACCGGTATGTAGGGTCGTGAGTGAGGCACGGTTGGTGTAATGGCTGAGCGATTGGTTACTGCGCTGCGAATCGCGGGTTCGATACCAGCTTGGAATAATATTTGTATGACTTACAGGTCCGGGTCTGGCTGATTGTGTATGTGACTTTAAATATTTGTAAACGCACCCACGATACAAGGGAAAGTCTTAGTGTGGAGCAACGTAAATAAAGTACATGACAGACCCTTTACATGGTGTAGGTAATTTATTTTATTACCACTACACTCAGTTAAAAAAACATAGATTAGATTAAACTGACATAAATGCTAGCACAAACGTTACATCCACCAACTTTATGGGGTTATGAGATCCCCAAATCGGGTTATTTCAGTGAATAAAACAGACTCGGCATATCTGCCCGGTCAACGGCAATAAGATATCCCCTCTTTGTCTGGTATTAAACTTAATTGGCTAAATGTATAAGTGCTACAAAACTCCATATACTCCAGTGACAGGATTATTTGAAACTAGCACTTCGCCCGCGATTGTGTTATTGATGTTACTCGGTTATGATGTAGTTTTCTATTGGTGAAAGATTTTTTTAAATCGGTCGATTAGTTTTTGAGTTACATCGTAACTAACAGACAAACAATCAAACCTTTTCTCTTCATAATAGGTATTATTATTAGTTTACATTAACGCTTGAAGTTTCATTTTGAGTTCAATACTTAAGCAAATATTGCACTTTAAAGACAAACCCGCTCGTATTAGCACCTCACATTGAAGTTAAAAGCATCTGAGGCGGTCTTTAATTACTTTTCTAATGGCTCTTCGTGACATTATCAATGTTAATCGTTATCATAGCATGTTAATTGCCCTTTGTGCAATAGACAAGACTCTTTTTTTATTACAATGTGACGTTTCGTCGCTGAAGTTCTATTTTAACACCACGTTAGTCAAAAATCGCAACTTTACAGGAGAGTGAAAAAACTGCATAATTATACCAATGGTAGGTACAATACCATTTTATAATTTCTATTCACTTCAAATTAGTTATAGACGTTGCATTTTTCTGATTGTCAGAAACTCTGATTCACTAGCAATTAGTATTTTTGATAACGTCATCAAAAATCAAAATGTCATAACCACCTAAAATTTACTTACGTGGTGATAGAACTTAAACAACGGTTTGCCAAAGCGGTGTCTTTTCATTGTGGAACCAATATAGTTTTGCATAAATATTAACTTTTTGTGTACTTACGTTTAATTAAATAGCTAAAGTCTAAAACAGTCTAATAAACTAGTACTATCTCATATAATCTGATTAAAGTTTTCAAACAAATCGTAACGTGCAGCTGTCTGTTGGACCTCAGCTAATCGATAAAAACTGGAATCAGATGCATACGCGAAAGAGTTGGATAAAAATTATAATTCTTATAATTTGGATATTGTGTGATTATTGGATATTATGTACTCTTGTCTTATTTAGGAGCTCGTGGCTAAATAATAACAGCTGATCATTAAGGTTAAGCCGTGCTTGCCGAGGTTGCCCCGTGGATGACCATAATAACATACTGAGTTTCCTCCGTGCCTTGGAAAGCGCGTTAAGCCGTTGGTCCCGGCTATCATTTGTAGATCTTCGACAGTCGTTACAAGTAGTTAGTCAGAAGCCAAAAGTCTGTCATCCAGTCTTACCAAGGGGTATCGTATTACCCAGTTATTGGGTTGTGGAGGTTAGATAGGCGGTCGCTTCATATAAAATACTGGTACTCAGCTGCATCCGGCTAGATTGGAAGCCGACCCCAAGATAGTTTGGGAAAAGGCTAGGCAGATGATGATGTACTCTTGTTTTATTTTATTGTTATCATTGCATAATGATAAGTTAGGCTCCCTCTTCAAACAGCACAGGAATGCAAAAAGTATCATGGTCGGTATAACATCATCTTCATTTCATCAGCTGCCTGGCTTTTTTTCAACTATGTTGGGGTCAGCTTCCAGTCTAACCGGATGCAGCTGAATACCAATAGTTAGGTAGGTAGTTTTTTACATAGAGCGACTGTCTATCTCACCTCCACAACCCAGTTATTACTGGGTAATATGATACCTCTTGGTAAGACTGGTTCTCAGACTTTCGGACCTTTGTGACGAGTGTCAAAGATCTACAAATGACAGCTGGGACTAACGGCTTAACGAGCGGTATAAAAATTACAGCATTCCGTATTATGTCAATTTTAGTAAATCTTGCTGGGTTAACCATTGTAAAACAGAATAAATTCAAGGGTCAACCCTACAACAAGGCATTTTAACAAACACAATATCTCTCAAGATTTACTCAAGATCTCTTGTAATCTTTTATAAGTTAGTATTTTTGGAGAAAACCGCCGCTTGACCTTGTAGAGAGGATGATCCGACTTTGTAGACTCTGTTGCCAAATAAAAAAGTATAAGGGACTACTAGTACCTTGATTCTATATTTTATTGAATTTGTGTAGCATTATCAATAACACTAGTAACGGGATATTTACCATGTTTATTATTTGTTTTGAGTTCCCGATATTTCGGCGCTGTTGAATAAACTGACTGAACTGACTATCTGGTTTTTCCGTGATTATGTCGTTTGCAACAGCGCCGAAATATCGGGAACTCAAAACAAATAATATACATAGTAAATATCCCGTTACTAGTGTTATTGATAGTGTTAGTCACCATGTCAGTTTAAAAACTTTGTGTTGCATTTCAAACAGCCTTTTTAACAAAAATATTTTAAAAGTCAAATTAGACGGAAGTCAGCGTCACAATTACAAAAGACTGTCTCCTAAAACCAACCCCCTTTCTATATATTTTGTGTGCTACAGCTGGGAGGAAGAAGTGGCGGAACGAACTTTCTAGCAATATAATACAGAATATCACACCTGTCATCCCCGAAAGGTTAGCCAGAGATGTGCCAAATTGTACACCAACATTTTACCAGTTATATTTTAAGTCCCATCTCTAAGGGAAGAGCCTATTGCTATCTACCGGACACAAATCCTGACCCCGTAGCTGTTATTCTAAACATGACTTATTTTTTATTTTTTTGGGAATGGCATCTCGCAGTTCAACATAAGAGGTTGTCGTCTGCTTAACCGGACGTGTCTGTGGTTGCCTTAAGAGTACGGCCTCCAGCCAGGGCATAAAAACTTACAAACTAAGCGACTACACGCTAAGGGCACCCCCTGTGGGGCACGAGCCTCGGCTTAGGGCGTTAAACTTGACTTAATTGTATTCTGAATATATTTATTAAAATAATTGATTGAATTTAAATGGCCTATAAATTTTGTTTATTGTATGTAATATGGATTTTAAATCCTTATATTGTAAAATAGTTTAGTTACCATAAAACAATTTTGTGGGGCATAGTTTTTAAATGAAAGTTTGTATTAAACTTGTTTAGTAAATACTTAAATAAATAATAAGACCTAATGTATCACCAAAAATTACACAAATAAATACTTTGACTTTGTTACTGAGAAATTCTTGATTGCCTAATAACTATATTCCCGACCCGGGAATCGAACCCCGGACCTTATGCCCAGCAGTCGCGGTTGCGACGAACAGACCAACTAGGCAGTCCAAGTCAATAAAATACATGATATAACTGGTGAAATGTGGATGTTCTTTCTTAACTTAGGCTCTTTGAGGAAAACACAGATAAGGACTTCAAAAAAAAACCGCTCGTACCATTATTTATAAAAACGAGCAAAAAAACACAAGCGAGCCCCATTAAATATTTATTTTTCTAGATTCTGTTTTTAGTATTTGTTGTTATAGCGGCAACAGAAATACATAGGTAATTTATAGAAATTTCAACTGGCTAACTATCATAGTTCATGAGAATGTATCTCTTGAACTATGATAGTTAGCCAGTTGAAATTGGTGACAGACGGATGGACGGACGGACAGCGAAGTCTCTGTCATAGGTTCCCGTTTGAGCATTTGGGTACGGAACCCTAAAAAAGTAGGAGGCTATTATATCCGGCGCGTATCTTTTTTGTTTCTATCCACAATTTTGTACGCATTCTTGCCACGCTAAACTATGTCGTATACGCAGCACCTGACATCTATTTCCGTCTAGCACATGGCGTCTTCTAATTGAAGACACCATCTTGTCCCGTAGCAAATTGCCGTGACTTCCTAATTTACGCCAGCGACAGTTGACGGGCAAATTCGGGAAAGTAACCTCGTTAGACTGTTGTGTGTTTTGAGAGTCGGTTGAGGAGAAAATTTTGTTTGCAGAAACGTTTTGGTAGATAGAGTTTACTGCATTTGAAGAAATGCATAGACTGTCAACACATAATTTTGCTTTTATTGCATTCATGTGTATACAAGAAACGTATTGGTAGATAGAATTTCTTGCATATGAAGAAATACATAAACTGTGAATACGTATATTTTTTTTTAAACTCAAACTATTGCATTCATGTGTATAGGTACATTTAGTTGTTACATATTATATATAAGTAAGTTCTAACATGAAACCCGGTTAGGGCACGGCAACATAAAGGTAGATTGGACAAAACAAGCATCCAGTTAGTAGGTATACTTGATTGCAAGTTTGTTAAACAAATATAATTATCATCGGAAATATTACTAGTATGTAGGTTTACGTAGTTATTTTAATAAATATCATGAGGTTATACAATTTAAATAATTTAAGATCGATTTTAGAGCTCAACTAATTATTTTAGCTTTTTAGGGGAGGGGCTAACTGTATACATTCGCATTTCACAATTTAAATAAAATCTCGTAAAGTAAGGATAAGCTCGAAAAACACTTTGCTAGTCGTACACGGGTCAATCAGGAACTCTAGTTTTAACAATAATTACTAAAATAATAAATTTTATGTTTTAGCTTTAGTTCTGTTCTACACTGGATTTTAAATATTTTTATAACCAACTTGTTTGCAAATTACACTGGAGGCCAAAACAAAATTATTTTCAAAAATAAATATTATAAAAATGAAAAACTGCGCACTTGCACCACACTAAAGAATTTGTCAAAAAAATAACGTGGTCAATAAACTCAAACAATTACACCAAATTGTTTATTAAAATCAACACGTTTGGAGTGATGACATGTTATGAACTTGCGATAATTCTCCGGAATTAAAGTGTGCTTTATGTCGTACACTGCAGTGCAGAAATACGGACGATTGTCAGCAGGAAATAAAAATGTCAACGTGCTGTGTAATCTGTTCGCTCTCTTTGAAGGAAAACAGAACTATTTTCTGGACTTATCGTCGCCAGCACATAAACTTCGCTCTTTAGACGCGTTGAGGTGAGATTAACTGGGGTTATTTCTGTTAAAATCATTGTAGACGCTGTTTTATGTAAGTCTTGTTAAAATAAACTGATCCCCGAGTTTAAATTGATGGTGAAATTGTTGTTTGCAGTTTTACTCCTCTGCCGCAGTCTATGGTTAGATTGCGATGTAAGTACTGTCGCGTTGGTAGATGACCCGCTAGAACTGCTACACATGACGCTCACGAACCATTCCATGCGCTCCACCACCTTCTTCTGCGATATGACGTCCTCTCAGAAGTATACTACTGCCTCCCATGCCCCCCTGCTGTCGACCATGGCCCTGGCCACGGCTTTTAGGGAGGGGTCTGTCTCGATTACATTGCCATCCATCCTAATCTAATCACTTTCAAGGTCATCGAGCTGAGAGTTTATAGTCCACTTCCGACACTCGGTGTCCACTCCTAGACCCATAATTCTTTTAACTCTTTAGAAAAAACAGTAGAACTAACCTTCAGCATCCTCGCTGTCCAGCATTTGGTCAAGTTCAAGGTCATCGTAGTTGTGTACCATCGTGTTGAGTATCGTCCTGACCTTCTCTTTCTCGATGCGCCCTTGCTTCTCTGAGTCGAACATGCTGAACGCGCGCCTCAGCACTGTTGATCAAAAAGAAGGAATTAAACTATGTTTTAAGCTTTCACGGTTTATAACTAAACTTGCTCTGTCACTTACGGGATATCTTCCGTGATTATCAATTATTGTGTGCGTCTGATGATTCGATGTTTTTGCAAGCGCCATAATCGCTGAATGAAACGGGAGCAAGCGCCATGATCGTAGGATGACAGGGCTGCAAGCGCCATGATCGTGGGATGACAGGGCTGCAAGCGCCATGAGTGCGGGATGACTGTCCTGTCAACCCGTTGAAATATCGGGAGTGGGAGGGACCAATGCAAGTCTTTCTTAGCAGGATCATGATGATGATGATGGGTTAGGTGGAGATAAGTCTGCTCCTAATTATTTATTTACCATCTACCTGCATGCTCTAGTCATCCCGGGATCATGGCGCTTGCAAAAGCATCGGAATATCGGGAGCTCACAATATTTGTAAATCACGGAAGATATCCCGAAATTGAAGTGTAAGTTTGAGGAAGTATTACTATTAGGACTATAACTCATTCATTATTTTGAAGTATTTGCTACTTTTATAGTAATAGAGCGTACAATCATTAATACATCAGAAATTCTTATAATGAAATAAAAAATACTTTGTTAAATTGCTATTTGCTCTATTTTTAGTTTTTTATTTTTTATAATTCTCTTGTCGATACAAAAAGAGAACCTCTGACAAATAAAGAGAAATTGAAACAGTTTGTTTTCAAAGGGAACACCCAAAATAACCAAAATTAGTTATTGATTTCACCCCTTAAAAGTTAAGCGACAAAAGTTTCAGTACTGAAAGCTTCTAAATTTCAAGCGCTTTGTGAAAATTCGATCGATCCTTTTGCGTCAAAGGAAACGGTATTGATAGCAAAAAGGTTTTAAGTGCCGAAACTAAGTAAGCGAGACTAAGTACCTATTTTGCAGAAACTGTTTGACAAGAGCTGGTGGCTAGATTGTAACAGAAACTCGGGTCGATCTTTAGGTTAAGCACTTGCCTAAGTTGATCCGTGGATGGGAGACCACCCATTGCGTACCGAGTTTCATCCGTGCCACGAAAAACAAGCTAAGCCGTTGGTCCCGGCTGACATTTGTAGTTCTTTGATAGTCGTTACAGGTAGTCAGTAGTGGACTGAAAGTCGGACCATCAGTCTGACCAAGGGGTATCGTATTACCCAGACCTAACTGGTTTGTGAAGGTCAGATAGGTAGTCGCTCCATGTAAACTACTGGTATTCAGCTGCATCTGGTAAGGCTGGAAGCCGACCCCAACAAAGTTGGGTAAAGGCTAGGCAGATGATAATTGCGAAATCTGTTTTTGGTTTATATTAAGGTAACAAAACGAGATTCGCTTTTCTTTGAAAAACAATTTTGTGACAGAATATTGCTTTTAATCTTGACTGTAGCAAAGAGCGTAGTAAAACATCTTTTATTAGAGACATTTTAAAATAATTTTTTTATAGTAACACAATTGAAAAATGTTGAGAATTAAAATCCAAAGTAAGTATTCCGCCAGTTGTGGCTTAAAACGTTTTACGAACCTAACCCCGAACCCGGCTTTGGCATTGAAAAGCCGAAACAATTTGCGAAATATTTTTTGGTTACACTGTTGGCCGTAAAAATCAATAAACTAGGACAAAGTGGATAATTTTTAGAACTTAAAGTGACCTAGCGCTGTAATACTGTGAATTTGGGCCCCATATGGAATAGAACATGTTTGTTATTCATTCATAACAAGCAGCTTTATACATTCAGCTCAAGCAATTCTAAAAATAAATAAAACATTCCATGTGGAAAACATTGATGACGATGACTCAAAAATAAAAACCGTCAACCCTTTTGACAGTTTTGATTTAAACAAGTTTAAGAATATAGATATTAAACTATCATTTCTTACCACAACTAATTCAATTCATCAACGCTAATGTGACACAAATATTACTCCGACGACTGGAAGCAACTTTATTTACCAAAATATATTAGCATTTCACTTAATTTTGTTGAAATACGATATATTGGATCATTTGAAAAAACATTTATGGAAAAAAAACATTTTGACGCAAGATGGATAGAGTTTGTACTACCGCGGACAAGGGTTCCACTTTTCACTCTAATGTGTGTATGTATGTCTGAATAATAAGGTTGAAAAGTGGACAACAATCGTTTTCCGTTATGGTAGGTACTTTATAGTGGCCACCAGTGTACAGTGAATGAGTTATGTCAAGAGGGGATTAAAATTGATTGCTTGCGGTTCCAAAAATCTAGTTTACATGTTGATAAAACTGAATTGTTAGTTAACAAAATACTGACTAAAAACTGTAGGGTTTATCCTGCCGAATAATCGTTATTGAGGGGTATGTTAGGCATATTTCTGGATTCAACAAAAGCACTGGATTTTGATTTATTTTTCAAACATTTTCATGAACCTACTGCCCAAGCATATGTGACGTAGACAGTTAGTTTAAAATAAAATAATATCCTCCTAGATCTGATTGAAAGTGAAGGTCAGATAGGCAGTCGCTCAATGTAAAATACTGCGGTATACAGCTGCATCCGGTTAGACTGGAAGCCGTACTCAACATAGTTGGGAAAAGGCTAGGCAGATGATGATAATCATCATAAATTACATCTGTTGAAGAATTAGTCAAATTAATATTATTTTCACTTTATTTTTGGCACTTTGATCAGAATCAAAATTATTTGTTTCTAAATAATGATAAAGATTATTTAAACTTAAACCCATCACGTATCACTCAATAACACCACTTCAAAAACAACCCTAAACAAACTTCTCATCTTTCACGTTTACGTAAAACAAGTTCATCAACGATACGCGTAAAGTTATCATCATTAACGAGTTTACAACCCCTAATGCGCCACCTCTGGCCGTACCCTTATCAAACCTTTGGCAATCAAGTGTCGATCAGGGGTCACAAACTGATGGCGGCGACTGACTTGGTTTATGATATAAACAAGTTAATATAGGTTTGAGCGATGAAGTGGTGGTCAATTCAATTAAATACTACAATTTAAAATATTTTTTGTGCCAATACAATTCAAAGTAAGTTCACTCTTGCTAAGGTCAGTTAGTAAATAAGTGAGAAAAGTTCGCTGAAGTAACTATAGAGCTGTTTTTGAATTATTTACAGCTGTTCTTTGCTATTTCAGACAGCAAAACATAACAACTTTGACTGGCTTAACAGAAATTGAGCGTGAGGATGTCCACACGCCATCAGCATCAATATAATCAAACTTTTCTCATTAAAAAAACAAGTTGAAGTGTGAAAAATGCCTTTTTGACAATAGAAAACAAACTTTTAAAATACACATAAAAGTGGAAAATATCGTTATTTTCGAAAGACGTTGATTTTTTTTGTCGATCGGCCCAATAATTATGGAGAAATCGGTATAAATTTAAAAAATATGAAATATGTACTCGAATATAAAAACTCCTTCCTTTTGAAGTCAGTGATTTTTTTTCTGCTCAAACAAGTTTATAAGACGTACGTTATAAGAAAACTCAAAAGACCTCTAAATAACTTCGTCTGCGTTTGTGTGCGTCAGTCACATTTTTCAGAAAAGAATCTTTCTTATTATAGGCCGGATATAAAAACGTTAAAGTAAGACCTGGTTTAGCTCGAGTCATAACTCTTCCATTTTTCGCTCTACGGTAAACGGAAAATAAATCTTTGACATCATTTCATCTGGGACTATATTCCCGTAGCTTCGTTCACATAAGACTAGAACTTGTGACATTTTGCTGACATAGTTATCAGCAATTATTCAGCAGATTGCGCTAACTACGACGAGACGGTTGGCGCTGTGGTTGAGCAATCGACTGCTGCGCTGAGTGTCGCGGGTTCGATCCCCGCACGAAACAATTATTTGTATGGCCTACAGATAGTTGTTCCGGGTCTGGCTATTAGTGTATGTTAGTTTAAATGTTTGTAAACGCATCCACAATACAGGAGAAATTCCTAGTGTGGGGCAACGTTAGTAAAGAAAAAAAAAAACTTTGTGATTTTAACGGACTCCCAAAGCCTTTTGGGAGTCCGTTAAAATGAGATGATCTTTGAGTAAGACCCTCATAGAAAAAGCCTTCGTTTTTTAACGTAGAATATTGGATTCCTAATACGACAACCCCCACTAATACTTTGCACGACGTGGAAGCCCGGACTTGGACCTAGAAGGATATACCAGGACCACATCAACAGTAATAAACTTTCAAGACAAAAACCTAAACAATATAAGAACACGTCTTGCATTAAAAATGCCGTTGTACCAACATAATCACAAGGCAATTAAGCGCTGCAGCAAAACTAATAGCTGTACGCTGTGCGCTGCATATCAAGAACAAAATAGCGCTGAAGTCAACATTAAGCTGTCTATTCCGTAGGCGATAAATGTTGGCAATATAAGCCTGTTTAATGGTGCTGTGCTAAACACAGGATTATGTTCAGTTACTTATTTTAACTTGTTGACAGAAAACGTCTGAATAGAGACCGTTGCATGGTGTACAAGAGTTATCAATATCTTTCTCCTGCCCTTGTCCCAATTATTTGTGTTCAGCACAGCATGTATTTTCTTCCTTATTGCTCATCACGATCTCATCATACACGTTTTTGATAGCCATAGCCATCCCTCACACAGTCCATCCATCGTTTTTTTAGTCTTCTAATCTTATAGCCATCAACATTCATTCTAAAAACATTCCTCACTTAGATCTCCACATGAAATGGTACAAAATAAATCCATCCTCTCACTCTGTGTGGTGTCGGACGTACTCTGTATGGTGTCGGACGTAAAGAATAGCACCATCCCATATCTTCCCGTGGATGTCGTAAGAGGCGACTAAGGGATTTGCCAGAGAATGGGCAGCAGCGTTCTCTGTGCTTTTGTAACAACCGTACTGCGATCGCCAACCCGCCTGCTAGGCGTGGCGATTATGGCAACGCCCCCCCTTCTAGGGTGAGGCCTATGTCCAGCGGTGGACGTCTTTCGCGCTGAAACGATGACGATGAAATCCATCCTAAAGTGGAAAACAAAACACTACTCCTGAAAATACGAGTACGTTAAACTTCATCCATTTATTTCCCGAATGGTTGGATAATTATATCCAGAAGGGCGAATATCACAACATACACGTATAGATAAACTCACGCCTTTTTCTTATGAGGGTGGGCAGAAACCACAGAATACCTGCTGTGATCCTTACATACTCCTTATGCCTCATCATAATCTGCCTAGCCTTTTCCCAAACTATCTTGGGGTCAGATAGGCAGTCGCTTCATTTAAAATACTGGTACTAAGCTAAAAAATAAAAAATATTTTAATCCACATACAACCCGACACTGAAAAAATAATATAGTAGTTTATAACACAAAGTATTTTATTCAAAGGACAATTCTATATGAAACTTTACTCCGTGTAAAATGAAGCTGTAAAGATATTAAAAAGCGGTGTTACTTTTAGAACCGAAAAAAAAAAAAAAACTTCAGTACTTATTTAAATGGTTGCCATCATAAGTATGTATAATGGGAACATTTTCAACCCCGATCTGGATGCAAAAGTTCAGAAAACTCTTAAAGAAGATCCGAGATAGTAAAAAATTTTACAAGTTTATATTATTTTTCAGACAAAAAGTTCATCCCTTCTTTATTTGGATTCTTTGTTACGTGCAAGCTGACGTCGGAACGCGATTCAATATAAAAATATAAGTGTACGAAGTAAAATATGTAGCAGATAGCTCAAAATAAACCTTATTTGGCACGTAGTCTGACTTGGACATATTCCTGTATCTGGTACTTTTACTTTGCCAGTCATATCATCATTTCAGCCCAAAAGACGTCCACTGCTGGACATAGACCTCCCCAAGTGTCGCCACATTGACATTTTGGGGAGTTTTGCCATAATCGCCACGCTTGGCAGGCGGGTTGGCGATCGCAGTACGGTTGTTACAAAAGCACAGAGAACGCTGCTGCCCATTCTCTGGCAAATCCCTTAGTCGCCTCACACGACACCCACGGGAAGATATGGGATGGTGCTATTCTTTACGTCCGACACCATACAGAGCTGTCCGATACCATACAGAACCAGTCATATGCCTTTTCCCAATTATGTTGGGGTCGGCTTCCACTATAACCGGATGCAGCTGAATACCAGTATGTTATATCGAGCCACTGCCTATCTGATCTCCACAATCTAGTTACTAGGTAATCCGTTTCTGCTTGCTAGGACAGGTTGCCAGCTTTTTTGGCTACTCGTAACGACTCAACGACGTCAAATGTTAGTCAGGATCAACGTTTGCTTTCCGAGGCCTGGAGAGGACTCGGTATGTAATAAATAGATGATCACATATCCACGGACCAACCTCAGCAAGCACTGCTTTACCGAGATCGACACTTGTGGTTCGTATTTGGCTACGAGCTCCTCATTTTTAGTTTGACAGTGACGGGAATATTCTAATATCCTTAGCGGAAGTACGTGGTCAGTAGGATTATACATTTCAGCTTACAACAAATTATTGGTAACAAGCTTTACTTCCTCAAAATAACTCCCTAAATATAACCTTAAACTTGAGAAAACGATTTAGGAGACCGAAATGAACATAAAAAACCTTCCTACTTAAAAAGAGTTTAAAAAACTTCAAGATGATGGAAAATGCGTCTAATAAATAGAGTGGTCCCTTTTCTTTCATTGAAAGATAAAATATGTCACTTTCTTGGTGATCTTTTCTATCATGAGAACAATGCTGCGTCGTTGAATGGGACAATATCTTTGCAAGCCTTTTCAAAATGACAGCTGTGTTCAACAATGTCGGATTAAAATCCACATCTTTAGAATGTTAAATTGAAATACCTCTTTGTCCATTGTGAAGAACAATCTGTGGATTTAAGGGCGGTGCAGTTAGTTGCTAATTTGAATCTCTTTTATGTATTGTTTTTTGTATATCTTTTTCAACCCTCCAAGTTGTATTTCGATACCCAAAGGTTCAGGTCTTCAAGTCCATTTTACTAGGCAGATGTGACTGGTAACGCCGGTAGGAGACGCCCTAGACGGACATACACTGACCTTATGGTGAGGCTCTTCAAAAAGGTCACGTACGGAGTACTCGAACCCGGCGTTCATGTGTCCCCAGATATATTAAAGTGTACGAGTCATAAGGAGTATGAGGAGCTCGTGGCTAAATAATAACAGCCGCACGTGTCGATCTTTAAAGTAAAACCGTACTTGCCGAGGTTTTTTCCGTGGCTATACACGGAGAAAACCTCGGCAAGCACGGCTATGGTTGATTACATACCGAGTTTCCTCCGTGCCCCGGAAAGCTCGTTAAGCCGTTGGTCCCGGCTGTCATTTGTAGATCTTTGACAGTCGTTACGAGTAGTCAGTAGCCAAAAGCCTGGCACCCAGTTTTACCAAGGGGTATCGTATTACCCAAATCGTATTGCTCTGTGTGGTGTCGTAAGAAGCGACTAAGGGATTTGCCAGAGAATGGGCAGCAGCTTTCTCTGTGTTTTTGTAACAACCGTACTGCAATCGCCAACCCGCCTGCCAAGCGTGGCGATTATGGCAAAACCCCCCAAAATATCAATGTGACACTTGGGGGAGGCCTATATCCAGCAGTGGATGTCTTTTGGGCTGAAAAGATGATAATGATGATCGTATTACCCATTTACTGTGTTGTTGAGGTCAGATAGGCAGTCGCTTCATTTAAAATACTGGTACTAAGCTGTATCCGGTTAGACTGGAAGCCAATTCCAGTCTAACCGGATACAGCTTAGTACCTTCTTTACGTCCGACACCACACAGAGCAATACGATTTGGGTAATACGATACCCCTTGGTAAAACTGGGTGCCAGGCTTTTGGCTACTGACTACTCGTAACGACTGTCAAAGATCTACAAATGACAGCCGGGACCAACGGCTTAACGAGCTTTCCGGGGCACGGAGGAAACTCGGTATGTAATCAACCATAGCCGTGCTTGCCGAGGTTTTCTCCGTGTATAGCCACGGAAAAAACCTCGGCAAGTACGGTTTTACTTTAAAGATCGACACGTGCGGCTGTTATTATTTAGCCACGAGCTCCTCATACTCCTTATGACTCGTACACGTTAATATATCTGGGGACACATGAACGCCGGGTTCGAGTACTCCGTACGTGACCTTTTTGAAGAGCCTCACCATAAGGTCAGTGTATGTCCGTCTAGGGCGTCTCCTCCCGGCGTTGCCACTCACATCTGCCTAGTAAAATGGGCTTGAAGACCTTTGGGTATTGAAATACAACTTTGGAGGGTTGAAAAAAATATATACAAAAAAAAAAAGAGATTCAAATAAGCAACTATCTGCACCGCCCTTAAATCCACAGATTATTCTTCACAATGAACAAAGAGGTATTTCAATTTAACATTCTAAAGATGTGGATTTTAATCCAACATTGTTGAACACAGCTGTCATTTTGAAAAGGCTTGCAAAGATATTGTCCCATTCAACGACGCATCATTGTTCTCATGATAGAAAAGATCACCAAGAAAGTGACATCTTTTTCTTTCAATGAAAGAAAAGGGACCACTCTATTTATTAGACGCATTTTCCATCATCTTGAAGTTTTTTAAACTCTTTCTAAGAAGCAAGGTTTTTTATGTTCATTTCGGTCTCCTAAATCGTTTTCTCAAGTTTAAGGTTATATTTAGGGAGTTATTTTGAGGAAGTAAAGCTTGTTACCAATAATTTGTTGTAAGCTGAAATGTATAATCCTACTGACCACGTACTTCCGCTAAGGATATTAGAATATTCCCGTCACTGTCAAACTAAAAATGAGGAGCTCGTAGCCAAATACGAACCACAAGTGTCGATCTCGGTAAAGCAGTGCTTGCTGAGGTTGGTCCGTGGATATGTGATCATCTATTATATACCAAGTCCTCTCCAGGCCTCGGAAAGCAAACGTAGGTCCTAAAATTTGACGTCTTTGACAGTCGCTAAGAGTAGCCAAAAAGGCTGACAACCAAGTCAGCAAGCAGAAACGTATTACCTAGTAACTAGATTGTGGAGATCAGATAGGCAGTGGCTCGATGTAACATACTGGTATTCAGCTGCATCCGGTTATAGTGGAAGCCGACCCCAACATAATTGGGAAAAGGCATATGACTGGCTCTGTATGGTATCGGACGGCTCTGTATGGTGTCGGACGTAAAGAATAGCACCATCCCATATCTTCCCGTGGGTGTCGTGTGAGGCGACTAAGGGATTTGCCAGAGAATGGGCAGCAGCGTTCTGCGTGCTTTTGTAACAACCTTACTGCGATCGCCAACCCGCCTGCCAAGCGTGGCATGGCAAAACCCCCCAAAATGTCAATGTGGCGACACTTGGGGGAGGTCTATGTCCAGCAGTGGACGTCTTTTGGGCTGAAATGATGATGATAATATGACTGGCAAAGTAAAAGTACCAGATACAGGAATATGTCCAAGTCAGACTACGTGCCAAATAAGATTTATTTTGAGCTATCTGCTACATATTTTACTTCGTACACTTATATTTTTATATTGAATCGCGTTCCGACGTCAGCTTGCACGTAACAAAGAATCCAAATAAAGAAGGGATGAACTTTTTGTCCGAAAAATAATATAAACTTGCAAAAGTTTATAATATCTCGGATCATCTTCAAGAGTTTTCTGAACTTTTGTATCCAGATCGGGGTAGAAAATGTTCCCATTATACATACGTATAATAGCAACAATTAAAATAAGTACTGAAGTTTTTTTTTCTTTTTATTTTCGGTTCTAAAAGTAACACCGCTTTTTAATATCTTTACAGCTTCATTTTACACGGAGTAAAGTTTCATATAGAATTGTCCTTTAAATAAAATACTTTGTATTATAAATTACTATATTATTTTTTCAGTGTCGGGTTGTATGTGGATTATTTTTTTTTATTTTTTCATAATTTATCTGTGCACGTCATATTCTTAGCTAGGCTGCATGTATGGTTTACATAGCCTACAAAATAATTCACAAAATGGCGCCGAGAGCAGTAGGCGGCTTTGCAATTTACCTCCAACCTTCAGCTTTGCATTTTATGCTCCCCGAGAAATGAAATTTCAATTTAGATGGAATATTTTTATGGCAGTATCTTTGTATGCTGCTTCTGATACAACATTTTTCCGTTCTTCCTTTCACTTATAAGCTCCCCGTATTATTATTATACTCTTTGCTTAAAAGGAAGGGTAAGAATATTTTAAGCACCGTGGTTTAAACAAATGATAATATGAATTTTATAAAGAGAAGATAGAGAATACCCTTCTTATGGCTGGTAGGTATGGCGAAAATAACATAAAAAAGTTGAAAGATACTTACTGATGATTTGTCCATCATCTCTTTGATCTTTTCTTCGGCTCTGTAATGTATTACATACATTAACTTCTATTAACAAAATACTAAACTAAAAAAATCTACTAAAAAGAAATTAACGACACAATTCAATAATACCAAAGAAAAAAGGACTTGAAATAAAAAAATTAACACACACCATTTTGGAATTATTAAATGTCAATTGGAACAATTCAAAAATAAGCGGGCTCTAGCCAAGGCGCGCGCGGCGTTTACACTAAACTGGCCGTTTAGAAACACGTTTGAAATTTAAACGAGGTGTTACGGGCACAATGCTTGTACGGGACAATTTTACTTGGTCGACGTGGTCTTGTAGCGGCGGCCGAGAACGTATTTTAGGTACAATATTTTTATTATAAAGATTTTTTTTAGTATCTAGTATTTTTACACGAACACATTTTTATTGTCAAATTATGACACTTACATGTCATTCTAGCTACAATTTAAAAAACATGTAAAAGTTTTTTTTTTCTTTAAATTTCGACAGCAACTCTTAAAATGTTAAAAATCCTCCTAAAACCCTAATCACAGCAAACTACCTAAGCTTAAAATATAATTTGCACCTAATACCATAAGAGCGAAATAGGATTACTCGAAGGTAATCGCATTTGCTACTCTCATTTCACAGTTGCAAACAGAGTGTGAACACCGCCATTTAGACAGAATTTCCCTAGATGTTTAAATTCTATAGGTACTTTCCGACTCCCGTTTTCACGCCAAGTAAATTGAAAATCTGAACGGGGACTACAATTTTAATACGGTTGGCTTGTTATTTTGTAACTGGATGATGAAATAGAGTTTGTTTCTTGTCGATCGGAAAGTAAAGACGAAAGGTACGTTTTTGTTTTCTTTGGATTAAGGTGTTATTTTTTTTTTAAATAGCAGTTACAGTATAGTCTATTTACAGTCCAGTGCTGTGACGTAATCTAAACAGGTATTATAAAGAGAAAAGATTTGCTTGTTTGTTTGTCACGATTTAACTCAAAAACTACTCTACCGATTTTAAAAACTCTTTCATCATTAGAAAGCTACATCTTTACCGAGTAACATAGTATTATATGTCGGAGTCGGAGTCATTATTACGGATACAAGACTGACTATGGATCGAAAGCGCGCCAAAGGTCAAGCGACCTACTTACCAGTCTACCCACACCTAAGCGCGCTTACTACAGAGTCGTGATGTTTCGAGCTCCCAGCGAGGCGGACAGTCTGAGTCTGACCACCGCGGAGTCGAGACGTCCCGAAACTGTAACCCGATTCATGGTGCCTAGTGTTATTGTGTTGGATTGTAATTTCAAGTAATTTGTTAGTTCGATAAAAGTAGTGTACAGTGTGTGTGTGTTTTCATTGCACGAAACCCATGTTCTGCCCACATGATGAACAAGTCTAACGGAATAAAAATCATCAGACTGCGACATCAGAAGTGCGATCAAATCGTGCTAATGCAATCACACGCGAGAACAGTGACAATAACAATCAGTGACGGTTACTTTTTGAAATGCAAAACGAATAATTGCACTCGCGATACGAACTTAAACTCAGCCAGTGAATAGCAAGCTAGTGTTGGCGGTTAGTGTTTTTGTTAAGTGTGTTAGCGGATTTTGATCCTGACAAAACTTAACATATCATCACGCTTGTAATCTCTGAAGGGTTAGGCAGAGTGTACCTAATAGAATACCCACATTTCACAGAGTGCGATGCGCGCTAGTAATGCGTCATCCATCGCTGACTTGTTTTGTGTAAAATCTGGTTCTTCTAACCTAACAGACAGATGTGTTGCTGGGGAGTTTGTTCCGCCACTTCTTCTTCCCAGCTAAAACACTTAGGAAGTGGCGAAGGGCGGGCGTTTTTGGGGGACTGTCTTTTGTAATTTTGACGTTGAAAAAGTGCTGATTATCAGCCTAATTTGAATGAATGACTTTTGATTTTTTCGTGTTGTGAGTGCAGTGGAAGGAATCCAGCTTGTTTGGACGTTAAGCAAGGCGTTGAAGGGCTCCGCATCTACATAGTGTAACATAGTGTAACGCAGTGTGACGCAGTGTAACATAGTGTGACAGTGCTGTGGCATAGTGTGGCAGTGCTGTGACATAGTGTGCCGCGGCGCACTGGTGTACTGTGGTCATTAGTTGATGTGCCTCGGAAAACGAAGGTGATTTTCCATCTACGGTGTACCTCCAAAATGTACTACCGAATTTCTAGATGTACCTTGAACACAAATGTTTGCGAAACACTGAGAACCTATCCAGGTTTGACGTGGTACCAGTTTAAATAAATGTTCAAGGCCAGATTCGTGTGCGCCGTATCTTTTACGACCCTCATTAACCTGAGTAGTGACAAACCAAAGGGGAACCCCTAAAGATAATGCGCACTGACCATGACGAAGGAAAGAAAAACGTCACAAGTGTTCATCGCTACCGCAAATCAAGTGCCATGCTTGCGGACCAGGGAGAAACCAGGACTCAACGAAGCGGATTGTCGCACGAAGAAGCCGCTGCCTGTGCCGGCTGCTACGGGCATCGGGCAAGCGACAAAGGGCCGCGAAGGCCTTGCTGTGCGTCACAAGTGTCATGCCGGTTCACGTAGCCGTCCGGCGTACGTGTGTCGGTGGCAGCATGCAGTGGTTGCAGTGTACAGCGGGCCTGCCGACGGCGACGGGGCGCCGAACATGCGGTGCCGAGCCGCGTCGATGTCTACGTCGTACAAGCAACATCGCGGGCACGTTGCAACACAGGGGTGAGTTGTTACGGTTTACTTATTATTCTGATTCTGAATACTCGTTGATGAAAGAAAGTTTTCCATCGAAATTTAATGGCAAACTTGTTAGTCATGTTGTTGCTAAGACTGGTATAGTTCTGACGCGAGTATTCAGTACAGAACAGATTTTATGTTGTGTAGTGATTAACGATTTCCCTATCGAAACTTTGTTGCAATGTTTGCCTGATAATTATTTACAAAGTGACGTCATGTTAGGTGGCGAGATTTTAAATTGGTGTTTTGTTGCAAACATGACGGCAAGGGAGTTTTCGTTAGCGAAAATCTTTTGTGTACGTTCGGTGAGGCATAATAGTGGTAACAAGTTTCAATCGGTATTTAACTTTTATCGCAACGAATGTAACTGGCAATGAGTAGCCAAAACTTAATTGCTAAGTTCAGGCGTCTTTCACCGTCATATTCAACGCAATGGTATGTCTAAATGCGTACCGTATTTAGCTCGTGTTCTCCAATGGTCGGTAAACAGTAATTTCCGCGACTCTTATCGTTCACCTTGGTGCTGAAAAGACTACTGAAAAGCTTTTCGATTATAATTAGTTCCCGGGAAATTCTCAGTTTGTTTGAAATTCGTAAATAGCTGCGTTACGTGCTAAGTAGCGAAGTCTCACTCCGGTAAAGTACAAGCCGAATTGCACCCGGTACCTAAGGTGACGAGCCGGTGGTACACGTTTCCTATAGACGCGACGGGTTAGCTTAGCTCAACATGACAAGTGTGCCGAGTAGGCGAAACGATGGCAAAATTAAACGTTTTGCGATTGGTGATTTTGTTAAAGATTAAAGGTCTGTTTAGAGTGATTGAGGTTTTAGACGGTTATCCTTAACACGGAAAGCTTTAAATTCTAAGCGTACCTACAGATACGCACGCGGTAGGCTAAGGAAGATGCCAGCGGGTCACGTACCAGTCGAAGTACTAGAGGGGGATCGCTACACATTGAGATCATTAAGTTCTAAACGTACTTACAAGTATGCACATGATGGGTTAAGGAGAATGCCCGAGGGCCAAGTACCGTTTGAAGTTAATGATTTAGAGTTGAGAGATAGTGTGGAATCTTGGTTCGGATGGTCAGACCGTACCAGTAGCCATTTCGTAGCCGTAGTCCGTTAGAAGTCGGTGTCTGCTTATAGTAGTCCGTGGATGCGCGGTGCGCGGGTGGCTCTGGCGGAGGTCGGGTCTTGTAGAGACCATAGAGTCATGCATGTGGGACTCGGCGTTCTTGAGGAACGTAGTAAAACAAACAGAGGTTTGTTGGGGGCCTGAGTGTTGCCCATAGGCCACGGATGAGATTCCTGCTTTATGTGGTAATTAGATGGATGAAGAGGTACTTGGTTGCTCTTGCATTTTAATTGACCTAATTGTTTGTTGGATCTAATTTTAGTTTTGATCCATGCGCTGGATGCGTGAGAGCAATGCGATTGCTGGTCGGCTAGAGAGCCGTGGCGTTAGTGGCTTTACTCGAGGGTTTTTTTATAAACTTGGTAGTTTTGTTGTTGCAGTAGAGTTTTAAAGGTTGATTTGAACGGCTATGGTACATGGCCCAGGGTTATCATTATTGTAGTTTCGATTATTTCCAATCGGTTCGGTTAAAACGAAACGGCTAGTTCTACAATGTTCTTATTCCCACCACCCCGTTGAATCTAAAGTTTGGTCAGGAGTGACCGAGTGGAACAAATTTCTGTCGTGGAGTATTTGTTTGCAGGGTACCCATCACACGAGGACGTGTGCTAGCAGGATGGCCGTGTCGGAGTCGGAGTCATTATTACGGATACAAGACTGACTATGGATCGAAAGCGCGCCAAAGGTCAAGCGACCTACTTACCAGTCTACCCACACCTAAGCGCGCTTACTACAGAGTCGTGATGTTTCGAGCTCCCAGCGAGGCGGACAGTCTGAGTCTGACCACCGCGGAGTCGAGACGTCCCGAAACTGTAACCCGATTCATGGTGCCTAGTGTTATTGTGTTGGATTGTAATTTCAAGTAATTTGTTAGTTCGATAAAAGCAGTGTACAGTGTGTGTGTGTTTTCATTGCACGAAACCCATGTTCTGCCCACATGATGAACAAGTCTAACGGAATAAAAATCATCAGACTGCGACATATATAACAATTATCGCGGACAAAGTCGCGGATGTGCTTGTACTATATAATCAGAATTATAATTTCCACTGCAGGCCTTTGCGAGCAGTAGTGATGAAATTACAATAAAGTAACAGATACTGAAATGTTAAAAACATATTTCGCTAGTGCTACTGTCAACGTTATAATGTGACAAAGATTTTAAAGCCATATTGTAGGCAAAAATTAAGCAAGAGAAATTAATATTGGTATGAGTTACATAATAATAACCTGATGATATGCTTTTGCAAACCCAAAATACGGGGGGTATTTCCAAGAAGTAAATGTGGCAACACTTTTATATATCCAGCAGTGGACGTCTTTTGGGCTGAAATGCTGATGATTTTGCAATAAGTAAAATTAACTACATATATACTGTATCATGATAAGTCAAGAAGTCGAGTTAAAATAAAATTTTATGTGCTAATAAAAAAATTAATCAATGCTATTATAGAACCATAATAAAAGGTAAGTAATTTAATGCAATTGGATGAGAAGTCAGTGTACTCCATGAAGTGCATGAAATATACTGATTGTTATCGTCGCAACACCTTTTCACAAAGTCAAACGCCAAACACAATGCATTTTTGTTCATGTTATGTTATGTGTTTATAACAGAAAGTTTGTGTAGTATTTTTCAAATAGAAAAAACTACAAAAAATTACTGAATTCTCGACATAAATATCTATAAAGCACAGACACACTGTCGGAAGAATAATTGCGTTAGCAAAAAAACTAGACACCATTTACCTAAATATTTATGTTCTCACATTATTATTGAATAAATCTAGAATTTTATTTTACGTAAATTTATTGTTTCGTTTCATCTTGTAGCTTATTTGTGATTACTATTCTTTAAATTAGGTTTTTGTTTGTGATTTATTTTTTTATGTGTGATGATTTTCATTTTTACGTTGAATTGTATTTTTGCAATTGGGAGAATTAAAAATAAAGTTATTAGTCTGTCAACATTTTAAAGGGAATACTTATCAATATTTCAGAAACGTTTGCACCTGAAATAGTTTATCTTTTAGATATTTCTGGGACTTTGACAATGGAAAAGGCTTGAAGCCTGAACTGTCCCACACCTGGGCAACGACGATTTCTCGATGTGGCTCCTCTTCTCTCCAATTAACGAGAAAGCCTTCCAAGACGTCCCGCCATCTTCTTTTTGGTCCGTGACGCCGTCTAGCTGTCTCAGACCTTCAGTTTTGAACGGGCTTTACCAACTTTAAAAACAGGCATTAAACGAACTTGTTCATTCAAATAACGCTTTCATAACTTACAAAGTCACCATTAGTAGCATTTGAATATTCATAAAAATTTCATCAAGTGAAAATTGCATTTGCTGAAAATGTTTACGACGTACCTTTTTTTCATGTAAAGGGCTCTAACGAAATACACACTGACGGGCATGGAAAAAATATGTTTTTAATATAGTCCCAAGTCGACGTCTAACTCTCACGATTAGGAGCGGCTCTTAATTAAAACAGAATTAATTTATTATCCAGTTAATGTCTTATGTTACTTTCATCTAAACTTTTACAAAAGGGTTCAATGAACGTAGGTACGTAACAAGCGTTTTTTAATGTGTTAGATATTTTCACTTCTGTATGTGTACGAAAAAGAGCGTAGGTACAGTATTTCCATAGGTCTGATAACTTCGACAGAAAATAGTGTTTACTTTGATTTTGACAGTGATACAATGTTAGAAGTAAACCAACTGTGAGAAGACTGTCCCTACGTTGTTATTTGTACAAACACATAGAAATATAACGAATCAAACTCAAAACATTAATTTGGTACCTACAACATGATATTACAATCTGTTGTAATATTCTTTGTACTGCAATTAAAAGCGTAAATCAAGTTGCACTGGAAATCTTTTTGCTGGGACTGGCACAGACTTTCCAATGCTACATTTGCTGTTTTGCATAATTAATGTCATAATTTACTGTCTTTCCTGTACTTGGAATGCTAAGATTAAAATCGCAATTCAAAAAACAATTATGCAAATAAAAATAAAAGTCACAAGAAAAAATGACAAAAGAACGGTAGCGTTAAATTAGACCCTCTTTGCGAAAAATATCCAAGGAATAAATACTTTTTGAAAGAAGATGAATAGCCGTTATCACAACAGGGATTTAGGAAGAATCTTCGCAAGAATAAAACGCAAGCAAGCCAATCATCGCTTTTACAACGGTCCATAAGCCAATACCCCTTGAGAATTACGCGATACCCTGAAAATAACACTTGAGAATGTTTCTGAGAAGATCAGAGTTTTACTTTATTGTACAAAGAGAAACTACGATACCAATCTGAGAAAAAATGTGGAACCTGATGAAATTTCCGGTTTTTAATTCAGAATTTATTTTATATTTATTATATTATTTTCATTACTTTTTCTACAAGTATGATTTCAAAAAGAATTAAAATGTTATTTGCTTTTATAAAAATGTTGGCAATAACCACCAATTTATGTAGGGATATCTACCCAAATCTGCTGGTTTTAGGCGTCTTACTTAAGTATCTAATAATTCACCAAACCAACACCAATAATTTCAACCTTACGTAATAATGATGACTAATCCCAAAACTTCGTATTCAGATCATAAGCGTGTTAAATCATTGCTTTAATGATAAGGGTGACAGGCTTCATGTAAGCCGTTTAATTTATGCATAGACTTGACTGTCTACCCGTGATCCCTCGATGCTCAGTTCAGAATCGTTTGACTTGGCTATGTAGCGTTCATTAGCATATCCGAAACTTTCATCCCTTGGGATTTTATGATCCTTAGAATTAACAATGTTCGTGTAATTTGTTGGTGGAAGTTTTAAATGGTATAGAAAAAAAGAGTTTGTACTTCAAACAAAATGTTTTATTGTTTATGTGAGACGGAGAAAACTAAACAATGTTTAAAATAATTCAGCATAGTGAATTATTTCAGATCCTCATCCAAACTTCCAGCTTTTAAAACCGACTCTTAAACAAAAATAAAATACAGAATTTTATTAATTTCTGTAAAATATTGTTCTAACACACCTTGAATAAATAATATTACAACGCCACCGCTGGGACAAAGTCACTGCGTCCAGATTTATACATTTTGCTGAAGTTTTATAGTTAGTTTCGAGTAGGCTTGCCTCGCCTACAAACTATTGTCGACGAACGTTTATGACACTACAAATTAAATAGTATACGACATTTTTATTAAAAAAAAATGGCGAAATGCGAGCTGGACTCTCACACCAAGGGTTCCGCACGGTCCGCATTTTTGTTTCTACAAAATTTATCAAAAAACACTTTTCTTTTATTTTCCCCTTATTTTTTTATTATTTGTCGATAAACCGGCCATAATAATAATTATACAAACTGGGGAAATTCTATCTTATCTATTACATATTGTCAGAATGGCCAGTTTAAAAAAAAAAAGAAAAAAAAAATAGGAAAAGCAGCCAACTTGCAGTGTGCAAAAAAAAACTTGTAATACTGTTTTAAATTACTTTCTTACAAAATTAAATAAATCATTTCATAAATTTATCAATACCTTTCAAGTGATTAGGTACGGCCTGTTATAGATAAATGGACAGATAGCAAAGCCTTATTAATAAGGTCTGGTGGCATCGTTTGGGTACGGAACCCTAAAAACTAATAATAGCCGATTTTTCGAGTACGGGAAATATAATTGTGACATTTTCAATTTTATGAGATTATAATAAGAAAATCAACAGCTAAGTTACACGTGGATTTAAAATTTCCTGGTTTTTTTTTTTCGTGAAGGTTGCGTTCTCAATAATCTGGAATAAATAGGGCAGTATGTCAGCGTGATAAAAAAAACATTCTTTGAAATAGGTAAGTTTTATTTTACAAACCTACTAAAAACATCACTACTACTAGAAAACATCTAAAACGAAAATCCATGGATCCAAATTTTCGTTTTAGATGTTTTCCGGGACGTGATTACAAAATTGAAGCATACCTGTCTTATTCAAAATCAAAATCAAAATATTTTATTTTACATAGGCCTACATGGGCACTTATAAAACGTCGACAGAAGAGGCACGGTTCGGGTTGGTCGTTTCCTATGGAGAAGAACCGGCAAGAAACTCCATGGTTACTGTTTTAAAATCATTTGGTTCTACAATATTTGGATGTTACAGAGTTAGTACCTAAGTATGAGAGGACAGCGTAGGCCCGACAATAAGTTATCGCTTACTACAAAAGGTAGAAAAAGAAGATAGTGAAAAAAAAAATCTTACTGCTTGAGATTTCCTTGTCTAAGAAAACTTTAACGACCTATAAAAGCATTAATTAAGCGAAATTGCCGACCAACTAGTATCTCAATCGAAAGACAAAATTTAATTAAAAACTGCAATTTCTTTTCTCCTTTATACAGACACATCACGTTTTTCATCCCTAAAGGGATAGCCAGAGTTATATTAACAGTTCTGTCACCTTTTGCTAGCAATATTTTAGTACCATAGATAGTTGATGTTGACGACACGGTTGGCGCAGTGGCTAAGCGATTGACTGCTGCGCTGCGTGTCGCCGGTTCGATCCCCGCACGGAACAAATATTTGTAAGGCCTACAGATAGTTGTTCCGGGTCTGGCTGTTTGTGTAAGTGAGTTTAAATGTTTGTAAACGCACCCACGACACAGTAGAAATTTCTAGTGTGGGGCAACGTTTTTTTCAAAAAAGGAATAAAAAGTGGGTTTTGCCATCAACCGGGCACAAATACAGACTATCGTTATAATTTTTTTTTGTGAAAACTTTAACTGCGAGCCGTCCGGCGTCCGGTTTTAAGTTCACCCCTAACGACGTCCATTTGTTTGAATTTTTCACGACTTTAAACGAAGAATAATTATTTTTAATTAGACCTCTTTTAGTGCTGAAACTTTTGACGACTTTCTGGTTTCTTTGCGTCATTTTGTTTGGAAGTAAAAAGGTTTTAGTATTGAATTTATTTCTTTTAAAATTCGAAGCTTACGTTATTAAAGTACACTGTTTTAAATGTACAAAACAAGGAGTGAAAATTTATGCACGCTAAGGTTATTTTTTACTTGTTTTTTTTTTGTTTTTTGGACTATGTATGAAAAGGAGAGATGTTAAGAAAATTGGCATGCGCGTGCTATGTGCGACAGGAACTTTTTTGAAAAATGCTCACCTAAATCACATTTTTTTATTAGGTATAGTGAGACGAGGTACTCCTACTCTGACTATTGTAAAATTAAAATAAAATGAAAAATTATCAATTAATTATACACTTCTGGACACTCTATTGGCCCACCTTGTATTTTCAGTTTCGTTTGGTCCTAGCTAAAATTTTATATTAGGTCGAGCAAAAAGTTTTTATGCAGTTTTGAACCTGGCACATTCACAATTTCATTCAATAGTCTTTTTTTGAATTTCGAACACAGAATTTAAAGAAACAAAAGACAATTTGGAGCCTGTTTGTTGATATCAAACAATCGAATACTAAGAAAACTTGGTTTTGTTGGTTTACTTGGATTTAATTCTTGAAAAAGTGATTGATATCTTTGGTTTTGCAACAAAAATTACTTATTCTTAACATTAAGGTGAGGTTCTATCAATAATCTATGGATACTTCACCTGAAGTCGCCACCCAAGCTGTGGCACTTATTCAGGCCGGACACAGCCAAAGAAACGTGAGTGCTCAACTTAATTTAAGTCGATCTGCGGTCCGAAATGTTTATCGGAGGTACCTAGAGACTGGCGGCTTTGTTCGTCGCCAAGGAAGGCCACGATCTCGGGTCACAACTGAAAGGCAGGATCGATTTATCGTGACGAGCAGCTTGAGAAATCGTCACCTTACCTCCATTGAGATACAAAACTAACTTCGCGACTTCCACGGAGTATCTGTGAGCGCCCGAACTGTTCGGAGAAGGTTAAAAGAACGCGATATGGTACCACACAAGCCAGCTAATGGGCCCAAACTAACGCGAGCCCACCGAACAGCGCGCCTTCATTTCGCACGCAGTCATTTAAATTGGACACAGCAAGATTGGAGCCGTGTATTCTTTTCTGATGAGTCTAAAATTGTGTTACATGGCAATGATGGAAGGAAGAAGGTCTACCGACGTAAGGGAGAGCGTTTCGCACAATGCTGCTTTGAAAAGAGGGTTGCTTATGGTATTAGCGGCAAAACTCAACTTGAGGTTGTTACAGGACCACGGCTGCCAACATTAAATGCTGAAAGGTACATTCGTGAGTGCTTAGAACCTCACGTGATACCATACGCGTACTATGTGGGCCCAAATTTCCTTTTTATGCATGATAATGCAAGAGCCCATGCGGCCGGCATCGTCAGGAAATATCTTCGGGATGTGAACATCACAGTTATGGACTGGCCAGCCAGAAGCCCAGACATGATCCCCATTGAGCACATGTGGGACGAGCTAAAAAGACGTGTTAGGGCTCGTCAGCCAGTTGCCCAGACGATGCAGGAGTTGAAAACTGCCATAGAAGAGGAATGGGAGATGATCCCTCAAAATTTCATAGAGCGGTTGATAAACTCTATGCCTAATCGTATGAGAGCTGTGGTAGATGCCCATGGAGGCAACACGCGTTATTAAATTAAACCTTTATTTGATAAAACATGTTTTTTATTCAAAAATCAATTGCCTTTAACAAGGCGCATATCCGACTTGTTAGGCGTAGCTCCATGTCGTATGGTATTCTGAATTCAAATTTAAAACAATACGATCGAAAAAGATGGTAAAATGTATCAGGTTTAAAACTGCATCAACAGTTTTTGTTCAATCTAGCAATCATATTTCGGTAGGGGCCATCGAAACCTAAACTCTAAGGTGGGCCAATAGAGTCCAGTCCAGAAGTGTAATTATCTTTAATAGAAAATGATTTTCTTTGAAAATCAAACATAACATAACTTGAACGAACTCACGCATTGTTGTTTTTCAAGAAGCCATTTAGCGGTTGTATCCGCCATTAAATAAGAAAAAAGAAAAAAATGTTACACCAGAGTACCCAGCCTATTAAACCACCAAGTCTCTCCTCTATCTCACCGGACATGTTAACCAACATAAAACCTGTTACATACCACCCAGAAATTCATGAAAACATCGTTAGCCGTCAGTGTTGCCAGCTCGAAAAGATACACTTGTCGGCTGCTTCCGGACAGCTGTCGCAGGAAGCTCATCCGTCACCGAGAGTGGCAACACTGGCTTGACAAGGGCTATATTGTTGTTTACACTAAGTCAATGATATTTGTGTGCTTAGGTAAGTATATTTTCAGAAATAGTGAATGACTAAAAGTAATTTTCTTGTTTACTAGTGTCCATGCACATTTTCCTACCTACCAGATGGTAGCCTAACCTACCCTATCAACCAACCTTACCCTACCCTAAAAATCGAAATCAGTCCAGGCGTATTCGAGTTTTAAAGAGACTAACAAACGTCATATTATCATTTTTATTTATAAAGATAAAGCTACATTTATGCTCGTGTTTTTTTCCGGTAATTGTTACACGAAATCGTACTACCGTACAGAAAGTATCCTATGTGATATTCCAGACTATTATTTATCTGTGTGCCAAATTTTATCCAGATCCATTCAGGCGTTTTTGCATGAAAGAGTTTTGCATTAACATAAACATCCACATTTTCGCATTCATACTAATATTATAAATGCGAAAGTCACTCGTTTGTTTGTATGTTTGTTTGTTTGTTTGTTTGTTTGTTTGTTTGTTACCTTTTCACAACTAAACGGCCGATCGGATCTTAATGAAATTTGGCAAGAAGATAGATTTCAACCTAGGGAAGGACATAGGCTATATATCATCACGCTACGACCAAAAGGAGCGGAGCAGCAACGAAAAATGTTGCGAGAACGGGGAAAATGTGACGCAGACGACGTTGCGCGGGACAGCTAGTTTATAATATTATTCGGAATTTGTAAATTGCAAATGTTTTCGCAATGATTAACCATTGACTATGAGCAATCGGATATATGCATGGCCATGTTTTATGAATACCCGTATAATTTAAGATTGATAATCAATGGATACATTTTAATGAACTCAGTGTCTTCGTCATAGTTCTCATTCAAATAAATATTTGAATTAAACAATACGTACTAATGCTTTTATAATTCTTTTATTTCCAGCTACGCCGAGACCCGAAACTTCTCTAGAACGCTTGAAGCCTTAAGACACTTTATGTAGTTATTTTCAGCCCGATTCAAACTATAGAAAATTAATTCGTATCCCTTTCGCAGTAGAGTGGAAAGTCATTCATTCTTGCAAATTGCCACAGAAACCGACATTACCCATTACTACATTTTGGTACCCATAGTAGTGTTTGAAAGGCTTTGGTACAGGATATAAGGATCAAAGTTGTATGGTGACGATCCTCTAAAGTGCCACACTGTTCGGGACCGTCTCCTTTGCCTGCTGTCATTCAGAATTTAATGTCGTTTTTTATCTTTTTGTTTGCAGGCACGGAACAAGCCAGCCGATGGAGGTGGCCATGTCAATCAGAAGAACGCAGCAGGACAGAAATCAACGACACCATGTCAGAAAGGTATGGAATATTTCAGAATAACCCTTTTGAAATTAAGCTTCATTTAGGTTCTAGTAATATAAGTTGTAATTGGAAACATAAAACGTAGGCTTAATTATAAAAACATGGTTCAAATTCGGAACAAGTTTTTTTGAATAAGGAACAAGTTTTTTTAAAAAAGGAACACCAAATGAGCCACAAAAATTAATGCTTAGATGGTTGAATGTTGTCGTAATTACTTATAACTCCCCTCTTTTTTGGGGGTGTTTGTCGGGGGTAAGATTAACTTGCTTGGTAAAATATTCCAGTTAAAATAATTATAACGTTACTTGTAAAAGTTCTATTGTTATTGTTTATCGTACTATCACGCAATCAGCACAGGTAAATCGCCTTCAAGGGCTGTAAGGGCAAATGCTCCAAAACAATGATGATATTGCACGCGTAGCATGACCGCCGTAGAAACGTGCTATGTCAACGGAAAAATCGACAAACTGACACATTTTCAATGTCTATCTGTCATTATGTCGATTCTTCCGTAGACAAAACTCTATCTACAGTGGTCATGCTACGCGTGCTGCTGTCAGTAACGATTCATACGTCTAAACCAAGACAAAGACCTGTACCTTGATCGTGGTTTGGATGTGTGAATGGTAATACAGCTTCAGTGGTAGAACCGGTCCTTAGTAATCGAAGATTTTATTGCTTCATGCAAAAAACTTCTCTTCTTTCAAAAGGTGGACCAAAAACCCCGGTGAAACCATCAGCGCAGAAAGGATCAGCGAAGACCGCGCCTCCAAAGCAGGCAGCAGCGGCAGCTGCAGTCAAGACTCCTCAAGGCAAGAAGAAGAAAGGCCACAAGCATCAGCAGTATGAGCTGATTGTTACCATCAATCTGGTGAGTCCAATTACTTTTTAGTTCCGTATCATTTAGTATGTGGTGGCCCAGTAGAAAAAGAAGATTTTAAGGTGCAAACCCAGGAAGACTTCACTTTTTTTTGTGTAACTTACAACAAAAAGTAATACAGCGCCATCTATGACACGACGGAAGAACTAACATCAATTTCCTACATCTCGCAAGCAAAGTTCGACATCGACTTAAGAGTATATAGAGAAACCCGACAGCAACTGTCGGGCAGTAGCCCACCAGACATAACACCTGTCTGGTCGGAGGATACTCCCTATTCTAAAGAGTATAGAGGAACTTTTTAACCCTGTTCCTCATTACCCCAAACATCCACCTTCTACCATCACGACCTACGACCACCCATTACATACCGAGTTTCCTCGGTGACTCGGAAAGCACGTTAAGCCGTTGGTCCCGGCTGTAATTTGTGGATCTTTGAAAGTCGTTACGAGTAGTCAGAAGCCAGAAGCCAAAATTACACATCCAGTCTTACCAAGGGATATCGTATTACTCACTTAATTGTTTGTGGAGATCAGATAGGCAGTCGCTTCATGTAAAATATTGGTATTCAGCTGCATCAGATTAGACTGGAAGCTGACCCCAACATGGTTTGGGAAAAGGCTAGGCAGATGACGATTTATTTCATCACTACTGCAGCTCTCCACACGGTGGCTAGATAATAACGAGCCGCTCGGGTCAATCTTCAGGTTCAACTGTGCTTGCCTAAGTTGGTCCATGGATAGCTGACCAGCCATTGCATACCTCGTAGTTTCCTCCGTGCTTCGGAAAGCACGTTAAGCCGTTTGACCGGGCTATCATATTTTGTAGATCTCTGACAGTAGTCTCGTCGTCTTTACCTTGATCACTGGAACCAAACTATGAAACCTTCAAGAACCAAGTATAAGATAACATCAAGCCTGTAATCCCAAAGGGTTAAGCAAAGCTGTACCTAATAGTACACACATTTCGCCAGTTGTGTGTTCATCATCAGCCTATGATATTCCCACTACTGGGACACAGGCCTCCTCTCTATGAGAGGGAGTGGGCTGTAATCCACCACGTGGGCCCATTGCGGGTTGGTAGATGTCAAATATCTTCGAATTTTTTAATCTAGAACATGCCGGTTTCCTCACGATGTTTTCCTTCACCGTTTTTGAGAAAAGCGGTGATGATATAAATTACACGAAGTAATGCGCCTGCCTGGTTTCGAACCCACGGCTTACTGCTCGTAAGTCGGGGCTGTCACCACTGGGCCACCGCTGCTCACTCTCTCATGTAATTAATCGGGCGAAAATCCTGACTACTTGGATGCTACTGGGAAGTTCCCAATGGAAAAACCTAATTAACTCCCGCTCTGGGCAGAGCGGAAGGGAGTGTCAGACCTGTACTGACTAAAACCCATCCATGTTCCTTCTTAGCCCAGTGTTTCAGGGCCACGGTATCTCTTTCGATTAGTCCCGCAGCTCTGGCATCGGCCTTCTCGGACCCCTTCCGATCTGAGGACATCTCTTTGAGGCGCGCGTGAAACACGAACGCGCCGTCGACACGGCCTGTCGTCATAAGACGGACGGACGGTGAGCTAGCCCATTACTCACCGACTACAGGCCCGCGCCGGTTAAGTCTCAGAGGCGGATTTTTCAGACACACTCGACCTATTTTTCCAGCAAACAAAAATATGTTTTATAAAGTACGCATGAAGGTATAAAGCCATTGGTAATGCAATAGTGTTCAACTATTCACCATAAGTATTACACCATAATATTAACACCATAAACGATCGTTACCTTATTTTTACGAACAAAACCCTACCAAAAACAAACTAGCTAAAGTAACATACCGCCTCATAAAATGAAAGCAAGCCTTATCGCGGGAAACTTTGACATCTTTCTCTGTTTAGCTTCAGAATTTTCCTATTGGTTGTCTCGCTCTAACCCGCGTTTCCGCGATACAGCACGCGTAATCGCCTGTGATTGGATTATCGAATGTTGTTTGTGAGAACCGTATTTTTTCGTTTCTTTTTTGTTTTTGTTATTCGCATTGAATTTTGATTTTGTCAGAAACGCTTTCGTATTTCGCTTCGGTTCGCTGACTTTAGAAAAACAAGAGAAAAACAGAGTTTTTGTTTGACATTTGACGGGTCCATTATAAAAATAAGAAATGGTAGCCCATAAGATATTTGTTTCACGTTTCGTTTAGTTTCCTTCGTTGATTTTTGTTGAGACTTACGAAGCGAAGGTTTTGACATCCACATTAATATTTTAATAATGGCAGCCTTCGTTACTTTAAATCTCAATACCTATTATTTTCTAAATGGCTTTTTACTTCATTCAGAATCTTTGTGTTTTTCAGGCAAATAGAATTCGAATTTAACATTAAGTTTTCGTCCTCGAATGTCCAAGATCATTGAATATCGTCCCGTTGCAAAGCAGAGATGATGATCTGTGATCGACTGATAACACAGAGTATGTGATTCTTTGTATGGAGGTTTTTCAGATATATTTCGTAAGTACGTTCGTTTGATGTGATGCGGAGGAATAAGGAAAATGTAGTGAAGAAAATGTTTAGTATGAATGTAGATGGTTATAAGAGTAGAGGAAGACAGAACAAACGATGGATGGACTGTGTGAAGGATGATATGGCAAGAAAGGAGGTGACTGATAAGATGACGAGTTATAGAGAAGTATGGAAGACTAGAAGTAGGCATGCTGCGCCGACCCCAAATAACTTGGGATACGGGCAGTAGAATGATGATTTCGTACGTTGGTTTTTCTTCGAAATGACCCTCGGGTTTCAAGCCTAAATGATTATCTTGTCTATTCACACACTAGCTAGGAGGACTATATACTTAAAAAAGTCAAAACCTTTTAAACGAAATAACGATTAATCCCGAAAGAGCTCACGAAGAGATAAAGTGATCCTCATATTCGAATAATATTTATTTCACAGGTGTTTATAGCTCCAATAAATATTTTTGATACACAATTTTACTGTCGACGTTGTCGGTTAACCCGTCACCGCGGCTGACGGAAAACGTCCAGCCGACTATTTTATTTAATTTTCTTAGAGTTGTCATGTTTTGTTTTCTATGTTATGTCTATACATCGGCCGTATTAACACGTCATTATTAGTTCTCAAAACCATAATTTACACGATGTTAGACACTTTTTTTTTTCTTTGAAACTGTCGAAGAATTATTAGATAGCTGTCGGTTTAAGCGCACAATAGTCACGTTCGCTGTGTTTTTCAGGGCTATATTAACCAATAAATTAAGCGTAATTAGTCTAATTTCGTTGTGGAGTACGAACCTCGTAGGTACAATCGTAGTCGCAGTAGTTTCGGCTTTGACAGTTCAAAGATATTTATTGCTTTGTTGACAGCTGTCAAGATTGACGTCCGGTTTGACAGACATAAAGCGCAACGAACGCTGAAAGTTAAAATGATACAATTTCGATCAACTGATACAGGAAAAGACCCTTCAGGCAACAACTAACACGTTTTTTGTGTGTGTTCCATTCGTAAATAACTAGGGTCCAATAATCCTAAACACGTGTATGTAAAGGAATACGGAATACCCTACATTTTTTATTCCTATATCTTTTTAGTTTTATTTATACTACTGATTTTCACAAATAAACTAAGGAAAACACGTGCCAATAAGTGTTATTATTACAACATTTGTCTTTCATTATGGGCTGGCGTTATATTATTTTCCTAGTGCCACATTGTATAGAAAATGCAGAAGGCTTATACCTCCTGGCTTGCGAAAAAAACAGCAGTAATCGTGGCAGCAGCGCTGCAGCGGGGTTGATCAAAGTTGCCACAATAATCGTTCTTAACAACAGAGAACTAAATAATAACTATTATGTTGTTATTGGGTTTTAAGCCTTAACGATTTCCTATATTTGAATACGTTGACCGCGTTCAAACTTATATCAACTCTTTAAACAACTTAAAACGTCTAACTAAGGTATTTCGTGTTTTCCTATTATTTTGGTTATTGAAATAATTACTGATCTTTACATCAATAGCATCTCCGAAGAAATGCGGTGCCAAAGCGATTTTGAAACATAGTGTGGTAAGCGGTTGTCATGGTATCGCATGTGATGCGAATCATGCAGACGAAAGAAGAAAACCTGTTCAGAAAAGTTTTAATTACACATTCGGATGGCTATATGACTAGAGGCAGACTAAAGAAACGATGAATCGACTGTGAGAAGGATGATATTACGACCAGCCCCCATATTCACAAACGCTCGGTTTCGATTTCGATTCGATACGTCGTTTATCTTATTTTGGCATTACGAAAGCGAGCGAGATAGACATACGGCTTTCCGAATCGAAATCGAAACCGAGCGTTTGTGAATAAGGGGCCTGAACGGACATGACGAGTGATAGAGGAGTACGGAAGAAGAATACATGCTGCGCCGACACAAATAAAACGGGATAAAAAGCAGAATAATGATAATAATAAGAACCTTAGCGATTACTCCGCAGTGGTGTTGAGGTACTAGAACTTTGAACTTGAGGCTTTTAATCAGTATTACGCTGGTATTGTGCCCAATTGGACCTTCTTTAAATAACCTGTACAGTGCAAATACGAGTACTGTCCAACCGTTTTAAATGTTCAAGTGACGTCATTAATTCCATTAAACATGTAGTTTATGGATGCAATTTTAATTTAAAATAATTTTAAATATTATTTTTATAAATAAATTGACAACTATTTTATGACTCTCTCACTGCTATAATTTTGGTAGACATCGTAAATGTCAAATTGGTTTAATTTTTTTGAAGTAAAACGGAAGGTTAAAATTATTTTTTGTTATGTATAAATAAATTCACCAAATTAATATTTTAGTGGTTATACTGACAAATTTGAATCATGATATTTTCATTCAAAAGCAGAATCGTTTTTTCGTGAACTTTTAAGTTTTCAAAGATTTTGCACTCTAAAAATCGCCTTTAGTGCTTTGAAATTAAGGAACTGTCAATGCCAGATTGTTGTAAAAAGTTTCAGCTCGTCTAGGTTGAAGTTTTAGATTAATGAAAATCGTTGTTTTTCCTACATTGTTTTAGGCTTTCGCGGTTTATAACTAAACTTACACTGTCACTTATGTGATATCTTTCGTGATTATCAATGACTAGTTGTCCCGCGCAACTTCGTCTGCGTCACATTTTCCCCGTTTTCACAACATTTTTTGCGCCGCTCTTTTTAGTCGTAGCGTGATGATATATAGCCTATAGCCTTCCTCGATAAATGAGCTATCCAACACATTTTTTTTTCCAAATCAAAACCAGAAGTTCCTGAGATTAGCGCGTTCAAGCAAACAAACAAACTCTTCAGCTTTATAATATTGGAATAGATTGTAAGCTCCACCACAAAAACAAACAATAATTGCAGCATTTGGCAATAATTGAATTTTTTTGGGAGCTCACAATAATTGAAAATCTCGGATGGTATGCCGTAAGTGACTGTGTAAGTCGTATTTTTTAGGGTTCCGTACTGCTGTCCGTCCGTCTGTCACCAGGCTGTATCTCATGAACCGTGATAGTTAGCCAGTTGAAATTTCTACAGATTATGTATTTCAGTTGATGCTATAACAACAAATACTAAAAACAGAATAAAATAAATATTTAAGGGGAACCATACAAAAAAGTGTTATTTTGTTCGTTTTTATAAATAATGGTACGGAACCCATCGTGCGCGAGTCCGACTCACACTTGGCCGGTAATTTTCTTTTCTCAAATGGCTTTTTTGCTGTAGCAACGAGGGATTTACTTTCTTAGGCGGAAGCGACAAGTACCATGGTGCTATAAAATCTTCGACATTAATTAATGAAGGGCAATTCAAGGCCACAATTACCTTGGCCAGGTGTGACACCCAGAAATAATTTGTTGAAGAAATATTTTGTTTTTCCGCAATATTTATAAAATAGGGCCCGTTAAAATGACACTGGTGGTCGTATATACTTCAAGACTGTTATTTTAGGGCGCTTTACATGAGCGATGTTCGCCCACACAAGACTACAGAGACAAGTCAGTGTCTGAGCTAAATAATAGCAACCCGGGTGGACCACTTAAGAGCGTTCACACCTTACGGCATTTCATACAAACTTTCAAGTCCTTATTTGCCGAAATTACTGCACCGATTCTAATGAAACTGAATGTTGAAAAAAAAATCGAAATGTCTTTAAAAAAAAGGATAATTCTAATTTAGCTGTAACACTATTTTTTGAAAATGTTTTGTATGTAACATTTTAAACCTATGTATCCTGCTTATGCGTTTGAAGTTTCATTAAAATCGGTTCAGTCATTTCGGAAAATAAGGACTTGAAAATTTGTATGGAATGTCGTAAGGCGTAAACGCTCTTATGTCGTTGGTCTCGGTGGTTATTTATAGATCTTAACAGTCATTACAAGTGTTCAGAAGCACTAAAGACTGTCAATAAGATTAACCAAGGTGTCTCGCTGTGTTGTTGAGCTCAGATAAGCAGTCACCCAATATGTAAAATACTCATTCAGCTGCATCAAGTTAAACTGGAACCCAACTCCAGTTTGGTTAAGAAAAGGCTACGTTGAGGATGATGATAAGGGTGCCACGCGACAAACCTCTCAATCTCACTCAGAAAGTGTCGTAGTCTGGCGCGTAGTACGCTAGGTGATTAACATCTTATTTCAGTATTTTCATTACGCAGTATGCAAGTTCTCGCTCTGTATGGTGTCGGACGTAAAGAATAGCACCATCCCATATCTTCCCGTGGGTGTCGTAAGAGGCGACTAAGGGACTTGCCAGAGAATGGGCAGCAGCGTTCTCTGTGCTTTTGTAACAACCTTACTGCGATCGCCAACCCGCCTGCCAAGCGTGGCGATTATGGCAAAACCCCCCATGTTATGTCAATGTGGCGAAACTTGGGGGAGGCCTATATCCAGCAGTGGACGTCTTCCGGCTGAAATGATGATGAAGTTCTCGCCCCTTCTTTTGTTTTCGAGATAAAAGCTTCAAAGGTGCTCGTTTCTAGGGAATAACGCCCGGATTCCACCAAAGCAGAATAGAGCGGAGCCGAAAGAGGATGTGCAAGATTCGACCAATCACAGTAGGAGGGACGAGAGACGCAATCTGTTGATATCAACTAATGTGATTGATCGGTCTCCGCACGTGTCCTCTCCGCTCAGCTCGTCTCCGCTTTGGTGACTGTTCATAACTCTGACTGAATTGCTTGCTCACGATTTCGAATTATGTTTGTATTAGATTTTATTTTTATGGACAACAACGCATTTGAAATTCACCAACAGCTGCGACATTGTGACACTAAAAAGTGTCTTTCATTCAAAATTCCACATTATTGAACGTAAACTTAATGATCATCCTTTACGAATAGTAGGTGAATGTCATCTTGATTACTAACAAATAGATGTAAAAGTTTAGATGTTCATGATTTTCTGAGCAAAAAAAAACATCGATTTTTTTTTGAGCAGGTATTCAAAATGGTTTAGAATGCGCTATGGTTTCCCGTACCTCGGAAGGTAATCCTGTACTCCTGTGCCTTATCTCTCACGTGTTGGATTGCCCATGGGACTATCAGAGTGAGGGAAGAGACAGTACACCTGTGTGTGGCATACAAATAAAATAAATAAAAAAATAAAAATGTTTATTTCAATTACATGTTTCTTAAACATACATGATTTGGAGATCACCTTTTAAGCAAAGAGATGCTTGTGTTAGGTGTTTCCGCTCTTCCACTTAACATAACAGGGTATGCAATTGAAAAACAATATAAAAAGAAAATACAATAAAACTAAAAATAAAGGCGTAAAAGAGCGCACATGTGTGGGGTATGCGAGTGGGGTTTTGAGTCTGTTTGTGTGTGTGTGTGTGTGTGTGTGTGTGTGTGTGCGTGTGGGTGGGTGGGTGCGGGTGTGAGTGTATACTGTACGTTTGAATTAAGTTAATTTAGGTTTCAGTTTAGGTTTAGATTAGCCCTGCGAGAATGTGTTGGGTTCGGAAGAAGCAGGCATGGCTTCCTCCACTAACATTAACTATTGCCATGCTTATAGCTAGATTATGCAAGCGATAATACCAACGCCTCAATGTCGTCGTAGGTTTTATTTTTAAGCCAATCAGTCACAGCTAGTTTGCAGTCACGGAGTTTCTGAGGATGGATGTGTAGCTCTTTGTTTAAAGCGTTATGCTTCCACATTTATTGTGCGAACCGCTAGTCTATGGAACTCACTGCCGGCTTTTCTGTTCCCATCATTATAATCTGGATCTCTTTTAGGTTCGAGATTGGGTTCTTATAGGCAAGCTTGTTTCAACCCAGGCCGCATCATCGCTTCACTATTTTGTATATAAAAAAAACACTTCAATCGGACTATGACTGATGAGGACAGAAAGAGTGCACTATCAAACCTTCATTGAGATCGACCAACATGTAGGAAAATGGTAGACATCGTATAACTTTGTCCTACCATAGTCATAGAGGTCAAAGTTCCAACTATTTTACAAGTTGTTTTTTAAATGTTAGTTTTTAAGGTTATAACTTTACTTTAAATACATCCATGTCCCGTTTACTAGTCAATGCAACCATCAGCACAATGTTTTGAGTACTTTTGAGTGCGTAACATTGAGTTTGAGGGCAGCGGTGGCCCAGTGGTGGCAGCCCCGACTTAAGAGTAGTAAGATGTGTTCGAACCCAGGCAGGCGCATTACTTCGTGTAATTTATTTCATCACCGTTGCTCTTAAAAACGGTGAAAGAAAACATCGTGAGGAAACCGGCATGTCCTAGGACTACAAATTCGAAGACATGTGACATCAACCAACCTGCACTGGGCGCGCGTGGTGGATTACAGCCCACTCCCTCTCATAGAGAGGAGGCCTGTGTCCCAGCAGTGGAAACATTATTGGCTGATGATGATGATGAACATTGAGTTTTACTGTCAGTCGTGATTTTTGACCACAAAAAAATGTCGTCTCCCAGTGTTCCCAGTCCCTCTCTCTATTAGTTTGATGTATAGACTTCTTAGTTGGAGGCATCAAGAAGTATCTGTTCACACCCTAAAGTTTACCTAATATGCGAGTAAACCCACGGGCTACGTCTAGTCTCATTGTTCCAGTGAAGTGGGTGGTATTCACCTTGGTCATGTTAACTATAGCTCATGAAAATTTTATTTGCATACCTCATTAAAAATGTATCAGAAAAACAATGTGTAAGCCGCGACAGTTCAGAACTTTTACGACTCAAATAATAAAAATTTACCTACGCTTTTGCTAACGCTAATTTATTGTCTAAAATGTCATCTCTTTCTTTTATTTCGTATTTAATTTTGACAAAGTGAGGTTAATTTCAGACAATACTTATACGTAATAAGTTTTATAATAAAAATATAACAAAATACTGATAATTATAACTTGGGACTTGCAGTGTAGGTACCTATTTCTGTAAAAATCTTAGAGGTATACGTACCTTACAGTACACCCCTCTTTCGCCAGTTGTGTTAAAATCCCATTTAATAGGGGGCGAGCCTATTACCATCAACCGAGTGCAAGTCCGTAGCTGCAACGTTGGTAGGTAATAGTAGATTATGCTATTTTAATCGCAAACCTAGCGTGGCATCTGGGGCTCCCAGGCATAGCGAAGGAACACTAAGTTAACTTCTGAGCGAAGCGAGGGAGTTAATAAAGGAATCCTGATAGTTGTAAGGGGTTTAAGCTCACCCAAGACGTTACGAAGACACCTTTATCCCGGAGGAATATTCTCTACTTTTCACATCTACTGCAAGGAAATAAACCCAATTTCTGAACATGGCGTCTCGGGTAAAATACCAGTATTTCACATGGAGCGACTGCCTATCTCACTTCCACAACCTGTCTGATTGACAGACATAAGGTTCACTAATGAGTGGCCGTAATAAAATCAAATAATTATTCAAAAAATGTTTCCTTCATGCGTGATTTATAAATTATTTTCTGGATAGCAGTTTGAATGTTTCTATGAAGCGCTTGGCGCCTAGCTAACATGTTTTAGTTTTTGTTGTGTAATCGTTACTGCTCAAAGATATTGAGTAGGCGTTAATTTTTATTTTAGTATGTTGATAATAACGGTGTTATTCGTACCTACAAGGTTGGCTAGGCTTATGATAACTATTCAGTTTAACTTATGTCTCATCATCATCCATCAGCCTATAATGTTCCCACTGCTGGGACACAAGCCTCCTCTCTATGAGAGGGAGTGGGCTGTAATCCACCACGCTGGCCCAGTGCGGGTTGGTAGATGTCACATGTCTTCGATTTTTTTGTTCTAGGAGATGCCAGTTTCCTCACGATGTTTTCCTTTACCGTTTTTGAGGGCAGCGGTGATGAAATAAATTACACAAAGTAATGCGCCTGCCAAGGTTCGAACCCACGGTTTACTGCTCGTAAGTCGGGGCTATCACCACTGGGCCACCGCTGCTCTCAAACCTAGATAGATACCTACTTCTTTTTGTTTTTATTTGCGATGAGTTTGTTCTTGACTATAGTCTAGGTCAGAGATGACAGAGACAAAGTCGACGATGGTACGAGCTTACACAGAATAAGCCTATTCACTTTTAATTTAAAGAGATTAAGGTTGTAAGCGTGCGGAAGCACAAACGCAGGCAGAGAGTTCCACTTCTTTGCTGTGCGCATTATAGTCCGGGGAATTTACGCCGAATATTAGGCTAACTTTGCATTAATTAAAAACAGCGATTTTTTTCATTGAATGTGTAGGGTATGGACAGGAGAGTATATTAAGCTGTATCCCGCGAAAAGTTCACCTCCGCGTATATGTTTTTTTTTTTTAAGAAAACGTCTAATATGTATATAACTCGGTGGAAAAAAATATAAACAGGTATGTTTATTTGGAGTATTTGTAGAACAGATTGAGTACTACAAGTAGGTCAGAAAATTAAACATTTTCGTCCACGGAACACTCGTTTTTAAAAAAAAAAAACTTATAATTTGACTTCGTACTTAAGGCAAAAATATTAACAGGAGAAAAATAGTGCTAAAATGACCAATAATGAATAATGATGATAATATCACCATGTCTAACTATTATTATGAAAATTAAACAAATTCTGCTCCGGACTTCACAGAAAATCAAGAAAATCAAAAAATCTTAAATACTACTTACGGCAAAAATGTAACAGGATTTAAATTCATTTAATAATGAGAAATATATAAATCCAAACCTTAATCCCCCAAAATTAAACAAATTAGAGCGATTATTAATATTGTCAAAGTAAAAATTAAATAACGATGCACGGTGTCAGCGCTAAGCAGCGTGCGGCGTACGGCGTGTGCTAGTGTGCGTAAACAAGATAAGCGCTGCGTTCATTGTGTGCGTATGACTGTGTTGTTGTTTGAGTCGGTGTTTTATTGAGTTACGCGATTGTACACCTTATTTCTATTACGGAAAGATCAAATTCCTATGAAATTGTTGCGCCAAATACAAGAATAAAGCTTGCAGACGTATTTTACGTAAACATTAATTGACTTTTTTTTTCACGATTTGCTTTAAAGTGTTTAATTTTCGTGTAAATAGGTTAGAAATAGCCTTTAGATGAAAGTTAAACTAAATTAAACCCTGTTACCTTTTTGCCTCAACCGCTATTGTAAAAAAACTGGTAATAATAACTTCCGGTAGTACAATTTGTTTAATTTTTTTTATTGGCGTTGTAATATATTATTTTAAGTTATTTTATGTAAAAAAAACGCTGTTTATATTTTTGCCTTAAGTACAATCCAAAAATTTCGTAAATGTTTTTTTACCGTAATTTCCGTGGACGAAAATGTTTAATTCTGAAAAAATATATTACTGTCACCAATTCTTTACCTAAAGTAACTAAATTTGTCCTGTTAACTTTTTTTCCCATGTTTTTATTCACAAAAACGTGTTTTCGTCTTTTTCAGCTTGATCCGGTCTCGGAAAATGTTTAATTTTTTTTTATTATTTGAAGAGCTAAGGTCAAGTACACGATTCAAGAAAAAAACCGCTGTTTATATTTAATGCAGGGTTCAAATCTAAAAGCCCCGGACTATTATGAAAGACGTTAGTATTATAAAAATATAATTGTAAAAATTAACTTATTGTATTTGAAACAATCATCTCAGATAAAATTATTTACGTTCATTTATAAAACCCAATTTAAAAACGATTTAAATGATCACTTAAAAAGTTTTAAATTTATAACAGGTGTCCTGTATTCTTGTTATACACTGGACCGGGAAAGTCATTTCCATAGTATGCCACGTGGGGTTTACAGCTGTTCTATGAAATTGATCCTTACGTATAAGAAAATAAAGTTTATTTAAGCACAACAGTAAATCTCGTTCTTGTTACGTCACAGGTGATGAGGCGATAATTTTCCCGCCAAAAGTGTTTCGCGTTCCAAATGACACGCGATGTGCCAAGATGACGGAACAATATTTATTTGTTCTACATTGACCGCAAAAATGTAATAGTTTTTATAAACATCGTAAGAAACTCAAAGAATAAACTAGTAATCATGTTATTGGGAAATTAGAGTAGGTACGTAATATTAAATAACTCAAACAAGTCAAACATTTCACAGTTACGATCGGATACTTTTCACCTGCTTCACTGTTTACACAGTTTCAAATGGCTAAAAATATAGCTATTTCACGGTCATTTTATTGGATAACTCAACATTGAATTAGTTCAACTGGTTCAACACTCAGTGTTAAAAGTACACACATCAAAAGTGTCTAGGGATCAAAATATATTTTTGCAATAACTTTTCTCCTGATTGATATTAATTAAAATTTTCTTTAAGGATTCATCAAATAAAGTGTTTTCGTTTGTCACAGTAACGATAAACCAAGTCACCTTTGCATTAATAAAGAAATTTGCCATTTTCTAATAAAGGGATTTTTGACATTTGAACCACTAACATTAAAGTTCGAAAAAAAGACTGAAATAACAGTTTTCTTTAAAATTTTATTGGGTAACTTAAACAATTAATAATCCGTGTTTCTACCGCGAACACTAACAACACAAGAACATCGGTTTGGCATACTCAAAATGAGTTCATCCAAATCACGCTGTGGAATGGCCGCCCATGTTCGTTGCAACAACAAAAAAAGGTCTTCTTGCGACTGGATACCCTCCATATTCGGCAGAGCTCTTCTCTGTAGCATATCCCATGCATGCTCAATCGGGTTCAAGTCTGGCGACTGAGCAGGCCAGGGCAGGACATTGATGTTAGCTGCGGCGAGAGTCTGTCTTACAACTCTTGCGGTGTGCGGTCGTGCATTATCATGCATTAACTGAAATAAGGGACCGATTTGCACTTGTAGAGGAACGATGACGTCTGATACAATCGTCTCAGCATAAATTTGAGCGTTGAGGTTGCCTCTGATCCAAATCAACTCAGTTCTTCCGCCGATCCAAATACCCGCCCATACCATGATGGTTCCACCACTATAAGGATGGACTTCCTGGCAGGATTTTAATCGCTGTTGGCATCCAGGGGTTCTCCAGTGTCGTATACGTCTTGTATCCGGTCTCATACCAAAACGAGACTCATCAGAAAAGCACACGAAACGCCATTGTTCTTCTGCCCAATTTCTGTGTTCAAGAGCCCATTGATATCGAATCCTACGATTGTGCATTGCTATAGGTGGTACCCGTAGCGGTCTTCGGGAATGAAGGTTCACTTCATGCAAGCGGTTTCTGACTGTTTGGTCGCTAATTAAGTTCCCTGAAGAGTGATGAAGCCTCACGGCTAACATCATGGCGGTTATTGTTGGAGCTCTTCGAGTTAAGATTTGAATGTATCGGTCTTGTCTCCGTGTGGTGCAGCGATACCGTCCTCCATGGCGCTCAGCCACGGTACCAGTGCTTCGGTAACGTGTCCAAAGTCGACTGATAACACTCTGACTTGTATTCAGAGCTAAAGCCACAGTACGTTGCCGGGAACCAGCTTCTATCATTCCCACGGCTCTGAGCATTTCTTCCCTGCTTAAATGACGTCGCCGCTCCATAATAACGTTGGTTTTAATCAGTAGTAGGGAAACAGTAGCACTAATAATGTCTTCAATGCGTTGTATGTTTTTATAGGGAAAATATTGACAGCTGATTTTCATCTTTTACTCGAATTTGATTCACAGTTCCTGATTCAAATTATGAAATGCACCAAAAAGGATCCATATAAATTTATAAAATCATAAATTTATTACAAAGCCACATCTCAGTCTCAAGAAATCCGCATAAAAATGCTTGATCCCTAGACACTTTTGATGTGTGTAATTGGTGCTTCCTTGCATTATTTAATCAAATCATTTTTTGTCACCATTATAGAACATACCTAGAGCAATAAGCGAAAATAATTTAAATATAGAATTCTACTAATATCCGAGCTGACAATGTCGCGTCGCGCGTATTATCGCCAGTACGATAAATTAAACGTTTTTAAAAATAAATAACCCTTAATTGATAAAACAAAAACGTCACAAAATCACCAAATATTTGGTGTAAAAATAAACGTGTCTGTGCCAGTAGTTATTTTGAAGTGAATTTAAAAAAAGACCTAGTCGTGTATCGTAATAAAAAAAAACAAAATTCAGAATAAGAATGCGTTTTTCGCGCCGCCGTATTCTTTTGTTTACGTGTAGTTTTTAAAAGGCAGTCGTGTTTATGTGCAAAATATTTTATAATAGTGTCAATTAATCGAAAGTGAAGTGCGAAAAAAAAATTGGATTTCGTAAATAGATTATTTTAAATGTCGTTTGATGTGACTAATTATTGTCAATGACATTCGTTATGTATTTTTAATCATATTTGTTTTTGTATGAATGTTTCTAATAAGAATAGGAATTTCTCTTATCGGAGATTTTATCACCATTAGGTATTCATAAGATCTCAAAGATTGAATTGATTAGTCACGTTAGTAGAACTAGTCTAGGTAGGTGTTCAGTCTAGAATTTTTACAGCACATTGTGTACTTATTTTATTCTTTGAAGTCAGCCATAACATTATTGTTTGCTTCTTGCATTTTTGTTAGTCTTACTATAAATATGAGACAAAATTCTTGTCAGATTTTATAGAATAGAATAGAATAGAATAGAATAGAATAGAATAGAATAATATTTATTTGCTTAAAAACATGGTATAAAAAGATGGTAAAATACAAACAATAACTGGAGCAACATGTTTTTGCTTAACAGTGATAAGCGTACAAATTTACACAAGCATATTTTTAACATTTACTGTCTAAGAAGTCTTTTACACTATAAAAACTATGACTACACAACCATTCATGCAATTTATTTTTAAATAATCTCAGATTCAACGCCTTGAGATTACTTGGTATCTTATTATATTAACGCATACACATAAATATGGAACTTTTATTATATTTAGCCATTCTTGGAAGGATATCTAGCACGAGCCTGTGAGGGTCTCGTCGGTTACGAGGATATAATTCATCTGCCTTACAAAATAGTTCCTTATGTTTTCTCACAAACATGCAAGTTCGTATATGTAAAGACACGGAAGCGGTAACAAGCCAAGCTTTTTAAATATCGGTCTACAGGATTCGTATAAGAGGCAGTCGGATTTTACAGTTATGAGGATAGATTTATCTGCGTTAGGTTTTCTTTGGTAGTACCTACTCTTCAAGATATCCATGACATGTCCATGATGGCCATAAATATTCATAATTGTCTATTTCAACGAGACCATTCTAATTTTTGAATAAGTTCCTATACCAAGCGATCTTTATCAAAGTCTTAAAAAAACAAAATGTTTTTTTTTCTATTTTGATCTTAGTGAAAGTAGAATACATTTTCAGAATTACTTCCTCGAAGGTTTTCAAACACATTAAGAGTAAAATAAAATAGATAAACGTATCTATGTAGTACATGAGACAAAACTTTGGATAAAAATAATGTTGTTTGATGACAAACGTCAATGATGCTCAAAAATAAATATGTATGCAGGAAGTATTATCGCGACTGTTCATTCGTTTGATACTATGAGTGTAGTGCGAATACGCTAAATAAACGTAACGTAAATTCGAATGATTTTAGAATAGAGAATACTCGTTTTGCAGATAATAAATACCTAGGTTTATGATTTCATTAATAATATCTATGAGCCATTAAATGTGGTTTTCGCTAAAATAGGAAAAGGTACATATAGTTGTGATTTCGATTAAACAAAATGGTTTGAATTTAAGGGCTTTTGGTATTTTATTTGCAATTTACACATTGTGAACCCATAAATCACCCACTCTCTGCCTCACTGCTCTGTATGGTGTCGGACGTAAAGAATAGCACCATCCCATATCTTCCCGTGGGTGTCGTAAGAGGCGACTAAGGTACTTGCCAGAGAATGGGCAGCAGCGTTCTCTGTGCCTTTGTAACTACCGTACTGCGATCTCCAACCCGCTTGCCAAGCGTGGCGATTATGGTAAAACTCCCCCAAAATGTCCATGTGACTTTGGGGAGGCCTATGTCCAGCAGTGGACGTCTTTTGGGCTGAAATGATGATGATGAAATCACCCACTTATGTTTTAGTTTTAGGATGTATTCATTGTAGATGCTCAAAACCATTTTTATGTAATTCTTTTTCACTGTTTATAGTTCAAGATAATATTGTTGTAGTTAAAACGCTTGTTTTAAGTTTTCTTTAGCGTATATCGGTTTTCTATTCGGCACATTTTCAAAATGGAAAACAGTTGTAACTTTTGATATTTTTATAAGGCATTCAGGTTGTCATTTTGTATGTACCTAGCTACTTTGGTAACTACATACATGGTTAGTTTAAAATTGAACCTGAAGAAACATCAAATTTCACAAAATAAATCTAGGTACAGACAGCGTCACTATGTGCTAACCCCTCAAGTTTTAAAATGTTGCACTGGTACAACATTGAATTCGTTACGAATAATATAAAGAATGATTCAAAAAGAGTTCAACTTGAATTCGAACTGTCGCATCTCCGTACGTCATCATTAACAAACTGGAAGAAAACTTTAATTAATTACGTTTTCTTTGTAAAATTACCCTCAAGTTATAACGTTAGTTTATGACAGTTTAAAATATTTCTGGCGCTTCATATTTTATGGTTTGCGTTAAAACGCTATCACTTGACTAGGGACACCCGTTTGAGTCAGTAGCCAAAATATGAATATTAAGATAACTGTAAATTATCAAATCAAAATGTTATTTCTTGTCGTTATACCCAATTCTAAAAGTATTAACATTTAATTGATAAAGACAATATTAAAAACAGAGTAATAAAACAAAAAATACGAACCTTTTAAATTAACTAAATCAAGAAATTAATCATAATAAAACATTTTTGCAAAATATAAAAAAAATCGCAACGCACATATTTTTTGGGGGGTAACTACTTAATGGATCCGTGTGTACTACAGAACAAGAAAAATACCATTTTATCCATGAAAAGATAAAACTACTACGCTAAAGTTTTGAAACATCGGAAAAAGTTTATACTTATCGGAAAACTTTCGAATGATCATAAATTGTCTATACTTAGTACACTAACATTTATTACTAACTCTATGGTCGTATTACAACTAAGTAGAACTAAAAGCTGAACGTGAATACAGCGTGTTAAAAAATGTGCGGTCATATTAAAGGGTGTGGTTTTACGGCAACACATCAAGCCATATATATCCAGTATAACCTGACCTCGCTTTGTATGAGCTCCCCGTACAATGAGAGATCAGCGTATACTGTTTATGCATAGCTTGATTGATCATCGTGCGTACAGACCATGAAACTGAATAATTTTCTTCACGGTACAGTCGGCATCAGAAGTCGGTTAACACTTATCAATATTACACCAAGTTTAAGATAAAGATAAAGATGCATTTATTTGTATAAACATGTGTGACATGATACATAGATACCTATGCACATATGGATGGAAATCAAGTTCAGATGATTGCTGGTTCAACATGTTTTGCCAGATTCGGCGTACAAAATAGTTTATAATACCTACTTTATTGGAAGTTACAAAATAAGAAAGAATTAGATTACATTAGTCAAAAAAATTACAACAGTCAAAATTCAATCAATTCAAATAATACATAATAACAGTAAATAGAAAAATTATGCCAATAAAGAAAAATTGAAACAATAACAGTAATAGAATTAAAATTAAATATAAATTCAAAATTTGTCATCCAAAACTCCGTAACACTATAGTATCCCTTATTCAAAAGCAATTTTTTTAGTTCTCTCTTGAATGAAATAGTATTCAATATCTTAAGGGAATTAGGAATTTTATTGTATAGTAATGGGGCCATATGCATATTACACTGCCCTTGCACTGTTTAGTGCCGATCAGTGTGATCTGATATAATATTGTTTTGCGAATTTGTGTAAACATTGATGAAAATATTGTTATCTGTTTTACTCTTTCTTTTAAGAGCGTTTATACCCTACGGCATTTCATACAATCTTTCAAGTCGTTATTTTTCGAAATGACTGAACAGATTTTAATGAAACTTCCTACGCATAAGCAGTATACATAGGTCTAAAAAGTTACTAAAAACATATTCGAAATTTCTGTTTCTATAAATAATTAAAAATCGGTCTAATTTAGCTGTAACATTATTCTTCGAAAATGTTTTTTAGTACCTTTTTTGACCTATGTATACTGCTTATGCGTAAGAAGTTTCATTAAAATCTGTTCAGTCATTTCCGAAAAAAACGACTTGAAAGTTTGTATGAAATGCCGTAGGGCATAAACGCTCTTTATATGGATCGTTCTAAAACTAAGACGTCTTACAATTTTGGATATGAATACGACTTTCGTTGCTGACTGTACCTAATAATAGCAAAAACTGCTCTCTCATACATTTGGGCCGAGTAGGCATTGAAATGTTGTATGGGACAGTTGATAACAAGTTCTCGATTAGGTAGATGTTGGTCCCATGGAGAAAGTTATCCAGTTAGGTGGTTTGTATTACACCTTAAATTAATGACAACACATTTCTGATGCATGCAGTGTAACAAGCGCTCTAATTGCGCAACACCCTTTCAATCACAATCTGGAGAAAGTTGAAGGAAATTGCGTATCCACTGCTTTGTACGTTTTAAAAAATGTTTTGGCTAACAACGTAAATAACGTTATGAATGTCACTAAATCCTAAAATAAATATGAAAGGCTTTGACATTGTAAATGAGTTACGCAATTCCCCAAACGATCACCAATTACTTCCTTGTTAAAATTCTTTTAACCCCACTTCTAAAACTTTAGAAAGAAACTAAAAATGGCGGCAGCTAAGCCCGCCGATGATAATTATAACAAGGAATATAGAAGATTGAGGAGGCTTACCAGTGATCTGGCGATACGACAAGTATCTGTACGTAATATTTTGATGATATTAATAGGTCTTTACCTATGAAATTGCCGTATTGCAGTACAGACTTTTTCAAACAAAAAAAAGTTTTGATTGGCTATGAGTTCTAAATTCAAATTAATTTTGTTTTAAAAATATGACATTCTATTTACAAAATCAGTCTTTTGTTTATTGATTAGCGTTGTATTTTCATTACATTTCAACATTTTTCCTCATAATGGATACTTTGAAATTTCGTGTAATTATGGAATATGAGTTCCGTCGTGGCACCAACGCGGCACAAACGACCCGTAACATCAACGACGTTTACGGAGAGAACTGTACAAACGAACGCACAACCCGTTATTGGTTTGCTCGGTTCCGTTCTGGGAATTTTGACTAGAAAAATGAACCTCGTGGTCGTCCGGAAACTTTGGTCAACAATGATGAATTAAAGGTGATTGTTGAAGCTGATGAAACTCAATCTACAGCTGAGCTGGCAGCAGCTTTTGATGTTAGCATTAAAACAATATTGGTCCATTTGCGACAGATTGGCAAGATAAAAAAGCTTGATAGATGGGTGCCCCACGAACTTAACGATCGCCAGCGCAACGTACGCGTCGAGACTTGCCTTGCGCTCCTTAACAGGCACAGAAATGAAGGAATTTTGAACCGAATTGTTACTTGCGACGAAAAATGGATTCTTTTTGACAATCGAAAGCGCTCAGCAAGTTGGTTAGATCCTGGTTCGGTACCAAAGCAATGTGCAAAACGAAAAATGACCCCTAGAAAGGTGATGGTCACAGTTTGGTGGTCTAGTGCTGGTGTGATTCATGCTTTTTACAAAACGGCGAGAGCATTACTGCAGATGTGTACATTGAAGAACTGACCACAATGATGGCGAAACTCGCACGTCTGCAACCAGCTTTGGTCAATCGGTCGTCTCCACTGCTACTTCACGACAACGCGCGGCCCCACACTGCACAACAGACCGTCTCTAAGCTGCATGAGTTGGGTTTGGAAGCTCTCCCTCATCCGCCATACTCACCAGATCTTGCGCCTTCCGACTATTACTTTTTCCAAAATTTGGACAACTTTTTAGCGGGAAAAAAATTCAATTCCCGAGAGGCAGTACAAAACGCCTTTGAAGAGTTTGTTGTCTCCCGTCCAGCTGATTTTTTCAAGAAGGGCATCCATAAACAAAGATGCATTGATTGCAGGGGTGATTACTTTGAATAAAAGAAATAAATAAGTTCGAAAAAAAAATACTTTTACTTTTTTCAAACAAAACGGCAATTTCATAGGTAAAGACCTAATATAAAATATAGAGTAATAAGCAAGTATCTGCCTAGCCTTTTCCCAACTATGTTGGGATCGGCTTCCAGTCTAACCGGACGCAGCTGAATACCAGTATTTTACATGAAGCAACTACCTATCTGATCTCCACAATCCAGTTACTACTAGGAAATACTCTTGGTAAGACTGGTTGCCAATTTTCTGGGCCACTTTAATGACTGTCCAAGATCTACAATTGACAGCCGGGACCAACGACTTAACTTACTTTTCGAGGCACGGAGGAAACTCAGTATGAAATGGTTACACGTAAACCATACCATTGCATGCAATGTAAACCATAATTAAAGCCTGATTAAAGATGGCCACGTCGGTCGAGGGACTGCAACCCTGATTGATAAGCAGGTCTGCCAGCACGTTCGTAGGTTTGTCCTGTTCAAACACCCCCTCTTTCCCTTCTACACTACTAAACCGCACTACTGGTGGTGTCGTAGGGATTTTGTTTCCTTTCTACACCACTGGTCCAGTGGTACCGCGGGTATTTGTAAAATACATAATATATGTATTTATGCGGAACACCCACACCACACTACCAAATTTATTTTCGCTATTAGATACAGGTAAAACACACAATTCCTATTTCGTACGTCGAAAGACAATATTCACCCCCACAACTTTGAATAACTGGTTAAATTGGTGTTCCGTACAGTATAATTATCTCTACCCACTCCATGATATGCAAAAAGCAGCCGTCCCACTGCTGGGACATAGGCCTCCTCTCTCGTACTGGGCCACCACTATTGGTCCATGATATTTAACAACAACAACAAAGCTTGTTCTGATTTTAGAGAACTAATTTGTTTTTCTTTTACTTTCAGTCGGAATATGGTCTCACGGAAGATCAAGTCGCAGGTAAAAATTAATTCTATTCTTATTCTTTTGCTACTCAAAGGTTCAATTCTGAGTTACGGCTACCGCAAACCATAGCGGCAATGACACCAAATCTTGCAAAACCATTGGTTCTGGCAAGAGCGTTTACGCCTTACGACATTTCATACAAACTTTCAAGTCCTTATTTTCCGAAATAACTGAACCGATTTTTCGAAACTTAATACGCATATGCAGGATACATAGATCTAAAAACTTACTAAAAACATTATCCGAAAATAGTGTTACAGCTAAATTAGACCGTTTTTATATTATCTATAGAAACAGTTCCATTCCAGTTCTATAGAAATTTCCAACTATCTTTTTTTTTAAGACATTTTGAAATTGTTTTTAGTAACTTTTTAGACCTATGTATCCTGCTTATGCGTATTAAGTTTCATTAAAATCGGTTCATTCACTTCGGAAAATAAAGACTTGAAAGTTTGTATGAAATGCCGTAAGGTGTAAGCGCTCTTAAGTACTTTATGAAAACTTCGACATTGACGATGAAGTAGAGAACTCTCTTTATGTCTCTCCGGAGACGTCTGGCAAAACACCAAAACGAAACAGAGAGTGACCGTGGCTAGACGAGCGCTACAATATTCACTCTCAGACTCGTCCTGCTTCGGATTGTCTTTGCTAGAGTTAACTACCACCTGAAGTAGTAATTAGGCCGATTTACAGTTTTATTTTGCGGTTAAAGTCGCCTTGTAATTGTACCTTCATGCAGCTGGACGCGACGCCTCCAAATTTATCTGAGCAAATTCTTAACTTTTCTTTTTCCTCTTTTTCAATGTTTCAGGTTACAGATGTACAAAAGTGTGTTAAAATGTTTTCTTCAATTTAACCAACAGAATTTAAAGAAGCCTTCATGCTGTTCGACAAAGATGAAGATGGCACAATCACGATGGCAGAGCTTGGAGTCGTCATGCGGTCGCTTGGGCAAAGGCCTTCTGGTAGGTACCTAACAATAGTAATCTTCCAGAGTACCTTTAATATTATAAATCTTTGCTTGTAATTCCCGAAGGGGTAGGCAGAGCTGTACCTAATAGTACACCCACATTTCGCCAGTTCTGTTTAAGGCCCATGGTGGCGAGCTTATTGCCATCAACTAAGAACAAATAAAGACTCCGTGGCTGCTACTGAGAAATTCCTGATAGAAAAACTCAATAACACTGCCCGACCCGGGATCGAAAACAGAAAACAAAAACGAAGCAGTCACTTTACCGACTCCCTAGTCTCTCTCGACTGTATAGTTGACTTAGTATCTTTAATAATAATTATAAACCCTTATATTATGAGACAATTTAAATTGTGACAAAGTTACCTTATTATTATTAACTAGCTGACCCGCGCAACTTCGTCTGCATCACATTTTCCCCGTTTTCGCAACATTTTTCATTGCTGCTCCTCTCCTATTGATCGTAACGTAATGATGTAAAGCCTATAGCCTTCCTCGTCAAATGGGCTATCTAACACTGAAAGAATATTTCAAATCGGACTAGTAGTTCCTGAGATTAGCGCGTTCAAGCAAACAAACAAACTCTTTAGCTTAGAGACACTAGAGATTAGATAAGGTAACTTTGTTGCGCGATACCCAGAAGGCATGTTTTTCGATGAGATAGAATATTTGAACTTTCTTTTCTTTATTTTGTGGTTAGTACCTGCTTACGTGACGTCGAGAAATATTTCTCAGGCATGCTGATTTCGTCACGATGCACGATGTTTTCCTTCACCGAAGCAAGCGGTAATTATACAATACGCACATTAATCCGAAAAATCAGAGGTGCGTTTGGGTTCGAACTCAAGATCTATGACTTGGCAATCCCACGGTCACGCTACTAGGCTATCACTGCTTAGATTTCAACTAAGATAAGCGTAAGAGAGAGAGAGAAATAAAGATTTCAACATTTTAAATGTGAATGTTTCGCCATAGGCAAACAAAGAACCTCACGCGCATCAAAAAGTTGGGTTATGTCAAGCGTAGAATACAGTTTCCAGTTAGCTAATATTTTATGCTATTGAAAATGTCCATACCTAATCAGAAATGGACTATTTTATGGTGATGATAATGACAAAAAAATACAGAAGAAGGAGTTTTTACTACATTGGTGGATGACAAGGTCCCTGCATTTGGTAGGTATGCAGGCCATGAAAGACCCCAACAGTGCTTGAAATACGTCATCTAAAAATTTTTAGATCAAACAAAACAAATTGCTTTGCAGTTAATCTTTGTGACATTGATGAACAAGTCCTTGACGATTTGATAACAAATACTTTGTGATTTTACCTGAAATCTATTGTTTAGTAATTAGTACTCATAATTAGCGACTATTATTGTTTCACTTCTTTACTTTTATCGATAAATAACTGACCTTCATAGTTGATAAAGAAAAAAACCTTTTTTACTATAGAATTGTTGGAGAAAAATAATTATTGACCTAGCTATTGTTAAAAATCCTGATTGATAAATGGTCATGACAGCTTATTGGCACGAATTAAGTTGGTACGGTTAAGAGCTTTTACGCCGTTTTATGTCATTATTTTTCGAATCGACTAAAACTCAAACTCAAAACTCAAAGCGTTTATTTCAATTAGACCATTACAGGCACTTTTGAAAGTCAAAAACAATAAAAAAACGCTAAGCTAAAGCTACAGTCCCAGTCACAAGGCATAATAACTTGTGAAAGTACTGTTGTTGCCCAATGCGTATGCGTATGAAGTTTCATTAAACCGATTTTAATGAAACTTCATACGCATAAGCAGGATACATAGGTTTAAAAACTTGCTAAAAACATTTTCTAAAAATAGTGTGACAGCTAAATTAGACCGATTATAAATTATCTATACAAACATAAATTTCCAGTTTTCTTTTTTTTTTAAAGACATTTCGAAAATGTGTTAAATAGTAACTTTTTAGACCTATATATTCTGCTTAACTATGCGTTGGTATTAAGTTTCATTGAAATTGGTTCAGTCGTTTCGGAAAATAAGGACTTAAAAGTTTGTATGAAATGCCGTAAACGCTCTTAATTCTGGAGGAATACTACAACTATGAAAACCACCAAATTGATACTATAATCGAAATAATGCATCATTATCGTCTGCCTAGCCTTTTCAACTACGTCGGTCGGGCTTGTGTTTGTAGTCTAACTGGACGCAGCTGAATACCAGTATTCTACTTTGATCGACTGCAGTTCTGCCGTCCATGAACCAGTTATAAATAAACAAATAAGCCTTTTATTATTTCTCATTTACATGCAGTTTTACAATTATACATAATTATTGATTTCATGCAACAATAATTTATAATAATTATTTATAATTAATTTGTTGTTCATATTCCTTATCCGCCAAGAGGACGTTGGGTAAGGTCTAGATCTACCCTAATGGCTTATGACAGCCGCATAAATAATTACGACTTAAAACAAAAAATAATTATAACAAAATCCTAAGCGGAAAATTATGAGAATCGTAAACAAACTTCCTTAAATTTATTGCCACATCTTTTTCCGGATCATTCATAAAATTTTATCGAAAATGTACCTATGGCCAAGTTTTTAAAGGTGGATTGCTTGACCGGAGTGTGCCCGGAATTTGAAATTAGGTCAGATCCCGCTGAATATTGCTATGGGAGTAATCCGCCTTAGGGAGTACCTACAGAATAGATGCAGATTTATATTGGAGAATTTTAGTAAACCAATAATTTTCGACCATATTGCGGGCGAGCCGCGGGCAAGAAGCTGGTTCATTATACACAGAATTCTTTCATATAAACATAATTATTTCGGAATAAATTCTCTAAATGATGGTGGAAACTACATAAAAATCATTTTGTAGTTTAGCAGAACTATTCGGTCGAAATCTCTATGTTTTGATAATTATGTCACATCAAGAGATTAGACACCCGTGAGAAGTATGCGCGGGTCGCTAGTTATAATTAGACAAAATTCTAGGATATTTTCGTAGAAGTACTTTAGTTGTTTAGCGTATGTTGATAATCGCTTTATTTATATTTCTTATCTCAGAAACTCTGTAAAACGTGCGACAGTAGAATTTAATTATGTTTTAAACGAAGTCAGTTACAAATAATTAAGAAATTTTTGTTTTACATAGTTTCGATATACAATTATCGTCTTGATGATGATCATAAATGCAAAAAGACAACATAGGCCCCGGCGAGATTCGAACTCACGATCTCCTGTTTACTAGACAGGCGCTTTAACCAACTAAGCCACGGCGCCACGGGTGCGTTGCCTGAAATGATGAAGTAGTATCGCCACACATTTTTGTATGTGTGACAATATAAAAATAATAAGGGATTCTATTTTTGAAAAAAAGCTGTCGTTACTAGCTCGCTAGTCTAGCTGTCGCTTGACATTGACTTTAAATAGAGTTAATCAGTCTCTGTTCTTCTCATGCTATATTTAATACTTCTCAAAACAAGAGAAATGCAATCATACTTAAGTAACCATAATATCACTACATGTTTTGATTACCTAATCAATTTAATGTAATGTACACAAACAGCAGCACATAATAAAAACACCTCTCTTCTCACACACACACTTAAAATATTATAAAGCTGAAAAGTTTGTTTGTTTGGCTAAACGCGCAAATCTTGGGAACTACTGATTCGAATTAAAAAAATCTTTTAGTGTTGGATAGCCCATTTATCGACAAAGTTTATACGCATATAACATAACGCTACGACTATTAGGAGCAGAGCATCAATGATAAATGTTGCAAAAACGGGGAAAATGTGACGCAGACGAAGTTGCGTGGGTCAGCTAGTGTTATATAAAGTTGATCTCAAGTCTCAACAAAAATGCTCACGTAGGCGACTTGATAAATTTACGATGTCATTACGTACTGTCTCCGAGATAATTTAGGAATGTACGAGTTTAGGACAATACGGGTACTGTAGGCGCTTTATTATAAACGTGTTAATGTTTATGTTTTTTTGACAGTAAATATATTTTTTATTGAATTAAATTGTAGCAATAAATAATATACAGTCCACTACAGTCTGGTCCTTCGAGCCGGATAATTAAAAAGTCTTTCAATAAATAATACAGTCCACCACATTATATTATTATTTTATTCATATATTATTATTATTTTACTGTAGGAACAAATACAATTAGTCTTTTGTTAAATCTATACTTAATTACTTAATCTCTACATAGTATAAAACAAAGTCGCTTCCCATCGTCTGCACGTTTAGTTCTTTTAAACTATGCAACGGATTTCGCTCACAATGGGCCTCATCAGAAGGCTCAAAGTCACCCAAAGGGCAATGGAAAGAGATATGCTCGGAGTTTCCTTGCGTGACCAAATCAGAATTGAGGACATCCGCAAGAGAACCAAGGTTACCGACGTAGCCCGAAGAATTGCCAAACTTAAGTGGCAGTGGGCAGGGCACATTGCTCGCAGAATAGATAGCCGATGGGGCCGAAAAGTTCTGGAATGGCGACCGCGAACCGGGAGACGATGCGTTGGAAGGCCTCCCACTAGGTGGACCGATGACCTGGTGAAGGTTGCGGGGATCCGCTGGATGCGAGTCGCACGGGACCGGTCAATTTGGCGACACTTGGGGGAGGCCTATGTCCAGCAGTGGACGTCTTTCGGCTGAAATGATGATGATGATGATACAACGGATTTTGATGCGGTTTTCATCAATATGTACATAGACAGAATTATTGAAGAGGAAAAATTTATCTCTGAAAAACACATGGCAGCAGCAGTAATATTTAATCCTTAATGTTTTAAAGCTGATAAGTTTGTTTGTTTGGTTGAACGCGCTTATCTTGGGAAGTACTGGTTTGAATTGAATAATTATTTTAGAATTCGATGGCACGCTACGGCCTATAGGAGCGGAACATCAATGAAAAATGTTGCAAAAACGGAGAAAATTTAGCGCAGACTTCGTTGCGCGGGTCGGCTAGTCGCTAAATATACATTTTAGAAAATATTATTCCTGTTAGAAAATACAGAATGCCACTTGCTAAGCCCATACATTGTCCGGCCTTATATTTGTAACCGCCTTCCGTCTTTCTTAAAAGTATGTCATTTGTTTTGTCTTTACTCGTGCGTGCATCATAAGTATTTAGTTTTTATGTATATTGGGTACCACAATAGCACATTTTGATACAAGTGAGCCGGCAAACAATGTCATAGCAGCCGATGCGGAATAGAGCTATGGAGTCAGGAATTGTTTTTATTGGGTTATTCACATATCTAGGTATTCCGTTATAACCACTTAGAATAAGTACCTACGCCAGTGACCAATGAAGGTTTACAAAATCAATTTATGCGAACCTCTCATTGTACGGGATATCAATATAAAGGAAGGTCTTGTTATACTGGAAATATATTGCTTAAGAGCGTTTACACCTTACGACATTTCATACAAACTTTGAAGTCCTTATTTTCCGATATAACTGAACCAATTTTAATGAAACTTAATACGCTTAAGCAGGATACATAGGTCTAAAAAGTTACTAAAACATTTACGAAATGTCTAAAATATAAATAAAAAAAGATAAATGGTAATTTCTGTTTCTGTAGATAATTTATAATCGCTCTAATTAAGTTGTAACACTATTTTTCGAAAAAAAAAAAATCTTTTCGACCTATGCATCCTACTTATGCGTATGAAGTTTCATTAAAATCGGTTCAGTTATTTCGGAAAATTAGGACTTCAAAGTTTGTATGAAATGTCGTAAGGTGTTAACGCATCTAATCTATGATCTAATTTCTGAACATTCGGATTAGAAATAAATAAAATTGATAACTTTTCCGAATCGAAAACTATTAGATAAATCATTTCAGACATAAATCATTTCATTCATTTGAAAATCTGTGTATTTCAGAAACGGAGCTTCGAGACATGGTGAAGGAAGTAGACCAGGATGGCAACGGCACCATCGAGTTCAACGAGTTTCTCCAAATGATGTCCAAGAAGATGCGCGGGTCTGATGGAGAAGACGAACTTAGAGAGGCTTTCAGGTATTCCTCGGTTCATTTCCACTATTGTCTATTTGTGATTTGATTTGTATTCAATTCTTGGAAGCTTTAACTGATTATCCGGTGATTTCCAAAATTAGGGACCTAACTTGAAACCGTCACCTTGTGGATATATAAGTATTTCTGCAATCGACAGATCAATATACATATTATAAATCTTTCAAGCCTATTTCTGAAAAGATGCAGCTTTTCTAGCTGTTAATAATTATGATCTTCAAAATCCAGTTATAGGACCATATCCTATGGAATCTGGGATCCTATTGGGGCTCTATCTTGGCTGAATTTTACTGCCACTGCATTTAGCAAAGTGAAATACCTCCATCAAATTGATTCAGAACTGCAAAGCCGACCATGCCTTACCTCTTTTCCTGCTCGTTTCGCCGAAAAAACTGCAATCAATGAGTTCTTTTCGCTGCCATCGTCTGTGAAAGTGGCGAAGTCCTCATCATCTTTCTAGCCTTTTACCAACAATGTTGTGTTTGCTTCCAAGTCTGACATCCAGTCTTACCAAGGGGTATCGTATTACCCAGTTTCTGGGTTACGACTTCAAGATAGTTTGGGAAAAGGCAGATGATGATGTTGTTTGGCTTCCAGTCTAACCAGATGCAACTGAATACCAGTATTTTACATGGAGCGACGGCCTATCAGACCTGTACGTCATTGGTAAGACTGGTTGTCAAACTTCGAGCGATCGAAGAGATCGAGCGAGTTGTTACTTTAAGGTAACGATTGTCAAGTCTACAATTGACAGCCGGGATCAACGGTTTAACCTGCTTTCGGAGGAAACTCTGTACCTATGTATTGGACTGTCACTCATCCATGGAATAACCTAGGCAAGTGGCTTAACCTGAAGTTTAACCCGAGTGGTTAAATTTAAGAAAGCCTTTGACAAGAAAAAAGATATACTGTCATAACGCGCTTGCTTGCCCATTATGTCCATAATCTAAAAAGTCAACACTAAAATTGCAGGGTATTCGACAAGAACAATGACGGCCTGATATCTTCGGTGGAGCTCCGTCACGTCATGACTAACTTGGGAGAGCGGCTCAGCGAGGAAGAGGTCGACGACATGATCCGCGAGGCTGACCTCGATGGAGACGGCATGGTCAATTACGATGGTGAGCAAATTTTGCTAATAATGGAACGGTGTAGGCAATTGCGCATTCTCTCAATCATTCCCTTTAACAAGCACATAAGTAAAATTATGATCATCATTGTCTTAGTTTGCGGTAAGACAGAGTCTGCCTTCATGGAGGAGACATAGATAGATCAGATATATCTCAAGGCAGCACGAAAAGAGCAGAAAAAACAACGAAGATCTCACCATGGGTCTTAGGATACTAAAGAAGTGGTCGAAGTGAGTGCTTCAAAATAATTATTGCCAAAACACAAAATTAACATTAGAATTCTCATATTCCAGAGTTCGTGACAATATTGACGTCGAAAAACTAGTATGCAGACCCGCGGCCGAAGAGAGAACCTCCCGGAAGCCAGTGCCCATACGCGTACCTTCAGCAGTACGGTGGGATAGAAACTCTTATCTAGACCTAACGCATAGACGTGTTGCTAAAGTGGATCATTTTATAGAACGCGCTTGGTGGCAGTGTATACGTACCCTCATTTCAGTTTAGCAAAGTGCGATTATTTTGTCGCAATTGCGATTATTCTGTCGCAATTGCGATTTTTTTGTCGCATTTCCGATTAAAAAGTCGCAGAAACAAATGCAAGATTTTAAAGTGTAGTACTGATTAGTAAATTCGGTGTGTGTGATAGATGTTTTGGTTTTTTTTATATGGCTTCAAGTGTTTAATAAGGCCTTAAAATTACATGTCATGTTGTATGGTAATATAAAGCGAGTGTGGTAAGTTGTTTTTATCTTTTTATTTTTATATATAATGTATTAAGGGCTATTTGATTCAGAAGACTAGATGAAATATTTAAATCGTCTGCCCAACTTTGTTTTGGGTCAGTTTTCAGTAACGGAATTTAGCTGAATGCCCTTTTGCAGGACTAGTTGAAATTATTAGAAAAACTATGAAAAAAATGGATTGAAAATGGCACCATTACTATAAACCTACAAAAGTCAGATTGGCAACCTGTGTACTGAGTCTGATCTAGTTTTTCTTACAGCAATTTAATAGCCCTTTAACATAAGATTCTTAGAGCACCTTTTGTTAACACCAGATAGTTGAAAAAAGTTTAAAAATAGAGAAGGCCTGTTAAGAGCGTTTACATCTTACGGAATTTCATACAAACTTTCAAGTCCTTATTTCCCGAAATGACTGAACAAGTTACTAAAAAACATTACCATAATGTCTTTAAAAAAAAGATAATTGGAAATTTCTGTTTCTATAGATAAATTACAATTGGTCTAAATTAAACGCTGGACGGCCTGAAAAGACCAAAACGTATTTATATTCCAGTATAAAAACGGCATTGCAAGCAAATTTTTCAGCTAAGCTACGCTAAGGAAAAAAAAATACATTTCTAGTGCTTTCAAAACCATAATTTATTCATTTAAATAGATATGCCTCTTTGGTTTTCAGACGCTCTAAGAATCCACCCAAAATCTATTATTTGTCGAATAAAGACTTTGTGATTTCCGTTCAAACATGTTAACTATGTATAAGTAATATTATTACTTATTGGAGAATATAAAATAATAGTAAATAGTAATAATAATATGCTTAATTAAACCGCGTCGATGTGCATTAATATTTTATTTTATCAAAATAAAAAAAAAAAACATAATTTTCGTGATAAACGGAAAGCAGGGTTCACTGCAACATATTTTTTCTCAAGTTTATTTCTATTTTGCAAATTATAAATTGCTTGAAATTATGCTAAATAAAATATAAACCTAAACTAACTATTACAATAAAATAAAAATGAATTTAAGGATTCATTACAAGTTTTAAAAAAAGATGCTGGTGGATCATAACCATCCTCTTTTTTAGAAGTCGGTTAAAATATTATACGTCGTGTCAGTGTGATGCTTTTGTGGTTAATGATAGTGTAATGAGTCTTTCATTATGTTTATTAACAAGAAATATACATTTAGAGGCAAATAGATGAAATAGATCGAATTAAGGACCTATAATTATGGTCATTGGTCGTACCGCTACCTTTGATAGCAGTATAATTCTGTACCTCAAAGGTTTCTGATTTTAATGTCATTTGATATTTCCTTTCATAGATGTCGTAGGACTTAATGTTGTATACCATTATGTAGAACTGGTTTTTGAGATTTATGCGCAAAAAACATAATTTCTAAAAAAAATTGGAGTTACTGCTGTATACCTCTAAGGTACAGAATTTAAATAGTAACTCAATGTGAGAAAGAGATAGGTTGTATTCGTATAGCTCTATCTCTCTCCTACAGCATAAGTGTTGGTGGTAGAGTGTCAGTAAATTAAAAATAATAGTAAATAACTAAATGTTCGGTTGTGTCAACACTTTTTGTAAAAACATAAAATAATCGAAATTTCTAGTGTCGTACGTATACACGTTGTATGAATTTGTGTATGTAGATTTATAGAAAAAAATGTATGTGTAATGTCTAATAAAAAGGTTTCCGTTAGTCTTCCAAAATGTGGAGGTTGACTGAACAAAATATGATGAGCCAAATGTTAACTGAGTTCATTAATGTTACGAGGAATCGAAAAAAATATTTATAGAACTAGCGAAGTAATGCTAAGGTGATTTTATTTAAACGTAAAATTAAAATAAAATAAAAAAATAATAATGGAGGAATTTTACCAAAATCAAGCGAAAAGGGTACTTATATAATAACGAAATAATAAAAATTTCTACATTTTGCTAAGCTCTTAAAGACTATAATGAAATTTTAATGAAAAACATTTAGGATTTTAAGATCATCGTACCACCCAATGTTTTATTTTGTCGATCGAATATTATTGTTAGAGAAAAGCGAAAGATTAAAATGGTAGATTTTAACCTGATCCATGTTAAATGTTATAAATTATGTATTTAAACCTTTTTTTTTTGTAAAAAATTTAATAATTACACGAAATACTTAACCATATCTGTAACTAATATATATATATATATATATTATGGCATCTGTAAATCATTTATGAATCTATTATTTATTAACTATTATTGACTACTCTCTTGTTATTAAGTGTATTAAATCGACGAAAAAGCAGTCGTTGATCAAATACCAGTAATTTCAGTTTTTATACTTGTTCAGTTACAAAATTACATTAGAAATATACTCAAGTATTTATTTTAATCTTAAAACAATTTAATGACAATAAAAAAAAACTTAATTTTAAAATAGGTCAATTTTAACTTATCGCAAAATAATATTTTAAAATCAAAGTATATTTAAAAGAGGAAAAGAACAATTTATTTATCACATATTTTGAAATTGTAATAATAGTACAAAATTATTTAACAATTATATTGTATGATAATTGAATAAAATTCAATAAAGTTTTAGTGAAATGATAATTATTTACTGAATATTTTATGTAATACGGAATCTTTCACAATCGATTAATAATGCCACATGATTGTCTATTTATAATATAAACGGGTAGATTTGGAATCGCAATTTTATTTAATTATCATAATAAATAGCCACCGTAGATATCAATAGCATACATAAATAAAATAAACTATATTACAATGTTCCAAAAATAAATTAAAATAAACATAATTGGGCTGAATATTTAAATAGGAGTTTAAATACTAAACATATACATACATTTGTAGGATATATAATTGTTTTACTTTTATTTTTATTTAATTTTGACAAACACAATCACTTAAAATAAGATTTAAAATTAATTAACCAATGCTTAATAATAACATGCGATGTACAGTATTAATGCATTTTCTGTTTTAAGCTTTCACGTTTTATACCTAAACTGACACTGTCATGCGATATCTTCCGTGATTTTCAATTATTGTGAGCTCCCGATATTTCGACGCTGATGCAAGCGCCATGATCGCAAAATAACAGGGTTACAAGCGCCATGATCGTGAAATAACAGGGTTACAAGCGCCATGATCGTGAAATAACAGGGTTACAAGTGCCATGATCGCGAAATAACTGGGTTACAAGCGCCATGATCGCGAAATAACAGAGTTGCAAACGCCGTGAGTACTCCTGGATGACTATCCTGTCAACCCGTCGAAATATCAAGACTTCACAATAATTAAAAATCATGGAGGATATCCCGTAAATGAAAGTGTATGTTTAATATAATACATTTCATGAATTGCCTTGTATTAAAAACTACGTTAGTTTAAAACAAAAACAGTACGTTTAAACCACGTTCCAGAGTCATGAATTATTAGTGTCATAATTGCTATTGAATATTAACAACTCTTGAACGTCGTCTAGATCTGTGCTGCTCGAGTTTACTTCCAAGGATGAAACCGAACCTAAAAGAAAAAAAACGATTGTGTTTAAAGCCTAATATTGAATACATTTTTATCACAATAGAAGTACCTTGGTATTCATTATAACTGGGTCAAAATCCAGTTCAATAACAGAATATAATTATGTAAAAAAAACACTATTGAATGTATAAAAGTTATGTATATGCAAGTTAGATATTTGATGTAATTAGATCAATATACAAGCTTCGTATGAAACAAGAAGGGTTTTAATAAAATTGATATGTGAATTCAGTCTTTTATTTTTAAGGAGTCTGCCCACTACACCGTACCAAACAATGATCGTGCTATGAACGGATCAGGCACGGACAAAACATGACACGGACTACTATATCCACTAGACCGTATCATACCCGTTTGTAACGGGCTTAGAACGGTTATCATACTCGGTTATAACGGGTTTCGAACGGTCATCATAACGTGGTTAAACCCTATACTATTCTATTATGTTCTGCATTTCCGTCATCGACCATCAGTCGGTCTCGTACTTTTCATTACAAAGAATTTTTGCATTTTGATTTAAAAAGTGTACATGGAGTGGCTTGCCCATACTTCTCCATAGAAAGCTACGCTAACGCGTTCATGAGGTGAAAGATCACCTACTGAAAAATAAAACTAATACAGATTCTGCTGATAGCGAAGGCTGACTACAAAATCAGTCTAACGTTGGAAGTTATGAGTCCAATGGAGAAGATTGTTAAAAGCTAATTGTAGATGGCGCGACCGTAGTTAGGTTTCAATCTTATTAATAAGGTCAAGTTAAGGTTAGTTAGTTATTTGGAAATATAAAAGTACATTAACAGAATTTCAACCAATGACAATGCTTGGGACCTGCTATGTTAGTTAGTTTCACAGTTGCCTTCCCCATTGCGTATTCAACGCAGCTAGAAGCTCCATCTAGTTTTGTCACGGAGTTACTAGGAACCAACGAAGTGGTCGGATAAGAGTGACAATAGTTGCTAACTGTCACTCTAGCGGAGTGTCGCTTTGAAGGTTATAGTGCGATTAGTTTAAATGTTTAGTTCAAGGTGGCGCTGCTTATCAATAAGATGCAATAGAACATCACAACTTCTTTCAATTATTCTAGTTCTCGGGTTTTCCGTCTGCACATGCACAAATATGTAAAAACTAAACACACTACTGATCTTCAAAAGAACTTAGAGGCGGTTGCCGTGAACAGTTACAATGTCGTCACGATCTAATAGGAACAGCTAGATACCACAGTCGTTCAACGATAAAATATTTCGACTACACACTGACGATATTGTTTATCGTCAGTGTGTAGTTACAGCTAGAGACGACAGAGGAATCGAAAAAATATTTATAGAACTAGCGAAGTAATGCTAAGGTGATTTTATTTAAACGTAAAATTAAAATAAATAAATAAATAATAATGGAGGAATTTTACCAAAATCAAGCGAAAAGGGTACTTATATAATATCGAAATAATAAAAATTTCTACATTTTGCTAAGCTCTTAAAGACAATAATGAAATTTTAATGAAAAACATTTAGGATTTTAAGATCACCGTACCACCCAATGTTTTATTTTGTCGATCGAATATTATTGTTAGAGAAAAGCGAAAGATTAAAATGGTAGATTTTAACCTGATCCATGTTAAATGTTATAAATTATGTATTTAAACCTTTTTTTTGTAAACAATTTAATAATTACACGAAATAATTAACCATATCTGTAACTAATATATATATATTATGGTATCTGTAATCGACAGTCGTCCAACTAATAAATTAATCGTCACGCCCATAAAGGTAAAAATACTATGAAAGGGAACCACTTAGGGTAAAGGCCATCCTACGCCGATACCGATACTTTTGAGTATACTGCAAACCAAAAGTTTCGTCACCCATAAACAAATTATAATTAGGTTTACAATTTATGTAATCAGTATAACAAACTGATAGTAACGGTCATAAAAATATAACCACACCCGTCTGTCAAATCATCAGCTTTATCAGCGGTTAAGATTTCGCACAGGGCCGAACTAGGAAAATAATATTTTAAGGCAAGAAAGGAGGTGTCTGATGATATGACGAGAAATAGAGAAGTATGGTAATTGCTATAAGAGCAGGAAGATGATGATTGTAATTCTCGTGTGATTCAGCTGCATCTGGTTAGACTGGAAGCCGAACCCAACGTAGTTTGGGAAAAAGCTAGATGATAATGATGATTGCAATTCCTAACACCTAGCTCTAAACTAGAAACCACATCAAATGCTGTGGTTCTACGTTATACAAAACAAAGCAAACCTAGATATTTTTGAAAAAATACTACTGTAATTGTGCGTTTCACCAGAAGCGTGAAAAGGAGATATCTAACCGAATCGACCAATCACATGCGCGGTAAATTGCCGGCTTGTACATTTTAAACAATCGGATTGTTTGATCTGCAGGTCTCGCATGTTGTAAGTATGTTACATATTTACTTCTTACCACTGTTTTAAGCTTTCAGGGTTTATAACTAAACGTATTCTGTCACTTAGGGGATATCTTCCGTGATTATTATTTTTTGTGAGCTCCCGATATTTCGACTCAAGCGCCATGAAGATATCGAGAGCGGAAGATATTCCGTAAGTGACAGTGCAGTGTAAGATTACTTAATAACGTTATATTGGTCCAATCTATTCAATTTAAATATAATATTTAAAAAACAATATTTATAAATTTCTCGAGTGCCACCCTTAGCGCCCACGCACGTGCCGCGCGTGTTTTGACGTAAACACACGCGTCATACGCGTGCGTTCTAGTCTTACTGAGGTTCTTATGAAAGGAAACGGCTTCTGTTAGTAAGTAGTAATAATTAGTCACACTTTTATTTTAATATGTGTCGATGTAGGTTGAAATACTACATTTTGATACAAGTGGGCAAACTTTGTCAATAACTGGGTAGCAAACGACGTTATTTAATACACTTACGAAGATTTCATTCTATAATCACACTGTCTCATGAAGAAATTAAATAATAGAATGAAAGTATTTTGTCATTAATCTTTAAATATTTAGGCCTCTAGCTAAACCGTCGCCTCCTTATGCGAAGCAGTCATGCTAGCGAAAGAGGGGGCGGAACGTGAGAGGGAGAGAACCTCACGTCCCAGCCGCCGCGGGAGACGCCCCGGGCGTCGGCGGGCAACCAGTGGCCCCCGGCCACCGTAAGCGCGGGCCTGTGGACGGTGAGTAATGGGCTAGCTCACCGTCCGTCCGTCATACGACGACAGGCCGTGCCGACGGCGCGTTCGTGTTCCACGCGCGCCTCAAGGATATGTCAGCAAATCGGAAGGGGTCCGAGAAGGCCGATGCCTGCCAGGGCTGCGGGTTGTTCGAAAGAGATACCGTGGCCCTGGAATACAAAGGGCTAAGAAGGAACATAGATGGGTTTTAGTCAGTCAAGTCTGACACTCCCTTCCACTCTGCCCAGAGCGGGAGAAGTCATTTGAGGATTTCCCATCCAAAAAAAAAAAGGCCTCTAACTAAAAGCATTCTCTTCAATGCTTGAAAAAACCGGCCAAGTGCGAGTCTTACTCGCACACAGGGTTCCATAGCTCCAAACAATATAATAACAATATTTTGAACTGTCATTCATTAGTTAGTAGTATTAGTTAGTAAACTTCCACACAACCGCAAAACTAAATTTGTTTTTCATAGTATGTTTATGAAAAACAAAGTTACTGCTGCAGTTTGATGAAAAAGTCCCATATCCTAAAAACTAAACATCATATCTTATTGAAACCAATTTTCGTTGATAGTTTTTTTTACGTTCTACAATTCTAAATATTTTCAGAATTTTCCTCCTCTTACTTTAGAAATTAGAGGGGGGGGACACACATTTTACCACTTTGGAAGTGGCTCTAGCGCAAACTATTCAGTTTAGAAAAAAAATATATTAGAAACATCAATATCATTTTTGAAGACCTATCCATAGATATCCCACACGTATGGGTTTGATGAAAATTTTTTTTTTGGTTTTCAGTTCTAAGTATGGGGACCCCCTTAATTTATTGCTTTTTTTCTATTTTTGTGTGAAAATCCTAATGCGGTTTACAAAATACATCTACTTACCAAGTTTCAACAGTATAGTTCTTATAGTTTCGGAAATAAGTGGCTGTGACATACAGACGGACAGACAGACAGACAGACAGACAGACAGACAGACAGACATGACGAATCTATAAGGGTTCCGTTTTTTGCCATTCGGCTACGGAACCCTAAAAATGACTTAGTCAAAAGTTATCTGTGGAAATAAAACACAATCAGAAATAAAGGAACGAGTGTGAAATACACTGCATTTTGAACCTAATAGTAGAGCGATAAGAGCCAGTTTTCAAAGAAGTGTTTTGAAAATCTTTTTGAACTATATTCACGAGTAAAAAGCAGAAAACCTTTCTGCCGTCCTATCACTAGAAAGCCGTTAACCCTCAAATGGTCAATTTTCACTTTTTCATGCTACGTGATAGAGTAAAAAATTCTCTATCTTTCTGTCTAAGAAACATTTTTATAATATGAACAGTTCCAGAGATATAAAAAAATTGTAGGCCGTTAAGTAACAGAATTTATGATGATTCCTTCACTTGAAAGCGTCTAACCCACATTTCTTCGCTAAATGTACGTTAAAATACCTTAACTGCCGGATCTGTCGATAATTTTCTGGCATTTTACTTATCTAAAAATACGTTATCTGATTTTTCTTGACTATAAAGACGCTAAGGGACTATAACTACTTTATAATTCAGCATTTTCTTATGCACAAGTTTTAAAATGCTAGATTAGATGCAGTTATCCGCCCTTAACGGCATTTTAGTTAAGTATTTAATACTTTGGTTGAAAATAATTCTTGCCTGTTTGATAAAAACGGTGGAAAAAAGGTAAAATATGCTTAGCTACAAAGCAGCTAAGCCACATTACTTAGCTAAAAGGCAGTTTTCTGACTCTCGCGCTTTGTTCACGGTTCGGTATATTATGTCTTATTCCAGATCATGTTCTGCCAATGTGCCAAATTTCTATGAAACTCGATCAGATGTTGAGGCGTGATGAATGCATGAACACCCTAAATCACTAATTTCAAACTCTAGGACTTTCAAATACATACTAGCATAATGATGGTGACAACATCCAGCCGATTTCGGCCACAGCAACTGTGTTTGGCGTTTTTGTAGGGGTTTTGGTGTGATGCTCTTTCATGTGCTCTCAAGTTATTAGCATATCTAATTTTAGGCGAAAAACTATGTGCACAAAACGTACAATGACAGCTGTAGTTTTATATAACTTAAGGTCTATTTCGTACCCACATTTTTTTAGTATATATTTATTATTAACTTTGTAACTAAGCTGGACTAAGAAAATCACACATAACGAAATCTTAAGACGAAAAGGGCAAGACCCCAAGTCACGCAGCCTGTTAATCAAAGAAAGGTTTCTAACCTTGGACGAGTTTTTCGGCACCAGAGATGGGCAAACTAGTGAGGAATGTAATGTCGGTCGAAGAAAAAAGTCTTGGCTAAGAAACATTTTCGAATAGCGCGGAATCAGGAGCTCCTGCTGAGCTGTTCTACCTCGCAAACGACAAGTAGAATTAGATGGCTAACCTTTAGTAATTGAAAGAAGAATTCTGAATATGCTTGAAGCTTAAAGGTACGCTTAGTCTCTCATCGCGAATTTATAAGACGTACCCAAACCAACTTAGCGGACGTCTCCTCAACCAGGCGTTTATGCTCGGACTTTGGCTCGCTTTCAGAGTTGCGCTCTTGCAAGTATCCGCCAGAAAGCACAGGTCATCAGCGTATCTACATAATCTTTGTATTGCCGGTATAAGAGACTTTTATACGGGTTTTTTGTGTGGCTATTATCAGTAAGGAAACGAGTTCGAAGGCATGAAGTACGTTTTAAAGCTTCCTGAATTATGACAGCAAAGAGTGTAAAATCAAGTAGGTACAGATCCTTGCATATATACAGTTAGCATCTTAAGACAAGAAATCGTCCTCAGTGAGTCGTTTTATCAGAATTAATAATTTTTTTAGAACATCCTTGTTTTATCAACAGCTTCTCGGGAAACACTATCAAATGAAATTTCAAGATCGACAAAACAGAAGTACCAACAGGGGTCCACAATGTCCTTTACTTTAATAACACTAGTATCTGGCGAATACAAAATATAGCTTCAAAGGTTTCGCTTTCTAGACAGAAACCAAATTGGTTCTTTTGAAGGATTGATTCTGAATAGGGCAATTGAGATGGATTTTCGCACAATTCCACGATAAGAGTAGCACTCTGATCGGTCGAGTTTGTTCTTAGTATGTGGTGTGCTTATTTGAGTTACTTTTAAAGTATGCACCCGCTCTTCGTTCCACATGGCCACGAAGAGATTCCCGATGACTTCATGAAATCTCTCACCTTCGTACTTAAGAAGTTCCCATGGCATGTCATCAATACTAACCAATTTTTTTGTAAGTGTTCTTTCAAAGTAAGAGGTTCGTCTCGCCTAGTGGCTGTAGTAGTGGAAGCGTGGGCAATGTGAGCATAAATATTATATAACATAATATCATATTTGCTTAACCTCACTTTTTATTTACCTATAAAATTTTGATTCATAATTCGGATTTTTGCAAAAATCTCATATTTTCCCTATTTTTGCTAAACTAAAAAGAAGTTAACCCACAACCGAAATACTTTTAGCCACCTTTTAGTTAAGTAAAGTAGTTAAGATTTTACAAAACTTCCAAATAACATTGGCATAATTTGCTTAAAAGCAGCTAAACGCCATAACGTCTCATTTGGAAAGTTATTGTTACTTTAATCTGAGCGGATTCCATAGCTATAAAGCAGTTACCATCACTTAACGACTTTCTTGTTAAGCATTTCTGCAAAAATATTAACAAATATTATGAGGGTAAAAATTTTAAATAAATTACTTCACTAAAAAGTCGCTAAGGTATAGTTAACGGCCTTTTAGTACAGAAATAAGATGCAATAACTAAATTATATGCTTAACTAAATAGCAAAAATTAATTTTAAAAATAAGTAATAAGAGTTTGTGGACGGACATAATTCTTAAGGACAAGCAGAAAGAAATACCAATCGATGTGTCCAACAATCATTAACCTAAGTATCATAGTTTTTAAGAAGCAATGATTCGCACCTTTTTTGCCATTATCTCGAAAACAACTTTTTGGGGTTAACGGCTTTCTAGTGATAGGACGGCAGCTTTAACGTTATGACAAGTAGCTATCACTTTGGCTTTCCACTCTAGCTGATACTCATAGGAATACCAGTCTCAAACTGGTACATACTTAAGGTGATGCATGTGGATTGCAAGTGTACACACCTACCTTAAGTATGAATACACACTTAGATATCATCATCATCATCATCATCAGCCTATAATGTTCCCACTGCTGGGACACAGGCCTCCTCTCTGTGAGAGGGATTGGGCTATAATCCACCACACGGGCCCAGTACGTGTTGGTAGATGTTACATGTCTTCGAATTTTTTGATCTAGGACATGCCGGTTTCCTCACGATGTTTTCCTTCACCGTTTTTGGGGGCAGCGGTGATGAAATAAATTACACAAAGTAATGCGCCTGCCTGGGTTCGAACCCACGGCTTACTGCTCGTAAGTCGGGGCTGCCACCACTTGGCCACCGCTGCTCTCTTAGATATACATTCAAAGGAATACAAGATGCATTGGTTTTTGAAGAAATAGCCATTTTTTCTTTCGTCAATGATTAAACTGGAAGCATTGAAACTGATCATGAAAACTAAATGTAATGCGTTCGTTTCATGTATAGTTTATTTTTGGGATTTATGTCCAGTTATAAAATCATGCAGCTGGACAAAAAATCCCGGGAGGGTTTTGATACTTATATTGACTGAAAGTCATTGCAACAACCTGAGTTTTAATTTTGTTACAATCGTGAGTTGAACATTGACATGATCGGCTTATTTCGAACTAATTATTTTGTTTTCGAATTGTCTTTTTTGTTTTTACTAAGGACAATTTCAAAGTGCACGTCTTGCTACATCGTTCTCACATAATGTACCATCTCAACATGAATGATGTAACCAGGGTTTTTGTCACAAGATTCTGATTTAAAAGAGTGTCCATGCAGTTTCTTGCCCATTCTTCTCCATAGAGATCTACACTTTGGAATGGGCAACTACAGTACTTTCACAGTTATTATGTCTTGTGTCTGGGACTGTAGAATAGAAGAGAATAGAATAAAACTTTATTGTACACCAAATAAACAGTAGTTGTGGTTTCATTTTTATCGTTGTTCGACTATTCAGAAGTGCCTGTAACTGGCCTACTTGAAATAAATTATTTTGATTTGATTTGATTTGACATTGACAGATTCAATATGTTTGAATTTTATTGTACTAATATCGACTAGAGATTTTACTAATAAAAACTAAAATGTATTATTTTAACTACTTTATAATTTGTTCAACATCCAGAGTTTAGTTTCCACTAGTTTGATACCAGATTCTAATACTGCTTGATATTGTCCAGCATAATCTAGAACTCTTGACAGTTACATTATATCATAAGTGGACCTTATTAACTTACGCCTACGATTGAAACACTTGCTCTTGACTATTTTTAGTACAAAAGTGTCTGAAAACGTTTTAAGGAAGAGTAGTTGTCCGTATATGAAAATTTCAAGAATTAAAAACATATCAAATAGCTACAGTAATTTTTCGGTGGCCATACCGATTTTACTCACTTAGACCTTCTATTCTGAAATGATTTACCAATTTGGTTGTCATATCCTTTAATCGTTTCTATTAGCTTCATCTTCGTTCATCAATGTTGGAGTCTGCTTCCAGTCTAACCAGACGTTGCTCAATACTAGTATTTTACATGAAACGACTGCCCCCATCTGACCTCCACAATCCAGTTACTACGCCACAAGATACACGATGGGTAAACTGGCTAGTAAATAAGAAAATAATAAAGAAATCCTACTCCATACTAATCAAACATTAAAGTTCAACACGCTTACGCCCCAATAAGATAAAAATTAATGAAGTTCTCATACTGTCACTACTCGGCTTAAACATTATAGCAATTAGATTTATTATTATATAACTTTATTTATCCTATAAATTTAGTTTGTATCTAATATCTCATGTGTTGTGTACTTATTTATTTACTAGCTGCCCCGCGCAACTTCGTCTGCGTCACATTTTCCCCGTTTTCGCAACATCGTACGCATTGGTCGTAGCATGATGATAAATTCCTTGCCTTGATGCCTTCCTCGATAAATAGATTTTTTTAAATCCGACCAGTAGTTCCTGAGATTAGCGCGTTCAAGGAAACAAACTCTTCAGCTTTATAATATTGGTATAGATTGGTTAGTAATATTAGTGTTTGTTCTTAAGATAACATTATTATTGTTAGGTGTAAGGGCCGCTATTTGAGGTCAAAGCCTCCTCCAAACTGTTCCAGCTGACTCTGTCTTTTACCAGTCTGGGCCATCACTCCATCTTTTACATGGCAATTAGATTAGTCTTATTTAATTAACATACACAAAACACATAACATAGTATGATACTGGTAATCCTCGAATGGTTGAAGAAGTGTACATAATATTATACCCACCTTTCGCCAGTTTCGATTGCCTCGTTGGTGTAGTGGTTACCAGCACGACTACTAAGCATGAGGTCGTAGGTTGGATTCCTAGGTCGGGCAAACTGTTATTGGGTTTTTTCATCCAGAATTTCTCAGTAGCAGCCACGGAATCTGGATTTGAGCACGGTTGATGGAAATAGGCCTCCCGTCTATTACATGAGACAGGACTAAACTGGCTAAAGCCCGACCTCGAAATTTTGGATCTAAGCCGGCTTTCTCACGATATTGTTTACCAGTTTCAATGTTGGTATTCTGTGACAAAATTGAGGACAGGCACCTTGAGGAGGTACCTTCAGTAGGTAGTCATAAAAAGGAGCCATTACGCCACTGTCATATTTATAATGGCTTTCTTACTCAACCCAATCTTGCAACAGATTAATAAACTACCTACGTCGATCTTAATTACAATGATAAATAGATTATATGTTATCTATACAGCAATACTTGTTATCTATATGTCTGATAGCTATTTGAAATCATTATTGTAATGTTTATACAAGTATGTAACGGATAAGGATAAGAATTGTCAGTTAAATACTTAATCAAATTCTTTACGACTGAGCTACTATCGCTGTGTTTACACAATCGTCAGCCAGGCCTTTTCCCAATTGTGCTGGGGATCGGCTTCCATTCTAAACAGATGGCGCAGAATACCTGTATTTTACATGGAGCGACAGCCTGTCTGATTTCCACAACCAAGTGACTGTGCTGTTTTAATTTAGACACGAGCCCCGAGCCCGACATAATACCCATTTGTATCTAACACAAGTGGGTATATTCCTATAGTCAGTACAAGTCTGATACTCCCTTCCACTCCGCCCAGAGCGGGAGGGGTTATTTGATGATTTCCCAACCGAAAAAAAAAGGTAAAGTGGGTATAGTCCTACTAATATTATAAATGCGTTTGTAATGATGTATGGATGTCTGGATGTATCAATGTTTGTTACTCTTTACTCTTTTTATCCCGGTTGTATGAGCCCGGCGGACAATTTACGAAGTCGGAGCAAAGCCTAAGCATAAGCTAGTGTAAGAAAAAGATGAAGAAAGTAAAATATATACTTAAAAAAATACTGTTCTTTTATATTTACATTTTTCACGCCATGTTCATTTGCAAAGTAAGCAGACTTTCGAATATTTTTTACGATGCCAAGATAGGAAAATCAAATCAAAATGATTCATACTAAAACCAGCTAATCTGTTTATCATTAAAAAATAAGCAAAGCAAACATTAGCAAACAAAAGAAGAAAATACGTTACGTACGTAAATAAAATTCTCTACACTAAAAAAACACATACGACACTGCGTTTCACGTTCAATCCACGTTCGTTTCCCGCCATAGCGGAATGCCGCCATGTTTGTCACAGACAATAAAAACAGACAAACACAATAAAAGAATACAATAGGCTATCTACGCTAATGAAGTAATCATAAACCACAGAGAAGGATCAACGTGCCAAAGTTATTAAACCAAACATCCATCCATTAGTTACTAAATCATTTTCAGTGAACCATTTCATGATACGGTTTTTGTATTTTTTAATTTAATAGGAAAAATAAGCAGGTCTGAAAAAAATGCGTTTCAACTAGTTATAAAAATGAAAATCTGAATGATTAGGCACGGTTGGTTCAGTGGCTGACCAATGGGGATGGAAACTTCAGTGCACACGTACGTACACGTAACAAACAAAACAACACGTAGTGCAGCATTCAATGGGGAAGACCGTTAAAAGCTAATTGTAGATGGCGCTACGATAGCTGGTTCCAAGCATCGTCATTGGTTGAAAATCTGGTAATGTCATTTTATATTTCATAATAGCTCGACCTCATTGGTCAGATTGAGAACCAGCTATAGTCGTGCCATCTACAATTAGCTTTTAACGGTCTTCCCCATTGAATGCTGCACTACGTGTCACGGGTTCGATACAAATGATATTTTTATGCCCTACAGATAGAGTAGTTCCAGGTTTAGTTTTTTGTGTGTATGTGATGTTTGGGAAAATATCTTAGAGTCCAGGCTCATAAGTTGGTGAGTCATAAGTCATCTTTATCACCATTCTGCTCTCAAATCAAAATAGTAGAGGAAACCGGCATGACTTAGAAGCAGTAATCCAAAGACAACGGGATATCCAACAGCCCGTAACTGCTATCAACTCTCTCATACAGATAGGAAGCCTGTGTTCCAACTATGGGAAAAGTAAGACTAGACTTATTATGTAACGTAGGTACCTACCTCTTTGTGTGAAAGTAAGCCTGTTTTTTTTTCCCATAACAGACTACTCTGTCCCTCACAGCTGGCTAATCGCCTTCCCATGGCTTTCAAAGTAAACTTGTACTAACATTATTCTTAAATATGCTCGATAGATTTAAATCGAAATAATTGCTACAATTTGACAGCAAAACCTTGAGTACAGATGTCGGTCATTGCCCGTATCATTTGGGTCAAATGTCAAAATTCGGTAGGTAAAATCGAAACTTGCACTCTAGCCCTTTTTGGTACAAGGTACAACGATATCAAATCATCAATCAATCAAACAAAATGATTTCACGTTCGCTAGGTCAAAGTCATGCCTTAGACTAACATGAATAGAGTTTAAGAAACGTTGGCCGCGCTGATGTGTAGAAGTACAATAGAATGAATTTATTTGAGATTCAATGTCAACCATTCAAGTAGCGCAAACGCTCAGTTATGTTGCTCCAAAATATAATGTTGTTTAAAACACATTTACCAAATGTTTTGGCTTGTAAAACGCTGTCAACGCTGTAAACGGTTTGTCGCTGTTTCAATTCATTGTGAATACAGGCCAAACACAACCGTCAGCAAAATATTATTTTTAGTGGAAAAACTAATGACATCATTATTTTCCCATTTAGCCGTCCTAGCTACGAACTTTATTTGTTTTTCCATATGCATTTAGACATAATCAAAAGTGAAGAACAGTTCTACAAGTCTGGGCTAGTTTTGTAGACACATCATTCCTCACCGCACGTCTTTGCTTCCACAGTCAGCCGTGAGAAGCAAGAAGGGTTCCGTGCACAGTTTACGGCTTTGACCGAAGCGCAAACAGCGATCCAAAAAGGCATAGACTATAATGAAATCCTTTATCCACAGGGCGAGAAAAGTGGTAGCCGAGTGGCGGCAGCCCCGACTTACGAACAGTAAGCCGGCAGTGAGGAAACCGGCATGTCCTAGAACTAAAGAATCGAAGACATGTGTCATCTACCAACCCGTACTAGGGAGTGCAACTCATAGAGAGGAGGCCTGTGTCCCAGGAGTGGGGACATTATAGGCTCATGATGATCCACAATGTAATGATTAGGTGTCAAACACTATCTTCAACATTGCGATGGTATAGGAAGAGGAGAATAAATCTTATTGACAGATAAGTACTCCGTACTGGATCCAGGTTTTGTTTTTTGCTAATGTAATTTGCTCATGGCGAAATTGGGGAACAGAAGTGTTATTTACATGCTGAAAACAGTGTGACACAAAGATATTTTCTTAATTTAAATTATTCAGTTACTAATTCCACTACGATAGACATGTACCATGATCTGTTAAAGCAGTATTGTTTTATTCTTATTCTAGCGTGAGAAAGAGCACTAGAGGTCGTCGATACATCCGTTTTTTTTTCACTCCGGAATAAGATTAAAACAATACTGCTCTAAGACGTCAAGGTAGGCTACCTGATCAGAATGAGGCATATGCATTCACACGCAAATGTAGTACAGGTGCCTAGTACTCGAAACCGGTGTGCGTTCACTATGACCAGATTTATGAACGTGAAAGTGGCGAAAGGATTATGTAATAATTATGGGGTTAACTGTTATGATGATGCAGAGTTATTGGTCCATGGTCCCCATGTAGTAAAACATTCCGTTGGAATACTGCACAGTTTATTCACAGATGTTGGTTATTCTATACAAACAGTACCTTCACAGGTACCATTCACAGTAGCTAAGTTTATATCAAACACAGAAAAGTTTTTCTCTCTCCCCGCATGGCGGCAGTGTTGCCATACCTCGTGGGTGCGTTCGGAAATCGAACGCCGCCACAGGATCATAGCAAGTAGCGTTTTGTTTTTTCTGACTACCCCCCGTAGGTAAGGTGGCTGAACTACCTACGTTTTGAGGCCAATTACAATAATACATGCTATTTGCGTTCCTTGCACATTGCGTAGACTCCATTCAACTCTAAAGAGGATATGTGTATTAACTATAATAGGTGACGTGCTCTTATTGTATTGCGTTTGTGTACTGAATACCTGACCCTTTGGGCTGTGACCCCAATAATCGGTACTTTTACCTTGTGTATTTTCCACCGTCAGATGATTTGATTGGAGGACCAAAACATCTCGCCTATGATCTCCGAAGGGTTAGGTAGAATTGTACCTTTAAACATCATATTATAGGTACCCACATTTTGCCAGTTATCTTTAAGTCTCGTGTAGTAGGGGGCGAGTTATTGCCATCAACCGGGCACAAATCCTCTGTATGCTCTGTATGGTGTCGGACGTAAAGAATAGCACCATCCCATATCTTCCCGTGGGTGTCGTAAGAGGCGACTAAGGGATTTGCCAGAGAATGGGCAGCAGCGTTCTCTGTGCTTTTGTAAAAACCGTACTGCGATCGCCAACCCGCCTGCCAAGCGTGGTGATTATGGCAAAGCTTCCAAAATATCAATGTGGCGACACTTGGGGGAGGCCTATGTCCAGCAGTGGACGTCTTTTGGGCTGAAATGATGATGATGATGGGCACAAATCCAGACTCCGCGGCTGCTACCGAGAAATTTTTGATAGAAAACATCAATAACGCTTTGCCCTGACCTGCGAATCGAACCACGGACCTCTTGCTCAGCCGTCCTACTTTCGACCACAAGACCTGCGAGATAAAACAACAAATTATCAGAAATTCGGTGTCGAGAAGAGATATTGACTTCAAACTATGGTCACTTGTGTGAGGTTTGACTTGGTCTGAATAATAAAAGGTGTTGTTTTATTATTATTTATTTATTTGCCAGACTACATATAAAAAGGTCCACTGTGTTAGTAACAATATAACTTAGCCTATGTTAGTACTTAATAACTAGAAGAGTGCGATTAGTTAGCGCCCACAATAGCGGGCTGTCTGCCCGGGCGACAATCGATTGCAGGATAGTGTTGGGACTGCCACGCAACCTGGTTTTGCATTCTCGTCAAAATTCAGGAGGTTGTCACAAAAGACAAATATAATATACTTAAATTACGGTACCTAGTTAATTATTAATTAACACTGCTTTTTATGTTGTTTAAATTTGTCTGTATTTCAGAATAACCCCCTTAACGTGGTTTAGGGAATAAACAATTATCGAATAAGCGTTTGAGATTGTTTGTATGTGTGAAAGCGAGGTTATAAGGCGAGGATCAGACGGGCCACATTACCGATTTCTGTAAAACTAAGAAAAAAAAAGTTACATACCCATTTTATTAACAATTTTGGTGGAGAATCATTAGCATAGTTACATCTTTGAATTTGACGAGGTTGCAAAACAACAGCCAGTATAGATAGAACGAAGTTGTACAAGGTTTTCATCATTAATCTATGGAAGGAGACCATCCTTGAAATATTGAGACCTTTTCATGTTAATAGTATTGTTAGCACTTTCGGGTGGCCCAATTATTTATTAATCCTTATCTACTGTTGAAAGGCCTTTACCTTATTATTCTTGCATTTTTAGTAATAGTTGAATTAAGGTCGTATCTTCGTTTCTATTTTTTTTTTCAGGAATTTCTTAGTAGACGACAAGAAGTCTGAGTCTGTGCCCAACTGAGGGCAGTAGGCTCGCCACCCATACAGGAAGTAAACAAATAACTGGTGAAATTAAGGTATTATATTTGGTACATCTCTGCACAATCCTTCTTGTATTACTGCCGTGATGTTATATTATGTTGAAAAAATACTACGTTAATGTTTTATTTATAGACTTTATCTCAAACCAAATACTGCAATTGAAACTTTTGTTATAATTAAGATTTTATTGTTCTTAATTTAAAAACAAATAATAACCTTTCTTATGAATAATAGTTTAACTTGCGATTAGTTCTCTGTATGGTGTCGGACGTAAAGCTCTGTATGGTGTCGGACGTAAAGAATAGCACCATCCCATATCTTCCCGTGGGTGTCGTAAGAGGCGATTTAGGGATTTGCCAGAGAATGGGCAGCAGCGTTCTCTGTGCTTTTGTAACAACCGTACTGCGATCGCCAACCCGCCTGCCAAGCGTGGCGATTATGGCAAAATCCCCCAAAATGTCAATGTGGTGACACTTGGGGAGGCCTATGTCCAGCAGTGGACGTCTTTTGGGCTGAAATGATGAAATGATTGCGATTAGTTATGACAGTTATCATAAAACTACATATTAAATTATTAAGAAAAAAAAATGTGTTCGTCTTCATATGTTTTAGCTACGTTATGCCCGACTCCATATTTCATGCGAATAAAGAATCTTGAATCTTGAATCTTGACTCGTCATCATTCCTTCTCATCATCAAAAAACAAAAGATTCACAACGGTTTCAAATATTAATTGGTAACTCATTTGTTTTTTCCATAATACATCTCTCACGTCCCTTTCAAGTTTGTTTTAGTCACTCATCAATCATCATCATCATCATCATTTCAGCCGAAAGATAGGCTTCCCCCAAGTATCGCCGCATTGACCGGTCCCGTGCGACTCGCATCCAGCGAATCCCCACAATCTCACCTCACCTCTCTTGTCACTAATCTGACTAATTTGAACAGTTCAACTCACGTTTTGCGTTCAATCCCAATTCTCACAAAAAAAACTACTATAAACAATGTAATAGTTGGATACACAGAAATTGAATCTAAGAGCAAATAAACACCAATACAAATAAACGTAATCAACACACCTAAACCAAGTTCAAAAGCTGTTAACGTCAAAATTAATTTGTGAAATTCGTCCTTAGAAGTTTCCTACAAAAGAACAACACGGAAGAACAGTACACAAAGCTATAAATAAATGTTTACAAAGAACATAACCACCGAAAAACACATTGGCCCTATCTAAGAGATAAACTGAAAAAATACTCGCGATAACACATGCGTCAGAACTGCTTAAACAGTTTGGACCCACGGGAGTCAAGCGTGGTGATTTATACGGGATGTTTCATTATTGGTGATATCAAAACTATCAAGCATACTGAGAATTTTAACTTCGCTGAATGACGTGCCTGTCTTCTGTTAACCATTTCAGCGAGCCGATTGCTGTGTGTTATAGAATAAAAAACAATACTTCCACACATTAGCACCATACAAATTGTATGACGGATAAAGCAACATCAGCCCACAATAGCTCCATTGAAAGACAATGGTCTCTTTTTAAACGTTTTTGTCGTCTCAGAAACGAATATGAAGATAATTTCAAAGTCACCTTCGGCATAAAATCTTCATATTTGTTTGACAACCGTGACCGCAAACCGCAGCATCAAATCCTGCCAATCATTGTGTCCGCAGCGACACAGCTGATTCTAATTAGGCTTGACGGCGACATTGCCGCCGGCTGCTTTTTACAGCGTTACATAGAAACCAGTCACCTCCAGAATCCACGCTTGACTATTGGGTTTTGTAAATATGTTGCTTAATTACTTTAATACATAGTTTGCCCACAGATTAATCCCATTTGGAGGATCAATATGGGTTTTCACAGGTCTGTCTGTAACCGTTTCAATGGGCCTTATGGCTTAAGCTTGGAACACGGATGAGTAAGTCCAAATCCTACAAATATTCCATGTGAAAGTAAATTTAAATTTGATCGGTTCAAAAGTAACACCCTAATCGAGCAATCTCCTTTGCTGAACAAGCAAAAACTGCCCTTACAAACAATAATTCCTGCCTTTAAATTTATTGTTGTTTCTATACAACTCCAAAAACCGTCAATAAGGTCTCTTTTACCATAAATTTTACAAACATAACAGGCTGTATGTGGTGACCAATTAACTATAAAGTGTCTCGGGACAGATTATCGTGACAGTCGCGTGCGAACTGTCCCGGTACCCGACAACTTGACGCATCATGTTGCCGACTGTACTTGTCGTCTTCTTGGCTGGTGTTGATTGTTTACGTAAGTACTTACTTAGATATTTTATTACCTATCTTTCATTAAGGTGCAATGGGGTAATCCCGAAAATAGGTATACATATTCCGAAAGTTAGAAAAATCTACCAATCGCAGCAATATTTTTTTGAACATTCGGAATATACCCATGTTTTAAGTGCACCTATCCTATTATGACCGCCAAAAGACTGACAACCACTTCTATCTAGGGGTATTGTATTACCCGGTAATTACTATGAGAGGTAAGATAGGCTCCATGTGAAATACTGGTATTCAGCTGCATCCGGTTAGACTCGAAGCCGATCCCAACATTGTTGAGAAAAAAGTTAGGTAGGTGATTATTAACCTTTCCGGGTTTAGAAGAGGCTGTTGAGGTTAACTTAAGTGGCTTATTGGCATATCTAGTATTTTTGGCATTGTTACTGTACCCATAATAATTCATATGGGCATAATAATAATACCGCAATATTAAAGACAAAAATCGAAACACTAATTTTTTTGAAATTCAACTAAACAAGTATTTTTACGTTCTAAAATAATGAAAATAGAATTTGTTGACCATAAAACCGGCTCTTATTTTTTATGGGGTGTTGTTTAAAACCGGATTCATGTAAATAATAGAGACAAAATAGACATGAAAAAAAACGAAAATCTTGCAGTACACACGCTACGTGTATGCTGATACGTGTGTAAACATGCATGCTTTTATAATTCAAATAAGGCGTTACCGTCATTTGAAGTATCAAGGAGGTCAGAACACTCAGAATCTTAGGTACTACTATTATAAAATAATGCGAAAGTTTGAGAATATGATATCCATCCATCCTTCGTCCGTTCATCATCCATCGTATGGATGGATGGAAGTTGTTCCTCTTTCATGTCAAAACTACTGAACGTTTTTACATGATACTTAGCACACAAATAGTTTATAATCTGGATTAACACAAAGAATACTTTTTATGCCGGTAGTACGATTTCGATTTGATTCTGTATGGTATCTTCCCGTGGGTGTCGTAAGAGCTGACTAAGGGACATAGCAGAGAATGGGCAACAGCGTACTCTGTGCTTTTGTAACAACCGTAATGCGATCGCCAACCCGCCCTGCCAAGCGTGGTGATTATGGCAAAACCCTCCCTTCCTGGGGGAGGCCATTGTCTAGCAGTGGACGTCTTGCGGCTGAAATGATGATAATGATGAGTACGATTTCGTGGGACAATTACCGTCCTAGACGTGGACGAAACCGCGGACATAAGCTAGTCGAGCATAAAACAACATTCAGTAACTAGTCAGCATGCTTCTACATGCGGCAGCCCATCCTCTTAACACACGCTTCTTATCACTTACGATAAGGGGTGTGGCCTCCTCTGCGGAAACCTCACGGCGAAACGTCGTGACTCTAATATAAACAAAAATCTTATCTATCACCACTATCGCTCTGATTTTTAACCAAAAAATAACATTTTTATTTTATCTAACGGATTAAAGTTCATTCTCCAGGGGATGATATAATTTGTATGTGTGACATGGCCTTAGGACTTGTACACAAAACAGCGATGCGACGTCGCATCGTAAAAATATACGACGAGGCATCGCAAGAACTTGCGAATTGATTCGCATCGCGCATTCTTGCGATGTCGACGTCCTAGTTTACAAAATACGGTAGTACGGTTGACGGTCGTCGAAGGAATGGTCACCCGAATCGTGGAAGGGCGAGACTTCTTGCCGCACGAAATCGCATCGCAGCAATTCGTGTCGCAGTTTTGTGCGTTGCGAATTCGCATCGCGCCGATTTGTTGTGTATAAGCCCTAAAGGTCATCGGTGTTGAGTTGATATTTCGCTGAATCGACAAAAATAAGATCTTAGTGCGACTAAAGTTTCAATTGTATATCATTCTGATAAAGTCTAAATTTGAATTGTATGATTTCGTCATTCAATACAGTCATGATTTTCATGCCGGAGACATGACGAATTTCAGTTTTTTTTCGATTTGTATGGGCTAGACACAATTGACAGACGCGATGGTAAATGTTGTATGGAAGTATTCTTTTTCATGGAGAATTATAAATTCTCTTCCGTCTTTTGCCTGGGTTCATCTTCAAGTTCTATCTTTGCTTTGTAACCCAATCATCACAAGATGGTGAATTTGTGAATTTTATTACATGTTAAAATTCACTAGGAGCTCTTATGCGCCTCTACACAGTCTTTGAAAATTTAGTTTCAGTCTATTCTGACCAGATTTTAATTCATCCTCGAGGGTGAAGGAAGAATCTCATACTCTCCTCACGACTTTTTCCTCATTCCTCCGCATCATATGCCCAAACCACGACAACCGATTACCACGCATCTTTTTAGTTACCGGCGCCACTTTCAGACTTCCTCTAATGTACTCATTCTTTATTCCATCCATTCGCGTAACACCACACATCCCCCTTAGCATTCTCATCTCAGCCACATGCAAATGCCTTTCATTCATCCCTTTTGTGGCCCAACATTCAGACCCATACAAGACAGCAGGTCTAACCATTGTTTTTTATAAATCCCTTAAGTTTAAGGGGAATGCGGGAATCGCAGATAGTTCCCGTGACCTGCCGCTATTTCAAGAATCCAATGTTTATTCTGTGCTTAACACTACGATTTATTTCGCCATCGTTTTGCATGAGTGAACCGAGATACCGAAAGTCGTGAACCTACCCCGACTACGCGCTAAAAAGTATCTAAAACAAAACTATCATAAATGTGTGTTAGCCGAGCTGGTGATAAAGGTTCATAGTTATTGGCAAATTTTAGAGGTCACTGCTGCCCATGCCCTTGATGTATCCGTCACCTTTACGAGTGTCACGGAAAGGGATATCCTCTTATCTATTGTTACTGTGTCGGTCCAAAGATTTGGACTTTCCATCATTTACACTATTATGATCTTTGTATTATTTAATGACTATCACACGTTTTTTCAAGCCTGGAGCTAGATTTGGCGGGAAAAACCTAAATAGCCTTACATAATATTTAACTATGGGGTTTCTGCGAAGTAATGCCTGATTGATATCTTACAATTATAATGATTTAAAGTTAATCATAAAAAAACAACACTCAAGTACATACGTGTTTTTAGAATTGATAACCACAAAAAATACTAGTGTTAGCATTATGCCGATCTGGAAAAATTGAAGTGTTTTGGGAAACGCCAAACCACAATGTTGAATTGGTTTCCGAGCTGCAATCAGTCAATCATACATGCGTTCATCATTATTACGGTTCCATACCTAAAGGGTCAAACGGGACCCTATTACTGACACTTCGCTGTCCGTCCGTCCGCCCGTCCGTCTGTCCGTCTGTCTGTCACCAGGCTGTATAGTCAAGAACCGTGATAGTTAGCCAGTTGAAATTTCTTGAGATTATGTATTTCTATTGCAGCTATGACAACAAATACTAAAAACAGAATAAAATATATATTTAAGAAGGCTCCCATACAAAAAGTGATTTTTTTGCTCGTTTTCTAAACTAATATTATAAAGAGGAAGGATTTGATTGTTTGTTTGTTTGCATTGAATAGGCTCCGAAACTACTGGTTCGATTTGAAAAATTCTTTCAGTGTTAGATAGCCCATTTATCGAGGAAGGCTATAAGCTATATATCGTCACGCTACGACCAATAGGAGTGGAGCAGCAATGAAAAATGTGGCGAAAACGGGGAAAATGTGACGCAAACGCAAAGTTACGCCGGACAGCTAGTTATAAATAATGGTACAGAACCCTTCGTGCACGAGTCCGACTCGCACTTGACCGGTTTTTAAAACTCATAGCTCATAGCTCATTAGCTGTGGTCAAGGCGTAATCATCATGCTCCCATGTTCCCACTGCTGGGACGCAGTTCGCCTCCTAATGAGAGGGAATGGGCTATAATCGGCCACGCTAGTCACGCACATGTTTTCAAATGTTTGGTTCTAGAACATGCCCTTTTCCCAACTTTCCCATTATGTTTTCTTTCACCGTTTCGAGAGCAGTGGTAATGAAATAAATTACGAGCTTCGCAGTTACCATCTTGAACTGGTCCATCACTCCCTGATGTGCTCGAGGAAAAAGACTATGAATATAGCGTACGCATACATATACGTAGAATTGCATTTGATTTGCAGATGTCGTGTGTAGTTGAATAGCTGGCTCTTAAGTGACATACAATAGATGAATGAACCGAAGGCCGGTGTTATATTTTTCTGTTATAAATATGGTTATCACAGATTTTATAGAGTCTGAGTCGCTTTGGAATGGGCAACTACAGTACTTTCACAAGTTATTATGCCTTGTGTCTGGGACTGTAGCTTTGTTTAGTTCGGATTTTTCTTTCACTTTCAAAAGTGCCTGTAATGGTCTAATTGAAATAAACACTTTAAGTTTGAGTTTGAGTTTGAGTCTGGTTTGTTTCTGTCTCGCTGGACTAGTAGTCGCTAGCGTTACTGCTGAGCTGAATGTCCTGAGTTTGATTTCGATGTCGAGTAAAGTGTAATTGGGTTTTTCCATCAGGAATTTCTCAGTAGCAGCCACGAGCTAGTGAATCCAAGGCATTATTTTGGTTCACAATGCTGCAAAATGCTATGTTTTTTATATGATTTTGTTTTTTTTTTTTTTTTTTTTGTGAATTTTAACCATTTTTTTTCTCTATTTTGTGGGAGACTGTTATAAACATTTTCTTTCTTTCTTTCTTCTTTCATATACAAACATACATGCTACATATATCTAACGAAGGTGTCTAAGAAAGCGCCTTTGCAAAAAAAACTTGAAAAAAGTGCGAGGATGTGTGATCATCATCATTTCAGCCCAAAAGACGTCCACTGCTGGACATAGGGCTCCCCCAACGCCATATTGACATAAGGGGGGTTTTGCCATAATCGCCTAACTAAAAAACATATAACATATTTAACATAGAACTAAATCACATAATTAAACACGTGTTTTTCCATATTTATGTTTGTGAATCCCGAAATAAAATAATAATAAGAAACATAACATCACGCATGTAATCCCCGAAGGGTTAGGCAGAGGTTGTTACCAGTAAGTAACACCGACATTTCGCCAGTTATGTTTAAGTCCCATGAAATAGGGAGCAAGCCTGTTGCCACTAACCAGGCACGAATCCTGATGGAAAAATCCAACAGTTCAACATTTTACCTGACCTGGAAATCTAACCTAGAACCTACATACACAACAGTCGCTGTTCCGTCCACGAGACCAACGAAGCCAAAAATGAATCATCATCATCATCAGCCTATAATGTTCCCACTGCTGGGACACAGGCCCCCTGTCTATAAGAGGAAGTTGGCTGTAATCCACCACGCTGGCCCTGTGCGGGTTGGTAGATGTCACATGTCTTCGATTTTTTAGTTCTAGGACATACCGATTTCCTCACGATGTTTTCTTTCACCGCTTTTGAGGGCAGCGGTGATGAAATAAATTACACAAAGAAAGCGCCTGGGTTCGTACCGACGGCTTACTGCTCGTAAGTTGGGGCTGCCACCACTGGGCCACCGCTGCTATCGAATAAAAAAATAAAAAAAATCGTTAATTATTCATTTTTGATTGCATACATTAGTCTAGCCTTCAATCAACAAAAAATACCATAAAATAGATAACTACATAAATACTAAAACAACGTTTCGCAACGCTACCTACATATTTATATCAATTATCTTTTTTTTATCAAAATACTTTTATGGCTTCTAATTTAATGGAATATCTAACGGAGTCTTTAAAAATTGCACAATTTTTTACTAACTCAAATCTACATGCTAATCTTCAACGCTTATTAATTTAAATACTAGCATTCGAAAGAATCTCTTTTATCGCTCATAATTATGTAAAATTGTACGTTACGAAAATTGTGAAAAAGCATGCATTGCAAAAAAAACACATTGAACATTTTCATTGAAGATTAAAATAGTTACAAAATGGCACCGTTTTTCACTCGTTTTGCTTGTCTTTTGTTTATTTGTCGAAATGGTAAAGTTACAATACGGGATATAGCTGAATTTCCTTATTTTGTAATTGCTTTTGTTCTTTTTTTTCAATGAAATATATTTGTGTTTGAAACCATTATCTGACCACATTAGATGAATGGGGAAGGTCGGTGAGGGCTCAATGACCAATGAGATCAATCTATTTTAGAAATATAACATACCATAAACAGATTTTCAACAAATCACGACGTTTGGAACTTGCTATGATAGCGTCATTAGTTTCAAAGTAACCATCCCCATTGACGTGGTATGACCAGAAAGAAACCCGATGTAAACTCTATTGAATAGGTTTCCAACTGAGGCCTTGTCCACGACCTCTAAGGATACGACTAGCGGCGCAATTTGCGTCTATTGACGCGCTCGACGTCATGCCATGGCAATACCACTACCTGTCTAGTGGCAGGACAACGGCGACTTGTCAGAATGCCCTCGTCAGTTTTACCCACTCTGATGACGCAATTAATACTTGGTCGATGGCTGTAATCGAGTGTTCGATCGACTTGACTCGATTCTAGACTCGACGCAGAGACTCGTAAAATGTATTACACTAGTCATCGGAAGGGAATACAAGCTTACAATTGCGAAAAAGCAAATGATGAAGCCGGGCGAGTTTGTTCGAAGACGGGCGTACACGACTGCGTTTATTAAGTCGTTTGCCGGAATGTGATTGCCTTTTGAATTCGGGCAAACGGGGTAAACGCCCAAGTGTAATTGCGCCTAGATGTAGTGGCCGCTACGCTGTTACGCCCGCGCCGTTCATGATTTCAGGCGATGCAATTTTTGATTACGGTCGATTGGCACGCGGTCCATTTGTTTTTTTTGGGCCGTTCAGACTAAATACACATGTAACTAGCGTCAGCGACGCACGAGTTTGTCATTTGTTTCACACAACAGCATCTATCATTTTCTGTCGCCGCATTGTCTCTCGCAAGAAACGTGTGGCCAAGGAGTTAGGAATATTGTGTAGTACAGTATTAAAAGTTTAAAACCTCGTCATGCATGTTTTTTCAGGGAATCTGTCGGAATTGCTCAAGTTCATATTTTATTAACATTGGCCTATTTATTCAATGTCACTTATATCAGTCACAGCCAGTCCTTAAAATGACATACTTTAACATACATTTTGTAAAAAACATTTGCTCAAAGTACTTTTATCAATGTTTAAAACAAACACACCTGTTATCTCTACAAATGAATGTCAAAAAACTATTTTAATCTAACTATGCCAGTGTCAACATGACAGAAAAAGTAAAATATTTAAATGAAAGATAAAGAATAAGAATATTAATATTACAGATCTTATCATAGAATAAGAATATTACTTTGTACCTAGTTTCACGGCTGGCACACCTTTTTTTGATGAAAGACTCTGCAGTAGTCTACAATACGTACGGGTTGATTTTCAAGGTTGAGCAGCGGCAGCGCCCGTGCCGACGGCTATAGCGCGTTCGTGTTCCACGCGCGACTCAAGGAGATGTCAGCAAATTGGAATGGGTCCGAGAGGGCCGAAGCCTGCCAGGGCTGCAGGACTGTTCGAAAGAGATACCGTGGCCCTGGAACACAAAGGGCTAAGAAGGAACATGGATGGGTTTTAGTCAGTACAAGTCTGACACTCCCTTCCGCTACGTCCCAGAGCGGGAGTCATTTGTTGAACTCCCATCCGAAAAAAGAAAAAAGTTTAGGCAGCGCTTGCCAACGTCTGGCCGTGGATGGATGACATGCAAAACTGTAGCATTTATTAAGGAACAGACAGCTACCAAGTATAACTATGGAAGCTGTTGATTTATCACCGGAAATCCTTGAGATTTTGATCCTACCCTTAAATATTACAACGTATCAATAAGACTTGTAACGGGATATTTACCATGTTAATTATTTGTTTTGAGTTCCCGATATTTCGGCGCTGTTGCAAACGCCATGATCACAGATAAACTGAAGTTATTGCGGGTGGGTATCCCGTTACAAGTGTTATTGATAGTTTTAGTGACCATGTCTGTTTAAAAACTTATTTTACAACGTAATCCCTATTCATCATCATTTCAGCCGAAAGACGTCCTCTGCTGGACATAGGGCTCCCCCAACGCCATATTGACCTATGGGGGGTTTTGCCATAATCGCCACGCTTGGCAGGCGGGTTGGAGATCGCAATACGGTTGTTACAAAAGCACAGAGAACGCTGCTGCCCATTCTCTGGCAAATCCCTTAGTCGCCTCTTACGATACCCACGGGAAGATGTGGGATGGTGCTATTCTTTACGTCCGACACCATACAGAGCAAATCCTTATTACATGGGTCTTAATAGTAACAAGGGAAACTTGGGAGTAAATAATCCTATGCCTGCGGAACACAAGTGTGATGGATAGCTATGTAGAAATCAGAAAGTTATGATCTTACCGAAATTTTAAGAATTTACAAAAAGATACATATACATAAAATGCATAACATTTTGGCACTTTTTGTCTACAAAAAACTTAACCTTGTAATATTTCCTCCTGTTACCATAAAGTGGTACCAGTCTACATGATAATACAATTATAGTCTTACTTGTTCTCGTATTATAAAGGAAAACATTATTGTAACCGGAAAACCTCATAAAACCGCATCTTTAAGAGGTCACAGTGTTTTGGTTTTAAGGTATCCTTAGGTACTTATTGAAAGTTAAATATTGCACTTTATCATGTTAATTTTAAGCACAAAGGAACGCGTAAGCACCTACATTAAGTGCTTTAAATTAAAGTTGCTCACGGTTGAGAATTTTGACAGTTTGGATAGTGCTCTCCTGTCCTTCTCACTGCTCACGAGGAAAATCTGGCTATCGACGATTTTCTAACTCTAGAAACGTTGCTCGCCAATTCGTTTGTAGTTGAAGGCTCTACTAACTGCTCGCTAACCGCCAGGGACCCAATCACCGTTATTTTTTGTATAACGTTACCAATTACCGGTATGCTAACGATAAAAATAACGATATTAATAAAAAAACCCTTAAATAAGTTAACATTATTTAATTACTAATATAAGTATCGGTAACATTTACCATACTTATACCGGTAACCAAGTTTCGGTTTGGCAACGACGCTCCATATATTGCTAGATTTTAGCGAATTAACGCTATTACTATTGCTATTTAAATACCGATAAGTCCTTTGAATTATCGTTATTTTAAACGTTAATATTTAACGTAGCATAACGTTACTGTTTTGGTAATTTTACCGTTATTTTTTGATAACGGTAACTGTCCCTTCTAACTGCTGACACTTGGACAGGTGTCTAACTGCAGGTACAGGTAGACACGACGACCTATCAAGCTAAACATTTCCAGTATAAAATGGCCTGGCTTTGATTACATTTCCCGTACAATGAAAGATCCGCATAAACTGGTGTTTTATAACTTCATTGGTCGCCGTGCGTACACTGTATACAATTTATTTAACACTTTGGGCACAGACTACAGAGAAGGGTGCCGGGGGAATTTTTCACGAAACAAAAATCACGACGAAACCGTGGACACTAAAAAGTTACTAATAAGTATTTCAGTAGGTATATTATTCTGTATGGTGTCGGACGTAAAGAATAGCACCATCCCATTTCTTACCGTGGGTGTCGTAAGAGGCGACTAAGGGACTTGCCAGAGAATGAGCAGCAGCGTTCTCTGTGCTTTTGTAACAACTGTACTGCGATCGCCAACCCGCCTGCCAAGCGTGGCGATTATGGCAAAACCCCCCATATGTCAACGTGGCGACACTTGGGGGAGGCCTATGTCCAGCAGTGGACGTCTTTCGGCTGAAATGATGATGATGAGGTATATTATTTGCCTAGGAAAGCTTAGTAGGTCATTATAACTTAACATAATTATTGAATACTAAAGAAACTTAATTTGTTTTTTGCCAGAAAGTTAAATTTTATAGGAACTAGGAAAGAATATAAATTTAGAAAAGCGTCATTATGATAAATATTTTACCACATTTCCTATGCCATTTTTTGAAACACAAATTCTCTTTATTTACTCTTTAAAATAAATAAAATATCATTCGCCATAAATTACTTCTATTTACACAATTGGTACAAAAATATGTATTTCGTTGACAATATTTTACATTATTGTCACTCAGTTACTTACCATGAAACATCTGTACATATAATAACTTTTGAAAAAACAAGTTATAGCGAGGAATGATGATTTTATCGTCATTTATAATGCTTGCAAGACGTACAAGTACGAGTATTTTACCCAGACGGACGAATTGGTATGTCGACCTCGAAAACTTAAGGAAAATTAAGCATTTTTATTTATTTTTCCCTACTCGGACATTTTACTTAACTCGTTGCATACCCAAAAGCACGCGCAAAATTCAGTATCTTCATCTTTATTTAAAAAAATATGGATTTTTAAATTTCTTCCTTATTCACAAAAATAAAACGGTGACATAAATAAGTAGGGTAACAATAATAATAAAAAAGAAACAGAGATTATTTTATATTTAGATTGGCAAGTAACATTCGTTGTTCTGTATGGTGTCGAGCACCATCCCATATCTTCCCGTGGGTGTCGTAAGAGGCGACTAACGGACTTGCCAGAGAATGGGCAGCAGTGTTCTCTGTGCTTTTGTAACAACCGTACTGCGATCGCCAACCCGCCTGCCAAGCGTGGCGACTATGGCAAAACCCCCCAAAGGTCAATATGGCGTTGGGGGAGGCCTATGTCCAACAGGTGACGTCTTTCGGCTGAAATGATGATAATGATGATGATGATACACATCCTCGCACTTTTTTCAAGAAATATTTATTATTTACACATGCTTGCGCACTTATCTAATTTAAATGCGATGAGGACACGATTATTTTCTCAACCAACTGTTATTTGTTTCAAGAAAGATACGAAGCTCCAAAAAATCGTCGAGTTCTGCCAAAAACTTTAACCCTTTTTTGTCGGCATCGGATGACGTAATCGCTTTAACATGGGCCTTGCAGCCCAAAACTCGTTTACCATTGATTGGGTATGTATTTGTGCAGTCTCGACGAGGTCAATAGCCTTGTTTCGGTTACGACTGCAAAAAATAAGAAACCATCAACCTCACGGTAATCAGAAACAAGTTCTTTTTTCAAATCAAAGAGTTTCGAGTAATCGGAACTCGATTATGTCACTGGTCGAAAGTGAAATGTCAAGATGACGTTTTGCATTAGTGATTAATTTGTTATACGTCAACATAGTTTTAAGAGCTAGATTAAAAGATTTGCAAATAGATAATTTTGGTTATATTTCTGAAGTGCAAATCCTAATAGCTGGATCTCAATTTAAGTGACTGTGATGTGACATCCTTTTTAAGGTTCCGTAGCCGAATGGCAATAAACGGAACCCTTATAGATTCGTCATGTCTGTCTGTCTGTCCGTTCATATGTCACAGCCACTTTATTCCGAAACTATTAAGACTACAAAGTTGAAACTTGCTATGTAGATGTATTCTGTGAACTGCTTCACGATTTTATACAAAAAAATATGAATAAGGGGCCCACGCTTAATCATTTTTTTTAATGGTAAATAAGTGATTGTTTAGCGGACAGTGGCCAGTTATGATGACTATGATCTTGCGAATTTTGTCCCGTTTAGGTCTAGAGATGCTGCGGGCAAGTCTCTTTGATGCTTCCGGAACTGTACTCTTTGTTTGCCTGCAGGTTACCCTGTTTCTCCATTCCATTTGGTGTGTTTCATTGATTTTCTTACGCAGACATGATTTTATTTGGGGTTGAGGTACGGGCAGCAGTGGCTTCGGACCATTTCACAGTCATTTAACAATTAGAAAAAAATACTTACTGTTATTGTGATATTTATCTTTTTGCTGTTTTTTATAGACTAAGCCAGTTAGTTCGGTTGAAAGTGAAATGCCATAAAGTTGTGACGTCAGCAAATAAACTCGAATATTGTTTCAGTAGTTCTAGCAATGACGTAAAGTCAACATATTAAGTGTTTAACGGCATTTGTTCAAGATAAAAAAATAGTAAATGCCGGATATTAACTGAAACATAGATTTTTCATTTCACAAAGTAAACGGTAAAACCATAAACTGCACAGTATAAACGTGTACCTAGTGCACGTACTTCTCAATCATGTCAGTAACAAAACAGTGGTTAGGTACTATATTCTGGCTTTAAATCCATAAGAGGGATTTCCAGTGAGCCTTTCTCCATACAAACGGATTCCGCTGTTTTCTTCGTGGATAATGCGTCCAGACCAATGATTTTTTTCCAAAAATTCTAGGTCTTATTAATACATGCCCCTATCATTTCCTTTTTTTCAAAACATAATCACTAAAAGAATTATGACAATCCAAAAACCCGAAAAAAAGACCGTTTTTACCGCCATGTTCAGACGACTATCAGACAAATTAAATAAGTTGTTAACAAAAAAAGAAAATAATAGACGCATAGATATACTTTTCCTCTAAATGTTGACAAAAGAATTATTTAGATCAGTTTAGTTTTGAAGAAGAAAACAGTGGGATACAAAACGTCTTTTGGTCAAGATTTTTGTAGGTAAAATCAGCCTGAGCTGCAGTTGTCCCTTTCGCACTTTACGGGGGCTTAGTCGGGCGCAGCGCGTCGGCAATACTTTCTTTAAATATCTATTCTTCAAATTCCTCGGGACTAGAGTCCCCTCTTAAGAGAGAGAAGAATGCCTCGACTGCTTCGGACTGCCTCATTGGTCTTGCGGTCATAGGCGCGACTGCTGAGCTAGAGGTCCTGGGGTCGATTCCCGAGTCGAGCAAAGTGCTACTGAGTTTTTCCATCAGGAATTTCTCAGTATCAGTCACGGAGTCTGGATTCGTGCCCGGTTGATGGTAATAAGCTTGTCGCCTGTAACATGGAACTTCAACATAACTGGCGAAATGACGTTTTACAGACAGCGTCAGTATGTGCTAACCCCTCTACAGTCCGGCCGAGTACGGCAGGGGGTAGCTACTTAATGACGCCGTCTGTACATCTCTGCCTCTACCGTCAGGGAGTATAGCCATGTATTATGACGATGAGAATAGAATGCATGTTATCACACTAGCATACAAAGTTTCATTCAATCAGTGGTAAAGATAATGGAAGAGTAAAAAAAATTATACTAAATTGACATAAACTACTGAAAACTGTTCTTATTAATTCTGTTGAAAGTCATTCTTGAAATACGAACCTTTGTGCAAGTAATTGCAACCTTTCCTGTCCCTTATGAGCGTTTACACCGTACGACCTTTCAAACAAACCTTCAAATCTTTATTTTCCGAAATCACTGAACCGATTTTAATAAAACTTCTTACGCATAAGCAGGATACATATGTCTAAAAAGTTAATAGAAAACATTTTAGAAAAATAATGTTACAGCTAAAATAGACCGATTATAATTTATCTACAGAAACAGAAATTTCCAATTATGTTTAATTTAAAGACATTTCGAAAATGTTTTTTAGTAACTTTTTAGATCTATGTATCCTGCTTATGCGTATGAAGTTTCATTAAAATCGGTTCAGTCATTCCGGAAAATAAGGACTTGGAAATTTTTATGAAATGCCGTAAGGTGTAAACGCTCTTAAATCAGCCACGTGGTTTAACCCAACAACATTCCGATCTGACCCGCTTTCTAAAGACTGGCGAAAAAAACCTAAGTACCTATTACATTTATTGTTCAGGATTACAACATAATTTGGAATCGAAGGGACATTACCTGTCAAAATAAATTCAAGACAAAATACAAACGTTTGATTCATTTTTGAATTAAATATTCAGTAAGAGTCGCTGTTAGGGTGACCATAAATTATGATAGGGATCAAAATAAAAAGGTGAAGGAAAACATTGTGGAGAAACTGGATTTCGAGAGCCAAAAAATAAATCGAAGACATGTGACATCTGTCAAACCGTACTGAGCCTGCGTGAATTAGAGTCCTCTCCCTCTCATAGAGAGGAGGCCTATGTCCCAGTGGTGGTAAGTTATCGGGTGATTATATGTATGTAGGTGCACACATTATATTAAATGAAAAAGTTATTCAAGTTTTGTTTCTCACTTATATACATATACGTAACAAATCTAATTCAGTTACGTAAAGAATCTACATGCAAAAATATTTTATGAAACGTAATTTGCGTATCGTTACTGTTTTAAAATAATTCGTTCCAATAATCGCTGCGTTAACAAAGAAAGCATTGTAATTAGTCTTGAAAACGCACTTCTAAAGAATAATTAATTCTGTATACGTACGTTCATACGTAAATCTTTTCAAAATACATTATGACTTGACCATAGAAGTTGAAGGTGAAGTTCATAGAACTAAATGGTACGTCTTGTTTTTGCCGCAATAGTAACATGAAAAAAAGTTAAAACGTTTGTGTTTGAATAAGTTTTTACGATTTTCTTACAGAGGCTTTTTGTAAAATGATAAATGATTTATTTCGCGAACAGGTTTTTACAAACACTTTTCCTCGTACTTTTTTTTAACTACATCAGTTTAATAAAATTAGAGTAGTCAGGTACGAAATATCGGGACCATCGTTCCGATATTTCGTACCTTACTATTCTGAGAAAAAACAGCCGAAACAAACTCACGGGCACTTTTAAGGTCCAGACATAATCTTGGAAAAAGAGAAAGAAGAAGATAAAAGATTAAGATTTAAGAGTGTGATATACAATGCAGTCCTAAATGGCTATTGTAAAGTACTCATATTACACTTTATTTTGCTGCAGGTACAGTAAAACCGGTCACGTTGGCCTAAAGTTTTTCAAAATACAAAGATACTTAGAATTCTATAGTTTCTGCATATCACCATGGAAAAAACGTGAGAGTATATATGCGCCTACTACGACTTTTCTTAGAAAACTCAAACTCAACTCAAACTCAAAGCGTTTGTTTCAATTAGACCAGTATAGGCACTTTTGAAAGTCAAAAAACAAAAAAAAACGGGAAGCTACAGTCCCAGTCACAAGGCATAATAACTTATAAAAGTACTGTAGTTGCCCATTCCATAGCGTAGATCTCTATGGAGAAGAATGGGCAAGAAACTCCATGGACACTCTTTTAAATCAAAATATGTTACAATATCTTGGTTACATCATTCATGTTAAGAATTACAAATATGTGAGAACGATGTAGAAATACGGGCAAGTTAAGAGCGTCCAGAGTAAAAAGATTAAATCAGTAATCTAAAAATAATTAAAATAAACCGTGGCAGCTAACAGATGACCAGTCACAACTGACAGCGCCCGTTCGAACCTCAATTCTATAAAAATAATAATCGCAAAAAAAATTAAATTTACTTATCGTCTGAAATTGGCAAGAAACAGTAAGCTAACATGATAATCACTGCTTGTTTCTGCTTTGTATGAAAAAATACCTGTAAAAATATAATACAAAAAACATTTCCATGCATATATGAAAATATGAGTATATAGCCTATTACACGATACATTGTATATTATGCACGTGGTAAACTGAAAGAATAGATAGTTTATCAACGGAGATTTCAATGGATGATTTATTTTAGACTTTTGTTTTTCCCGCTTCTAAAAACCAATTTATTTTATAATAGTTATTCTTGACAGTCTGATTCTTCATAGTCCAATCAGTGTCCATCTACAATCATCATAATCTACCTAGCCTTTACCCAACTATATTTGGATCGGGTTCCAGTCTTAACTGTTGCAGGCGAATACAAGTAATTTACATGGAGCGACTGCCTATCTGACCTCCACAACCAGTTATTACAGTTAGGATGAATCAACAATATTATATCATAATGATTAAAACAGCTGTTCACTTTTCATTTATTTTATTACTGATTTTCAATCGTAACGTTATGTTTGTGAAAATCATTCAATCATAACTCTTGGATCGTTTGTCTTCGACATTTCACAGAACTTATTTTTATTTCGTTTAAATCTCTAAATGAAACTGGTTATCAATGATTACAAGATAATTATATAATATAATTTAAACGTCAATTATTTACCTTACTTTCCGATCGCCAGTTTTTAACTTTGGGTTTATACCAAACATAGTAAACTTTTAATCTCTTATCCCTAGCATACAGAAAATAGTGAAACAACTCCCGAATCTGCCATCAAAAAATTCGTAACGGGTCGTCCAAAACAAAAATTAAATATTCAGAATCAGAATCAGAATCAGAATCAGAATCAGAATCAGAATCAGAATCTTTATTTGTTAAACATAGGTATTTACATAAAGGTGTTAGGTTAACATATTAGAGCGCTATGTTTTGCCGCGAAGGCAAATTCATTCATTATATGTATTTCATTCAGTCTAATTACCAATTACCGAAAAATAAAAACATAAAACCGAATGCCATGCCTCAAAGTCGGATTGTCAAGTCGATCCTAACATTCGCCTACCGCGTGGTGTCTGTAGTCTTTAAGCCCTCGAAATTGAAATGAAGTGCAGTTGATAAAACGCGCGACTCCTGCGCAGACGCCTCAGTATAACGCCACAATAATGTCGCGAGTCCCGATTACGATACTGGCCGTCACGGTTTTGGCCGCAAAACTTGCTACAGGTGCGTAATTGTGAAAAAAAAAAATGTGATGTGTCTGTGGTTTTTGTTTTTGGCGGGGAAATGGATCATTTGTACTTTTTTTTTGGGGTTTATTTGTGATGGTGTTTGTGGTTGAGAAGTTGATATTTTCATATTTTAATATTACTTAATATAGCCAATTAGCCATTTTATCAATTTGAATTACGAGTATTATGTATGTACAAGAATTTGGAGTATTTTATTGGAAATTGTCTCAACAAGTTTTATTCAAAGGAAAGTCCGTCTCCGAATACTCTGTAACACAATTTAGCCCTACTAGATGAAAATATTAAATACAAATAAAAAAAAATAGCATTAATTATTTTAATTAAATTAGATTAGATGAAAATATTATTTTAATTTAAGTGGAGAAAATTTTGGCTCGCTTTGATAAAACGCTATAAATAAGTAAACAGCGAAATCATAAGAATTTTACGATTTCAAAAAAAACTCATAATTATTCATTGAAAATAATGATCGTAGTATTTTTTTTTATTATAGTTTATACAATTGCAACTGGTGTTGAGATGTATTCAATGTTGTCTTGTTTCCTGCATAAATTATTTAGTAAATGCGAAATTATTACTAATTAATTAATTGCATCCATACTGACTAGAAATAATCGAGTCAGTTGATTTTTTTTTAAACCTGAAAGAATCCGTAAATCCGTAATTGGTTGGTTCCGTTTAAATGCGTCCCATGGGGGCAAGTTTTCCGAGGTGAGTCAGGTTTGGGAATTATGTGGCGGGCCTGTCCCAAAGAAACAAAAAGATATACGAGGAAGACATATTACCTATGTTAAATAGGTATTGTAGCAATACGTAGACTGGTAGTTCATCAAAGGATTATGTCCACTTTTCGAAAAAATGTGCTAATTGCAAAACCTTTGCGAGGTATTCCTCAACCAGTTTTTAAGTTACCTTATTAGGTAACGTCTTTCATAATGCGCACGGCAAAGGAGTGGAACTCTCTTCCTACGTCCGTGTTTCCGAACGCTTACAACCCTAATCTCTTCAAAGTTAGAGTGAACAGGCTTGTTCTGGGTAAGCTCGTACCATCGTCGACTTCGTCTCTGTCATCTATGACCTAGACTAGAGTCAAGAGCAAACCCATCAAAATAAAAAAAAATAAAGGTAACTTAAAAACTGGTTAAAATTAAATAATCTTCTATATTAATTTATATTTTTGAAAAAGAAACGTCGTTGATTGACGGCGCAGTTTACGCAGTGGATGCGCGATTGGGTGCTGCACTGCGTGTTGCGGGTTTGATTCCCGAACAGAACAACAACTTGCGTGGCGTATCATACACGTAGTTGTTCCGGGTCTGGCTGTTTCTTGTGAGTTAAATGTTTGTAAACGCACCTACGATATGCCTATGCCCAGCAGTAGACGTATTTCGGCTGAAATCATGATGATGCACCTACGATACAGAAAAAAATCCTGGGAAGGGGTTACGTTTCCAACCAAAAAAAAAACTGTATTTTGAATTCAATGACGTCATCTCAAGATAGAATATCGTCAAATACACTCCAGCACGCGTAGCATGACCGCCGCAGAAGCGGGCTATGTCGACGGAAGAATCGACAAACTGACACATTGTCATTGTCTATCTGTCATTATGTCGATTCTTCCGTAGGCAAAACTCGTTTCTACAGTGGTCATGCTACGCGTTAGCGCAGCTAGCGTTCAAATAAGGTGGAAACCGCGCGGTATTTAAGCAATCGTGACGTAATTGCGTGGACCCCCCCCCCCGACCCTTGCTCGAGCCAGCCCGCGAAGCTGAGCCATTAGTAATAAATCAGCCCCTAAATAATGGAAGTCAGATCCAGCCTGTCCCTTTGCTGCCCTCCCCCAGCGATGCCCTAAGCCGAGGCTCGTACCCCACAGGGGGTGCCCTTAGCGTTGTCGCTTAGTTTATAAGCTTTTTGCCTGGCTAAAGGCCTTAAATTCAAGGCATCCACAGGTTTGTCTGGTTGAGCAGTAGCCAGCATCAGAGGCTGAACTGCGAGATGCCATTATCAAAAAAATTAAAAGTAACTGCGTGGTTAGTCAAGCCGCGCTTTTAACGCCACTCAACCGCTAGAAATATAAAGAAGAATATAGAGCAGTATAGAACCTTGCCTCACCGTTCAGTTTTAATGCGGGCATACGTCACAAGAGCATACGCGATTGGACACTGAATTTTTTTTGATGCAATGTTGAAAATACCTGCATATGGGATCTTCATTCTCAAATAGTATAAAAAACCCTCAGACATTCTTTATTTGGCATATAACGTTACGAATAAGCCATGTATTCTCGGGCAACTTTGGCCCATAGATAAATACCTTACAGACTAACATATATATAGTAAAAATACAACGCGTGTTAGTAAATAGAAACTTAAAAACTATGTTAGTAGCACTTTACTGCACTATGACACTGTGCGTTCGTGTGGCACTTGCCCGTGGAAGCGTCGGAACACCACTCCCTGCGGCCAAAAGTCCTCTTCCAAGGCAAGGTGTAGATAGCACGTTGGTATTCGCACCACAAACGCCTTAAAGTTGACGTTGCGACGCGAATCTAGCAGCTGCACTCTCGCCACGTACTTGAGCTTCTGACGCACGTACTCCACGATGTCCTCCGCCGTAGTGGTGTGATGTAGGCGGGAGATGTACACCGGAGTGTTCGGCTTCGCGGCTCTAATAGTCACACTGGGCCCCGATGGAGCCGTGCCGTGGCGCTTCCTCCTCAGCACCGTCACGAAACCATCATCAGCCCGAATTTGTGCCTTTTCAGGCACGGGCTTCCACGACATTAAAATGAGTTTAGTCATTTCGGAAAATTACTTGAAAGTTTGTATGAAATGCCGTAAGGTGTAAACGCTCTTAGACGTAACTGGCGAAATTTGTGTGGACTATTTAGACAGGCCTCTGCCTAAACATGAAGACTAACTAATGTCATGTTAAGTCGGTATTATTTTCTTCTGTCTACACCATTGACGATAATAAGCGAGATGTTACATTGTTCGATTCTTATCTATCACTACAACATTGTATAGTACCTACATAATTATTCTATTAAAAACAGCGGCAGTGTCAGTTACCATAACGAATCGTCCGTGAAAATTATAGCCAAGACGAACAAAATAACAAGTTATCGACAATCAATGCTTTTACGTCAATCCTTTTATTTTGTTAGCTGGTCCAAAGAACAATAATTACGTTAGTACTTATTTTATGTTCACTAAATCTTAAATTGTAACACAATTTAATTTTATAACACAGGCATGATGTTGTCTCACGCTTCACAAAAGTTAGTTTTTAAAATATTTAACAATAGGAAATAGTCGCTCCCGATTACATGTGACTTAAAATATAACTAGTCGTATAAATCGTAGCTCCTAAAATTTATAACTTTACTTGTTTTCGTTAATTAGCGAGAATAGGCACAAAACCGAGAAAAGTGGGAGGAGACCTATGCCCAGGAGTGGGACAGTCAAGCTAAGAAAAAATAATATAAGCTTAAAAAGCACGAAGTAAAAATTAAATTAAAAATTTTAAAAACCCCTGACAGTGAAAACCTCTAAAATACCAAAAATAAATTAATCCAAGTGTCGTAGCGTCGGGGCACCGCTAAGTAGACCGCTTATCCAAAGAACAAAACAAAGCGGACCCCCAACGCTACGACGCTTGGATTAATTTATTTTAGGTTTTTAGGGTTCCGTAGCCGATTGGCAAAAAACGGAACCCTTATAGATTCGTCATGTCTGTCTGTCCGTCCGTATGTCACAGCTACTTTTTTCCGAAACTATAAGAACTATACTGTTGAAACTTGGTAAGTAGATGTACTTTCACACAAAAATATAAAAAAAAAACAATAAATTTTGGGGTTATAGATAGAACATAATTACATAGAACTGAAAAACAACATTTTTTTTTCATCAAACCCATATGTGTGGGGTATTTATTATGGGGGATAGGTCTTCAAAAATGATATTAAGGTTTCCAAGATAATTTTTTTCTTAACTGAATAGTTTGCGCTATAGCCACTTCCAAAGTGGTAAAATGTGTGTCCCCCCCCTCTAATTTCTAAAGTAAGAGGCGAAAAATTTTGAAAATATTAAGAATTGTAGAACGTAGAAAAAACTATCAACGAAAATTGGTTTCAATAAGATATGATGTTTAGTTTTTGAGATATGGGACTTTTTCATCAAACTGCAGCAGTAACTTTGTTTTTGATTAACATACTATGAAAATCCAATTTAGTTTTGCGGTTGAGTGGAAGTTTACTAACTAATACTACTAACTAATGAATGACAGTTCAAAATATTGTTTAGGGCTATGGAACCCTGTGTGCGATTAAGATTCGCACTTGGCCGGTTTTTTTTTGAGGTATTTCTCTCGTAAAATTTTAATTCAATTTTTTGTTATTACTAAGACAACAAAAGTGATAAGCAGAGGTCGGAATTAGGTAGAGTTATTTTGGTACTTGCATCGAAATGTTGATTTTAATGTAGATCTTCCCTTGCGTGTGTGCATTGTAATTTTGCAACTTCGGACATCCGATGTCGGATGGTTTATAAAATTTATCCGTATCCTAGTAAACATACAACAGATAGATAGCTGCAAACCTCATTTTATATATCATAATATTTTAACTCTGCCATGTATATATATACTTGAAATGTGCAAATTCGCTCACAAACACCAAGACTTATACACTAAACGAGAAGACATACAAACACGATACACACTCCGATATAAAACACGACTCAACCAACCAACTTCCCGCTTAAAAATACATTCAACGAGCCCTCTGTCTATGTCAGTAAAGATATACAATATGTTACCCGAATCAATTAGAAAAGAAAAAAAACTCCACCTATTCACGAACAAATTAAAAAAGCTAATATTAAGCAAGTGTTACTACAATGTCAACGAATATTTAAATGATAAATCCTTAAAATTAATAACATAAGGTAAATTAAAATGTTTTTGTTTTTTGTAAAAATTAAGTTAGATTATAAGATACAGTCCTCATCTCCAAATATCTTTCTTTTGCTGTGCCCGACAGGGTCCACGATTGTTTCTTTTGTTAAATGTTTACCAACTAAGCCTACATTGTGGAATGCAATAAAGAATTGAGTATTGAGTATTGAGTATTGAGTATTTTAAATTGTGTAAAAGTAAATAACATTTTTGTTTAGTAAATAACGGGATTTATCTGCTCTTTAAAATTATTCTCGGGATTTGAGGCATATTCACTTTATTCTTTCGCTGTATGAAATCAGTGTAAGTACTTAAATAACTCTACTTATTTCCGACCTCTGGTGATAAGTAACCGAGCAGATGAATAAAAATACTTAAAAACCATATCACTATGTAGTAAATAAATGTACCTAATTGTCTACGTTGCACAAAAGATGATGGTAAATCTCCATTGTAACTCGGTAGATAAGAGAGTTTCTATTTATTGGTGACTTTGCAATGATTTCTCCGCGATTTCTGGGTCAGTTTTTTTATTTGTTTTGGATGGATTGTTTTGGACGACGTTTCTAAATAGGCTAAATCAAAGGCATGACACCTCAGCCATTGAAGACATTGTAGAGAAAATCGTAACTACAACAACGTTTTTTATGGTTGAGAGAAATTAGAAAATGATTAAAAAAGTAACAAAAAAATAATTTCAACATTAACAAGACATTGGAGATTTTTTTATTTGAAGGTTTCTCGCTCTTATTACATGGGACTTAACATAACTGGTGATAATGTGGGAATATTATTAGGTTACCCTAATAATATACTCACATACCAGAGGATAATATACCCCCACAGCAGAGGTTTACACCTCTACTGTACCCCTCGGGAGGAATAGTCGTGATGGTGTTATTATCAAATCAAGCCTACAACAACTACAGCCGAAAAAAATAACTATAGTATAAGTATAGTATATTATAAGCAGTTTAAGAGAAAAACCGGCTAATTGCGAGTCGGACTCGCGCACGAAGGGTTCCGTACCATTATTTATATAGATGAGTAAAAAAAATACTTTTACTTTTTTTGTATGGGAGCTCTTAAATATTTATTTTAGTATTTTTGTTGTTATAGCGGCAACCAAAATACATAATCTGTAGAAATTTCAACTGGCTAACTATCACGGTTCATGAGAAACAGCTTGGTGATAGACGGACAGCGAAGTCTCAGTAATAGGGTTCCGTTACACCCTTTGGGTACGGAACCCTAAAAATTGTCATAAGTACCCATTAGTATCCGCCACGATCATCACAGGTGATGACACCATAGTTTACGTTACTACAATGTAACCAGTAATCACAATTGATAATAGCAACAAAATGATACATTTTTAACAAAAAGTCACGTTTTGTTGTTTTTTTTTGAGTAAAAGCACGTATTTTGATAGTTGAAATAGATACAATCCGTCGGTCATCTTTTAGTTAAGTATTATCATCTTTCATCATTATCGATGATGGTCAGTGATCAGTATTTTAACGCAAGCATAATCAAGTTATCACAGTTGGACACACAATTTACAATGTTTTTCTTTACCGTTTTGAGTTATTCTAACAACGAATGGTACAAAAATACTTATTATAAGTTGCTGTTTCTTGGCAATCTCATTGATGTGTTAAAATGAATTGATGATGCAATCAACACTGCAGTTTTGATTCAACTTAAACAGCAATAAATCCAGATTTATGAATATAATATGTAATAAAATATTGATCAGGTGTTTATATTCACAACTTTCGTTGCATATAAACGCATGACGTGTTACAAAGCTGTAGCATACTTTTAAATGCAAGTTATGATACAACACAATATTAACTAATTAAATTAAAGTTGTTCCTCTAACATAATCAATTAGCACATGTCATAATTGATCATCAATAATACCTATAATATTATAATCAACAAATGAACAACTTCTGGTGTTATAAAAGAAACACCAAATTTTGGGCGTTAAATTGTCATCGACACGCTAATATGAAAGAAATAACTTCTCCATGCACTTTTTGTTTTATTAAATATAAATAAAAGGTTACCCTACAATAAACCTGGTTTTTCCCGCGGCATCGCCTGCTTGGTCGTCGGAACTTATCCCACGGGAACGTGTAATGGAAACAAAGTCTCCGAAAATATCTATCCCAGATGAATTACCTCATTATTTCAGCCAAAAGGCGGCCACTGCTGGACGTTTTTCGGCTGAAAATAGGCCTCCCCAAAAAGGGGGGGGGGGAATCTCTTTGAAAAGAAGACGGCGTGAAAAGGTGACCGAGTTACTTACGCATTTATAATATTGCCCCCGCCGCTGCTTCTCTTGGGTCAAAAACTATCATACCTATCTTTCAAGCTGGAACTAACTAAACACATTCACTATACATTGATTTGTTGTTTGGTTTCAGATTAGCGTGTACGAACAAAGTGACACGTGATTTTCATATATTTTGATGTATTTAGTCTATTCCGGAATTACACCACACATCATATTTGACACTTTATTCTTAATATATTTGTAGTTACTTAATAATAATGAATAACGTAAACAAGTGTTATTTGAGTGATTTTCAGCTGGCTGATAAAAAATGTTTGTTTAGCCAGGTTTGCTCTAAGAATTACTAAGGTTAATCTTGGTAATTCTTAGAGCAAACCTGGCCTATTAGTCCGGGGAATTTACGTCGAATATTAGGCTAACTTTGCATTAATTAAAAACAGCGATTTTTTCATTGAATGTGTAGTGTATGGACAGGAGAGTATATTAAGCTGTATGCCGCGAAAAGTTCACCTCCGCGTTGACGTCCATGTTTTTTTTTAAGAAAACGTCTAATATGTATTTAACTTGGTGGAAAAAAATATGGGAACTATATTTCTTGTCACCAAAATTTATATTTGTCATCAAAGTTGTATCACCTAGTAAATAGATCTATCGCCACGAAATATTTTCGTTCTCAGATAAACAAAAAGTGTTCCCAGGTATGAATTATCAAATAAATGTTGATACATGTGTAAAATAAGAGATGGATTACCAATAAAATTGTAGTGCATTAGATGAATATAAACTTCGTTCTTATAATAATAGTTTTATTACTTAAATAATAGCTTTGTGCTCGGAATGATAGATCTGTCACCAAATAAATAGATCAGTTCCTTATTTCTATGAAGAAATGTGTTCAGAACCATGCTTGTTTAAAAACGGGTATCATTTAAGCTATCACCAATTTAATTAGTTTTGTGTTTCTTAAATAATAGGGTTTGTCCTCAAAATAGTAGATCTGTCACCAAAATGTAGTCACCAAACAATGCAAAATCAGTTCCACAATAAATCACCTAAAATCCTGAGGTATAAGGTCTAGTACCAAATAAATGTTTTTGTATGTATTATAATAGGTGTGTCCTAATAAGTATTTAAGCAACCTAATTTAAAGAGATCACCAATAAATCATATTATGTTACTAGTCCAAACTAAGACGTTGTCGACGTAGCCCCGCTAGGCGGGGCTCCTATTTCTGTCTGCAGGGTTTACAGTAACCTAACACGAAGGGGATGTCGGGGTCTTAGTTCGCTCGCTCCGCTCGCTCACTAGACCCCGCCATCCTCTTCGAACCTAACCTGTCCGAGTCGGTGTGCCCAATGTCTCGTATAAAGCATTTCTTCATAGAAATAAGGAACTGATCTATTTTGTTGGTGACAAATCTACCATTCCGAGCACAAAGCTATTATTTAAGTAATAAAACTATTATTATAAGAACGAAGTTTATATTCATGTAATGCACTACAATTTTATTGGTAATCCATCTCTTATTTTACACATGTATCAACATTAATTCATACCTGGGAACACTTTTTGTTTATCTGAGTACGAAAATATTTCGTGGCGATAGATCTATTTACTAGGTGATACAACTTTGATGACAAATATAAATTTTGGTGACAAGAAATATAGTTCCCTTTAAAAACCCGCTCACCAAGTTCGTAGGTCAAAATGTAAGAACAAATTGTAATTGTTGTACATAGCCTAACTAGATGGCGTTGTTGTCGAAATAGAAGTCGGTGTTAAGATTCTCCTCCATTTTGGTTAGGCTCTTTGTCAATAAAGTTCATTTTAAGATCAAAAATACATCTCAGATCAAAAGATCAGTACATAGTAACAGTTGTTTTATTTTACATTCGACCTTACTTATGTACACACTAAGTTCAATTTACGAGTACTTGGCCATCCTACGCGTCCGGTACTCAACAAAATGCTTTATACGAGACATTGGGCACACCGACTCGGACAGGTTAGGTTCGAAGAGGATGGCGGGGTCTAGTGAGCGAGCGAACTAAGACCCCGACATCCCCTTCGTGTTAGGTTACTGTAAACCCTGCAGACAGAAATAGGAGCCCCGCCTAGCGGGGCTACGTCGACAACGCCTTAGTTTGGACCTGTGGTTTGGAGTTTTTATGTAAACATTTTTACATTGTTTGATGATTCAATTTTCGTGACACTTTTATTATTTTTAAACGTAATAAAATTACTTGATGATTGATATTATTTCCAAGTAATTCTTAATTAATATTTACGTAAGCGTTTTGATATTATTTGATGATTCAATTTAGGTGACAGATCTACTATTTTGGGAACAAATATTATTTATTAGGTCAATGAAAATGCATTTATTAGGGTATTGATAAAATCATACCCAAAAAATATAAACAGGTATTTTTATTTGGAGTATTTGTAGAACGGATTGAGACAAGTAGGTCAGAAAATTAAAACATTTTCGTCCACGGAACATTCGTTTTTTTAAAAAAATCTTATAATTTGACTTCGTACTTAAGGCAAAAATATTAACAGGACAAAAATAGTGCAAAAATGATTTATATCACCATGTCTAACTATTGTTATGAAAATTAAACAAATTCTGCTCCGGACTTCACAGAAAATCAAGAAAATCAAAAAATCTTAAATACTACTTACGGCAAAAATGTAACAGGATTTAAATTCATTTAATAATGAGAAATATATAAATCCAAACCTTAATCCCCCAAAATTAAACAAATTAGAGCGATAATTAATATTGTCAAAGTAAAAAGTAAATTACGATGCACGGTGTCAGCGCTAAGCAGCGTGCGGCGTACGGCGTGTGCTAGTGTGCGTAAACAAGATAAGCGCTGCGTTCATTGTGTGCGTATGACTGTGTTGTTGTTTGAGTCGGTGTTTTATTGAGTTACGCGATTGTTCACCTTATTTCTATTTCGGAAAGATCAAATTCCTATGAAAGTGCTGCGCCAAATACAAGAATAAAGCTTGCAGACGTATTTTACGTAAACATTAATTGTTTTTTTTTCACGATTTTTCTTAAAGTGTTTAATTTTCGTGTAAATAGGTTAGAAATATCCTTTAGATGAAAGTTAAACTAAATTAAACCCTGTTACCTTTTTGCCTCAACCGCTATTGTAAAAAACTGGTAATAATAACTTCCGGTAGTACAATATGTTTAATATAGTTTATTGGCGGTGTAATATATTAATTTAAGTTATTTTATGTAAAAAAGCTGCTGTTTATATTTTTGCCTTAAGTACAATCCAAAAATTTCGTAAATGTTTTTTTACCGTAATTTCCGTGGACGAAAATGTTTAATTCTGAAAAAATATATTACTGTCACCAATTCTTTACCTAAAGTAACTAAATTTGTCCTGTTAACTATTTTTCCCATGTTTTTTTTTCACAAAAACGCGTTTTCGTCTTTTTCAGCTTGATCCGGTCTCGGAAAATGTTTAGTTTTTTTTTATTATTTGAAGATCAAGTACACGATTCAAGAAAAAAATCGCTGTTTATGTTTAATGCAGGGTTCAAATCTAAAAGCCCCGGACTATATCGCTAGCTGTTGAGCTAACTCAACTAGTAACGATATCTATGCCTGCAAATAAAAAAATTCAAGTATCTATTTGTAATTCCAAGATAACAGCTTTTTACTGAATGCATATAAAAAAAATATACGAAGCTTATAGCAAAAAAATGCTTTCTTAAATATTTAGCTGTCTGACAGTTCCGGCTAAGCTCAAGCAGCTTGACTAATTTTGACGGAACTTTCACTAGTAGATAGCTGATGTTTTATGGAGTGACTTAGGTTTTTAGGGTTCAGTAGTCAACAAGGAACCCTTATAGTTTCGCCATGTCCGTCTGTCTGTCTGGCTGTCTGCGGTTTAGCTCAAAAACTATTGGTACTAGAAAGTTGTAATTTGGCATAAGTATACACGTTAATGACGCCGAAAAAGTGATGTCGATTCCTCAATCAATCAAGGAAAGAAACCAAAAATACTACCTATCCATCATTTACCCACAGCTTCGCTCACATGGTGCACGTAGATTTTCAAACAGGAACCATCTCATCATCATCTGCCTCTGGGGGTCTAATCTCTTTCTCCGAAACGTAACTTCGGCAACGAACGAAAATTAAACGTAGTTACGTTGGTGCCCCTAATCTATATCGTTTGCGGACGTTTTCGTATTCTACATGGAGCGACTGCCTATCTGACCTCCACAACCCAGTTATCATCATCATCACTGCTGGACATAGGCCACCACCAAATGTCGCCGCATTGACAGGTCCCGTGCGACTCGCAGCCAGTGGATCCCCGCAACCTTCATCGGTCCACCTAGTGGGATGCCTTCCATCGCATCGTCGTCCGGTTCGCGGTCGCCATTCCAGAACTTTTCGGCCCCATCGGCCATCCGTTCTGCGAGGAATGTACTCTGCCCACTGCCACTTAAGACTTGCCACAACCCAGTTAGTACTGGGAAATACAATACTTTGACTATTTGTAGCGACTGTCAAAGATTTATAATTGACAAATGGTACCAATGGCATAGCGTTATTTCCGAAGCACGGAGGAAACTTGGTATGTAATGAGTGGTCACCCAACGGACCGACCTTGGCAAACGCTGCGTAACCTTGAAGATCGATCCAAGCGGCTGTTATTATTTGGTCACGAGCTCCTCCTAGCCTTACTATGATAACAAAATAGGATCCTATGTTTCGACATAGGATCCCCTAGTCTTGGTCTATTCGCAAGCAAAATTTCGTCTAAATCCATTAAGACTTTAAGGCGTGAAGGTGATAATCAAACATACAAACTCGCCTACATATTTAAATAAATATCTACACAATGGTTTTTTTGCCAATGATATCAAATTTTGCGCTAAAGAACCGGTCGCGGGCAAATATGTTACAAGGTTAACCAATATAATCAATATTTATGCTCATCCCTCGGTCTTTAATGAAGTCGGTATTGTAATAATTCTCCAAACTTGTCTAATTCTGTTTTAAATTAGTAATTATTTATTTAAGGCCAGTATCGTCCTACTGTAGGGCAAGACGACACCAAGTATGTCCGCTTTCTGGTACTCACGACACAAATGACGTATAGAAACTAGCTCAGAACTGATCATGAAAAAACTTTTGCTCTCTTTCACCTAAAATGCGTTGAGCGCAAATTTGTCGCACTTCTTGTGCTACAAATTCATGAATTTTAGTACAGTCCCTTTACGGTTATTTTTTCTCTCACAGCTGCAGTCCAACGGACACCTTATCAATATTAGAATAAAGATCATAGTAATTTTAACAAAATTGTCAGTGAAAGCAAACGAATAAAACCACGCGCACAGTTCGCGCTACAATTTTATATTCTGTGGCTCATTTTACTAAAATTGTTTTTTCACAGGAGATGTGGCAGCATCGGTGCCAAAACCGAAGAAAGTCCTGGATACCTTCATGAATCCAGCGTACATACCGGTAGAAGAGAAACACCAGTCTTTCTGGAAGAAGACTGCAGCTCAGACCCTGAAATGCAAGCTTGCAGAGAAACCCAACACGAATAAAGCGAAGAATGGGATCCTGTTCATCGGTGATGGGATGTCATTGGCAACTGTTATGGCCGCCAGGACATTTTCTGGCCAACTTGAGCAGAGTCTTGGCGAGGAATCAGTGCTGGATTTCGAAAAGTTTCCTGTCAGTGGATTAGCTAGGGTGAGTGTCAATTATTTTTTGTAAACTCTAAGATATTTTATGTGGTTTTGGTGACAAAGCATGATCGATCAAAATGATTACCTATGTAAGCAAGTTTTGTAGTTGATATGAACAATGAATTACTGTTTGAATTCCTCTAGAGAACAGGTACTTAAGGGATTGCCTAAATAAAAATATTTCGTTGGATTTTTTAACGTTTGCCTCAGCACTTAGTGTTAAAGTTCCAATGATATTTAAATATTTCAGTGTCACTTAGTGTTGGTAAAAACGGGCATGAGTTTATTTAATTTTAAAGAAAGCCTACAGACTAATAACAATTTTAAGTATCATGCATAAGTAAGGACATTTGCAACATTACAAAGCTTCCACGTCTATGTATCCACTAAGTTACGTGTTATCAAAGAATATCCCCTTTGTAAATCATAAAAAACCGGCCAAGTGCGAGTCAGACTCGCGCACGAAGGGTTCCGTACTATTATTTAAAAAACGAGAAAAAAAATCACTTCGTTGTATGGGAGCCCCCCTTAAATATTTATTTTAATCTGTTTTTAGTATTTGTTGTTATAGCAGCAACAGTAATACATAATCTGTAGAAATTTCAACCGCCTAGCTATCACGGTTCATGAGATACAGCCTGGTGACAGACGGACGGACGGACGGACGGACAGCGAAGTCTCAGTAATAGGGTCCCGTTTGACCCTTTGGGTACGGAACCCTAAAAAGCAAAACAAGGAAGGAAGTAATCCGAGTTACAATCGCTTAAGATATTGTCCAAAATGTTTGTACAAAAAGTGATCAATTTATTCGATGAAGCGAAACTGAAATCACGAAGAAGTACTTCCAACAAACCGCTTTTGTACGTGACTGTAGTAAGATGTTAGTAAAATATTTTTTCTGCGAGATTAGGCCTATGAATATTCGCTAAGTAAGGACAGAATACAGCAAATAAAAATCATCATATTTTAACTCAATGTTTCAAGTATTAGAAATATGAAGTTATGCAGTTTTTCCTTGTAAAATATTGTCATTTAGCTGTATCCAGTTAGACTGAATGCTCACCCTAACATAGTTTGGGAAAAGGCTAGGGACATGAGTATTTGAAATATCTTACCCCAATTCTTAAAACCGGAGTAAAGGTACGTACTGCTACTGGAGCTCAGAAAATGTGTAAAGGTGCTCACATATTTTACTTTCCTTCACGACCACCATTATTTTTTTGTAAATTTTCTCACTGTGTGTCCAGAATTATATTATTATGCTAAATTCATTAACTCAGTTTATGAGTCGATCATACCTTGTTTGGCATCTCTAAATAACCAATAAATTATGTTATATGGTTGTTAAGTGAACATTCGGGTGCTTATAATTTAAAAAAATCGTCGTAGCTGTTACAAAAAAAAAACTATAGCTAAACAAAACTTTTTAGTAGAGTTTAACTAGATAAGAATACAAAATACGTGAATCTTTTGTACAAAAAACGCATTGACATCGAACCTAGACCTCAATGGATACAACCGAATACTAGGACACCCAGCATGTTCTAAAAGCAAACAAATCAACAATACAATGTTTACGTGTAACACGCTTGACCGCGCATGCGCTCTGTGTCACGTTCAAGGAGACTTGCGCACGCGTCGAGGTCGCGCGTACCGCGTCTGACGTCATACTCTCTTCCGACTCCGTTAGGGTCGAAACATAGAAAAAATTAGCTGATTTCACTGTCTCAGTCTTGTCCCTCTCTGAGTTTTGATAACAGCGCCACCTTCAAGAATGGGGTGCAAGAATTGCTAAGGACTACAAAACCACTAACTATGCATTTACTAATCATTTACTTACTCATTAATATAAACAAATAAGGAAAATGTAAGTGTCAGTTTGTAATTTTAAAATCACACATATATACTGAATGCATTTGAAAGTATATTTATACGGTTAAAGTATTTTTATACGGTTCTTTTATTTTTTTTTAATGTTTTGTCTGTCCGTCTGTTTGTTCCCGCTAATCTCTAAAACAAATGGGCCGATTTCGACGGGCTTTTGACTGGCAGATAGCTGTTATAAGACGTAACTTAATAAAAACAGCTGTTATTTTAATATTAGACTTCAATATTGATTATTTGTACAGAGAATGTCAAACGGTCTGGCTATCAGAATGTCGCACAGTCTTGTCTCATTGAATAAGATCGCGTCTACCTATTGTTAAGTGGAGTGACATGCATAATTTCGAACAATGAGAGGAAGGAAGCGTAGCGTATTATTTTCACGGTAATTCAATCATTGTTAGGCCAGCAGTGTACCTCCACACAAGGTTACAGGAAAGCCAAGAACCTGAAGAGAAAATAAATTGTTCTTGTTAACTATGTCTTTCCGTCTTACAAATCTTGGGTAATAAAACTGTTATATCATCTGCCTAGCCTTTTCCTATGTTGGGGTCGGCTTCCAGTCTTATCGAATACAGCTGAATACCAGTATTTTACATGGAGCAACTGCCTATCTGACCTCCACAACCTAGTTAGTACTGGGTGATACGATACCCCTTGGTGAGACTGGTTATCAGACGTATGAAGTACGTATGTATAAAGAAGGCGGCTCGTGCCACCCCTCGCAGACTGCCGTTGCCTAGAGTATCGAAACCCTTCTTTTACGTACGCGGGCGTACTATAATTAGGTACACCTCTGTCTTCATCATCATCATTATCATCATTTCAGCCCAAAATACGTCCACTGCTGTACATAGGCCTCCCGCAAGTGTCGCCACATTGACATTTTAGGGGGTTTTGCCATAATCGCCACGCAAGCGGGTTGGCGATCGCAGTACGGTTGTTACAAAAGCCTAGAGAACGCTGCTGCCCATTCTCTGGCAAATCCCTTAGTCGCCTTTTACGACACCCACGGGGTGATATCGGATGGTGCTATTCTTTACGTCCGACACCATACAGAGAGGAGAATAGGGAAATGCTATAGTTCTAAACGCAATAAATATAAGTAATATTAAATAAAATGGCTGTTTATGAATTAAATTCATGAAGTGTCCTGTGAGCCGTGAACTGTGACGAATAACTAGGTGAAAAATGTTGTACTTGTACATAAATTAGTTGTTAAGAAGTTGTTAAATAGAATGAAAAATCCGACACCATACAGACTCTCTCTCTGTCTTACCCTTTGGGAATCACAGGCGTGGTGATGTTTGCTCATTGTTAAAAAGCTAAATTAAATAATTATACAAATATTTCAGACGTACTGCCTAGACGCTCAGGTTCCGGATTCAGCGTGCACTGCGACGGCGTACCTCACCGGTGTGAAGACCAAGTATGGAGTCATAGGTCTTGATGGCAACGTTACTCGGGCCTCCTGTTATTCACAACTGCACGAACCGAACTGGACCCCTTCTATCGGACAGTGGGCTTTCGATCATGGGCTGGACGTCGGTTAGTTGGTTTTGTTTTTTAGTTTGAAAGCAGAAAAAAGGTGAAGAATTTCAGTGTTTTGAGCGCACCTACAGCATGATTTTTTAGTCACCGTCCAAATTTAGACATTTTAATCTTTGGCGAAAACCTTTGAATACGTGTTTTTTTCTTTTATTATCACTCAATACAAAAATATTGAGATATAATGGATAACGCCGCGCCGTGCGTAGGTACACGCTGGGTAACTAGTTAACTACGCGGGCTGGCCGCCCCCTTTCCATTAAATGTTTGCGCGCTAAGTGTACCTAGTATGTTTAACATTTAACTTAGTGACCAGGCAGAGCGGATAATTTTGTCGAGAAAATGATTTCATATGAAAATTTCACATATCGTTTTTTTTCAAAAATGGAATTAGTGAATGATACATAATGCCTAGAAAAAATTTGGACGGTGACTAAAAAATCTTGCTGTATAGTCAATCCGATATTTTTTTAATTTTCCATCTGATGGAAAAAATGTCATGGGGTCATTCATAAGTGGTGTTTAACGTTGGTGTGACGTTGACGTTAAATCATGAATGGTACACTTAAATGGAACAATTGGTGATCAGTGAAAACAATGGCTGCTATTAATTCTATATGTTTTGTTCGATATACGTGTTGGAAGGGACATCGATGGTTCCCAAGTATTATTCATCATTCGAAGCCCACCAAAATAGAAATTTATTTTCGGTAATTTAATTAAATAAAAAATTATTTAACGGTAATTTAATTAAATAAAAAAATATTTAACGGTAAAAAAATAGCTGTTCCATACATTTTGACCGTGTTAGTATTGCAATTTTGAATCTGCGTAACACTGGTCAGTTTTTTCCACTCGACAGTTTATTTAATTCGGCAGTTTCGGTGAATATTCCTATTCGCTGATTGGACAGTTTTGTGAATTCGACTGTAGCGTCAACTCGACAGTTTTATAAAATTATAATAGAAACAGTCGAATCAAATAGAATGGCATAATTTGCCATTTTCTTCGATTCTTCAGTTGTAGGACATTAAGTTTGTTTTCCGTTTTCGGGTCGCTGTCCCTTGTATTTGACGGTGTCATGCTAATTCAAAGGCAAATACATTATTTCAATAAGTTATTGAAAAACAAAATAGCTGTGTTCACGAGATGAGGCAACGATTTTGATTACTAGGCGCGAAATACGTACATAGAATCCCACACATTGAAATCGGAAGAAGTTTCAACCTAACACGCAAGTACACTAAAATAACAAAATGCAAAATAAAAAATCAGCGCCATCTATTCCATATTTGTAGAACTAAATGTTTACATCTATCCCCTACTAGATGTCACTGTCAACACCGATTTTCACCGTGGTTTTCACATTTTAAAGGTTAACTCTAAATAATGTGCTCCACACCAAAAGTATCTAGTCTTTAGTAGAACAAACCTTTTAAAGAAGATTTTAGTCTATCGACAAATTATTTATTTACCTCAAAACTTTTCAACCTGAAAACTATTTAATTATATCCCCTCTGGGTTAAATATTAAAAATTGGTCAATTAACACATAAATTACTAAGTTAATTAAATGTAAATTATAACATAAATTACATTTTAATTTTCACAACCTTAAAACATTTGATACTAACATCGTACATAGTTTACACTAGAGCATAAGAGATGGCGCTGGTATCAAAAAGCTGTACAGTGCTCTATCAAGAAAAAGTTAATTGAATTAACAGCAACAACAATAACTTTACAACAAATTTTATTCAAATAATTCTTCGACCGAAAGATGAGTTTCTCATAACGTCACACATGTACCCTCCGAAAGATTAGAGGTGACCTACAGAGGTGTCCATAATGGTACACACTTTATTTCGCCAGTTATGTTTAAGCCTTATGTTATTATTACAGACTCCTACCTAATTCAGACCTCTGCTGATAATCTGTGTAAAATAATTTTGCAGAACCTCCCACCATGAAAGCAGGTTACCTATTAGCTTCCAAAAACGAAAACTAATCTTTTTATTATATTATCATTTCAGGATTGGTGACAACAACGCGGGTGACGCACGCATCCCCGGCAGCCATGTACGCACATTCTTCGGAACGGAACTGGGAGTCAGATGCTGACGTGCCCACAGAATGCCTGGCCGCTGGCTGCAGGGACATAGCATACCAACTCGTCACTAGAAGCCCTGGACGACATTTTAAGGTAGATCCTTCCAGTCCATCTTTTTACGCTGGGTTCAAACTAGGTCGTCTTGACCGTTTTTCGATCGTAATCATCAATTTAAGGTGAGATTAGTCAACCTGGGATAGTGAGATAAACGTAAATGGAGTTACTGAGAAATTCTTTGAGTAGCTACAGGAACCAAACTCACTAATCCAACTCATGATGATACAACTTGAAAATTAGGTACTTGAACCTTGCCTGTGTCCTAGTGTGTGAATATTATACAGAGGCTTGGTTATGTTTAAACATCATTAAGAGAATCCCTTAGCACAAAATGATTAATGTTTTGACATATCACCACTTATGAAGATGAATCTTGATGCACAGATACATTTGGTGGTCTCATATAATATAACTAGCTGTCCCGCGCAACTTCTCTGCGACACATTTTTCATTGCAGCTCCACTCCTAGCCTATAGTGTTCCTCGATAAATGGACTATCTAACACTGAAAGATTTTTCAAATCGGACCAATTGTCCTGAGATTAGCGCGTTCAAGCAAACAAACAAACTCTGCTGCTTTATTGTTAGTATTAGATTAGATTAGATTAATTAATTAGTAGATGAAACTGTGTTTCAAGACAATTCATTAGTCTTATTACAAATTGTTTTTATTTCGCAGGTCATCATGGGAGGCGGGCGTCGCGAATTTCTGCCGAACGTGACGAGTGTCGTCGGCAATAAAGGCAAGAGACTGGATGGGGTGGACCTCACAGAACTGTGGCACGTTGACAAGCAACAGATGAACGCAACACATCAATATGTCACCGACAGATTGGAACTCTTGAAGGTACCTAAGTTCGATATTCTCTTACATGTATTTTTAGTCAAGTTAAACTAATAAATAGTTTATGTAATTCCTTACGCAAACATTTTTATGCAATAGACAATAATTTGAACGAAGTAAGAACCGTCCGTGAGTGCAGCGGTGGCCCAGTGGAGGCAGCCCCGACTTACCATTACTTTGTATAATTTATTTCATCACCGCCGCTCTCAAAAATGGGGAACGAGAACATCGTGAGGAAACCGACATGTCCTAGAACTAAAAATTCGAAGACAACTGACATCTTCCAACCCGCACTGGGCCCGCGTGCTGGATTACAGCCCACTCCCTCTCATAGAGAGAAGGCCTGTGTCCCAAACATTATAGGATGATATCTGATGATGATGGTGACATCCACATTTTGCCAGTTATCTTTAAGACCCATGTAATAGAGACGAGCCTATTGCCAGCAACTGCGTACATTAAAATAAATTCGGACTCCGTGGCTGCCACTGAAAAATTTCTTCCTGGACCACTAGACTAACAAGGTAGTGATATTCTGAACAATCTTCTTCTTTGTTTCCAGGTATTTAATTCAGACGACCTTCCCGAGTACCTTTTGGGTCTCTTCCAGGACGACCACATGGCATATCATCTGCAAGCTCAAAACCAGCCAACCCTCGAAGAAATGGTGGAAGTTGCCATCAAGATGCTCAGCAGAAGTTCTAAAGGATATTTCTTGTTTGTTGAAGGTAATAAACCAGGAAAATAAGCCTGGCGTAGGTAGTTAACATACGTCATGCTTGTTTTACTCGCAGGGGTTAGGTTAGATTACCTAATAGTACCTACAATCATATTTCTTTATAAAAAAAACCGGCCAAGTGCGAGTCTTACTCGCACACAGGGTTCCATAGCTCCAAACAATATAATAACAATATTTTGAACTGTCATTCATTAGTTAGTAGTATTAGTTAGTAAACTTCCACACAACCGCAAAACTAAATTTGTTTTTCATAGTATGTTTATGAAAAACAAAGTTACTGCTGCAGTTTGATGAAAAAGTCCCATATCTCAAAAACTAAACATCATATCTTCTTGAAACCAATTTTCGTTGATAGTTTTTTTTACGTTCTACAATCCTAAATATTTTCAGAATTTTCCTCCTCTTACTTTAGAAATTAGAGGGGGGGGGACACACATTTTACCATTTTGGAAGTGGCTCTAGCGCAAACTATTCAGTTTAGAAAAAAATGATATTAGAAACATCAATATCATTTTTGAAGACCTATCCATAGATACCCCACACGTATGGGTTTGATGAAAAATTTTTTTTTGGTTTTCAATTCTAAGTATGGGGACCCCCTTAATTTATTGTTTTTTTTCTATTTTTGTGTGAAAATCCTAATGCGGTTTACAGAATACATCTACTTACCAAGTTTCAACGGTATAGTTCTTATAGTTTCGGAAATAAGTGGCTGTGACATACAGACGGACAGACAGACAGACAGACAGACAGACAGACAGACAGACAGACAGACATGACGAATCTATAAGGGTTCCGTTTTTTGCCATTCGGCTACGGAACCCTAAAAACACACACACACGATAACACAAACACTATTTGTGTAAACATTATTTCATTTTTAGGGTTCCGTAGCCGAATGGCAAAAAACGGAACCCTTATAGATTCGTCATGTCTGTCTGTCTGTCTGTCTGTCTGTCTGTCTGTCTGTCTGTCCGTCCGTATGTCACAGCCACTTTGTTCCGAAACTATAAGAGCTATACTTTTGAAACTTGGTAATTAGATGTATTCTGTGAACCGCATTAAGATTTTCACACAAAAATAGAAAAAAAACTTTTATTTTTGGGTTTCCCCATACATAAAACTAAAAACCAAAATGTTTTTTTTCATCTGACCCATTCGTGTGGGGTATCTATGGATAGGTCTTCAAAAATGATATTGAGGTTTCTAATATAATTTTTTTCTAAACTGAATAGTTTGCGCTAGAGCCACTTCCAAAGTGGTAAAATGTGTGTCCCCCCACCTCTAATTTCTAAAGTAAGAGGAGGAAAATTCTGAAAATATTTAAGTTTGTAGAACCTAAAAAAAACTATCAATGAAAATTGGTTTCAATAAGATGTGATGTTTATTTTTTGAGATATGGGACTTTTTCATCAAACTGCAGCAGTAACTTTGTTTTTCGTTAACATACTATGAAAAACCAATTTAGTTTTGCGGTTTAGTGGAAGTTTACAACTAATACTACTAACTAATGAATGACAGTTCAAAATATTGTTTGGGGCTATGGAACCCTGTGTGCGAGTAAGACTCGCACTTGGCCGGTTTTTATTTTATCACTTTAATGTTCATATTATGTTCTGAGCACATTATAAAATCTCTCTAATGTCCTTATTTCATACCATGCTAATGTTTTATTAGAAATTGTTGTATTATATTTGTAAAATTCGCACTCCTGAGCCACAAGACACAAGCGATGCTTAGTTTGTGGCTCACCGATTTGAATGACACAACTGTTATGTTTCTATAAGAACAATAAACTTATTACTTACTTCCCCAATAACATTCTGTCTCATCTAGGAAGCAAACTCCAGTGTTTCTCGCACTTGCGACGTACACCATACCACTATGTCATTCCGAAGTCCGTTGTCATAAACCTTTGAATACATTTTTTATTCTCCTGTATTTACAGTTAATAACAAAGCAATGTGAGTGTGTTTCCTCAATTTACGTGTACAATGATAACATGAATACTATTTACAGAATATATTTATATATATAATTTCATTCATTGTATTCGTAATTTACCTCCTGATAATTTAATAAATGTATTTCACAGGATAATTTAATAAAATAACTGAACACTTCACCGCACTGACCGCAAATCAATGTAAACAAATTAGTACTTAATTAGTTAAGTAATTAATACTTAACTGGCCTAGCTCAGTACAGAGTTTCAGTAGAATAAAACACCAGCTTATGTTAAGCAATCAGTATTAAATTCGGCCTCCATTGAAACGGACTCATCTAGGAAACAGCATTTGAACCAATACATATGTACAAGACTCTATATGGTGTCGGACGTAAAGAAAAGCACCACCCCTTAACTTCCCGTGGGTGTCGTAAGAGGCGACTAAGGGATTTGCCAGAGAATGGGCAGCAGCGTTCTCTGTGCTTTTGTAACAACCGTACTGCGATCGCCAACCCGCCTGCGAAGCGTGGCGATTATGGCAAAACCCCCCAAAATGTCAATGTGGCGACACTTGGAGGAGGCCTATGTCCAGCAGTGGACGTCTTTTGGGCTGAAATGATGATGATGATCTGTACAAGTTTGATCAGATCTCGCAACATTCTAAACTATCCTGTAGATACCATTCAAGGGACCTAACATCAGAAAAGTATCAGTTTCACATCCTGAATGGCGTAGATTTCTCACAAATAGCAGTTTATGGTAGAGAGTTGGAAATTTTTTAAAAAAACTTTATAAGTTCGATTTCCCCAAAAACCCATTTTGGACCCTAAGTTATCGGGGTCAAAATTGTTTTAAATTAGACCTAACATCGCCATTTCAGGAAATGCACCCAATTACTTACTCACGGTATTTCTTTTAAAGAATCCTGGTAACACCATTCCTTTCATATTCCAGGTGGCAGAATAGACCATGCTCATCACGACAGCCTGGCCCATTTGGCCCTGGACGAGACCGTGGAGTACTCCAAGGCTGTCAAAAAGGCCAAGGCCCTAACCAACGAAGAAGACACCTTAATAGTCGTCAGCTCTGACCACGCCCATACGATGACCGTTGCTGGGTACCCGTCCAGAGGCAACGACATTCTTGGAACTGTGGACACCGCTTCAGGACTCGATGGCAAACCTTACACTACAATAAGCTACGCGAATGGGAAAGCCCATTCTATTGGGGAAGACGGCACGAGAGTTGACGTGACTCTTCAAAATGAATTTACAGCGCGTAAGTTATCTTATGATTTATTTATGTACAAAACATTAAGATGACATCACGCTTGATATCCTCTGAAGGTAAAGCAGAGATCTTCTGTTTGCGCACCCACATTTTCATAATAATGTTTAAGTGCCATATCATAGGGGCGGGCCCATTGCCATCAACCGGGCACAAATCCAGATACCGGGCTACTTCTGAAAAAACTTGCTCATCACACATGCTAGCAGCAACTGTTATTTATGTTTTAGTTTTTTTTTTGTTTTTTTTTTTTTTTTTAAAAAAAACCTTGCCCCGCACTAGGAATTTCTCTTGTATCGTGCATGTGCGGTGCGTTTACAAACATTTAAACTCACATACACAAACAGCCAGACCGGAACAACTATCTGTAGGCCATACAAATATTTGCGGGGATCGAACTCGCGACACGCAGCGCAGCAGTCAATCGCTTATCCACTGCGCCAATCATGCTGATCTATGGTATGGTTAAGCTTTGAACATGTCTGCACACCTTGATTGAAATACAGGGTGACAAAATATCATAATTTCAGCCGAAAGACGTCCACTACTGGACATAGGCTTCCACCAAGTGTCGCCACATTTAAGATCATTAGATTTAAACTGACATAGTTTCCATTGATAGTTTAGGCAAAGGAGGCATTCTTATGCAACTTGTGTTTCCGCCTAATGGTGGAATTTATTCAAAATCGTTACATTAAAATTTATTTATGAAGAGAAACTGAATCTCAAGATTTGTGCCCGGTTGATGGCAATAGGCTCGCCCCCTGTTACGTGGAACTTAAAGATAAGTAGCGGCATGTGGGTGTAGGCTTAAGGTACGCTTCTGCCAAAACCTTCGGGGATTACATGTTATTTTATGTTGAGAATCTTTACATGGACAGTTCCCCAAAACACCTGCCTTTCTCAACTCCTTGGGGAGAAAATTGGCGGAACAGACTCCCCAGGAACACATCCATCTGTAATGTGAACTGGAACCTCTTCAAATTATTTTCACAGGTGATCTGAATTACGCGTACCCGAGTCTTGTGCCACTGGATTCGGAAACCCATGGGGGAGAGGACGTTGCAGTCTTCGCATCAGGACCCTGGCAGCATCTGTTCACTGCCAGCTACGAGCAGAATGTGGTACCACATCTCATGGCCTACGCCATGTGCATGGCAGAAGACCAGCACGAGAACTGCTCACCAGAAGACCAAAGACAGACGTCCAGTGGTATCACCATGCAACCTAGCTCCACTTTCTTAGCAAGCCTATCTGTGATACTTAGTTTAAAATAATGTTTTTAGGTACAAATACTTAATTTTTTAGTTGTTTAAGTAGAATAGTAATGTGAATTTTATAATTATTGTTTCCGTGCCGTACCATTTGTGAAATGGGCTTGTGAAAACGCAGAAAATGTGAGATGCATCGTTAAAGTTAAATAAAAAGTACCAACTTAAGGTGGAGCGTCAGAATAACCCTCGACATTCTAATTTTCTTACGTTTTTTGCAATTTACTGGTCAGAAATGTACGAATTTTGACATATCAAAACATAATTTTGACATATCAAAACATAATTTTGACATATCAAAACATAATTTTAACATATCAAAACATAATTTTGACATATCAAAACATAATTTAACAATAAGTTTCTCTTTAACTTACCGTTACAAGACACACGTTACAAAACAAGACAAAGTGTTTATTTGAGTAAAAGTCATTATTTAAGAGCGTTTACGCCGAACGATATTTCATACAAACTTTCAAGTCCTTATTTTCCGAAATGACTGAACCGATTCTAATGAAACTTCATACGCATAAGCAGGATATATAGGTCTAAAAAGTTACTACGAAAAATTGTGTTACAGCTAAATTAGACCGATTATAAATTATCCAAAACACCAAACAACAAATTTTCAATTATCTTTTTTTTAAAAGGCAACTCCACAATGTTTTTTTATTAACTTTTTAGACCTCTGTATCCTGCTTATCGTATTGAAGTAGCGTATCAAGTTTCATTAAAATCGGTTCAGTCATTTCGGAAAATAAGAACTTGAAAGTTTGTATGAAATATCGTTCGGCGCAAACTATCTTAAAAGATACGATTTTTATATGTTTGGTAATTGCTTGAAGTCAGACCTATCATTAGTTATAATTTTTACTGCTTTCTTTGACGGTTTTTACTTTTTTTAAATGTTGTCTATTCGATAAACAGATTTGCATAAGTAAAAACTTTAACTTGACTGATATAAACCGGTGTAAACTGAGTCTTTGTTTAATAATTGTCAAAGAAAGTCAAAATCAGTGAGTTGAAGTGGGAGGGTCCTACGAACCACGTGGGGTTTTTAAGCAAACGTGCAATTTGCACGTACAATCAATAAAGTATCTTGTAGTGAAAGGTACTAGCAGACAGATAGAATACCTGCAATGTTTTTACACATTTTCAGATGTATGGGAAGGTCCGAGCATGATTATACAGTAGTACTGTCTAAAAAACTAACCGTATTTCGAAATCACTATTTTCATTTTTTTAAATTTCCTGCTAAATCCTGAAATGTCATCTCAGATTTATTTGAATTTTTAATTCTAGATATTTTTGTTCAAAAAAAGCATGAGATGACAAATTTTCTAATTTGTCAGTACTATTAGGTAATGTAGTGGTAAATGCAATTTTCCTGCAAAGATGAGAATAGGGAAATGCTATAGTTCTAAACGCAATAAATATACGTAATATTAAATAAAATGGCTGTTTATGAATTAAATTCATGAAGTGTCCTGTGAGCTGTGAACTGTGACGAATAACTAGGTGAAAAATGTTGTACTTGTACATAAATTAGTTGTTAAGAAGTTGTTAAATAGAATAAAAAGATATTTCAGTATTTTTATGAGTAAACATTAAAAAAGTACAATATTATACAGCTTTGGTATTATTTCAGCACCTCATAATTGTGGTGTTCCTAATTTAGGTAGCAGGCCATTATTTATTTATGGACCATTTTGGGTGACATTAGCAAGTGACATTACCTGAGGTTTTGACCAAAACGGCCGGTGTTGCTTTCTGAAAAATTCCAGATGAAAAACGCAATAACACTTTGGCTATGTATATCCAGGTTGAAGCATGGTTGACTGTAAAAAAGAAACTGATAGCCGTTGGTCGTCGGTGAAAATACTGCTATATAACCAAAAGGTACGAATAAAAAAAACATTGAAAAAAAACGGCCAAGTGCGAGTCGTACTCACACGCACACAGGGTTCCGTAGCACCAAACAATATAATAAAAGTATTTTGAAGACTAATTCATAAATTTTATTGTATTACTTTCAACAGCAAAACTAAATTTGTTTTTTTATGGTATGATACTTAGAAACAAAGTTACTGTTGCAGTTTCACATCGTTCTCACATATTTGTAATTCTTAACATGAACCAAGATTTTGTAACATAATATTTTGATTTAAAAGAGTGTACATGGAGTTTCTTGCCTATTCTTCTCCATAAAGATCTACGCTTTGGAATGGGCAAATACAATACTTTCACAAGCAACGGCGGATCCAGGGGAGGGGTCATGGGGGTCATGACCCCCCCCTGAGCTGACCACTAATTGAACATAATGATTTTATTTATATATTTTGCCACCATACAGATTTTATGTAACTACATACCAGGAATATTTAATTTATTTAACCGGACTGGCACTTCTCCACGTTCAAAAACGTACCCATTGACGTAATAACGCGTTTCGGGGGAAGACGGAAAAGAAAAATTGATTTTCTTATTTAAATACATGGTGATTGGTGCATCGTGTGCCAAATTGAAATGATCGACTGGGCCCGGGTTATCTGCTATCCTTTCAGACCCCTTAACAATTCTCATGCCCTGTGGATATTTCTACATTGACTTTTATTGTTTTATTAAAAAATATCCAAATTTTACATTCAAATACAAACTAAAAAAAAAAGTATAGGTCGTACACGCTGAATTTTGATTTTATTTAGATGTGTATTGTATTCCAGTACTTTTAAATTCAAAATTAGTGACATTAGCCATCTAGTTTATTTTTAATTTACTCGCAAAGATTCGGACTTCAATTAAAGCTGTCCATGCTACAGCTATTTACATGGCTATAAAAAAAAAAAACCAAAAGCGACCGGGGTCTTCCAATTTCCTCAAAAAATCTCTAGTATATCCTCTTGCTAGTGATGTGCCACATGCCATAAAAATCTTTTTACTACTTTGTGAATTCGCTAGAATTGTGAATAGAGTCACAAAATATTTAATTCCAAATTATGATTAAAAAAAATATTTATGCTTAAATGATACCTGAAAAACTTATTTAATCTGTTGGGGGGAAGGGGGTTCTAGAAATAAAAATAAAATGCATTTTTAACATTTATTTTTCCGGACATGCAATAGGGCCATAGCAACCAATCCACGCATTGGGGAACACACCTTCACACAAAATTATTAAATAAATGTTAAAAATGCATTTTTTTTTAATTTCATTTTTTTATAAAACAATAAAAAGTCGATGAAAAAGATCCACAATGAGAATTGTTTAGGGGTCTGAAAGGATAGCAGATGACCCCCCAGTCGACCATTTCAATTTGGCACACGATGCACCAAACAGCCTGTATGTATTTTGTCTGTTTCTATTTTGTTTGTTGGAAACCCTTGTCGTACCACCTCTTCACTTTTGCGGAGTTTTGCATCATACCACTCGACATACCTCTAGCTGTTATGACAAATCATTCACCACGGTTATGGAATATAAATAGGCTGCCTCATTCCGTGCGTGATATTGCTTCTCTGATGTCTTCAAGAGAAGATGGCAATATGTACGTGTAAATGTACAAGTTATTATGTGTTAAGTTTTTCAAGTGTACAATAAAGAATAAATGTTTTTAAGTACAGTACTTACGTACATTAATAAAATACCTACTTTTTACTTGTATCTATTGTTATCAAAATTAAATTAAAGTTCTTGACTTGACCACGACTATGTGACCCCCTCCTGGCGCCAAAGCTGGATCCGCCCTTGTTCACAAGTTACTATGCCTTGTGACTGGGACTGTAGTTTCGCGTTTTTTTGTTTTTTGACTTTCAAAAGTGCCTGTAATGGTCTAATTGAAATAAACGCTTTGAGTTTGAGTTTTGATGAAAAAGTCCCATATCTAAAAAACTAAACATCAAATGTTATTCAAACAAATTTTTGTTGAAAGTTGTTTTTACGTTCTACAATGCTACATTTTTTCAGAATTTTTCTCCTCGTATTTTAGAAATTAGAGGGGGGTGGGACACACATTTTACCACTTTGGCAGTGTCTCTCGCACAAACTATTCAGTTTAGAAAAAAATGATATTAGAAACCTCAACATCATTTCTGAAGACATATCCATGGATACCCCACACATATGGGTTTGATGAAAAACAAATGTTGAGTTTCAGTTCTAACCCCCAATATATTTTAAATTCTATATTATTGCGAAAATCTTAATGCGGTTTACAGAACACATCTACTTACCAAGTTTCAACAGTATAGTTCTTATAGTTTCGGAAAAAAAGTGGCTGTGACATACGGACGGACAGACAGACAGACATGACGAATCCATAAGGGTTCCGTTTTTTGCTATTTGGCTACGGAACCCTAAAACACGCCTGCCATGTCAAAAACAAGACTAAAAAAAAAATTAACAAACATACGAATATTGAGAACCTCCTCCTTTTTTAGAAGTCGGAGCAAAATTAAAAACAAGTTGAATGATTTCAGTGTTCAATGGTAATTGGCTAGTTGCTGAATAGTTTATTTAGGTACTGTGCAATTTAACCGAGATTTTGTTTGAAAAATTGAAAACAGAAACCCATCATTTTATTGCAGTCGGAGAACAGTTCTGTGGAACATTTGTATAAATGAGTGCTCCGACTGCAATCAAAATATTGGTTTCCAGTTTTAGTCAGGGAAGTAGAAATAAGTAAACTTACTAAAAGGTTCGTACTTTATTGTTCTAAGAGATCTAAAATGACAAAATTCGGAAGAAACTCAACTCTATCTTGGTAACATTTTAAATAATACCAGAAAAATTTATAGTTATTATCTGTGAAGTTCTATTCAGCCACTGTGAAAATCGAGTATTCCTTTCAAAAATGTTATAGCAATAAGTTGCAGCGATAAGCGTCTTATAACACCTGACAGATTTTTAAAGCTAAACTAACTACTATTATTTGCCCTCAAAACTGCTTCAGGCGTTTTTTATGCATGTTCGTTTAGAAATTGAGGGTAGTAGGCGTAATCTAAGATAATTATTTTCTTTACACGTCATTATTTTTTTAATGATTTATTCCATTGATCACAGCACATCATCATTCATCATCATTTCAGCCGAAAGACGTCCACTGCTGGACATAGGCCTCCCCCAACGCCACATTGACGTAAGGGGGGTTTTGCCATAATCGCCACGCTTGGCAGGCGGGTTGGTGATCGCAGTACGGTTGTGGCAAAAGCACAGAGAACGCTGCTGCCCATTCTCTGACCCCCTTAGTTCCCTTAGTCGCCTCTTACGACACCCACGGGAAGATATGGGATGGTGCTATTATTTACGTCCGACACCATACAGAACAGCACCGATGTAATTAATATGGCAGGGTTCGCCAGCCACCTATAATGTCTAGTTCCACGAATTTTCGCACTTTCAGCCAGTTTACAGACAGTCTCAGACAACCGTGGAAATCTCACAAAATAAACTAAATGGATAAGAAGAAAACATTCTATTATGGAGTGCACTACTATTTAGCTGATACAACGTTAATAACGCATGACAAAATGGGTTAAGCTGAATATGAGGAACGCATTGCAACAGGTACAGAAAAACGTTGCTTAAATCATTAAAACTATTTTTTTGCAATTATTATGTTAAACATGTAAAATTATAAATACAAGACGATGAGACACTAACGCCATCTAGATTCAAATAGCGGTAAATGAGCCTAGCAATGCTAGATGGCGCCATCTATCATTGCTGGCTGTAACAATCAGTAAGCACCATCTACCGTCGAATAGCTGTAAAACTTCTGAAGCGCCATCTAGCGTTTTAGAGAGTTATCGCAAGCACTGCTACTACTGAGCACGAATTGGACATTCTGAACGGCGTCCAATTCCCAGGTCGGCCAAAGTTTTCCATCTGCATTTTTTTTAGCAGCCCATTAACCGGGTTCGGATCCGTTTGATGGCAACAGAGTCGCCGCCTCTTAATGAAATGGTACTGAAAATAAACTGGCGAAATATGAGTGTAATAAGAAAGGGGTACTATGAAGGGGCTAATACTGTTAATTCTTGTTACTACTTCAAATCACTAAAAAAAAGATGTGTCTGACTAATAGAACCCTTTTTTTAAAGTTGTTCGTTTAGTATGAATTACCCGTAATCAAAACATCGAAATAAAAAAAAAACACTGATGTGTCACAATTTATACATTACACATAGAAATATGATTGAGTGCTTGGCGCCTGTAACAGCGCATTATCGATCACATTTTTTTCTTTTTATTACCTAAGTTGCTCTCAAAGTGAACGGTTGTGTTGTAATTCATTTATCGTGATCTTTTCAAACGTGCATTAAAAATGAAATCTCTACAGCTCATAATTTGTGCCGCAGTTTTGCTAGCATTTATTAATGCTAAAATGGGATACACTAAATATGTATCCCATGGAAAATGCACTGATTTATTCGGAAAATGTTTATTGAAAATGACTGAAAAAATTGACGAAGTAAATGAACAAATGCTGATGAAAAGAACGAAAAGAAATATTATAAATGGTGGAAATAGGTGTGCGCAGGGCCAGGTTTGGTACTGGTACAGGTGTTGGGATTGTAAGAAGTAAGTAAATCTAAAATAATATTATAAAGAGGAAAGATTAGATTGTTTGTTTGTTTTTGCATTGAATAGGCTCCGAAACAACTGTTCCGATTTGAAAAATCTTTCAGTGGTATATGGCCCGTTTATCGAGGAAGGCTATATGCACATATGTTATATGGCATATATGTTTATCATCACGCTACGGCCAATAGGAGTGGAGCAGCAATGAAATATGTTGCGAAAACGGGGAAAATGTGTCGCAAACGAAGTTGCGCCGGATAGCTAGTTAATAATATTTATTAACCTGCTTAAGATAAAAAACAGGGTGTAAAAGGACGGCTTTGTGATGGGTATCACAAAGCCGTCAACCAATCATTCTGTAGGAGTACTAACTAACTAGGAGTACTACATCAAACTAAGTAACACTGCGCAAAATTATATTATTGGGAAACGACATTTTTTATGTCAAAAATATGATATAATTTTTATGTTTTGCGGTGTGGTACTCAATGTAACGCACTCAAATATTGTGCTGATTGAATAGAATTTGTTTTCAATATCTCTGCAACTAGAAGTTTCCCAGATAAGGGTGTAGGCAGGAAAGTATGGTCAAGTACAAAAAAATTATCGCCATAGCTGGAACAAAAAGTGCCTCTCGCTTTCGTAATACTGATAGACAAAACACAGTCAACCCCTCACTCTAGAACTTTCGAGTTTGCAACGTAATGTTTTTTTTTTTGAAAATTCATTCTTGTAATGGTTTATTTTGGTAAGGAAAAATTATGAATAGAAGTTAGTCATTTCCACCCATGGAAAATCCTATTGAGCTCACGACTGTTTACATTATAAACGTCTCAGCCAATATATAATTCTCGGAATTATATATTGGCTGAGACGTTTATAACAGTTGTCATATGCATACAAGATTCCGTTATTGATTAGCGTGATTTTAGTACATACATAATATGCGTTTTATGTCGAAGAAGCGGCAGAAAAAACATGGTAATTCCTATCGTAAACAAACGTTCTTATTTTGTTTGGCTTCTAATGAAAAATACTACCGTCGCGCTTCGACTCTATATATTTACTTATTTATCAAGGCAAAACGTTAGCTGGTTATATTGCTTCTAAATAATTTCAAATAAGGCGTTCCGTAAAAACATTTTTATACGAAAACACGTATACTTAAAGTTAACTTACAACGGTCTTGACTTGATTTATAATATATAAATCTGCTTAGTTCTAATACTTATTAGGTATATTTTTTATAAACAATAAGGCCACACACTAGTTTTTACTTTTTGTTTATTCGCGTGTCTGTCAACAATCTTCTAGCGGCACAGTTTGTTGTAGATAGTGGACCGAAAGTCTAACAACCAGTCTTACCAAGGGGTACCGTACTACGCTGTACGAACTGGTAAAGATCAGAAAGGCAGTCTTTTCGTGCTAAATACTGGTACTCTGCTACATTCGGTAAGACTGGAAGCCGATCTTTACATAGTTGGGAAATTACTAGGCAAATGATGATATCTGGCAACGAACTTCTTAAGTGATCAAGGCGGACTACAGTGTCTAAATAATTTATGGAATCAACCGTAGTTTACGTTTGTGTACAACCGGCCTTAGTTTCTTATCACCGAATTGATTTGTCACACATATTTCACGGATTCCTGAATCATTTTCTTGAGTGTCAAAATGTATAGGTACCTACTGAATAAGTCCGATTAGGTCATAGCGTTATGCGATTAAGACATAATCATCCTAACCGGAAATCTTGTTGTTGGTTAATTAGACAATGTTGTCAAATAAACGAAAACGGTCAAAGTAACTATGTGTGTGGTTTCTTCCAAAATAAAACAAATGAATACGGCAGCAAAAAACAATTGACAGCTACTGTGTGTTGCTAACAAGGCGCGTAATTAAGGCGAACCACATCACTTTGTTAAAATACCCCTAAATAAAAGAGATCTTCCTGGTTCACATTACTCGTATTCCAGTAGCATTCTAGTCCAGCGGTCGAATCCAGTGCTGGAATGCCACTGGAATAATGTGAACTAACATTGGAATGTACCCGTTCCAGTGAGCGATCCGTAACTGGATGGTCTACTTCTTTATTCCAGCTCGCCCTTTCCACCACTACCAGAATAGTGTAGACGGCCAACAGGTGCTGGACTACACGTTGAACAGTGAACATGCATTGTTATTTATTAGGGTTCCGTACCCAAAGGGTCAAACGGGACCCTATTACTGAGACTTCGCTGTCCGTCCGTCCGTCCGTCTGTCTGTCACCAGGCTGTATCTCATGAACCGTGATAGTTAGCCAGTTGAAATTTTTACATATTATGTATTTCTGTTGACGCTATACCAACAAATAATAAAAACAGAAAAAAAATATTTAAAGGGGGCTCCCATACAAAAATTTTTTTTTTATCGTTTTTTAAGTAATGTTACGGAAACCTTCGTGCGCGAGTCCGACTCGCACTTGGCCGGTTTTTTTGTGAATACACATTGTTGTAATTCCCTAACATCTAATAGTGACTGGAATAATGTACCTAATGTTGATGAAATTATGATCGAATTCATCACTCGGCTGGAATAATGTGAATAGAGCATTTAGTTACCATAGGAAAGCTAACAGAAGAAATAAAACTTGTCTTGAAGGATAATGACACACATTGGTAATTGTCAAAATTAACACTTTCATGGCTACTCTAAAAGTAGATGTGTCGGCAATAGCCGCATGGTTTTAGTTCATATTCATTTGTTTTGCATTCCATGTTGTAAAATAGATGTAACAAGGGGCTTAAAGCTAGGTACATAAATATGGACGCTGTAAGGGCCTGCAAAAGTAGGGGACTGGTTGGTTCTGTCTATCGTAAGCACAGATTATGAGTAGGTAGCTAGTATATTTAAATAATGTCTTTGCCACACCTTTGGATTATTTTCTGTTCCGATCACGAAATGAAAACACAAAATATATTTCGTAATACTTTTATTATCAATTCCCTATCTAGTCAGGAAGTTTCGCCAGTGATTCAGTCCAAGCTGGATTATCAAATTAGCAAGAAAGATTCTGTCCAATAAAAGTCAATGGCTGATTCATAGGCTGATATTACGTGGCCGCGTGTATATATTATGTTGGTTTTGAATTTAGTATAATTTTTATGACCATTTTTTTTGCGGTTTCGACGCAGTCCATTGCAAGTAATTCAGTTTGATGTTCTGTAAAACACCTCTAAATATAACCACACCTTTCTGATGCATGCCTACTAAATAAGTATGTAAGCCAAAATGTTATCTTCATACATACGCATAAGGTGTTCATAAAGCTAATCTTTGGTAGCTTCAACTAAATAGACAATAAAACTCATTTTCGCATTCATAGGATTTGTTACAATAAGCAAGCTTATGCAGGCGATCAACATCTGAACTGCGATTTTGTTTAGCGCCATCTAGCGTTTCATAATCAAACGTAGACCGGTAGATGGCGCTAAGTTAGTCACGCAGTAATAAGTACCTATCTACTAGGTACAGTCAACAAATTCGGTATCGGACCCCCATAAGGACTATCCTTGCTTCCAGCGTTAAAACAGTTAAAAACTTTCTATTCCTTGGCCCTTTTTTTGTTTTATTCCTATTGGTCGAAAAACGGTGGTCAAACATCTGGGATCATTAACAGAGACTAAGATAATTTTTTAAACAAAACAAAAAAAAGGGTCGTGTTTATTGGTCCACAAACTATTTGTATGGTGTTAAACAGATGTGGTCTTCGTGTGCGCGGGATTTGGTTTGAAAAATGTACCTATTCCCACTTTTGCGATGGTACCCGTTATGTGCTCTCCCGCTGACTTGCATTATCGTCGTTTGGGCCAATAACAAGACAGTATTTTTTTTATCAACGCCCATTTCTTTTGTATGCGGATAGAGCGTGTCGTTCTGAATACGATTTACACCAACCGGCGCACATCTGAGTGCATTTCAACAAAGACGTAGTACGTAAGTACTAGGCATTGATAGGGTTTTTATATATCAATGGTACTAGGCATTGAATATCAATGGTACTAGGTAAATATGTTGTGATTGGAATTTACACTGGCTTCCAAAGCATACGTGTGATTCCAACCGGGATTCGAAGCTGTGTAAATTCCATGAAAATAAGGAATTTAACTTTAAATAAATTTATTTTAAGTGCCTAAAAAGGTGCATACGAGCTATTTATAATTTGCAGACAACAGACAGCTGCAAACCGTTTTTTAAAAATACGAAAATATTAACTATGCCGTCGTTGTATATCTATGAAACGTCTATGTTCGTAAAAAATAATTTACATAAATTTGCTCGAGTAATTAGTCAGCGCCGTTGTGATCGGTTACAAACAGTCGGATCTAGTACTGCACTATACAAAAACAGTATTTTTGTAATGGCTCCAAAGGTCTATAATAAATTACCAAAATGTATAAGGAGTGAAGATAATGTCCTAAAATTCAAAAGAAAATTACATTCATTTCTAATAGATAAGACGTATTACTCTATCGAAGATTTTTTAAATGATAAAATATGACATTACCAGCCCTTTATTATAATTTATTTTTAATTTATTTATGAATAGTACATTTAATTGACATTGTTTACAATATTACAAAATTTGAGATTTTATATAATTTGATTTTTATATAATTTGCCGCTGACATGCATGAAAAATAAATTATAATTGATTTCTTAATACATTGATACATAAGATTTTTATTATTTACTCGGAACCTGACTTTGTATTGTATAAATCCAGACATATTACAAAAAAAACTATATTTGTACACCAATTTCATTGGTAGGACATAGAGTTCAACAAAACTGTATGAATAAGACCTTTTTTCAATACCTGTGTTCACAAATAAAGATGATTTGATTTGATTACAAAAGTAACAATATTTAAAAAACAATTAATTTAAAATTTGTCGTTTGGAGCTCTTGGCTAAATAATAACAGCCGCCCAGGTCGATGTTTAAGGTTAAGCTGTGCTTGCCGAGGTTGTTCTGTGGATGGGTGACCATAATTACATATCGAGATTTCTCCGTGCCTCGGAAAGCACGTTAAGCCGTTGGTCCCGGCTGTTATTTGTAGATCTTTGACATCGTTACGAGTAGTCAGAAGCTAAAAGTCTGAAATCCAGTCTTACCAAGGGGTATCGTATTACCCAGTTACTGGGTTGTGGAGGTCAGATAGGCAGTCGCTTCATGTAAAATACTGGTACTCAGCTGCATCCGGTTAGACTGGAAGCCGACCCCAAGATAGTTTGGGAAAAGGCTAGGCGGATGATGATGAATCACGTGTTTATGTATCGGTCACTAATTACCATTCACCCTAGAGAACTGGGCCACCACCGCCGCTCTCAATACCACCATTATTAACCACAAGTGTCTTTTTTCCCAGGTACTCTGAACTGACTGGTAATGACTGTTTTTAACAAACGGCTGCTGCAACCGTCTTTAGGAGAAGACTGAAGAGAAAGAGAACATGCCTTGTCTCATTTAATCTTTACATACTTTATTTCGAACAACCAACTAGTTTAGTAGTAGTTCGTACTAAAAAAATGTCTTAATTTTAATGAAATGAATTTTAGAGACTTATTGTATTGAATCGAATTAACTAAGTACATAAATTAAATTGTTATGAATTGAATTGAATTAGTAATATTATGTATGTAATGTGACTGTAAGAGTGTATTTTTTTCTATTATTGATCAGGGATCATCATCATCAGCCTGTATTCGTCCACTGCTGGACATAGGCCTCTCCCATGACACGCCACTGAGCACGATCCTCGGCCACTCTCGTCCAGCTCTTGCCAGCTGCCTTGCGCAGATCATCGCTCCACCGAGTCTGAGGACGTCCTACGCTACGTTTACCGATCCGCGGTCTCCACTCAAGAACTCGTCTACCCCAACGGTTATCGGTTCTTCGGGTTATATGGCCGGCCCATTGCCACTTCAGCGTGCTAATGCGGTGGGCTATGTCGATAACCTTAGTTCTCTGTCGAATCACCTCGTTACGAACTCGATCTTTCAGAGAAACCCCGAGCATAGCTCTTTCCATAGCACGTTGAGCGACCTTAAATTTGTGGACCAACCCAACCGTGAGTGTCCACGTTTCGGCACCGTACGACATGACGGGTAGGACGCACTGATTATAGACTTTCGTCTTTAGACTCTGTGGAATTGGCAATGTGAAGACTCGACGCAGTTTTCCATACGCTGCCCAGCCCAGCTGTATTCTTCTGTTGGCTTCTTTCTCGAAGTTGTTTTTACCTAACTGCATAGTTTGCCCGAGGTAAACATACTCCTTAACAACTTCGAGAATACTGCCTTGAACTGCAATTGGTTCCGGACTTACATGTTCATTGAACATAACCTTGGTTTTATCCAGGTTCATCCGGAGACCAACGCGTTGGTAAGAATCAGCTAGGCCATTCAGCATATGCTGCAAATCTTGCAGCGTTTCCGCCACGATAACGATATCATCTGCAAATCGTAAGTGTGAGAGGTACTCGCCGTTTATATTAATGCCGCGCCCCTTCCAGTCCAGCGTCTTGAATATATCCTCCAATGCATTTGTGAACAATTTGGGGGATATAACGTCCCCTTGTCTCACACCACGATGCAAGGGAATAGGTTTAGACTGCTGGTTCTGGACTTGGACGGCCATAGTAGTGGCGTTGTAAAGACCTCTCAACACTTGGATGTATCGCCAATCGACTTGGCATCGCTGCAATGATTCCAGAACAGACCAGGTTTCGATCGAGTCAAAGGCCTTTTCATAGTCCACAAACGCTAAGCACAGGGGCCGATTATACTCTTCTGTTTTCTGTATAATCTGCCGCACTGTATGGATGTGGTCTATGGTGCCGTATCCCGATCGAAACCCGGCCTGTTCGGGAGGCTGGAACTCGTCGAGTCTTCGCGCAAGACGGTTTGTGATGACTCTCGAAAACAGCTTATAGACGTGGCTCAAGAGTGAAATGGGTCGGTAGTTTTTCAAAAGAGTTTTATCACCCTTTTTGAAAAACAACACGACCACACTCTTACTCCACGCCTCTGGAGTTCTCCCATCAAAAAGAACAGTATTGAAAATGCTCTGGAGCTCCTTCATTACAGGTTTACCACCAGATTTCAGGAGCTCAGTCGTAATACCGTCTTCTCCAGGGGCTTTTCCGTTTTTAAGCTGTTTGAGAGCCATCGCAATTTCGTCCAGGCTGACTTCTGGCAAGTCTTCCGTAAAGTGGCGTGTTAATGTAGCTCGGAACTGCTCATTTTCGGGATCAGGTTGAGATGCATGCGTAGCGTACAGCTGACTATAGAAGCTTTCAATTTCCGAACGAACCCCCGGCCCGGAAGAAACGACTACTCCACTTGTAGTGGTCAGCTTCGTCAGATGACTTCTCCCAAGAGATTGAACAAACACTTTGGATCCCCGATTTTGCTCAATCGCTCGTTCTATTGAACGAGTGTTGGAGCATCGGAGATCGTGTCGTACAAGTTTGCCAATTCTCTTGTTTAGAGCATGCTACTCTGACGAAGTGGCTGGTGGGTGTTGACGTCGTTTCTCCATGAGCTTTAGCGTTTCTTCCGAAAACTTCGACTTCCTGTCCCTACGCCGCAATTCGCAAAATCTCACACCTTCCACCCTGAGGATTCCGACCACATTCTTGAGGGCCTGGTCAATGTCAACGCTATTTGTGGTTTCCACGGCAGCGAATCGGTTCTCCAAGTTAGATTGGAACTTTTCAGATCCCACTATAGTTTGGAGCAGGGTTGGTCGGAGCCTGGATTTCATCAAACGGACACGTTCAAGCTTGAAATCGATATTCAGAGACCCTCGCACGAGTCTGTGATCACTTCCAGTATTAAACCTATTGATCACTGAGACGTCTCTGAATATACGCTTCTTGTCCGTTATGATGAAATCGATCTCGTTTTTAGTCATAGTGTCGGGGCTCTGCCATGTCCACTTCCTTTGGAGCTGTTTCTTGAAAAATGAATTCATCAAGAAAAGCCCCTCCCTTTCGAGGAAGTTGACAAGCATTTGCCCCCTATGATTCCTGCTACCATAACCATGGGATCCTACTACCGATTCGTTGTAGTTCTGTACTCCCACTTTGGCGTTGAAGTCTCCCATGACAACGTTGTAGTGGGCCCTGGTGGTGAAGTGTAAGGCCTTCGATATATCACCAAACACATCTTCCATCTCATCATCCGAGTGCGTCGAGGTCGGTGCGTAAACCTGCACAACCTTGAGGCTACACCTCTCGGTTAGTTTAATTACGAGGTACGCGACCCTGTTCGACACACTCGACACTTCTACAACGTTGTCACAGAGAGCTTTATTCACCAGAAATCCTACGCCACCCTGGGACAGCTGGTCTCCCTCTCGAAAGTATAGAAGGTGACCTGATTCAAGAGTTACCGTGTCCTCCCCCTCTCTTCGGACTTCGCTTAACCCAAGAACGTGCCACCTTATTTTCTCGAGTTCGACTTCGAGTTGTGCCAGGTGCTCGTCGAGCCGTAACGTGCGTCCGTTGTACGTCGCCAAGGTCAGTTGTTTTTGGCAGCCTTCCGTAACCCGGGGATTCTTCGCACCCCCTGCCCTGCCGTTACCGTGACCGCCGCCTTGATCAGGAATAGCAGGGCGGCCGAGAACTGGGGGCCGTGGTCCACGTTGACTTGCCATTGGTAGGGTTTGCTCTAATTGCCACGCTGAGCAGGCGGGTTGGCAATCGCAGTAGATTCACACCGGTATCGCTGCTGCCCGACACCGGTGGGACCGATATGTGATAGGTCCCAGAAGTCTCTTTGTCGCCTTTTACGACACCCGCGAGAAGAATTGGGGGAGTGCTATTCTTAAGCCGGCACACCACGGCGATCAGGTGATCAGGGATACTCGAATTAATAGGGATATCATTATTGGATTACCAACGAATTACAATTAATTAAAATATCCTATAAAAAATAAAACTACTACAGAATACATGGTCCTGTAACGCAGACTCAGTTACAAGTAACCACTGCTTATACAGTATCGAGTACACATGCTCTAAATACATAATTAATAAAAAAATATGAATAAATACAATTAACAATCATGTAATTAATGATTAAAATAAAATATTTAAGATCAAACTTAGTAATTAAATTAAATAGTAATGTCAGAGTGCATAAAAAATGCTTGTCATTGAATAAAAATAGAATATTAATTAAATTAAAATGATGATGATCTTCAATAACAGTATCGATAATCCTGAATTATTTTCATCATTTTATTTTAATGAGGCAAGTAAATCATTTCGATTCGTATATGTATGAATGATGTTGATGTATGTATGTTGTGTGATGATTATAGGCAGAACAGTTATATTGTGCGCACAAGCAGAATGTTCAATGATAATAATTATTATTATGAAAATGCGTTAGATCCATTCACAATTACTGTGAATTCAGCAAGAAGGTGCATACGCGTCAGTTTTTTCTGGTGGCGGTAGGTTATTTGGTATGCTTTTGTTTTTATTATTTTCTCTATTTTAGTCATATTATTTATTACAAAATAAGTATTTAGAGTGCTTCTTACTTTAGTTAAAGTGGTTTTTTTTTTGTTTTAGTGCTCACAACATATTTATTACCTAATATAAGTCTATAACGCGAGGATTTGTTATTTGCTCTCTGGTGATATGTTCTGTTCCCTTTTTTGTTTATTTTTATTAACTGTAAGTCTCTATGTTCTAAATAAATAAATATATTTTTTAATTAATTAAATTAAATTATTTGAATAATAATTCAAGTGTCTTCTAATCTAACTGAAAGTACTAATATGATTTCCTTTTAAATATTTTAAAAGGCTATCGTGATTTTTTTTGGGTTCAGTAGCCAAATAGCAAAAAATGGAACCCTTATTGATTCGTTATGTCTATCTGTCCGTCTGTATGCCACAGCCACTTTATTCCGAAACTAGTAGGACTACACAGTTGAAACTTAGTGGGTAGATGTATTCTGTGAACCACTTTACGATTTTTGTACAAAAATAAAAGATTAAAGAGGCTTCCCATATCATCATCATCATTTCAGCCCAAAAGACGTCCACTGCTGGACATAGGCCTCCCCCAAGTGTCGCCACATTGACATTTTGGGGGTTTTGCCATAATCGCCACGCTTGGCAGGCGGGTTGGCGATCGCAGTACGGTTGTTACAAAAGCACAGAGAACGCTGCTGCCCATTCTCTAGCAAATCCTTTAGTCGCCTCTTACGACACCCACGGGAAGATATGGGTTGGTGCTATTCTTTACGTCCGATACCATACAGAGTACTTCCCATATATGGAGCGAAAACTAAAAAAAAAAAACAAAAATATCAAACTTATACGTGCGGTACCCCGCTATAGATAGGTCTTTAAAAGTTACTTTCGAGATTCCTAAAACGATTTTTTCTCAAAGACAATCGTTTGAAAGATAGACACTTCCAAAGTGGTAAAACGTGCCCCTTTCTAATTTCTAAAATAAGAGGAGGAAAATTCTAAACAAAATTGGATTATTGAACGTAAATAAAACTTTCAACGAAAATATACGCCTGGCGTAAGGGCTTGCGTCGCCGCTGCAGCTGGCAGGGCTGCTGGCGCACTACTGCCGCGCCGCCGTGCACTGTACTGCAGTGGCACTGCTCACGCACATGCGCGTGAGGCACAGGCTTGCGTCGGCGCTGCAGCTGGCAGGGCTGCTGCCGTACTACTGCCGTACTACTGCAGCGCCACCACGCACAGAGCCGCAGTGCGTGAGGTGGTACTTACGCACATGATATGCACGTGGCTCACGGATTTGCATCGCTGCTGCTGCTGGCTCACTACGTCCGTTGTATGTCCGTTTCCGTATACCTGACAACGTATTTGGAAAATTTCAGGATGATCGGTTCACTGGTTTAAAAAAAGGTTACAAACAAACAAACTTAACTACCTTTCGCATTTAAAATAATATTAATAAGGAAGTAAGGATTATAAACTAGTTGTATGAATTTTAAAATCGATACATTTTTATATTACTCTGGTCCTCGCCTATAAGAGAGTGGACCTTAATTCTCAATGTAGGCCCAGTTCGGGATTTTAATATTATAAAGCCGAGGAGTTTCTTTGGTTGAAATCGCGGTAATCTCGGGAACTACTGCTCCCCTTGACCTACACACAGTTATGAGGATACACGCGCTACGTCCACGATAACACGATATCAACCGAGTTATTTATAAACATCTAGTTAGGTAAGTATTATTCCGACTGATAATGTACACTTATAGGTAAATGACCGCTTCAACAGCTGTTTTTCAGGATAACGTATGAATGTTCCTGTTTGCGGATGTCGTGGTTATACGCTCCTAATGACGTAGTTTATAATACTATCATTTAAAATGGTATTTTAAGGCTAAACTAATATTAGGCATTTTGGTGGAATACAAATAAAATGAATGTGAGACCGAGTCTCCCGGTGAGTGTCGGTGGTATTACTGACCACAAGAATATTGCTGATGCTTTTAGGAACCACTTTTCGGTGCAGTCACTCTTAGGCTCAGCGTTTCATGGAGCAAACGGTCCTGAGACCATTGAGACTGAGCGGAACGCGAAAGTATCAGCCAAGTGTGTGGATGCAATTGTTTCGAGAATGCAACGTGGGAAGTTGCCGGGCCCCGGTGGTCTCAACATCAAACATTTTAAACATGCGGCATTCCATCTGCCTAGGGTTTTGTTGCTATTTTTCACTCACTGCCTTGGTCATTCTTATTTACCGGAACCGCTTATGGAGACGATAGTAGTCTCTATTATTAAAAACAAGACTGGTGACACATCGGTCATGAACAACTATCGACCCATCTCGCTAGCCACCACCATGGCCAAGGTGCTTGACGGTCTGCTGCCTCTCAGAATATGTTAAAGTACATGACGCCCACTTCTGGTTAAAGGCGGGCGTGTCTACGGAGAGTGCCATTTCTAGCGGCTGAGCAACACACATGTCGGCTGTCATATAGAAGGTATATTTGTGTCAATAACATAAGTTACGCGGACGACATGGTGTTGCTCAATCCATCGATGGGCAGACTGAGGAAGTTACTCACGATCTGCGAGACGTATGCGTAGGTGCACGGGCTTGAATACAATATTACGTTATTCACAGCACCTAAACAACAGCCCCGTCGTGAACCTTCAATATACATATATCTCAACGGCGTAATACTCAATGTGGTGAATAGTTTTATATGTATAGTTGGGTCATGTAGTGACTAGTGACCAACGTGATGATGGTGACATAGAGCGAGAGCGCCGGGCGTTGTCGGGAAGGAGCAATATGCTCGCCCGTAGGTTTGCTCTCTACACGGCAAACGTCAAAGTGAGTTTATTTAAGGCGTTCCGTCAGTCCTTCTACACGAGCGGCCTGTGGGTGTCGTATACGAACCGAGCCTACAACGTCCTGCGCGTACAATACAACAACGCTTTCGGGATGCTGTTGCGGTTGCCGCGACGTTGCAGTGCATCGGGAATGTTTGGTGAAGCTCGTACGGATGGCTTTCACGCCATCATGCTTTAGAAAGCGGCTTCCTTACTGCAACGCTTGCGTAGCACTCGGAACAGAATCCTGAAAATGATTGTTGATCCAAAGACACTGGGTAAAAAATAGCATTGGTTTATGTTAAATTAAAGACTTATAACAGTATTATATAATATTAAGCACAATCTGTTGCTAACTACTAACAACTCATGAACTGATAGGTAGGTATAGGCCTGAAATAAAGATAAGTTTTTCGTTTCTTTTTCAAAAAATTTTTTTTGGGGACCACGAACCGGAACACGTTGCGTTGGAAGGCCACCCACTAAGTGGCCGGATGACCTGGTGAAAGTTGCTGGGATTCACTAGATGCGAGTTGCACGGGACCGGTCAATATGGTGACACTTGGGGAGGAATATTTCCAGCAGTGGACGTCTTTCGGCTGAAATGATGATGGTGACTGTGTCATGTAATTATGGAGCCAAAGTTGTCAAGTATCATATTTTAAGCTGCGATATTGAAATGAGTTGGTGCAAAAAAAAAAAACAAACTGTTCTTTTATATAGTTTTTACCGATTTTCTCGAAAGAAACATAGAGGATCTACATTTATAATCAATTTCGAAAGCGAGTTATGGTCGTTTTTTTTATTATTAGACGATAAGATATTCAAATGATTGCAATAAGCAATCAAAGGAATGTGTGCGTGAGCTCTAATGACGTCGTGTTACTGCAGGAGACTTGGTTGCTACCCCACGAACAAAATTTTGTAAATGAAATCAATGGACATTTTGGGAGTGTTTGCAAGACTTCTGTCGATACGTCAGCAGGAATATTAAGGGGTAGGCCGTATGGAGGCTTAGCCATTATGTGGAACAAAGCTAAGTTTCCATATATCTCACCTATTAGTTGTAGTAGTCTGTAGTGACCGCCTCGCGGCAGTGAGAATAGCGACTGGTATGGGATGTGTCATCATCATCATCATCATTTCAGCCAAAAGACGTCCACTGCTGAACATAGGCCTCCCCCAAGTGTCACTACATTGACATTTAGGGCGGTTTTGCCATAATCGCCACGCTTGGAAGACGGGTTAACGCTGCTGTCCATTCCCTGGCAAGTCCCTTAGTCGCCTCTTACGACACCCACGGGAAGATATGGGATAGTGCTATTCTTTACGTCCGACACCATACAGAGCATGAGTATGGGATGTGTAACCATCATTATATGCCTGTTGATATTGTCGATAGTTTTAGTGATTGATTGAGTGCAATAAAAGCAATTATAGAAGAGGTAATTGAGGCAGGTGTTTAAGTGATGGGGGATATAAATGGACATCCTACGGCTAAGTTTGGCATTGAGTTGATAAAGTTTTGGACAGATATGGAGTGGAAATCAAGTGGTGTCAGAAAAATTAGGCTTCTATAACATTTAATATATTGGCCTTGCATCGAAAAGAAAATAATTTTGTTAAGTTTTGGAACGCAACTAAAAAGTTTAATTTTAAACAGAGCCTTCCTATCTGTTGATACTGTTGTTTAATAGCAAGGCAAACAATAAATAAAAACCGGCCAAGTGCGAGTCGGACTCGCGCAGGAAGGGTTCCGTACCATTATTTATAAAAACGAAAAAAAAAAAACTTTTTTGTATGGGAGCCCCCTTAAATATTTTTTTTTTTCTGTTTTTATTATTTGTTGTTATAACATCAACAGAAATACATAATCTGTAGAAATTTCAGCTGGATAACTATCACGGTTCATGAGATACAGCTTGGTGACAGACGGACGGACGGACGGACGGACGGACGGACGGACGGACGGACAGCAAAGTCTCAGTAATAGGGTCCCGTTTGACCCTTTCGGTACGGAACCCTAAAAACCAAACCATAAATTTTAATTCATTAAATCTTATGCATCCATACGGGCCAATTTTATTTATCTAGGTATATTGTAAGTTTCACTGGCTATAATTACTGGATTTTGATTGGTAGAAAATGGCGAGGTCTTGGATCGCCCGCCTAGTGCAGTGCCTACGCTGTTTATTCCAAGCCACAACTTGGTCGTTTTCGGACGTTAATATTTTTCGTCGTACAATATTCAACCGAAGAAGAAACGTGAAGATGAATAAGTTACAGTTTGTGTTGTTTCTGCTCGTGATGGCAGCGGGTGTCGTCGCTTATGTTCGTACGAATCTAGGTGATCGCTTGCAACTTACTTGTCAACATTTATTATATAATGGTTTCGATATGCTCCGATCGCACGCACTGGACGGGGTGTTGTCAATTTCATCTATATAATATAAATTATACTATTTTTAACCGACTTAAAAAAAAAAGAGGTTGTCCATTCGACTATATTTTGTTTGTTTGTCCACCTATTTCTATACCAATAGTTGTAAACCGATGTTTAAAATTCTTTTTTTATTCGAAAGCATATACTCTTGGTCTTGTGGTGGTCCCGTTGTCACCAACTCCTAGAGAAATCGAGGCAACCCTCAAATTATATAGGTGCATACAATGTTTTTCATGATCTAACGAGGCTCGTCACGTATTCTTGTGGTATCATCAGAACTTAAACTTGTTGAACCTGTAAAGAAACATGCGCGGTTTATTGAAAACAGTTATAAAGTATTTCATGCAAATACCTACAGGTATAGTTTTCTTCCGATAAAGATTTTTGTAATCTACGCCTTTGCGTGTTTCCAGTTCAATCAAACTATCAAAATAAATTGAACATATTCTCGAATCTTTATAAGGTTTATGTATTCTGCACATCGAAATGGTTCGCTAGAAAATCTACAAACAAAAATAATATATAAAATAACAACACTACTCCATGTATTGCCGTTTCCAAAACAGTCGATGTTTGTAACAATAGTTGGTGCGCTGTTGCAAACATTGGCCAAACATAAAAATATTCGCTAATTTAATTATTTTTACTATTTATCCTGTTTTATTTCACGAAAAAACACTTAATTAATAAATACTTACCGAAATAAAAAATCCTTCCAAGATCGTGGTGTTACGGTGGTTATTTTCACAGTTTTAAAACGCGCACTACGGTATCTCGACGTCTTAACGTTGGCTATGCTTGGACAATACTAATTTGAAATAAGACCACAAAAGTATTTGTGGTCTTATTTTTCGTGCCGTTTTTGAAGCGCTCATCGGGAATCTAGTACTATTATTGATCGAAGAATAACGCAGAGCGCGTCACTTGTGCACTACGTCGTGTAACTACAGAGCACTAGATGGCGCTACTATACTCCGAGTCTTGGTATTCCACTTGCAATAAGTGACGTCAGCAGCGTGTGTGCCAGTTCTATCTCGCGACGGACCAATCGAAGTGCCGTATGGAGCTCTCGTCACGGTCGCGCGTCATGGTTAGCCAATAGGAGTCTGTATTCGTTAGTACATACATATATAGTCCTCCTGACCGTTTTTCGGTCACGGCGGCCAATCCTGGTGGAGATTAGCTATGTTGCGGGAGATATTATAGTGCACACGTGTGTAAGCCGACACAGGTGCACTCTCTCTTCCATCACTTTCATAGTCCGATGGGACAACAATCCGACACGATCGGAGAGAGATCAGGCCAACGACCAACGGCTTAACGTGTTTTTCGAGGCACGGGGGTATCATACCGCCAACTTCCAATCCCCAGGCTACTACTGGGAAATTCGACATGGAAAAGCCCAAAAGCACTTTTTGCGCGACCCGAGTATCCAACCTAAGACCCCAGGATCAGCAGTAAGAGACCAACGGGGCAGTCCGGTGGGCAACATTCGTATCGCCATGCATGAAAGAACAAAAGCATAATTTTATTTATGTTTCTACAAAGCATTTTTTCGTTTTTTTTTATACCTTTTACGACCACGTTCATAAGGAAATGAATCGAGGAACATAAAAAAAACCTACTATAAACATACGATTCCGTTCAAAATAAGATAGAGTTGGATAAAGTGAAGCTCTACCAATCACGAAATAGACCCAGTCAGGTTATTTCCAAAAAAAATTGAAGTAATTACCCGGTGGGACGTCCGAAAAATTGATGCGTGACGTAGTAGAACGTTTAATGCCACTTTGGAATTTTTGCCGCGCAAGCGCCCTGTGCCACTTCCCATTTAAAGCTTATTATCTTGTAAACTACTGCAGCTACACCAAAATCAAAATTCGTGTGTATAGCTGAAGCTATACAGAATCTAAATAAATTGCCATTTTTGAGAACTGGGTCGGGCACATACCTATAGTGCGGCACTTCCGATTCCACAAGGCTGTATTTCAGAGCAAGTTGCTGATGGATAATCCTGGCTACAAGGTTGTATCTATGCAAGTCATATGCAAGTATTCTCCGTTAGCTAGACGAGAACACCCGGAGATAATGTGACGGATCGATTCGCCCGGACGGTGGCATGCCCGACATATGTCAACCGTGCCATCCTTCTTCATTCTTCTCATCGTTATCTAATTATTAGTGTTTCTACACACTTATACAGTAAAATAAAACGAAATCTTAACGAATTTTTTACGAAAACATGACGAAATCAGGCGGCATCGAATCGATAAGGGCAGGGTTGATTGTTTTGGTTTATTGTGCTACTCAGAACGTGCTAAAGAAAGGACATATGAGTAATAAAACAAAGCTTATATAGTCTTGTTTCATTATAAATAGTTTTTATTGACACGAACTACAAAATTGTTGGAAAAACTTAATAGTAAGAACAAAAATTTTGTTTAGATTCAACACATATTCTCAAGTTAATTTTTTTTTTCGTAATACTTATATCTAGTTCTTGTAACATAATATCACACTGTATTGGGATCAATCCATCATCACTGACAGGACTATTGTAGCCAATAAGCCTGATATAGTGGTGATGGATCGATCAGAGCGGCGCGCAATGATTGTTGACATAACGGTTCCACATGACGAGAACCTCGTGAAAGCCGAGAAAGATAAGCAAATCAAGTATCTTGACTTGGCTCGCGAGGTTGTCGACATGAGGGATGTTGACTCAGCGATCATTGTGCCGATAGTCGTATCAACCAATGGCCTAATTGCCAAGAGCCTCGAACAACATCTGATGAGGCTCTCGTTAGGCAGCTGGATCAAGGGCTTGATTCAGAAAGCGGTACTCCTGGACATGGCTCGTATTGTTAGGAGGTTTCTTTCTCTGGAGCTTGGACCCTATTCCCGATACTCGTACCGGTGGGCTACTATTTTTTATATTTTAAACGTTATTTTTTTTGTATTGATTTTATATAGGAATATTTAAAAATGTAAAAAATAAGATATAAAAATGAATAAACGAAGATAACTGAACTAATTTTGATTACATATTGACATCATTTTCATAATTCATTCCTGTTCAAAATAATTAAGGGTCGTCGCAGCATGTCTTCTTCTTCACATCGTTAGTCGTCATCTCTGAAGTCATCACACAGCATAAAAACAAACAGAAGCATACAGAATCCCAACCGTGTCATGACTGGGTACAGATGATCTTCCGTTAAAAGGACTCCGACTGTAATATTTATCTATAGTTTAATTTTTGTACGTTTTTCTTTTTCTTATCTGAGATCTTCAAATGACCCCACCCACTCTGGGCGGAGCGGAAGGGAGTGTCAGACTTGACTGACTAAAATCCATCAATGTTCCTTCTTAGCCCTTTGTGTTCCAGGGCCACGGTATCTCTTTCGAACAGTCCCGCAGCCCTGGCAGGCATCGGCCTTCTCGGTCCCCTTCCGATTTGCTGACATCTCCTTGAGGCTCGCGTGGAACACGAACGCGCTGTCGGCAAGGCCTGTTGTCATAAGACGAACGGACGGTGAGCTAGCCCATTACTCACCGTCCACAGGCCCGCGCCTAAGGTGGCCGGGGGCCACTGGTTGCCCCCCGACGCCCGGGGCGTCTCCCGCGGCGGCTGGGACGTAAGGCTCTCTCCCTCTCAAGTTCCGCCACCTCCTTCGCTAGCATGACTGCTTCGCAGAAGGAGGCGACGGCTTCCCATTCCCTCTCGCTCCGGACCATGAATTGAACTAGGGCCGGACGCGAGAGGTCGCCGCCGCCAATCGCCGCTACGAGGACACGGCGGTGCTCAGCCCAAGCGGGGCATAGCTCCACGGTGTGCTCCACCGTGTCCTCCGGCCGATCCTCGCAGTGGTGACACCCGGGCGTTTCCTCCCGCCCGATTCGGTGCAGGAACCTCCCGAAACAACCGTGTCCGGTGAGGACCTGCGTTAGGCGGAAGGTGAGGGCGCCGTGGCGCCTCTCTAGCCACTCCTCAAAGAGGGGACTTATCGCCACTATTGTGGCGTGCCCTGCACGGGGTTGCGACAGTCGCTCTCTCCATGTCGCCATGAGATCGCGCCGGAGGTCTGTCCGCTGAGCGACAATTTGCCACGGCAGCGGAGTTTCCCCCGGCGTAGTGCCTCCGCGCGCCATTCATGCAGGCACGCGAGGACTATCGCCTCCAGATCCCATGGCGGCAATCGGGCCAAGAGGCTCGCCGCCTCGCCGGAGATCGTGCGGTACCCCCGGATCAGCTTTACATTTTTGTACCTGAAGTGAATAATTTGGCAAATCAACAAGATGGTACTAAGATTTTTTATTTCGAAAATAAAAAGGTTGAATTTTAAAATATTTCATTTACCCATAAAATTGCCGACCTGAAAAGGTATGTTTAGTCAATTTATCAACATAACTGTGGAAACTGAGTAGAGGAAGACCAAAGAAACGATGGGTGGACTCTAAATGATGATGATATTATGGCAAGAAAGGCGGTATCTGATGAGATCATGAGCTGACAAGTAATAGAGAGGTATGGAAGAAGAAGACACCACTCACCGACCCCAATTTAATTGGGATAGTAGCAAGAGAACGATGATGATTCAAGTTATCGACATAATTTCACGCCAGGTATTAATTTCACGAGTGCTCACAGCCTTTTTAAGGAAATTTCCAAACGCCTAGTTGACGCTTCCCATGACCCAAGGGCTGGTTTTTACTTTGGCCAGAGCCTAAGTGTTGCCATTCAAAGTGGCAATGCTGCCAGTCTCTTGGGCACATTACCAGCTGACTGCGTTGGGGAGGAGTTTTTTGACGCCCTTCAGTTTATTGTCATTTTAGTTATTTAATTTTTTAGTTTCTTAATCCTTGTAATGTATAAAGTAGTTATTTAAATTAAATTTCCATTTCACAAGGTATAAAAGTCATCAACACGCAAACGCCACGTTACGTATTTTACATTTAGGACAACATTCTAGAACCCAAGTATAACAGTGCTCGTTGATGTAATTTATATCCCATATTTTACTTACTGAAGTAAAAATACTTGCTAATTGTGGTTCTGAACCGAGTACTTGTGCATGTAAGGTAATTATAGAATTTGCATTTTCAATGAATTATTAAATTATCCTATATGGTGAAGGAAAATATCGTAAGCGAATCGGTATGTCCTAGAACCAAAAATTCGAAGACATAAAATCTGCCAACACAAACTAGGCCAGCATGTCCCATGCCCCACGCCTCTCCTTCTCATAGAGAGGAGGCCTGTGACCCAGCAATAGGAACATTATACGCGGATCGTGTTTCTGCTCATCCTGACGTTAAGCCGCTTGAAGTTCCTGTAAAGTACTCCTCCACTAAATTAAGTGTTAACAGCAGAATGAGGTTCACATCACATACAATCATCATCATCATCATCATCAGCCTAGGTATAATGTTTCCACCTAGCCTATGTATAATGGCCTCGGCTTACGAGCTGTCATCATCATCATCAGCCTATATTGTTCCCACTGCTGGGACACAGGCCTCCTCTCTATGAGAGAGAGTGGGCTATAATCCACCACGCGGGCCCAGTGCGGGTTGGTAGATGTCACATGTCTTCGAATTTTTTGATCTAGGACCTACCGGTTTCCTCACGATGTTTTCCTTCACCGTTTTAGAGAGCAGCGGTGATGAAATATAATTACACAAAGTAATGCGCCAGCCTGGGTTCGAACCCACAGCTTACTGCTCGTAAGTCGGGGCTGCCACCACTGGGCCACCGGTGCTCTCATACACTACAACAACAACTCTCATATCACATACAATAGTAACAAGAAATCAACTGTAAGAAACAAAAGCCTACTACACCGTCCGTATTTCTATACTTCTCTATTAGTCGAAATCGCAGGAGTCATTCCCTTTTCTAGATTTATAATTATCGTATTTTACACCGTCCGTCCATCGTTTATTTATTTTTCCTACTATTCAATATCAGAGCTATTAAACCTGTACGATTATCTCTAAACGAGAGCAGTGGGGAGAAGGAAGGGGAGAACAAGAGTCTCTCGGCTTCGTCAACACATACATACATATGTACTACATCTATTAGTACTGACATTGTCAGTCATATTTGGCAATTAGATTATTATTTTAAATGAATTTATTAAATTATAAATAAGATTGATTCAAACGTTATCTTTGTTTGAGTCAAGTAGCTCGACGATGGAAATAGGCCGCTTCGAGATTGCTTTTTTATTATCATCTTTCGACGCAGAGTCGAACGTTGCAAATCCAACAGCGTGCTCAATGTTACTACTGTTGCGTCAATTTTTTATCTTTTCGCGTCATAATTAATGCCTCGTAACAAAAATATGACGTCGAGTTTTAGTCAAACACTTCACATAGAAGAAATCCCAATACTTAGATGAGGGATTCTTATTTAGGTTCGGTTTGTTACGTTTGTGTACTATACACGTCCTACCAGAGGGAATCCGCTACACGCACAAACATACAACATTCTCAGGCTGTTATCAAAAGAATACTTATTGCACACCCACACATTAAACACAAATAGATCATTTGTGTTTCAAATACGCACTTAGGCATTTAGTAAAACAGAGGATCTTCCTGGGCTCAAGACCTTTCAGAGAGACAAGCGCGCCGCCAGGCACACCATCTGAACCCGACGCAACGGTTTTGGCCCGAAGTAGCGTTATTGCCTCCCTCATCTCTGGTTATGTCACCTCACGGAAGCTGACATCCACCCCATCCTCTCTAGCTGTGGGCAAAGCCATCGGCAGCGTTACATACTCTTCTCTAGCAGGAAAGAGCGTTGCAACCACATTCTCCAGCAGCTAAGGCTGCAGAATTTCAATAAGTGGGGGCCCAAGGCACGATGTTTCCCTTGGACCTCACCATAAGTCGTCTCCTTCGGATTCCCGTCTAGGTTCAACAATATTTCTTCACTGGCTCGATTCCTCGTCTTGCGGCGAGCGGCGGCTCACTAGTACTGCTAGCACATGGTAGGTTGCGTGACGCGGGGCATGGAGGCATCTTAAATTTGCGTTGTAGGTCTAATAGGCAGTCCCAAGTAACATTTTAGGTCTTAGAAAGGTTTTGAAAAGGTTCTAAAACCTTTATATATGGCTCTACGTAATATTCTGGTTGGTTTATTGTTGTGGTTGGTTGGTGGTTTTTAGTAAAAGACCTGGGAATTTACATTGATAAAGACTTGTCCTGGGTTCCCCAGTTGCAAGAAGTCAGCCGCAAACTGTTTGCGTCTGCGGGGTCTTTACGCAGATTGCGAAATTTCCTCCCAACGGCCACTAAAACTGCGCTTGCTCAATGCCTTCTTCTCCCAATCCTGGACTATGTTGATGCTTGTTATCCAGATCTCAGTGTAGTGCAGCTAGATAAGCTTGAGCGACTCCAAATTTTTGTATCAGATTCGTATTTGGTTTGCTCAAATATGATCATGTCTCAGAGTTTCGCCTTAAACTCAAGTGGTTGCCTATCCGTCTTCGCCGGAATACCCATATTTTATCCCTTCTCTACAGTATTCTGTTTAATCCCACAACGCCGTCCTATCTCAAAGAACGTTTCAAGTTCCTACATGATACTCACAGTAGACACTTGAGATCATCGAAGAATTTGAGACTTTTGATGCCTGCTCATTCCACCAAATTTTATGACCAGTCCTTCACGGTCCAGGCTGTCCGTTTATGAAACGTATTGCCGGTGTTGGTAAGACAAGCACAGTCACTCGTTGCTTTTAAAAGCTTAGTTACAAATCATTTTCAGTCTCTGTAATTTCATGCAGTCTAAGTTAAATTTGTAACCATTCTAGTTTTATTTTTGCGATTTAATGTTAAAGACACAAATATCTACATTTTTTTTTTTTTTTTTAATATGTATATTATACGTAGATAACTTTACTTCTGTTATTTAAAATTTTTGTGTAGTAGATACACCACTGACTACCCCCCTTTTTTAATTTTAATTCCATAATGTCCATCCGAAGGCTGTCTGGAAGATATCGCTATCAGCGATAAGATCGCCGTTGTAACCATAAAACTATTAGTTTTGTAAGCCCGTTATGTTTAATTTTTGGTGTACAATAAAGTTTTATTCTATTCTATTCTGGTATTATCAAAATTGATATCATTGTTACTTCGACCTTGGCTATGGTCGCCGTATAATCTAAACTTCCCAGGAACTACCGCAAAGTATTATGCAGAACAGCGCTGTGTCAACGACCGGTAACGTTATAGTGAAAACAATAATATAATAAATGACGTCAGTGGTTCCTCAGAATCCTTATAATGTGCTTGTTTATGTATATCTGTGTGTGTGTAAGAAGCGGAGGTAAGTCGTTATAGCCTGCGGGGTGTTTACAATTATGGTGAAAATCGCAAATCTTAACTGCCGGGACAAACTGCTTAAACTTGCTTTCTGGCACTTAGAAAGGTGTGAGAGTCTATTTTACTTGCCAGCATGTGTGTAAGTGCAGGAGAAAGAAAAGATAGAGGAAATTCCAATACTATAATGACGGATTAATACTTGTTATTTAAGTTCGGTTTGGTACGATTATTACTAACTATTCACGTCACCAGTATACGCACACACATACACTGAGGCAGTTATCAATACAACACACTTTGCACACTCACTCATAACGCACACATACCTAAGTATTTCCAATACAAACACACACATATAGTAAAACATTTCTGAAAAATAATCGACACTAATTCAACGCAGATTTTATAACTTCGGTTTAAAGAACTTTATTTCCATTAAGACAATCGTCACTTACATGAGAACATTAAATCTTATTGCTAAAAAATTATAAAATCAGTGCGGGTAGAAGAAAAACAAAAAGCAAAATACACAGTGATCATTGTCAACAAAATTAGAAGCGAGTTCACTGCATTCCTAAGATACGGCGGAGGTACAAGTGAAAAGATGTTGCCGTTTTAAACAAAACTAAACACAACACACTTATAGTGTTTCGTCGTTGTAAATAAAAGTGAATAATTTATTTTTAAATATGTTGAGTGAAGTCGCTTCTTTTACATCCTTTGGAAGTTTATTATAGAGCTGTGCTCCCCCATAGGTTAGATTATTTTTACCGTAGTTGGTTCTTACTCTAGACAATTTTAGGTGACAAGGTCGACGAGATGAGTATTCACATCACCATGCTCATTTCACCCTCTGTTGTGAATGTAATGGTTGAGTGAATAAGTTTGTGAATGATTTTATATATAAGTATGCATGTGTTATATATATTTAGTTGTTTGATGTTTAATAATTTCGTTTCTTTGTAAATAGTTTTTGATGGTGTTAAGAAATCATAATTGTGTAGTATTTTGATTATTTTATTTTGTAAAATTTGGATTGGTTTTAGACTAGTTTTAGATGAGTTACCCCATACTTCGATAAGGTATAATAGATGAGGCTTAACAAGAGAGTTGTTTATTACTAGGCGAGCTTTTTTTGGAATACATCTAACAATTTTATGTAGTGAGCCTACCAATGATGAAAGTTTGTTTTTAATGTGTTGAAGGTGGGCTTTCCATGTCAAATTGCTATCAAGAGTTAGTCCGAGGTATTTTTCTTGATCAGTCCTTTTCAGTACTTCTCCGTTTATGCTTAGATTAGGGTAGTTAAGTAGTTTATTTTTATTTTTTGCACTAAATATTATATGAAGTTTTGGAAGCGTTAATAGTTAAAAGATTGCACTGGTACCAATTTTGTAGTATATTTAAATCAGTTTGGGCAATTCTTGCGATTTCATTTATGTTGTCTCCAAAATAAAACAGACATGTATCGTCTGCATAAAGGGCAAGGTGACCTTGTAAGCCCGCTTGGTGTAAGTTGTTTACATACACCAAGAAGAATAAGGGACCCAAAATAGAATGTTGTGGTACGCCGCATGTTAAGGGTTTAGACGTGCTTTGGTAAATTCCCATTTTAACAACCTGATATCGATCACTTAAAAAGGACTTTATCATTTCATAAGGGGTTCCAGTTATGCCAATACTTTCCAGTTTTTGTGATAGAAGTGTGTGACTGACTGTATCAAACGCCTTCTTTAAATCAATATTATAAAGACTCCCAGTGCTACTTGTTTTTGGTCAATCTTTGTTTTAATTGTAGTTATTAAGTCAATAGTTGCGCCAAGGGTATTAGATTTGGGTCGGAAGCCATATTGTTGGTCGTATAAGAAATTAATTTCAGTTAAGTATTCGTCTAACCTTTTAAATATGTTTTTTTCTAATATTTTAGATAATATTGGCAGGACTGAAACTCGACGATAATTCCCGGGATTTGATTTTGTGCCTGCTTTGTAAATTGGGGTGACTTTAGCTATTTTTAAATTTTCTGGAAAGATTCCGTCCATCAATAGTTTATTTATGCAATCTGATAGATTTTGGAGGATTGGTTTCTTTATGCATTTCAATGCCTTAGTACTAAAACCATCAATTCCTGTGCTTGTATTGGGATCCAAGTCGTCTACAATTTTAGATACCTCAGAAACTGTGCATGGTTTAAAATTCGATAGTTCACAATGTCCAGTGTGCTGGTTATGGTTCTGGAAGGTGTATAAATTTTTGTTGTGTAAGTGTGTACATGGTATTTGGGCTGCTAGTTGTGTTCCTATATTTGCAAAGAAACTATTAAAAATTTCGCAAATCTCAATGGGATCTGTAGCCATGCTGCCATTTTCGGTTTTTAGTTTTGGGAGAGCACAACTAGGAGCAATATTATTATTTGTGAGGGTATTTATTAATTTCCACATCTTTTTGGGTTTCTTTGCGCAATTCTTGAACTCTCCATAAAAATATGTATCCCTTGTACTCTTGATCAAGTTTGCTACATTGTCTCTTTTAGCTTTAAACTCTGTTTCTAGGTTGCTGTTTTTAGGGTCGTGTTTTAGTTCGCTCCATAATGTATTCCTTTCATTAATTTCAGTAATTATTTGTCTGTTAATCCAATCTTTTTGTGGCTCATTTAATATTTTGTACTTCTTTGTTTTGGTTTTGATAATAGCTTTTTTATACACTCGTCTAAGCTGTAATAGTCATTGAGCTTATCATTAAGGTTTGACAATGAAATGATTTCGTACCACTTGTCATAATCTGTGACCTCGTACTGTACGTTTTGCTTCTGCGGAGGTATTACTCGTTTCAGTTCCACGTAGATATTCTTGTGATCTGACAAAGATGACTCGATTATAGACATGTGAAAATTGCTTTGCTTCAAATTTGTAGCAACGTGGTCTATAATAGTTTTTGTGACTGCCGTTTCACGGGTACAATATTCCGGATCTATTTTGTTGATTAATTTATAGCCAGATTCAGCTATCACGGCACTGTATCGTCTAGTAGTACTGTCGGAGCTCAGCAGGTCGATGTTTGTGTCTCCGAAAACGATCGTCCTCTTCTTCTGCAGCAGTTGGTTCTCATAAGTGGATAAAAAGTCATTAAAATTTGAGTGTCCAGGTCTATAAACAAGCCCAATGTTCACTGAGTACTTGGGTAGATGTATGCATAAGTAATTGTTTCCACAGGTATAAGTTGATGTTGATAGTTCGTGTTTCAGGTTGTTATGTACATAGATTGATACACCGCCACCGACAACGTTAGGTCGGATATTGTAATAATGAGTATAATTCTCTATATGAAACTGTTTAGCCTGTTCATCTGATCGTATCCATGTTTCAGCTAATAGGACTATGTGAATGCATTTTCTAAAAGAGCGGAGTATACAGTTTAATTCATCCAGTTTGCCTGGGCTACATTTGCTTCGTACGTTAGCGTAGAAAAAGTTAAGGCTTGATTTAGTGGTAGTTATATGTTGGTAATTATTAAGTACCTGATATGTGTCGCTATTCTGTCTGTTTGCGTTATTTTCTGAAGTAGCAATGCTTGAAGTTTTTAGTTTTTTGTATAGCTGATTGAAACAATTTTTGGCATTCCTTTTACATATTTGATTGAGATCCCATTTTCACCATTTGCTATTCTCTGTGCAAGCAAATTCCTCAGCTCTTTCATGTAATTCTGTTGTGCGGGTGTCTGATCAGAATAAATCTTTATATTGCTTTGAAGTTTGTTCTTATTTCGAAGCAGTAGCTTAGCTGTTTGCGAAGTTTCGAAACAAACCTTAATATTACGGTCTTTAGCTGGATTATATTTGCCGAGCCGAAACATTTTTGAGGGTTTTGGACAGTCTGGAGTTAAATTGTTTAGAAATGAAATTACCTCATTAGTATCATATGAGTGGCCTTGATCGTCGGTCGTCTCTCTAGATTCTGGTAAGCCCACCAAGATAACATTTTTCTCCCTAGATGCCCGATCCTACATAATGCTTAATGTTCTCATCAAAGTGCGAGTCAGACTCGTTTGCCTTTAACTTTACTATGCCATCAATTGTTACAATTTTATTGATGTCTTAATTTTAGAGCAAAAAACTGTCTCCCAGAAATGAGTCAGAAAAACCACGCCCTACAAAACACAACCATAACTAAAACTCGTGTGTGTCATCTTATCATATGAAGGTCGCAGGGTTCAAATTAGTACCAACAGGTAAAGTGAGGTGTTTTGTCTTTAACAATGATGAGTTTCATCATCATCGGCCTAGCTTTTTCAGCTTTCAGTCTAACTGGATGTAGTGGAATACCAGTATTTGATATAGGCCTATCTGACCTCCTCAACCCAGTTAGAAATATGTAGTAAAATACTGATATTATCAAAGTTGAAATCATAGGAGTAGTTACATTGACCTTAGCTAAGGTCGTCGTATGGTCTCAACTTTGTAGGATATACCGCAAACTATTATGCAGAACACTGCCTTGGTAACTACATTGTGTGTAGCGGGTTCCCGTGATGTGAGATTCTTAGTCACAAACGTACTTAAAAGAAATGAATGATTCATCTTAATATTGGGTTTATTTTGGTTATTATACCTGCCTTAGCTAGTGTTGCCTTCTAAGACACTGTTTCCTCGGAAAGAGAATATCACGACGATAGTCACGCGCGTCGGCCGTGCATTTACAAGGCACGGCTATGACATGGATCACCTTGTGGAGATTGATTCATCAAGTTTTTTCTGCGATGATATTAATCATCACGGCGAACAATTGATGGCGTTGCGACAGGGCTCAGGGTGACGATGCACGCTCACCGCCAGTTTTTGTTTTGTACTGAATGTTGCAGTGGTGCTGTGCGGTATCGTTCTGTCTACATGATTACGTGGTGCGGTGGTGGCGCGATTGTGTACCGCCTAGACGAGTTCACTCTCTCCCCCGTCGAGTTGACGCCAAAGGGTGCGGTCAAACCGAGCGGACGGCCTTCGGACACCGGACTTTGGCAGATTATATCCTAAATTATTTATCCAGTCTCCTCGATGACCCAAACTAACCGGATCGGAATACTATCTTTAAAATAGAAAAAGAATTTGACCGTGGGAAGATAGTATAAAGCTTCCTTCATTAATTCTAATTACATTCATAATGAGGAAATATAGTACGCATTGTTACATATAATATAATGAATATATTTCCCATCTGCGGTTGCGGCCCGACCAACTTTAAGTTATTCTAAGTCTAAAAGTAATAAAAACAAGTAAGAGCAAATGTAGGTATTACCAATAATATTTTTCACGGAATACATCCCTACAAGTTTAAACCAACGAACTACATTTTTTTTTTCAATATAATATAAATTATTTAATAACTGTTTTTATGGTTTAAGTGATAAATTTTGCAAAGACAGACAAAATCAAGGCATGCGAAAAATATTCATATCCAACCATTGCCTACACTTTTAGTGGTTTTTGTTAAATTTACCAGCAGAGAGAGAGCAAACATGTCAACCGGCCTAAATTTTATGTAATTTGTTTTACAAAGAGGTCTTAGATCAAAAATCAGTGCAGACGTTAAACATTACTTAACTAAACGTTTATTAATAATCCTGATTGTCTGGTGATATGATCAGGAGTGAATATTATAATCTCTATTAATTTGAACGACTGGTGCATGATTGGGAGTCGTAGTAGACGCGTCGCGCGGGTCATGATCATGAAAACTTGATGAATCAATCTCCACACGGTGATATCACCGCGGCAAAAAATTCATGATGGGGAATAGCTTTCGTCGCGGTAGGGCCTAGAACGATGACGCTCACTGTATGTTCTGTATGTTCCGGTGGTGTAGGAGCGGCGTGGTATCCATGCATCTTAACTCTATAGTAATTAAGCAGACGTTATCCGTTACTTAATTAAACGTATTTAAATAAGCTCCAGTATGTCTGGCGACATGATAAGGGAAAGCGTGTGCCGCTTGCATCATTATCATTTCAACCGAAAGACGTCCGCCATTCCAGAACTTTTCGGTCACGGCGCGTCTTTATATCGTTATCGAGCTTATGTAACATGGGGCTAGGGAAGGAAGTTTGATGATTTAAGTGCCTCTGTGTAAACTTATCGCTCATTTTAAGTCTCTTGCACTTTCTGAACTTCTGAGAAAGCTCTTTGTCCAGTTTTTATATCGCGAGCATGCTCATCATTTACTTCACCTCGAAAACACTTACAGCATTGATTATGTTGTATAAAAATATGTTGTCCAAATAGTTGTTAATATAGCATAACTCACGTGTGATACAGGTTTATCCTAGTACAGGCATCGAACTTGGTTATACTTATATTATTTTTAAGATTTATGTTGTACTAGCTGTCCGGCGCAACTTCGTTTGCGTCACATTTTCACCGTTTTCGCAACATTTTTCATTGCTGCTCCACTCCTATTGGTCGTAGCGTGATGATATATAGCCTATAGCCTTCCTCCATAAATGGGCTATACAACACTGAAATAATTTTTCAAATCGGACCAGTAGTTTCGGAGCCTATTCAATACAAACAAACAAACAATCAAATCTTTTCTCTTTATAATATTACTAGCTGATACCCACGACTTCGTTCGCGCGGAAATTTTAAGGTGGATGTGTGAGATTGCCTCGTTGGTCGAGTGGTCGCAAGCACGACTGCTGAGCTCGAGGTCCCGGGTTCGATTCTCGGATCGGGCAAAGTGTTATTGGGTTATTTCATCAGGAATTTCTCAGTAGCAGCCACGAAGTCTGGATTTAATGTCGGGCCCGGTTGATGGGGCTCGCCCCCTATAACATAGAGCTTCAACATAACTGGCGAAATGTGGATGTACGATTTAGTACACCTTCGGGAATTAAAGGTACATAGACACCTACCACTGTTTGTCTCTGCATTACCCAAAGGTTGACTGGTAGAAAATGCCTATGGCATTAAGTCCGCCACTGTACATTGTACTTGAAGTGTTAAATAAATAAATAAATAAATAAAGGCGTGATGTTTTGTTGTTATGTGTGAGAACTGACGTTCTGATCGTTATGTGATTATGTGGGTGATGACTACAAAGGGCATGCTTTAGGGTGGTATAATTCTGGGCGGCAGAACTCCGAAACAAAATTAAAAGGCGTTGAAGCGACACTATAATATGGCTTAAAAGCCGAAACATATTTTTTTCAAAGTGAACAATACGGCGCATTGTTGGGCAATATTTATTTATTTTTTCCAATAGTTTTGTATACAATAAAAAATGTCGTAACAATGACCGTCACCACGTGCAAGTTTTGCTTCATGAAACACGTGAACAATCAACAAATAATTGACCGTCTGAGAAGCATGGAGTAGGTACCCAAAATAATGCCTGCCACTTTTTAGGTATGACCCTGATATTTTTTGATCGTCATTGCAAAAGCTTATTTTAAGGGAAATTACTACCTGTTAATTAAAATTGGAATGGCAGGTTATTTGGAATATTTGGCATGCGTCGAATTAAAACGCTCTCTCCTTTAGCAACTCCTGTAAAAATGGTGGTTTAGCGGTATGAGGAACAGGGTGTAAAGTACCTCAATACTCCATTGAAAAGGGGAGGATCCTCCGACCAGACAGGTGTTGTTTCTGGTGGGCAACTGCCCGACAGTTGTTGTCGGGTTTCTCTATATAGTCTTAAGTCGATGTAAACTTTGCTTGCGAGATGTAGGCAATTGATGTTAGTTTTTCGTAGGTGTAAGGGCCGCGGTATCTCTTTCGAACAGTTCCGCAGCCCTGGCAGGCATCGGCCTTCTCGGACCCCTTCCGATTTGCTGACATCTCCTTAAGGCGCGCGTGGAACACGACTGCGCTGTCGCGCGTCGATTGGGCCTGTCATCATAAGGCGGACGGACGGTGAGCAGGCCTGTGGACGGTGAGTAATGGGCTAGCCATTACTCACCGTCCACAGGACCGCGTCGGGCATCCTACCGTTGGTTGTTCTTTGTGTGGATTCCAGAAAAGCACGGTCTATGGACATTCGAAACATTCGCCCTTCGTAAAGTGATGTAGGTCGCTACATCACTTTCCTCTGGAGACCAGAGTCGATAGTCGAATGAGTCAGCTTGTAGTATTATGCCGTGCCAGTTGGAATTTCGTAGCCGCATTGTTCAGGGTGAGTCGGAACAGACTGCGGTGGTGAGGTGAACCCAAGTGTGTCGGGGCCGGCGCTGCGTTTGCTCCAGTGCGTCGGACGTAGTGCAGCGAAGCGATGTGGCAGACAGCTAGAGAAGTGTCGACCGGGAGGTAGAAGCTCTCGACCGGCCGAAAATGCAGTGTGCTGTGCTAAGGTCGCTTGATGAGAGGCTGAGGATGCTGACCAGGAATGCGCTCCGGCTGTATGATGGTGGTCAGGAATACCCATTTGAAGCTGGCTGGCTGTGAGACTCGCTGCTCGAAAGCTTGAGAGAAGTGATGATGATGACGTCACGTTGCTCGAAGGCTGCGCTGACGTCCATTTCGGGGTCACCAGTTTAGGGGTATGAGGAACAGGGCGTAAAGTCCCTCAATACTTTATTGAAAAGGGAAGATCCTCCGATCAGATAGGTGTTGTGTCTGGTGGGCAACTGCCCGACAGTTGTTGTCGGGTTTCTTTATATATAGAGAAACCCGAAAACCTGAATCGCCTTAAGACTATAGTCTTAAGTCGATTTAAACTTTGCTTGCGAGATGTAGGCAATTGATGTTGGTTCTTCCGTCGCGTCATAGATGGCACTGTAGTACACTTTGTAGTAAGTTGCTTTTTGTAGGTCGCTACAGTGGCTTTTGTAATATTACTGCTAAGCTTTGTGATACGAAGCCTGGTGCCGTTGCACAGTCTGGGTACATCAAAGTTTCGCATCAGCAGAACTAAAACGCCAAGTTTAAGCTTCATATTATGGGAACGGCACGCCCGTTAGCTCCAGGGAGTTGAAAAATTCAACGGGGTGTGCAGGACTACCGTCATTATCCATCACAGTGTCTACGGATGTGTATACTTTAAAATCGCCGACGATCATGTCTTTAATTTCGTTTTGTTTATGACCCACTCGTTCTTTAATCACTATTTATTTTGAATGGTTAAAAAAACGAAAACTATTTTGTAATGATTTGAAAATCAAAAAACATTAAAAAAAAACAAATTACCTAGTTACAAAAAGTGAACACCGGTTGGGGATCGAACTCGCGTTGTTTTGGAAAACTTACAGCATTAAAAAATTACCACAAAAAGTGCATACTGACTGCGGATACGAACTTGAAACCTTTTGCTTGGCAAGGCGGTCATAGAACCGCCAGGCTACTTACTTTGATGACATATAGTTTGAAATAGCCGCTTTATTCTAATGCTTGTCAGACAGTTGTCAGTTGTCAAACAGTTGAGAAATGTGGTTTTAATGCAATATTGCTCATCCCCCTAAGTTATTAGCGTGATAATATATAGCCTATGTTACTCGGTAAAGATGTAGCTTTCTAATGGTGAAAGAATTTTCAAAATCGGTCCAGAAGTTTTTGAGTTTATTCATTACATACAAAAATACAAAAATACAAATCTTTCCTCTTTATAATATTAGTGTAGATGTAGATATTATTTATAGTTTAGATTGTATAAATTTTAACTTTGAATAAAAATTTATAATTGATTTATTATTTTATTTAATAGAATGATCCATTCTTAAGATTAATTTTATTATTCTCTAACGGAAAATTACGTTTTACTTCAAACCTTTTCTTATACATGCGATCGCAATACTGAATTGTGTATGGGTACCAACAGGCAGAACCAACGACCAGTGGTCCACATTGGTCCTGGATCGAAGGATTTGGAAGTCTGCCTTTTCCCAGCAGTGGGATGACATAGGCTAACAGTAACAGTATGCCACCACGTCTTCAGCATCGTTTGTGTACATGGCAAATTAAACCACCATAATATGACATACAGTACAGCTACACTTTCACAAATGCTTGCAAGTAAAGTAGACCCTCACACATTTCTAAAGCAAGTTTCTCCCGGTAGTCTTGATTTGCGGTTTACACCATTATTCTATAGACTTTGCAGACTATAAATACCTACCTCCACTTCCAATACATAAATGCACACATTATGAGGATTCTGAGTAACCATCGACGTCATTTGTTTTTATTATTGTTTTCATTATATTGTTACCATGCCAAACTAGTCACAGGTCGTTCACGCAGGTCTGTCCTGTATAATAGTTTGTGGAAGTTCCTACAAATTTGAAATCATACGGCGACCTTAGTTAAGGTTGATGTTTTATCACAACTTTGATAATACCAGTAATTTACGTAGTGCCACTGCCTATCTGACCTAATTAACTCAGTTAGAATAGTATATTTCATTACGAGTGCGGAAAGCTGTCATTACAAAGAGTTCCGACAAATGTCTACCCGAGCCGAGGCGCAGCCGAAGGTGAGGGTTGACAGTCGGAACAAGTTGCAATGACGGTTCCACACGTGTACTAAACAACTATTTTTAATACAGTTGCGAAAAAATGAAGCAATTTAATAAAATAATAAAACAAAATAAACTCAACTAACTAATCATTTATTTTTGGAAAATGGCGCCAACCGTAGAAGGATATAGGCGGAGATTTTTTTATGTTTTCTTCACCCATTCTGGGTAGGCAAAGGAAGTTATGCCCATATAGCCAAGTATTCAGTAGATTTTTTTATTGATATGAAATGAAAATGAAATTTAATGAGATTTAATGAAATGAAACCTAACCTGAACACTGAACATTGAATCAAATAATTAAATCTGATATTGAAACAAATTAGTAGCTTCTTTTTAGAAATATTTGCATGAATCATAAAAACTTCTATGAATTTTTTTTTTGTAAAAACTTCATGGTTGGTTTTTTCTTTTTAATAAACATTATTTTGACAGTTAGGAAAGAGAACGCACGAGTACGGAAAAGGTAAAGAAAAAGCTCGAGTATGTAATAGCCCACATCCTGAACGCTATACGTCCCTGCAATACGCCACTTTTTGAGCAACTGTATTCAAAAAGTATATTACAATACGCCTCGGTAAGATTGGTGATGAGTTTTTCAACCTATTTTTATCAAGTTATCACCAGTATTACCGACGGTTGTGCGTTGTTTCATAGCTAATTGATTTATCGAATTTCGTCCTAAATAAATTGTTTCTCATATTATCATTTAATAGAATAATCAATACTTGCTTTGAAGAAATTTAAATCATCGATTTTTGCTCAAATAAACTTTAATCAAAACTAATTACAAATAGGAAAGATTTGATTGTTTGTTTCTTACGATTTAACTCAAAAACTACTCGACCGATTTCAAAACTTCTTTCATTATTAGAAAGCTACATCTTTACCGAGTAACATAGGCTATATTATATCACAATTTTCGCGGACGAAGTCGCGAGCGAAGTGATAGTGTAAAGTTATATTCATATCACATAATATCAAATCAAATATTATTTATTCACAAATTGTTTATTTCACATAAAAACCAAGAATAACATTACAACCTTTGAAAAATGCATACCCTCGTATAAAATTACAACACCGAAATCACAAAAATAATGCGGGCAAATTCTTGTGAAGCAGGAAAACAATCTTGTTATTCTCACTGATAGTGTCCATGCCTGTTGCATGCATCATGCAAGCAAGCATGCAACATGCAGCGTGTAAGCAAGCATGCAGCATGCAAGCGAGCATGTAACAGGCATGGTTTCTGTCACGTCTCCGGCGTTGCGGGGCTCCGGTGGCCCCACGCGAGCTTATCGTCGCAGATGGTATTAACGCTCACCACCGCTGCTTCGACTTGCTGGCCGGCCGCGGCGGCGAGTATTGGTAACCACCTGCTCCTCAGCTCGCGGGCCGTTTCACCCTCCGCGCCTACGCGGTCTTAAATAACACATTAGGGGTAGGGCAAACAAGACTACGTGAAGTCGGTTTTGCAGCCATTCGTTACTGTCACTAACTTTTGTAGCACAACATATTGACTTTTAGAGACAGTATTTTAATTTAAGGTTAAAAATTTCGTTGAAAAAAAATACCATGGAAACATATATCGAACAAACTGTATTCGTTATCAATAATTCTACTGTTTGATAATTTTCATCGTCATTACAATCATTTTGGTCATCATTCCAATATTTTTATTTTTTCTGGACTAGTAATAAATCACTATTGCCATCAACCGGGCACAACTTCAAAAGCTGAGTCTGCAACTAAGAAATTCCCAATTAAAAATGCCCTAAAATTTCCCCCGACCTTATAACCGAACCCCGGACCACTGCATAGCAGTCACGCTTGCGGCCATGAGACCTACGAACCAATAACAATTCTAGTTTAAATTTTTTTTTTGTCAGTATATCCTTTGCCAGAACCTCGACATCCAGTAGCAGGAACATTCATAACTTATCCTCACAAACAGCTGTTGGCACCGGTAATTGCCTGTTATAACATTATTAGGAGCAACATAACTCAACTTTGTTGTATTAAGGTACTTATAGTATTAATTATCGGACTTACTTCTTGTTATCGAGAACATTATGTTCGCGTTTCCTTGTCACTTTGTGTAGGTCAGGAGTAACGTGATAATGAGAGTTAGTTTAGAATAGTATTCCCACTGCTGAGGTACAGGCATCTCTATGAGAAAAAGAGAAGAGGTTTGTAATCTACCACGCTGTCCTAGATCGAGTTGACAGATTTCTCGTGTATTCGAATTTTCTAATCAAAACTTCTGGGACACGTCTGTTCCTTCACGATGATTTCCTTCACCGTTAAGGACAAGATGAAATATAAAACAATATGGTTGAGCATACCTCAATCATTATTATGAAACGTTTATAAAATATAGGCGAATGTAAGCAAGAATCATGAAAAAAACAAAATAAAACCACCTGAGTCAACTCATGACATTTTATTTCATACTAGCTGATACCCACGACTTCGTTCGCGCGGAAATTGCCTCGTTGGTCGAGTGGTCGCAAGCACGACTGCTGAGCTCGAGGTCCCGGGTTCGATTCTCGGATCGGGCAAAGTGTTATTGGGTTATTTCATCAGGAATTTCTCAGTAGCAGCCACGAAGTCTGGATTTAATGTCGGGCCCGGTTGATGGGGCTCGCCCCCTATAACATAGAGCTTCAACATAACTGGCGAAATGTGGATGTACGATTTAGTACACCTTCGGGAATTAAAGGTACATAGACACCTACCACTGTTTGTCTCTGCATTACCCAAAGGTTGACTGGTAGAAAATGCCTATGGCATTAAGTCCGCCACTGTACATTGTACTTGAAGTGTTAAATAAATAAATAAATAAATAAAGGCGTGATGTTTTGTTGTTATGTGTGAGAACTGACGTTCTGATCGTTATGTGATTATGTGGGTGATGACTACAAAGGGCATGCTTTAGGGTGGTATAATTCTGGGCGGCAGAACTCCGAAACAAAATTAAAAGGCGTTGAAGCGACACTATAATATGGCTTAAAAGCCGAAACATATTTTTTTCAAAGAACAATACGGCGCATTGTTGGGCAATATTTATTTATTTTTTCCAATAGTTTTGTATACAATAAAAAATGTCGTAACAATGACCGTCACCACGTGCAAGTTTTGCTTCATGAAACACGTGAACAATCAACAAATAATTGACCGTCTGAGAAGCATGGAGTAGGTACCCAAAATAATGCCTGCCACTTTTTAGGTATGACCCTGATATTTTTTGATCGTCATTGCAAAAGCTTATTTTAAGGGAAATTACTACCTGTTAATTAAAATTGGAATGGCAGGTTATTTGGAATATTTGGCATGCGTCGAATTAAAACGCTCTCTCCTTTAGCAACTCCTGTAAAAATGGTGGTTTAGCGGTATGAGGAACAGGGTGTAAAGTACCTCAATACTCCATTGAAAAGGGGAGGATCCTCCGACCAGACAGGTGTTGTTTCTGGTGGGCAACTGCCCGACAGTTGTTGTCGGGTTTCTCTATATAGTCTTAAGTCGATGTAAACTTTGCTTGCGAGATGTAGGCAATTGATGTTAGTTTTTCGTAGGTGTAAGGGCCGCGGTATCTCTTTCGAACAGTTCCGCAGCCCTGGCAGGCATCGGCCTTCTCGGACCCCTTCCGATTTGCTGACATCTCCTTAAGGCGCGCGTGGAACACGACTGCGCTGTCGCGCGTCGATTGGGCCTGTCATCATAAGGCGGACGGACGGTGAGCAGGCCTGTGGACGGTGAGTAATGGGCTAGCCATTACTCACCGTCCACAGGACCGCGTCGGGCATCCTACCGTTGGTTGTTCTTTGTGTGGATTCCAGAAAAGCACGGTCTATGGACATTCGAAACATTCGCCCTTCGTAAAGTGATGTAGGTCGCTACATCACTTTCCTCTGGAGACCAGAGTCGATAGTCGAATGAGTCAGCTTGTAGTATTATGCCGTGCCAGTTGGAATTTCGTAGCCGCATTGTTCAGGGTGAGTCGGAACAGACTGCGGTGGTGAGGTGAACCCAAGTGTGTCGGGGCCGGCGCTGCGTTTGCTCCAGTGCGTCGGACGTAGTGCAGCGAAGCGATGTGGCAGACAGCTAGAGAAGTGTCGACCGGGAGGTAGAAGCTCTCGACCGGCCGAAAATGCAGTGTGCTGTGCTAAGGTCGCTTGATGAGAGGCTGAGGATGCTGACCAGGAATGCGCTCCGGCTGTATGATGGTGGTCAGGAATACCCATTTGAAGCTGACTGGCTGTGAGACTCGCTGCTCGAAAGCTTGAGAGAAGTGATGATGATGACGTCACGTTGCTCGAAGGCTGCGCTGACGTCCATTTCGGGGTCACCAGTTTAGGGGTATGAGGAACAGGGCGTAAAGTCCCTCAATACTTTATTGAAAAGGGAAGATCCTCCGATCAGATAGGTGTTGTGTCTGGTGGGCAACTGCCCGACAGTTGTTGTCGGGTTTCTTTATATATAGAGAAACCCGAAAACCTGAATCGCCTTAAGACTATAGTCTTAAGTCGATTTAAACTTTGCTTGCGAGATGTAGGCAATTGATGTTGGTTCTTCCGTCGCGTCATAGATGGCACTGTAGTACACTTTGTAGTAAGTTGCTTTTTGTAGGTCGCTACAGTGGCTTTTGTAATATTACTGCTAAGCTTTGTGATACGAAGCCTGGTGCCGTTGCACAGTCTGGGTACATCAAAGTTTCGCATCAGCAGAACTAAAACGCCAAGTTTAAGCTTCATATTATGGGAACGGCACGCCCGTTAGCTCCAGGGAGTTGAAAAATTCAACGGGGTGTGCAGGACTACCGTCATTATCCATCACAGTGTCTACGGATGTGTATACTTTAAAATCGCCGACGATCATGTCTTTAATTTCGTTTTGTTTATGACCCACTCGTTCTTTAATCACTATTTATTTTGAATGGTTAAAAAAACGAAAACTATTTTGTAATGATTTGAAAATCAAAAAACATTAAAAAAAAACAAATTACCTAGTTACAAAAAGTGAACACCGGTTGGGGATCGAACTCGCGTTGTTTTGGAAAACTTACAGCATTAAAAAATTACCACAAAAAGTGCATACTGACTGCGGATACGAACTTGAAACCTTTTGCTTGGCAAGGCGGTCATAGAACCGCCAGGCTACTTACTTTGATGACATATAGTTTGAAATAGCCGCTTTATTCTAATGCTTGTCAGACAGTTGTCAGTTGTCAAACAGTTGAGAAATGTGGTTTTAATGCAATATTGCTCATCCCCCTAAGTTATTAGCGTGATAATATATAGCCTATGTTACTCGGTAAAGATGTAGCTTTCTAATGGTGAAAGAATTTTCAAAATCGGTCCAGAAGTTTTTGAGTTTATTCATTACATACAAAAATACAAAAATACAAATCTTTCCTCTTTATAATATTAGTGTAGATTAGTGTACATAACTCTTTTCTATAATTATTACAATACTTTATGTGTAATTTTGATGGTCAAAAAAAGGATTTAATATCTAAAAACCTTTGAGTACAACATCGGAAGTTTGAAAAATTAAAAGATAGGGTAATTATTTTAAAATAAACACACATTGTTAGTAAAAAAAGTTTTTAAATGGCAAATTAAATCTTTGAAAGGTAAGGCAAATGTCAAAAGTAGTTTTTTATGTGAAAAATTAAGGCCTACACAATTCCATTTGATTTCAAAAATCACGTAGGTAGTCAAAATTTTATCACATTAATTAGACGAAATAAATAAGGAAACAAATTATATAATACTCTTGCAGTGATATCCAAAAGGTGGGTGGCTGGTCAGCCGCAATTTCGAACACAATTATTAAACTAACTTATTCATAAATTTATAGTTATTAATAATAATTTGATTAAAAGACCAAATGTCTTTAATAGGAGGGAATATGATAATAATTATAACAAATTGTAAACTTATTTCCTACTAATAATTTACTGTACGGAATACTATTTAACGAACTCACAATATTGGATGATTCCCAGCACGCTACAAGTCTGAAAGAACAAAACAAGTCAAAGAACAGAACTGTCTGTTCTTACTAAACCAGATAAAGACTATCTCACTATTTCAATATTAAGTAGGTACAGTGCTGTAAGTTTTGTAAAAAAGTATTTATGAGTCAGACAGTTATCTGGTTCTATAAGTAAGTTCTTAGGGATTCATCTTATGTCGAGGGAGCGTTGGTAAATGCAATACTTATACCTCACATGCACAAATACTCGGCTCGGAAATACATCAAGAATTTGTACTTTAGTATGTTTAATACAGGGTGTAAAGTACACCGACGCCCACTTTTTCACTGTAGTTTTAGAATTTGATCCTAAAAGTATGGTAACACGTCACGTGACGGTTGCGCGTTGATGTCTCTTACACCTTGTATTAAATAAATACCTGGCGTGAAAATAGTAATATGTTGTCGGGCCAGCAATTTATAAAGTTTATGCGTAAATCTTTTTTATAGTCCCCGACCACATAGTCTCAGTCGCAGACACGACGGCCGCCATCAACTCGTTTACAGAACACGTGCAATCCGTACTGAAGGACTGCTCGCGGGTGAGGGAGAGAACCTCACGTCCCAGCCGCCGCGGGAGACGCCCCGGGCGTCGGGGGGCAACCAGTGGCCCCCGGTCACCGTAGGCGCGGGCCTGTGGACGGTGAGTAATGGGCTAGCTCACCGTCCGTCCGTCTTATGACGACAGACAGTGCCGACGGCGCGTTCATGTTCCACGCGCGCCTCAAGGAGATGTCAGCAAATCGGAAGGGGTCCGAGAGGGCCGATGCCTGCCAGGGCTGCGGGTTGTTCGAAAGAGATACCGTGCCCCTGGAACGCAAAGGGCTAAGAAGGAACATGGATGGGATTTAGTCAGTCAAGTGTGACACTCCCTTCCGCTCCGCCCAGAGCGGAAGAAGTCATTTGATGATTTCCCATCCTAAAAAAAAAAAAAAAAAAAAAAGGACTGCTCACGGGAAGTCCCAGCAATGAGCGATCAACGCTGGATACTACCCGCTGACGTACGTGAACTGATAAACGAGAAGAACGCGGCCATCCGTGCCTACAGCAGCTTTCCCTGCGAGGCTAACAAAGCCCACATGCGTAATTTACAGCGTGCTGTAAAGGATCGCACCAGTGAGTTTCGTAATAATCAATGGGAAAAAACGCTAAGCGAACTCGAGCCTACCCACCTAGCCTTCTGGCAGCTGCAACGCAAGATGCGCTCCACCGAAGAGGCTTCAATGCCTCCCCTCACCCGACCCGATAAGAGCGTCGCATTCGACGACTCTGAGAAGGCCGAATGCCTAGCCGACAGCCTGGAGTCCCAGTGCTCCCCCAGCTCGCAACCAGTAGACAAGCGACATCTCGATGAGGTGAACGCATTCGTCGAACGTAGAGCCACCCTGCCCCCCGAAGAAGACCCTGATGATCCTCTGCCTCCGGTCACAGCTGACGAAGTGCAAGACATCATTAACAAACTTCAACCGCGGAAAGCACCCGGCTCCGACGGAATCACCAATAGGGTGTTCAAACTCCTCCCCGCTCAGCTCGTCGTGTTAATGGCGGCCATCTTCAATGGCGCCCTGAGCAACAACGCGTTTCCCCAAATATGGAAAGAGGCCACTGTCATCGGTTTCGCCAAGCCAGGCAAACCCAAGTCTGAGCCTTCGAGCTACAGACCTATCAGTCTCCTGAATGCACTCGGTAAAATCTACGAGAGACTTATGTATAAGCGACTCAAAGACTTCGCCGAGGCTAAGAGTCTCATCCCTAACGAACAGTTCGGCTTCAGGACCGGACACTCTTGCATTCAACAGGCCCACCGCATCGTAGAACACTTGAGCGCTGGCTTCCAGCGTGGAGCGATGACGGGTGTGTTGTTTTTCGACATAGCAAAGGCATTCGACAAAGTCTGGCACAACGGCTTATTATATAAGCTGTACAAACTGGGAGTGCCAGACCGTCTCGTGCTCATCTTACAAGACTTTTTGTCGGATCGCACCTTCCGCTATCGCATCGGGAAGGCACTGTCTTCCCCCCACCCCATTACAGCCGTAGTCCCTCAGGGCTCCCCGCTCTCTCCCCTTATCTTTACTCTGTTCACCAGTGACATCCCCAAGAGCAAGAAGGCACAGTTAGCCCTGTTCGCGGACGACACGGCCATCTATTACACTGGCCGTAGTCACGACGCTATTTACAGCACCCTCCAAACCTCAGCCAACGTCTTAGGCGCTTGGTTCCGGAAATGGAGAATCGAGGTGAACCCCGACAAGAGCCAGGCAGTTCTTTTCTCTAAACCGCGTAAGAATAAGCCACCCGCGCTCAGCCCGATCACTATGTACGGTAAGCCTATCCCTTGGGAGAAGCAAGCCAAGTACTTAGGAGTATTACTTGACAACCACCTGTCTTTCGCGGCGCACATCAAAGCAGCTCGCGACCGAGCTGCCTTTGCTATGGGTAGGCTTCATTTCATGATCTCGGCATAAAGCAAATTGTCACTCAAGTGCAAGTTGCGTCTTTATACCGCGGTGATACGCCCCATTATGACGTACTTGCGTCGTGTACGCTCACACCAAGCCTAAATACATCCATAGGATGCAAACCTTGCAGAACCGGTTCTTACGTAGAGTCACGGGAGCCCCTTTTTATGTCCGTAGCGACCGTCTACACGTAGACCTTAGAATGCCCACCGTCCTTCAGTTTATGAAACGTCTTTCGAAGCGTTTCTTCGATAACGCCAGTAAACACCGTAATCCCCTGATCGCAGCGGCCGCCCGTTACGAACCCTCGCGCATTAGTACAGTACGCCGTCCTCGGCATACCCTCGTCACTCCCGATGATGCCATCACCCTCCTCCAGGAGAGTAGCAAAGAGACTAGCACTCTTAAAAAGTACAGACACAAACCGCCGTCTTTCCGACCTCGCCGTCGAGGTCCGTCGCGACGTCCCGGTCCATGCCCTCCCCGACCCTCGCTCGAGCCAGCCCGCGATGCTGTGCCAGTAGTTTTAAATCAGCCCCTAAATAATGATATCATTCAGATCCAGCCTGTCCCCATGCAGTTCTCCCCCAGCGACGCCCTGAGCCGAGGCTCGTTCCTCACAGGGGGTGCCCTCAGCGTATAGTCGCTTAGTTTGTAAGTTTTTATGCCCTGGCTGGAGGCCTTACTCTTAAGGCACCCACAGGATGGTCCGGTTAAGCAGACGACAACCTCCTAGGTTGAACTGAGAGATGCCATTCATAAAAAAAAACAACTTTTTTATAGTTCATGAAATATTTTAAAATTTAATTTATTATTTAATTGGCTTTTCGAGCGATCTAGAAGTCAATTTCGAAATGAAAAATCGTAATACTTGCTGATTTGCCACCGCATTCACGTCAGGTAAGTACAAAAATTAAACTATAAAATAACTTAACAGTCGGAGTCCATTTAGTTAATACGGTATTTGATCGGTACCCTGTATCTTCTGTTTGTGTTGATGCTGTGTTGACTTCAGAGATGACGACTAATGAAGATGTTGGAAGAAGAAGACATGCTGCGCGGATTCTGAATACATTTGAACAAAGGCAGAAGCATGATGACGATGATGATGATACTCTGTTCATCACATTATTGATACTTTGTTCTTTTAGCGTACAGGTTGTCATAATCGTGAGCAGGTTTGAAGGTCACATGGGTCGCTGTCAGCTGTCTAGCTGAGCTCCTCACGACACATCTTCAAAATTCTACGTTTGACCTTATCCTTGTTGTTTGTCCTACTTTACTAAATGCTGCAGTAGTTTTGTAACGGATTTATAAGTAGATTTGTTCGTTTGTTATTTTCTCCTTTTACATGCTTCAGATTGAGCCAAGTTTAAGTAAATGAGCCGCATGGTTTTCTTATCCAGAAACGATTTTTTACCAGATTAAAGGTCATCCAGACGAAGACAGTGTCCTTGTAATGTTGCAGAGGTAATCTGGAGAGACTAGAGATGTCGCCATCTTGTTGTAGTGATCAAATATCGCCGTCAGTTCTTGTAGTTGTTAACACTCATTACCCGTCAGTTCAGTGTACCTGGGAAAGATGAAAATTATGTTAAAAGTGTTCAATTATATACTTCAAAATCGATTGGAAAAGGTGAAATAGGGTTTATTTCGTGATTGGTAGAGCTTCAATTTATGCGATGCTATCTTATTTTAAACTGAATCGTATGTTATTTACAGTATTTGTTATGGTGGCTTGAAGCTTAAAGGCAACAAACAAAATAACGCGTTGTAGTCCACCGCAATAACGATGCTTTTTTCATTCATGGCGTGGCTATGTACAAATACACACTCCTATTGGCTAACCGTGACGCGTGATCGTGACGGGAGGCCTATACCGCGCTTCTATTCGTCCGTCACAAGTTAGAAACGGGGCCCGCACTGGTGACGTCCCGAGATGCAAATGGAATCAAAAGACTACGGTATAGTAGCGCCATCTAGCGCTCTATACACGACGTAGCGCACAAGTGACTCGGCGTTATACCTTAGAACACCTTGCCGACATAACAAAGAACTTCAAAGAAGAAAAAAACCTAGTGATTACAGATGTACCGATTAGTAGCTGACTACGTAGTACGTAGTCAGAGAATAGTCACCGACAAGTCGGCAAAAAGCGCAAACTAATCGGCGCAAGTGAATGTAATGCAATTATAACCTTTATTGCTTATACTTTTAATGTTTAATCACTAAACTTTTAAGGGTTTGTTATAATCTGAGAATTGGAACTCTTCCTTTTGGTAATCAAATTGAAGTGAAATATATTTTTAACATACAACGATTCGTCGGATTTTTTGTAACCAAGTAGATCGGCCATTCGGTTAAAGTCAAAGTCATTTGATAGGATATAAATTAAAACGCATTCAGCTTTAGTAGATATGGGTTGACTTTGACTCTACTACTTCTAAATGTGTGTTACGAAATTAAACTGCAGATCATCAAAATAAATTGTGAATAAAAAGTTAAAAGCTTTACTCTGAAACTGAAAACACACCAGTATGTACATGCCAAGTTAAGAAACCTGCATCAAAATTATTAAGAAGATACAAAAGTTTATCTCGTCACGTATTTTTTATTGAACGAATTAACAAGACAATACGCCGATGAAATGCATGATGTAACTACAAAACGAATTACATCATTATATGGCTATCAGCAAAGGTTTTACATTCACAAAGTGTGTCTCCTCACGGCCCATAACAGAGCACTGCATGTGTTTGACAAGATATTTTTTCTGTTCACTTGTAAGACTTGTCAATTTACATAAATAATATGTATGTATGTTCACAATATACATGTTATAAAAAATATAGTTCATCACAGAATGTTTAAAACTTTAAAGTTTAGTTGTGGAAAAGAACTCGAATCTCGTACGATATCGATGAACGAATGATGTCACTGTCAAAAAGGTAGACGAGCGACCGGCGCACGAGCAAGCGTGAAGCGGCGCCCAGCGCGGTCTGGCAGATTGGAAAATAAATTGTGCAAATTTGCTGTTGCACAATAAATTTTATTTCTTTGTCAATTGATGTATTTAAAAACAAAACTAAGGTTCACCTTAGGGTTCAGGTGACACTCGAAAAATTAAAAAAACCAAAAACTAACAAAAACCACTACAATAAATTTCGCACATATTCCCAGCATCAGACTCATAAATATAATTTTTCATTCAAACTCGGCTACATTCTTAACATCGATTTCAGATTTTTTGAACGAACATTTTAAAGTTCGGATATTCAAAGAAAAGTTTATACGGAATTCTACAAACTAGTCTACAGGATTCATCAAACGAAAAAATAACATATGTCGCACTCGAAACCCGAAATTTTGCCTTATTGCCTTTAATTTCACATTGTTTTAATTCAATAAAGTTTAACATAAAGCTTGAAAGTGAAAACACGTTTACGATTTCTTCATGAAATCAGAAAATTCTGGAAGTCTTGAATGAAAACTTCATAAGAATAATGTAGAACTAGGGGAAGTACAAGAAGAAAATCGAAAGAAGAAAAAGAAAGAATTTCGAAAATTACTTACAATTCACAAGAAATGCATTTGGAGAAAAGTTTGATGAAACCTTTAGCGCACTCGCCGACGTTCACGATACTACGCCTGAATCGATTATGAAGTTCGGCATTTCTAATAGGATTCTCACTTAATTCTTGATAGGCAAAGACGCATGCCACCATCGCGAACAGAAACGACACAAACTGTAACTTATTCATCTTCACTGCTTGAATATTGTTCGACAGAATAATATCGAATGTCTGACAGCGAGGGAGTTTTGGCGCGGAATGAACCTGTGCAGAGGCTCTGGAATCGACTGTCTAGTGACGGATGATACAAGATGGCGACATATTCAACCAATCACAAACCAGTCAGTGCTGCCAGTATAGATAAATAATACCCGCTCGTTTGGGTGCATTCTAATTAATTATTATAAACATTTATTGTCGAAAGCGATTTATTTTTTCCTCGCTATTGAAATTAAATTATTATAATCATTTGAAGTCAATAAGTCAGATAATCAATTTTATCTTGCTTTTCAAATCGATTATATTTAGAACTTTCTTTAGAGAAGGTAAATTTTAATGAAAAAAGTCTAAAAAAACTTAGATTTTATTAAATGTAATAATTTTAAACAATGGCTTTTTTATTTGTGTCAGTAAATAAAATAAATCAGTATTAATACCACGACACCGTAATTTCATGACACAGTGAACGCATTTATTTCATGAAATTTACTTTTTTGCAACACAGCTTAAAGAAAGATACAAAGTAAATGTGCAAATAAGAATTCCCAATAAAGATCTTTGCAGTGATTTTTCAGGATTAAACTTTGATAAAGTTTAAACTTAACATAAATAAAATCTCAATCAATTATCAAAGGTGTGGTTTCTAATAATGACGAGCATTAAATTACCAATGGATCACTCAAGACCTCATGAACTCGGAAAACTACTGGCGGAACGCACTTTCGTACTGAACCTAATCAAAATTTGAGTAAAAAGTAACAAAAATACACGCGACAGGGCCTTAACATGCGTAGTCATAGCTGTATTTTTATATTCTCGCTACTTTGTTGACAAGAAACAAGCAATGAATTATTAGACAACACCAATTACTCTGCCATTATCTCATCCGCTTTTGAAGTGAATTATCCTCTTTAATGTACAATAAAACGCCATCTATTGATTATAGTCAGCGTCGCCTTGTTTAGCGGATATTCATTGATTTTAGTGAGCTTCTGAAGGTGGCATTACGTGTATGTCTGGAACTGACTTCAGCTTTCTCTTGGCACCCTGCGATTGATCGTCACTCTACTCTACTTAGCCAGAGGGTAAACTGTTTCTTGATCGGCGGTGTCGACTTGCTATTTAAATACTTTTATTTTTTACATAACACATTGTTTTCTGTGCAATGAGTTTGGTTAAGAATAAATAGCGACATTCTCCGTTGTGCGGTCCGGGCGTACTTATACGCCTAAAAATTTTTCCCGTCAAACGTCCAGCACTCAAAGTACGCCCAAAATTTTTTCCCGTCAAACGTCCGGGCGTACTTATACGCCTCGAAGAGTTGTACCAAAAAACTTACTAAAACTTTTAAAATCTCTATGAATTTACCATCTATGGTCCCTCTTATGGATACAGTATTAAATTCCGCGTCTATGGCATAAAGAACGACAATATCAGCCGTCAAAATTAAATGTCAAAAAAGTTTTAAAAGTCAGTTGTCTAATTTTACCGTAATGCCGTGTTGTGATTTATGTTCTCTGGTTTTAAAACGTGAGTATTTTTGAAGTGAAAACTTCTTTAGCGGCGTTGAGCACTTTTTCTGTAATGGGTATAAAATCTTAAACTCGCGTCAGGTCACGTGTCCAGATCGAAAATTCGTAAGACGAATTGACATTAGGTTGCGAAGGAATTTGAACTTTATGACATCTGTCATTGAGTTTGGTTTTCCAAAACTGGATAATTATCTTATGCACAAACAAAACCTTCGATTTCTCCAAAGAGGTAAAATTCGTAAAACGTATCGTAATATTTCTGTGTTAAATTTGTTATGTAATGTAAGTTGTCATGTTTGTGTATGATAGCGCAATAAATGAATATTGTATTTTACCACATAAATGATAGAACTAGATAATTAAAGCAATTCGTTCAAAATTATTTCCTAACCATATCCAAAAATGCACAACGTTACTATTCAAGTTTTCACTTCTGCCGGCACTCCCGGAGTGCAACCCGTTTTTTTATTTTAACCCAATATATATAGTGTTATATATCAAAATAAACCTCGTTAATCGAGCTTTACGAATATCTAAAAACATCGTAGGTTAAAAGTCTGTTGAAACGATAATATCGAAATGTAAAAGTGGTACCATGTCGAGCATGGTATTTTGATAATGTTTTTTTAGAAATTATTGAAAAAATAGTTAAAATAGTGCTCGTATTACAAAAATTAGTTCAATTAAGTAATTATTAGTGTCTCCGCAATATAAAACAGTAAAAAAAAAACGAAATCTTAGCGATTTTTTTACGAAACACGACAAAATCAGTAGGTATCGAATCGATCAGAGCAGGGGTTGATTTGTTTGGTTAATTTAGCTACTAAGAAAGTGCCAAAGTAAGGACATATGGGTATTAAAACAAAGCTTATATAGTCTAGTTTAATTATAAATAGGTTTTATTGATACGAATTACAATTCTAATTGGTAAAACTTTTATTCTTATTGGAGAAACTGACATTCAACACATATTCTCAAGTTCACATTTTTTTCCAAATACTTCTATCTAATTGTTGTAATTAGGTTTAACATAGTTAGATTCTGCATTGTTTCAGCTATACACACGTATTTTTTGTTTTCGTGTAGCTGCAGTAGTTTACGAGATAATAATCTTTAAGTGCGCCGTGTTTCGCGCCAAAAATTCGCGCATGCGCATTTTTGCGAATGAACGTTGAAATTTGATATGTTTTGTGACCTTGACGAAAATTATTAGGCGTATTTTGAGGCCCGGACGTTTAAGCGGTTCTATTATATCATGCTAATGGGGTCGGGGTTGGAGTGTAGCCTTAGGGGAGCTATGGCGCGAAGACTTTTTTCTTAATATTTTTTGGGTATTGTTACACTATCTCATAGATTGACACTAGAGCAACAGTTTCTTTCCAATAAAGATTTTCACCTGAGTTACCATGTTGGAAATAAAGAGCGTTTTGGAAAAACAAGAAAAAAAATTAAAAGGCTCCTAACTCGGAACCGGTGCGTCGTAGGGCCATGCTTCTCAGAGCCTAAATGGTTTCTATGGACAAGGGTAATAAGGTTCTGCAAGAAAAACGGCCTTATTGTGTCAGAAAGAAAATCTTCGAAAATTTGGCTCTTCTAACGATACGCAAGCTGAAAGATCTGCCGACACTTAATATTTTTTCGATGTTTTTCTTTTTTCTATCTACTATTTCACCGTTTTCTACTAGAGCAACAGTTTCTTTCTAGAAAAAAAATCGTTTTACCTACCATTTTGGAAATATAGATTGTTTTTTATAAAAAATAAATAAAATTCGGAGGCTCATAATTCAGAAACGGTGCGTCTTCGGTCCATACTTCTCAAACCTAAATGGTTTCTATGGTCAAGGTTAACCTAAAACTGCCATTTTTTTCAAAATTCCCAGTTTTTTTTTTGGAAAATCCCGTCCCAAAAACTTTTTTTGAATATTTTTTTTTTCTTTGCTGCTCATTGTGCCCCTAATCGTATACTCCAACTCCTATACGAATCTAAAGTTACAGCGAAAAAACTGACTTTATGACGTCACGATGCTGCTTGCTGAAAAATTAGTGTGTCCTACTCCGTATAAGTCTCAAAAGACTAAAAAGCAGCCACAACTTGTTCTTTACTGCTGTACAGAAGACAAATCTTTAGAATGTTTTCTCTAACTTAGCGTAGCCTATTCAATCTTATTCTTCTTTTTGAGTTAATGGTTGATGACGCCATCTCGTTTTATAACAAGTGTTATGTTTGTCGTGTAAATATAATTTTGGATTAAATCCTTTAAAGAGCAGTTGCGTGGACACTTGGGATTTCAGCATATTCAGTACAATGAATGAGTAACATTTCGTTTTTATTTACTTCTTCTTTTTCTTTTCGTGTCGATGAAACTCAAATGTTGTTAGACCAGTATTGTACTTACTTGCACAGCTGTAAACTTTGCTTCGATTAAATCCTGAAAGATGCAGGTAGTTGTGCAGGACGAGCAGGACAGTAGCTGGAGCATATCTTGCAAAGAGGCTCAATACTAGCTTTCTGTTTGGGATGGAGGGAGGATACTCCATTAGGTCAAATTAATGTACAGCGGTCAACCTGGGATTACAATTGTTTACTGAGGCAGTGAGTGATTGACATCTGTACAGGATGCGCATGTCGTATGCGCGCCTCACTCGGTGCTGTCAACTTCCAGATCGTTCTTCGCTTGAGTTATGTTATTCTTCGTCGAGTGAATATGTGTGTACACACATACACGTACGTGTGTGTGTATACATGCATACGTGCCATAATACTCAAGGCGCTAACATTGTGAAAGTAAGCTAGTAAGCTAGTAAGCTAGTAAGCTTCAACCGACATAGACAACGAAATTCCAAGGTTAGGTCGGACCCGACCGGGCCTGTGGACTCCGCCCATGTCTGTCTGGCTGCCTGTGGTTGTACTATAATTGGCCATATTACACCTACATTTAGCCAGTGTTGTTCAAGCCCCATGTTATAGGGAGGAGGGGGCCTTACCTTTTTTAGATAAGGCAGCACATTGTTCTAGTGGTTAGTACCATTCATTTTATCCTGACCTACACGAAGTTATGAGGAAACGCGGGCATGTTGTAAATGGGAGTTATTAATTAACATAGCGTCAAGTATTATAAAATGAGCATTCGGTAAATGACCGCGTAAACAGCTGTTGTAGAGGATTATTATATAACATGTTACTGTTTCTGATTGGGTGTCAAGGTCAGATACACTTCGATACTTTATTCATTATTACTGACGCTGTTCTTGTTCCCTATTTACATTATAATAAAAATGTGTTAAGGGAAAACTTCATTTTTGTAAACCTGTTTCTTATTAGGAGAACATTATAGTGAAGTATTTGTTCTATTCATCTACGCTTTACCGTCCACTATCCTTAGCATCATGTGTTAGCAGCGGAAAGACGTCGAATGTTGGTCATAGACCTTCCCAAACCAACGTCATATCGCCCAAACCGTGCTAGCAAAAAAATGCACCTTATAATAATTGATGATTAAACGAATTTACTTGTCGTGAAGTTCGATCATAATTATACGAAGTGCTTGGTTCGAACAGATTGGACACCTAAAATAATAAACACCTCATAGCACTGTTTTTTGAGAGATAAGAAGGTAATTTCTTTCTATTTTTGTGTGATAGACGTGCCCTCGAGTTTAGGGTATCTATAACCAACATCTATAGTTGATATTTTTGGAATGATTTGGGTTGCGCGGGAGGGAGTAACTAATCTCTTCGAACGAAGCACTTCGTATAATTATGATCGAACTTCACGTACAAGTTATTACTTATTTACCCAATATGTAGACTTTGGGAGGTATAATTCTGAAAATATAAACGCATATATTCGAATCAGTATTATGTTTAATCACATCATCCAAATTATGTTGTATCTATAATAATACATAAATGAGTTAGTATTATTTGTTTCAATAACTTTTATTTAAGATTATACTTATGTTTTGAATCAAGTATATAGTTTGATCAAAGGTAAATCATCTGTGTCATTAATAATAGCTCTTGCTAAGACTGAAGGGTCATATTTAGTTGTATTTCTCGGACAAAATTTGACATTTGACATTTTGAAATTTGGCAAATTTGTAACAAGAGCTAATAAGGTTTAAAAAATGGGACTTGAACAACACTGGCTAAATGTAGGTGTACTATAACCAATTGTAGTACACCCACACGCAGCCAGACTGACAGATCTGCTGAGGTGTACCCAAGTACACCTCTGCCTAACAAACTCTACTAAATTAAAAACCGAAAGAATAGCGGCAGGAGCGAGCTCCAAGCCTTCAGTAAAGAAAACGAGTCGTTGACTACATAGTAAGTGGATGGGATCTACTGTTTAGTAAGTGTCCTTTCGGTTGCGGTTATTTCAGAATTCGATTCGGAGCTCAGGTGTCTATACATCCATATATACGTGGGACACTCAGAAAGTTTTGCGAAACTAAAAAAAATTGTTCTATACGTACATATATTTTTATTAAATCTTTTCAAAGTACTTTCCACCAGCCTCTATACAAAGATTCATGCGCCTAAACCAGTTTTCAAAACACTTTTTCCAGTCCGCCGCAGACACCTCGTTTACAGCCTGCTCGAACCCAGCCAGCGCATCTTCCGGCGACGAAAATTGTATCCCTTTGAGCTGATTTTTTATTTTTGGGAATAAAAAGAAGTCACACGGTGCTAGATCAGGGCTGTAAGGAGGGTGACCCAGGAGTTTGACTGGCGTGCTGTCCAGGAAGTCCCTCGTTTTGAGTGCGGTGTGCGCAGGTGCATTGTCGTGGTGGAGCAGTAGCCCGCGGAGCCCTGTGTTTGGTCGCTTGTTGCTTATAACAGAGAAAACTTCTGGCAAACATTTGGAAGTATACCATTCGGCATTAATGCTTCTTTGATCCCGTAAGGGAATTGATACCAAGTGGCCAGTCAAATTAAAAAAGCTAGCGATCAAAATCTTACCCCCGCTTCTAGATCGCTTCACTTTGGTAGGCGTTGGCTCATTTTGAAACACCCAAACAGTCGACTGGCGCTTGGTTTCTGGGTCGTATTGATAAATCCAGGACTCATCACCTGTAACGATGTCGTAAACACGCCGAGACGAGCCTGCTTCAAATTTGTTAAGCATATCACGGCACCATTCCACCCGGGCCTGCTTCTGAGCATCGGTGAGGTTGTGCGGCACCCAGCGTGATACTATCCTCCTCACGCGAAGATGGCTGTGTAGAATCTCGTGAACGCTTCCCGATCCAATCTTCAATATGTGTTGAATCTCCTGATATGTAATTCGCCTATTGTCTTGGATTAAATTTTTCACTGCTAGCACGTTTTCTTCGGTAACAGCCGTCAAAGGGCGACCGCTTCTTTCGTCATCCCCCAAAGTTGGTCGACCGCGCTTGAATTCGTTATACCAACGATACACGGTTGCCTTGGAAGGGCCTTCATCCATGAATGCCATTTGAAGTCTATCGTACGATTCATCCGGTTTCAGGCGACACTTGAAATCGTATAAAATCATAGCTCTAAAATGTTCCCGGCGCAGATCCATATTTCAGTGAGACACAATACTTTGAATTAACTCGCAAAAAATGTGGAGGGAAATTTTGAAATTGGAACTTACTTATTTTTACTTATAAATAATCATATTTTCGAAAAACATAATAACTGGCCAGTCTCCCATATATAAAAACTTTTTTTCGCAATACTTTCTGAGGGGCCTGGTATATGCAATACTTAGCAAAACGTAGCATAATCAGCCTTTACAGTTCCCAGTTAAGGGCTTGAATCCACCACGCGGGCTCAGTGCAAGTTAGTAGGTAGATGTCAAATGTCATCGGCAGTTTTGTTCTAAGACATGCTGGTTACCTCTAAATGTTTAAGTTTCCTTCGCCATTTTGAATGCAATTTGTGATGAAATAAATTACACAAAGTAATGTGCCTGCCTGGGGTCAAACCCGCGACCCACAACTATTTAGGCCCGATTTTACCAAACTAGAATAAGTTTTATTCCAAAGATAAAGCTGTCACTTACTCTCAGCTAACCATGTTTTCATTTCACCAACTTTTAACCAACAACTACTTATCCTGATAAAAACGAGGTTATACGAGATTAACTCTCATACCACCTATTTTGAAGGTATTACAGGCTTATTCGTCAGATAAAAATAAAATGGCTACAAATTCTTATGTCAGCTGATCTAAAAAAAAAAAAAAGAAAAGAAAAAAGAAGAAGAAAGAAGAGAGAAGTGCAAATTGCAATTCAGAGAAAATATTAATTAATAGAAATGCAGCGTTTGAGAAGAATGTTATCGGATAGTTAAAGCGATAATGAACATGTTTTAAAGTAAGAAATGAGCACTTTTACAACTACGACGAATAGGTTTCATTATTAGATTTCGTTTATCTAAAGCAGCAGCATTATAATTTATTAAAGTAAACTAGTAATGTTTATTATTTCAGGTTACTAATATCGAGAACGAAGCACGAGTATAATATGAAGGAAATCGTCAGCATACCGTTCAGTGCAATGTCCCGCGACCAGAACATACCGTGACCATGACATACAAATTTTGGCAAACAAAATGTAAACTAAAAAGTAAATTTCGTAGAAAGCGCGACGTCGTAGCTCAGTGGGTAGAGATGATGCAATCGGCGCCGGCGTCACGAGGCTCTTCTACAACCACTTTGAACTCATTCACATTTATCGTTAACGTTTAACTTGCTCTGAAATAACTTTGTTTAACTTTGTTTTTCAAAACACCGTTTTGTTAAACTTCTTACGTAAACAAAGGTAAAGGAACCTACTAAACAATGCTGTAAAGTCCAATGTGACGTGAGGCGAATATGCCTTCAAGTTTTTTCTTTCGTATAGTAAGGGAAAATAAAAAAGAGGAGTTCGTGGCTAAATAATAACAGCCGCACAGGTCGATCTTTAAGATTAAGCCGTGCTTGCCGAGGTTGGTCCGTGGATGGCTGACCATCTTTACATACCAAGTTTCCTCCGTGCCTCGGAAAGCACGTTAAGCCGTTGGTCCCGGACCCCAACAAAGTTTGCGAAAAGGCTCGGCAAATGATGACTAAGGAAAAACAAACAATAGTATACCAGAAATAAACGGCAATAACTTAACTTCAGTTTTAAAGTGGTCGGTATACAATCCCAGATTACAAATTAACCAAATTCAATGAATAAATATTACAGCAAATATCCTATTGTATGAGTTTCCTCGTGATGAATGAATTAAAATCTATTAGTGCACTGATATCACTGTCTGTCGAGTTTTCACTCCTTTACAGCTGAACAGATTTCGGTATTCTCTGACTTCGACAGGAGGATAGGGCCGAGCCGCCCCTGTGTGCGAAGTGTGCGGCACACACAGGTGCCAAGACAATAGGGGCGCCGCCGTCGAAATTATTTTTGTTACACTTACACAACATATTATTATTCCTTGCAGTGGAGTATCGATAAGTAAGTAGGTACAATAGGCGCAACATATTTCTTGTCAAATAAATAGCTAAACATAATTATATTGCACAAGTCTCCCAAGATAATATTCACGCTTGTGGTTTAATTTTACGCTTTGGGTTTTAGTTTACATTAGTTACGAGCTCAGCTTTAAAATCAAAAGATCCGCCGTGAGTTTGTTTGAATGAGTTTATGAACGCAACCTGATGCGATGCGGACATAAACAACAGGAGACAGGGCTATGATAATGGATCAAATATGCGCGGTAAGAATAATCGTATTCAAAAAGATTGCTGGATCTAAATCCCCGCGCTTTCTATGTACCGTGCGTGAGCCATAGTTTAAATTTAATAGTAAACGACGCTGCCAATCTCAATCATCATACGACTGGATTTTTTAGTATTGTGCAAGAATTATATAATGTTTTTCGTCCTCTACGAAAAGACGGGATTTATAAAAAAAGTCATAAATCTGACCAAACCATTTTCTGAAACAAAATGGTCAAGCAGAATAGATACTATCAAACCGCTGTTTACAAATTTACCAGACACATTACATGACGCCTTATATCAAATATAAAATGGTATATCATAAGATTAGACGGCAAAATATGACGCTAAATGTTTAGCAAAAAATATATGCTTCTTTTCATTCATTTGGTCACTAAATAGGTCTATGGGTATATATTGACAAAAAAAATTGTGAGCAAAATTCTGCAGTCCATAGATTTGAATATGCACGTTGCTTTAGATGCTTTAACGGAATTAAAGAAGTTTTTGATAAAAAATAGAACCAACGCAAATTTTGAGGAAATTATAAATGATGACATAAAAATTGCCGAAAAAGTAGATGTCGAAGCCTAATTTGAAACTTCCAGATCCAAACCCCTAAGACGTCGTAAGACTCCAAAGTTTCGATTATGAACACGAAGACCACATAAATGATCCGAAAACCGCTTTTAAAATTAATGTATTTTTTTATAAATGGGTTTAATTTTTTATTTTAAACTAAATGATAACCAAGATCAAAGTCGATTAAGAAATAGCTGTCATCGTTTGCAGGAAAAACTTTCAGCAAATGATTATTGGATATTAACGCCGATGATTTATGTGAATAAATAAAGTAACGTTTTATTAAAAAAAATAAAAATGTGTTGAATTTTTTTAGTTAGTGATTATATTATATTTAGTTATTTTGCACGAATTGCTTTAATTATCAGTATAATAGTACTATCAGTTATGTAGTAAAAAACAATATTCATTTATTGCGCTATCGTACACAAACATGACAATTTATATTACATTAAAAATTTAATACTTCAGAACTTGAGGTTTTGTTTGTGCATAAGATAATTATCCAGTTTTGGAAACCCAAACTCAACGACTGCACGCGTAGCATGCCCACTGTAGAAACGAGTTTTGTCTACGGAAGAATCGACATAATGACAGGTAAACAATGACAATGTGTCAGTTTGACGATTCTTCCGTCGACATAGCCCGTTTCTACGGCGGTCATGCTACGGGTGCAGATGTCATAAAGTTAAAATTCCTTCGTAATCTTATGTCAATCCGTCTTACGAATTTTCCAGTTTTGGAAACCCAAACTCAATGGCAGATATCATACAGTTCAAATTCCTTCGTAGCCTAATGTCAATCCGACTTACGAATTTTCGATCAGGACGCGTGACCTGACGGCAAGTTTAATTTTTTTTACCCATCACAAAAGTACACAACGCCGCTTAAGAAGTTTTCACTTCAAAAATTGTTAACACATGATTCGTGAAAAAAAGAGGCGCTTCATAGGTTTTGCACACAGGCGCTGTTGGGGGTTGGCTCGGCCCTGACGATCATAACCTTAGTAAGGACAAAGGATTATTTTTCTTTCGGTAGTGCGTTAGTCTGTTGCATTCCACTTCTGGTCATTGATAATACTGGTTATATTGTATTTTATAACGGGCTGGTGTTTGTTCCACGTTCCAAATGCGTATGCTGTGTACGTGTGGGAAAATCGATCATCCGATCCACCTCAGCTTCTCGATAAAGGCCAGGAACGCCTTGGTGTTACTGAACATCTCGCGGAAAAGCCTGGAGTACCGAAGTACTTCGTCCTGTCTGAGGCAATTTTTGGGCAGTTTAGAAGTGGCACGCGGTCTGCTGTCACTTCTTTCTCCATGCAGACTCGGATCTTCTACCATCCAGAAGCTCAATCTTCTGGATATAAGCCTCTCCCAAGTTACGCCACAATACCCTGTCCTCCGTATTCCACCTCCAGGCAAAACAAATTCATAAATAAGTAACCACATGGTTACGCAGTGGTGCATGGTTATCGTGTAGTCAGTATAGACTGGACGATGCCGCACCGCTGCCACACACCCAGAAAATACTAGTACAAAACAACGAAACGAGCGGTGTCTCGGCGAACTGGCAACATCGCGCGTCGCCTAGTAGCGCGACGTGGCGTCGTCACCCTGAGCACTATCGTGACGATAGTCTCCTCGCACCCTCAAACTCGTCGTGTTGATATCACTTTGTGTAGATTTATAAAGCTTTATGATTTTGATGACACGGACTGTGACTTTATAGCTGTGTTTCTCTCAGCCGGTGGAAATATCAGATAGTGATCATTTAGGCAAGTATATTGAATAAAAAAAGTTTATAATAATAACTCTAGTGCAGGCCCGAAGGCACCTAAGAAGCCGATTCCTGCCAGCTTACCTTTGAGAACAAGGTAATGTACGTAGTGTCTAGTGTCTACTGTAGTCAATTAGTAAATTATGTACACATCTGTGGTTATCACATTACAGTACAGGCATATACATCGGATTGAAAAAAAAATACCAACATTTTTCATGTCAACAAAGCAACATGTGGCGCCAAATTAAGCCGGAGCTCGGGTGTCAGAATTCAGAACTAAATTCGTATGGACGCGGACACGTGACTTCGCGGCTATTAGCAGCGTTTTGTAGGGACTAGGTAAGCCGAAGTTTATCGAGTAACGACAGTGTTTGTATGTATAGAAAGTTAAATTAGAACCACTTCCCGATGTCCGATTGAGCTGAAATTTTCCACACACCTTTGTTTCTAAGATCAATACATTCTAATGACAGTAATAACTTTATCTTGCAGTCAGGATCGTCTCCTCACGAGGGAAATCCTCAACGTTTAATAGCACAGACACAAAACTTTGCATACAAGTTCATATTTGGTGGATAATCACAATTTGTATCATGAACTCATCCTAGCGCCAGGATCGTCTCCTCACGAGGGAACTCCTCAACGTTTAATAGCACAGACATGAAACTTTGCATACGAGTTCATATTTGATGGATAATCACGATTTGTATCATGAACTCATCCTGCAGCCAGGATTGTCTTCGCACGAGGGAACTCCTCAACGGTTAATAGCACAGACAAGAAAAATTGTATACACGTTCATATTTGATGGATAAACATGAATTCTATCATGATCTCATCCTGCAGCCAGGATCGTCTGCTCACGAGGGAACTCCTCAACATTTAATAGCACAGACACGTAACGTTGCATACTAGCTCATATTTGATGGATAATCATGATTTGTATCATGAACTCATCCTACCGCCAGGATCGTCTCCTCACGAGAGAACTACTCAGCAGTTAATAGCACGGATATGAAACTTTGTAAATTTACGCGTTCACTTTTGATGAATAAACTGAACCTGAAGCTTGTCGCGTGAATGGTAAATGCTATAAAAACTAAACGCGACAAGCTTTTGTGAAAATTATCCTATATCGTTTTAATTTTTTCAAAGATTTATTTTTTTCTTTTCAGTTCATATTCATAAAAGCTTGTTTCAAAAAGGTTTTTATATTATATTTTTATTTTTTATACAATGTAAAAACAATGTAGTAGTAATGTACAATGTAGTTCTTGTGCATTTAATCATTCCATTACATAAGTTATGAAAAAAAGATCAAGTTGGATCCTTCGAAAATTTTTGGTACTTTTATGGGTGACATTTTCTTGGTTTTCGAGGTCGCTGATAAAGACACTAAAATTAAAAATAGCGCCGACGCGCGACGTAAATTTCTGTTTTTTTCGTCATGGGTGTCATTTTCGGGGTTTTCGGTTTGGCTGATAATCAAAACGAAAATTGAAAAAAGCGATGAAGAAAAACAAAATTAAAATTCTCATTTTTTTCTTCGGCTTCCCCTTTCAATATTTTCACCCTTCGCCACTGCTCTAGTGTATTACTGTCCCACTGCTGGGCAAATACCCCTTTCCATACACGTAAGGTTTATGCATTGATCGAGGCAGGCGCATTACTTTGTGTTATTTATTTCATCACAATTGCATTCAAGATGACGAAGTAAAATATTTAGAGGAAACCAACATTTTCTAGAACAAAAATGCCGGTGACATGTGACATCTACTAACCCGAACTGATCCGCGTGGTGGATTCAATATTCAAAGCATTCAAGATTTTTTTAAGTTTCACTGCTTGGCTCTTCGCCACAACGTTGCCTGCTTGTCGGTCTTCTACAGGCTGAGTGTGCCCAAGAACTCGACCTCATCCCACCGGCCCCCTTTAACCATCTGACATCTAGACGCACAGCAAGTTACCATTCCTAGCTTAGTGCTATTACACCAATTCGCACTAAGCCTTTTCAAACATTTTTCATGATGCGCACAGCAAAGGAGTGGAACTCTCTGCCTACGTCTGTGTTTCCGAACGCTTACAACCCTAATCTCTTCAAAGTTAGAGTGTCCAGACTTCTTCTGGCTCGTACTATCGTCGACTTTGTCTCTGTCATCTCTCTGCCGTCCGCAAGCTATAATGCCGTTATCTCGCATCTGGTCGATCTTCGTTTTTCGACGCCACCATAATCAGAAAAAAATTCTCTATCTTTCTATCTAAGCAGTATTTTTCTACTATTTATGGAAGCAGAAATAAAAAAAATAAAAACGCCGTTAAGTTGCCTTGTTTGATAAGTTTACTACGCTAAAACGCAGGTAAGTAACATTACTAAACTAAAAAGTGGCTAAGGGCTTATAACTTACATTTTAACTAGAATTTTTACCATCAATTGCATAACTAAATCGCCGTTAACAGAATGTCCTACCCTATTATGCGGTTAAAGTACTTTAACGGTTTTGTAGTTCTGCTTTCTTTTAAATTAGAGTATTATTAGTCCAACGCTTTAAAGCCGTTAAATGAAAGTACTAGACAAAAATGTCGTTAATGTCACTTAACGGCGTTTATGCGTAGTACTAAAGTGTGTTTTTATTAAGAGATTTTGTAGTAAATAAGCCCATAACGGCATTTTCAATATGAAACATAAATATTTTGCTTACGATGTCAATTACAAAAAAGCAGTTATCCCTCATAACTACACTAAAACGCAGTTATCTACTTTCGATCGCTTGCCCTGCGCCCCCCGCGCGTCCTTTGATTGATGAAGCAGTGCGCTACAAAAGTTTAAAGGTAAACACGTCATCACGCTCCACGCGTTCAAACGATGGATTCGTGAACACCTTGTGCACAGAATAACAAAAAACTCTCTGATAATACTCTCAAGCTCATGAAAGAACGGCGTGAGATGATCCTGCAGTCTTAAGACAACTCAATAGACGGATATCTAAATCCTTGAAAAGCGACATCCGCCGCTTTAATACCGAAAGTATTAAAGACGCAATTGAGCGGAATAAAGGCTCCAAGGTTTTTGCAAGAGATCTGGCTATTGGACAGAGCCAGCTCACGAAACTGAAGACCGACGATGGCAGGATCGTATCCACCAAACCGGAGCTACTGAGGGAGATCAAGAGATTCTATGGGCACGTCAACCAGTAAACCCGTTGTAAAACTAGCGAATGACCCAAGAGCTAGACTAACCCGACACTATACCGAAGACATCCCGGACCTGTCAGCCTGTACGAGATTAGGATGGATTTGAAATAGCTTAAAAACAACAAGGCACTGAGCGATCATGGAATTACGGCCGAACTTCTGAAGGCGGGTGGAAAACCGGTACTTAAAGCCTTCAAGAAGCTGTTTGATTCCGTCATACTCGAGGGAAAAGAAAACGCCACAGGCATGGTGCAGGGGTCTTACTCTTCTTCAAAAAGAGCAACAATCTCCGGTCGAAGAACTATAAGCCCATTTCACTTCTAAGCCATGTCTACAAGTTGTTTTCAAGAGTCATCACGAATCGTATCACGCGCAGGTTCGACGATTTTCAGCCTCCCGAACAAGCCGGGTTTCGAAAAGGTTTTAGCACCGTAGACCACATACGCTGCGATAGTTTATAGTACAACCTGCCTCTCAGTTTAGCGTTTGTAGACTACGAGAAAGCCTTCGATTCAATCGAGACTTGGGCTGTAAAACGGTGCCAAATTGATTATCGGTACGTCGAGGGGTTGAAGTATTTGTACAAAAACGACACCATGTCAGTCCGACTTCAGGACCAGAACTCGGAACCTATCCTTCTGCAGCGAGTTGTGAGACAGGGAGACATCATATCTCCGAAACTGTTCACCGCTGCACTGGAAGATGTCTTCAAGGTCCTGGACTGGAGAGGGCTCAACGTCAATGGCGAGTACATCTCTCACCTTCGATTTGCCGACGATATAGCTAGTGGTCATGGCTGAGACCATGGAGGACCTCAGTACAATGCTCGATGACCTCAGTAGAGCTTCCAAAAGAGTGGGTCTTAAAATGAACATGGACAAAACCAAAGTCATATTAAATACCCATCTAACACCCACTCCTATCTAGATCGGAGACTCTACACTAGAAGTTGTAAACGATTCTGTCTACCTGGGACAAACGGTCCAGTTGGATAGGTCTAATTTACCTTACCTTAACTTACAGAAAGAAGTCAATCGTCGAATCCAACTCAGCTGGACAGCGTTAGGGAAGTTGTGTGGTATCTTTTTGCGAGGTGTCTCTTGACGGAAGTCTATGACCAGTGTGTATTGCCAGTGATTACATACAGGACCGAAACGTAGTAGCGACCACAATGGGCCTCATCAGAAGGCCCATTCACCATTCACCCTAAGGGCAATGGAGAGGGCTATGCTCAGAGTTTCCTTGCGTGATCAAATTAGAAATGAGGACATCTGCAAGAGAACCTAGCCGACTTACCGACGTAGCCCGAAGAATTGCCAAACTTAAGTGGCAGGGGGCAGTGCACATTGCTCGCAGAACGAATGGCCGATGGGGCTAAAAAGTTCAGGAATGGCGACCGCGAACCAGAAGACGATGTGTTGGAAGGTCTCCTACTAGTTGGACCGATGACCTGGTGAAGGTTTCGGGGCTGCGCTGGATGCTAGTCGCACGAGACCGGTCAATGTGGCGACAATTGAGGAGGCCTATGTCCAGCATGGACGTCTTTCGGCTAAAATTATGATGATGTTGAATGTACAAGAATGATTTTAAAGTATATTTAATCTTATGTATATGTACGAAACGTTAGTTAATATTATTAGTGCCTCTTACCAGGATTTCTTGGCTAATAGTTAAAAAAGGTTTTTTGAAATATTTTTATTTGTTTCTTATGATCTCATTACTTTAAAGATTAAGATGGTTTTTTTTAGTTATTTGCTAAGATAACATTGCAATTATTATAAACAGTTAAATCCTTTTTTTTCGGATGGGTAATCATCAAATGACCCCACCTGCTCTGGGCGGAGCGGAAGGGAGTGTCAGACTTGACTGACTAAAACCCATCCATGGTCCTTCTTAGCCCTTTGTGTTCCAGGGCCACGGTATCTCTTTCGAACAGTCCCGCAGCCCTGGCAGGAAAACAATTAAGTCCTCACAAGTGATATTGAAGAATACTGTGTCATTAAATGATTTTCCTCAATTATCTTGTACCAGTTACAAAGCTAAAATGCCGTTATATTTTTAATGTTTTGTATTTAGCGACATTTTAGCTATGTAATCAACCTAAAAAAGATATGCTGGAAAAATATCCTTATAGTAAACTAGTCTTAAATGCAGCAAAGTAGCTTTAGCTGCATTCAGATTTAGCATTGTGTTTGTTCTCGTAGTCGTAATGCTTAGCTAAAACAACGTTAAATTATTTAGCGGCATTCTAGTTTAGTAATAAAGGCATTTTTTTAAGTCTTTTAAATGTCAATAAAATTATATGATAATCAAACACTAAAATGCCGTTAAGGTATGCTTAGCGGCGTTAAAGTCGTGGATGCATTAGATGTAAATTAAAATAAATCTAAACTAAAACGCAAAAAACTTATTTTTATTAAGATTAAGTCATTGTTAAGAAGTGAAAGTATAGCTATTTGAAGCCGCAAAACTAGATCTATTTTTTGATACTGGTAACTCTCGTATAAGAGTTATAGTAATAAAATGGCACCCAATTCTTATTTTTCCGCGCTTTTTTGTTCATAACTCAAAATTACATTTTGTTGGATAACGGCATTATAGCTTGCGGACGGCAGTCTGACCTAGAGGCAAAAGCTAACCCATCGCAAATAATTGAAAGAAATAATAATAATTGGCAACTTTACTGTTCTACTTCTGTATGAACAAAGTGCAATCTAACAAATCCACGGTGCCAATATTTTTGAGATTCTTTAACTAATAAGCTGCACCCGTAAACAAAATACTTACAATCTATCTTTTTTCATCCTTTTGCCCGCCCCTCTCCCTCAAAATTTGGGCCTTTGGCATGTCTAGTGCACAAACATTTAGCCTGTCCAGTTTAAATCCCATGTAATAGAGAGCAAGGTTATTGGAGACAGTTCCATACTCCTGGAAAAAGTATTAATCCAGGATTTCATGTTCACCAGTAGCACTTGTGACCATTAAGCCGATGAGGCAGTTGTGTGCTACGTATCATTCAGTGAATGTCGATTCAAAGTTACCGACCGCAGATAATAATGATTTCAGCAAGCTATGATTTAAATAGTCAGCTAAAATTGAAGTTTAAGTCAGCTCTGTATGGTGTCGGACGTAAAGAATAGCACCATCTCATATCTTCCCGTGGGTGTCGTAGGAAGCGACTAAGGGACTTGCCAGAAGCAGCGTTCTCTGTTCTTTTGTGACAACCGTACTGCAATCGCAAAACTCCCCATGTTATGTCAATAAATAAAACCTAAGTCCAGCAGTGGACGTCTCTCGGCTGAAATGATGATGACGATGATCAAGTCAGCTGTAAAATGATTGTCTGTCAGCAATAAAAGTGTTTTAAGATACTTGAAGATCGATACTTAAACCTTGAAGATCAACCTGTGCTTGCCCACCTGGGCCAAGAACAGGTTGATCTTGTAAGTTAAGCCGAGATTGCCAAAGTTGGGCTGTGGATGTAATGATGGTCACCCCATCATTACATACCGAGTTTCCTCCGTGCCTCAGAAAGCACGCTAAGCCGTTGGTCCCGGATGTCATTTGTAGATCTTTGACAGTCGTTACAGGAAGTCAGTTGGTCGAAAGTCTGACAACCAGTCTTACCAAGGGATATCGTATTACCCAGTACTAACTGGGTTGGGTGCTGTTGGGAAGTCAGATAGGCAGTTGCTCCATGTAAGATTATGATGACAGGTGGCCAAGCAAGAATAACGAAATTAATCAGCAAAGAATGTAGTCATTTCAAATATGTAAAAGTATCAAAATGGGAAAATAATTACAGATTATATATAACTAGCTGTCCCGCGCAATTTCGTCTGCGTCACACTTTCCATGTTTTCGCAACATTTTTCATTGCTGCTCCACTCCTAATTGGTCGTAGCGATGACGATGATGATATACAAGGTGTTGTTTTGCATCCTCGTCAAAATTCAGGATGTTGTCACAAAAGACATAAATATTCAATATAAATTACGGTACCTAGTAAATTATTAAAAAACACTGCATTTTTTTGTTGTTTAAATTTGTCAATATTTCGGAATAACCCCCATAGCGTGGTTTAGGGATTATAAAATTATCGAAAAAACGTTTGAGGTTTTTTGTTTGTGTGTAAGCGACGTTATAAGGCAGGGATCAGACGGCCCGTGTTTAAAACACGGGTGGTTCACAGTTACCGATTTCAGTAAATAAATAAAAAAAAGAAAATTACCTACTCATTTTATTATTGATTCGGGTCGAGAATCATTAGCATAGTTACCTCCTAGAATTTGACGAGGTTGCAAAACAACACCTTGTATAACCTATAGACTTCCTCGATTATGAACTATCTAACACTGAAAGTTTTTTTTTTAATTTGGATAGAATTGAACGCGCTTATCTCAGTAGTTCGTGAGATAAGCCCGTTCAAGCAAACAACAAACTCTTTAGCTCTAAAATTGATTTAACGCAATTTATAAATTCAGAGTATTCTTGCTCACCCAATTTATAGCTGGTGAATCATTTACTTACTTCTCATATCACTTTGATTCAGTACGTTTGTAACTAAGCACGTCACACCAGAGGGAATCCGCTACACACACAAACATACAACCTTATAGTTATCACCCAGACTGTTATCAATACAGTGTACATTGCACATTCACTCATAACAAAATACATAATTCTCATAAAAAACACACAATGAAAAAGTTTCAAAGTAATATAATCTATGTCACTGATTTCACTCAGTATTAACTTTACCATGTCTATTTCATCAATGAGTGTTGCTAGGAATGTTATACTTTCAGAAAAAGACTACCTTTTAGTTTTTTAAGGCTTTTAATTCACGAAAAGAACATTTGTGACATTCATTTATCTTGTAATATTCAAGAATAATTTGCAAATCAAACATGCATTTCAATCGATTGATTTAACCGATAAAATAAAAATTAACCAAAGTGCCCAATGCTAGTGCCCATTTAAGGGTGAAGGCGTCCTCCATCTTATTCTATTCCTCTCTGTCTTGAGTAATTCTAGTCCAGGTGGAGACGATCAGGGTCACAAAATCGTCTCACCACCAGCGCCTGGGTCTGGCTCGGGTGCGTGCTACATCGCAAGGGTACCACTGAAGATAGTCTGATGATGTTATCTTGTGTAAATAAGCCGCTATCATACTGCACGATAAAGTAGAAATACCCAAAACAAAATTATAGCCATCATTGTATGTGGTGAGGATGTCGTCACCGCTCGGCTGACTAGCACTGGAACAGGACGTGATGTTGTCGTAGGGCTTGGTGTGGTCGAAGACTGTAGAGTTGATCTAGGACGCGGTGTCTTTCGAGGTGGTTTCGTTGGTCTAGGACTTGACCTCGTTCGAGGATGCGGCGTCCCGTCAGGACTCGACATCAGTCCAGGGTGTGGCGTCGTTCCAGCTTGAACCGGTCTACTATGGCCCGGTGTCGGTCCAGGTTGTGACGTCGCGATCTCGTCTTGTGACTCCGTCGTAATCTTGTCGTAGTCATCTGCTTTCGTTTCATTATACCTGTAAAGAACAAAGCAATAAATTAGTAAAATAAATCAAAATATTATCAACATAATGATTCATTCACGACATTATCAACATAATGGATTTATTTCCAGCGTGCGTGTATGACCTTATGTATGAACGTGGACGAGGCAAATGAAGTATGTAAGGATCGTAGCAGGTGGCGATCTGTGGTTTCTGCCTAACCCTTTGGGATAAAAGGCGTAATTTTATGTATGTATGAATGTATAATGATTTATTTTTGAAATAGCTCACGTGGAATTGTTAGAAAATCTACACAATCAACGCATTAGGTGACGTAGCTCACAAGGGACGTGCTCAACGTTATGCCCTAACAGCTGATGAAGTTGACAAACGAATAAGAACCTAAAGATGAAAGTGTTACAGTTTATTTACAAACAAATGATCGCGATAGGCCGATAAAGTGACAACGGCGTTTCTCGTCGCGGAGCTATACTGATAAGAGAAGCATGAGTCGCATGGCCACAATATGTTTGTCGTACCGCTAATGCAAATGAAAAACTTTCTGTATTGCTCCAATCTGTCAGTTCCAAATCGGTCAGTGTGCCTGACAAACTCTCGAAGTAACTCATAGCTAGATAATAAACTTGTTACAATGCGCACACGCCATGCGTTTCGACACAGAGTTGTTGACTTGTCCGTTGACAAGTAATGCTCAGTGCGCTTTGGTAATTTCAGACGATAAAGCCAGCAGCCTTTATAAGTACACACAATTACAATTTAAAATATAGGAGGAAATAAATTTTCCACTACTTTGTAAATCTTTTAAAAATCTGCATGATCATCAAGATAAATAATGGAAACTCAAGAAATTTAGCTAAATGTGAGTCACGCGCAATAAGACTGCAGGTCTTTATCGTGATTTATTTAAAAAAATATAGTTGAAAGCTTGAAGGCCGCATACATTAGGGCCGTCCCCGTGATGTGACTAAACCTTGGCCTGAAGCCACTAAAACTGCGGATAAGGAATGTGTATCAACGAGTTCAAATGGAATGTACGGAACGATATTTTCTCGAGCCCCTGATGGAACACGTCCACGCCTGTCCACGTACTAGGAACTGCCCAAATATGTGTGAATAGACGTTCAGAATGAAACTGGAAAACACGTCGATACCTGCATCAAAGTTACACTTAAAATTGATTAAAATTCCAAAAGTTAACACTGAACACGATGATTTTATAATGAACAAATAAAAGACAATTCATCGATGTAGTGGGTGATATAACCACAAAGCCAATTGCATCATAATATCCAGGCAGCCTAAGATTCCACATTCACAATGTGTGTCTTCAGACGGCCTAAAGCACAGCACTGCTCATAATTGAATGAGTTCAACGAGATATTTTTATTTATCAATCCTTTACTGAGCGAATTAATCTTAACAATTTTCGCAATTCAAAATTTACACGCCTTTACAAAATTTGTAGCTTATTACCATATGTTTAAACTACAACACGATGAAAAAGGTGTTCATGTATCGTACGATAGCGAGTCACGAGCGACGTCACTGAGGGCGCGCGAGAGCGAACGGCGCGGGCGCGGCTCTGCGATAGCGAGCGAGAGCTTTGGAAAATATATTATGAAACAACAAAGTTGCACAATAATTATATTTCATTATTTTCTTTGTGGATTGCAGCAGTTGAAAAATAATCATATTTTATTGTTAATTGCAATGTATGCCTACTTGATCTATCGTAAGTACGAGTGTATTGCTTCGGAAAATCAAGAATATACACGCATTTTTTATAGAGACAGCTGTGCAAATGTAATACAATGCCTAGTACCCCTAAAGTGCCCTTAAGATATCGCCCTGACCTAAGAAACACGTTCACAAAAACCACTACAGTAAATAGGTGCATACTATTACAATATTCCTTACATCATCATTCATGAAAATAAATAAGTTTACTTTTAATTTGGCCACACCCTAAACTTAAATTTAATTTTTTTTTTTTAAGGAAATTTACTTGCGTATTGCTAAGAAAAGTCATTGCGTCGTGCGTGCGTGAAAGCGTCCGAAAAAAAAATATTACTCGAAACCAAAAAAAATAAGTTTTTTTTTATTACAACGTTTTAATTGAATAAATATGAGTTCACGATCGATTTCAAATAGAAAACCATTTTACGACTTCCTAAAATTCTCAATGAAATCTTATAATACGAATGATGTAGCAGTTGGTAAATTTTAATACAAAATCAACACAGTACAAGTAGAAAACAATCTAAAAATTACTTACAAGTCAGACGAAACGCATCCGGAGGGAAGTTTGATGTAACCTTCAGGACACTCTCCATTTGTCACAACATGTCGCCTCTCTACTTTATGAAGTTCACTATTTCTAATGGGATTATTAGTAAATACTTGATAAGTAACATCGCCCGCTACCATGGCAAACAGAACCGACACAAGTTGCAACTTAATCATTTTCACTGATTGCATATTGTACGACGCAAAATGCTGAGCGTCCGACAGCGAAGAGTTGTGGCGCGAAACTACCATCTGCGCGGGCGCTGTCAGTGTTATCAATATAGATAAATAATATCCAGTATGGGTGCATTCAAATTAATTGATGTGAACCTTTTTTTGTTCAGATTTTTATTAATGATTTTCATTGTTGATAAAAGTTCAGTTTTTAGTTTTGTAAGATAACCTATTATAATTTACTTTTAAAATCTATCTTGAAGAATTTCTAAGGACCGACAAAGTGAACGCATTTATTTGATTTTATTTGTCAGCAACATTTCAAGGAAAGATACAAAGTAAATAGTATCATTGGAATTTCAAATATTTGCAGTGATTTTGTTAAGATTTACAGAATAAAAATGATGAAACCTAATTTACATAAAACCTCCATTGACGACCAGAGGAATATCAGTATCGTTTGTATTTGTGATGTGCCTAAATACTTGCTTAATCTAACTCGCAGAAATGACCTCGGAAAACTACAATGGCATGTCTTTAGATTGAGTATCCATACAGTAGATCGTCAAAATGTGAGTGAAAATATCATTATAGATGAAAAAGTCCCAATATGCAGTATTTTAAATGTTTTCATGTTTGTTGGCCAGAAATGAACAATTAGTTATTTGACAATACCAATTACTGAGTCACTATCTCATCCGCTTGAAGTAGATTCTCTCAGCATCATCTTATAATGTTCCCACTGCTGGGACATAGGCCTCCGGTCTATTAGAGGGAGTGGGCTGTAATCGACCACGCGGGCCCAGTGCGGTTTGGTAATATCACATGTCTTCGAAGTTTTAGTTCGAGGACATGCCGGTTTCCTCACGATGTTTTCCTTCACCTACTACTATTAATTAATTTTATTGAGCTTTTGTAGGTGGCATTACGTGCATATCTGGAACTGCCTTCAGCTTTGCTCTTTCAGCTACTTACGATTTCGTATCCTGCGATTGATCGTCACTCTAACTAGCCAGATATACTATTGGTTAGCGGTCTCGACCTCAACATTAGATAAGCAATCATCATTTCAGCCCAAAAGACGTCCACTGCTGGACATAGGCCTCTCCCAAGTATCGCCACATTGACATTGTGGAGGGTTTTGTCATAATCGCCACGCTTGGCAGGCGGGTTGGCGATCGCAGTACGGTTGTTACAAAAAAAGATAAGCAATGAGTTGGTTTAACAAAACTAGCGCCATGCTCTATCAATGTGCTAAGTACTATGGTGACCGGCAGGAAGGAGGCTACAGTTGGGACCGAGGGGGCGCTTTTTAAAGCTCCGGCAACCCATACATACTTATTACTGTTTGCACCTAGTGTATCTCGGCGTTTGGACATATTTTCTTGCTCTTTGTTCCAGAGGGTGACACTTAGTATGTTGTCCACTGTGTAACTTGTGTTTCTACCCAGACCCATAACTTGGGACTGGACAGTTAGCAATTTATGACTACGTTTGTTAACTTGGGTCTTACCTGTTAAAACAAAATATGTTAGTGTTAATGAATAAAATCAATAAATATGGCGATGCTCTGATCCAGGAAGTCTTTTCACACGAAACATGACGAATGAAAGGATATTTTTACTAATTTAAGCATAGCCTGTGCAATCGAGATCTTCTTTTCAAATTCATGATATTCTTTACATGAACAGGCCACATTAATAACACAATTTTCGGCGCTAAATAGGTCCTCAATAAAGCAAATGTATGGACTCTTAGCACATGAACGTATTCAATAAAATGTATGAGTAACATTTGGTATTTACTGAAACGAGTGACAACTTTAGAGGCCACCTATGTCGCGTGAGCGCCTCGGTCCTGTCGACTTCCAGAACGTTTTTCGCTGGTGTTATGATATATTTTACCGAGTGCATATGTGTGCATGCACACACATACGTTCCCTAATACGTAAGACGCTTACATGTGAAAGTAACCTCTACGACCGAGAAGGACAATCTCAAGGTTACGGTCCGTCTGTTACGGAGAGATGGCGGACCGCGGCGAACAGTGGACAATAAAATACTTTATATTTTAAAGAGTAAAGTTTAATTTGGATATAAGATGTCGTCTTCGCAACTACTGATCCAATTGCGAAAATTCTTTCAGAAATGTAAAGTCATCATCCTCACGTGACATGGCTATATTTCAAATTATAATTTCCGACCACATAGCGCAGGAGTCCATAGCACAGGCTATCCTAATTTCGATTCCTGACTCCCACAAACCTTTGTACCTCCAATAGTTTGGAACATCTGCATGTTGTAATTGTAGTTTGTGGGAGAAAATAAATCGTTAATCGTTATTAAAGCGAGTGAATCCGACGGCACGAGCTAGTGTGATATATTACTATAAAGGATTTGTGTGTCCGTTGTCCGCAGCTGCGACATTGTGGAAGGTAACACATTGTTTCAGGTGTCTGTCTGCAATTTCTGTAATCCTGACCTACACCAAGTTATGAGGAAACGCGAGCACATTGTAAACGGGAGATATTAATAACTATAGCCTTGAGTATTATCACTTATATGTGTTAGGTAAATGACCGCCCGCGTGACACAGCTGTTTTAGAGGAAAATTGTATAATATTGTATAACATGTTTCTGAATGGATATTAGCTGGCCTACCATGACCTCTTAGAGCAGTATTTTTTTACTCTTATTCCAGTGTGGGAAAGAGACGGAGCTATACAGGATGTCTAGCGCCATCTCTTTCCCACACTGTAAAAGGAGTAAAACAATAATGCTTAAAGACGTCATGGTAGACCGCCTGGTATAAATACATTTCGATACTTTACTGACACTAGTCCTGTTTCCTATTTAGATTAAAATATACATAATTATGTAGATAGAAAATTACACTCTTTTTTACCTGTTATTCTTATGGTGTACATAATAATGAAGTGTATACTATATATTCATTAGCAACATAATATTATCATCTTAAAGACATCCAATGTTGGTCATAGACCTCCCCACACCGTCGCCATATCGCCTGAATCCGTGCAAGCAAAACGATGCACCTTATAACATGAATGAAATCGACAGCATACCGTCTAGTGCGTTGCCCCCGCGACCGGAACATAATATCGTGGCCATGACATAATAATTCTTACTCGCGCGTAGCAATCATTCGTAGCAAGCTACGCTGCTACGCCGTAGCTCTATAAATAGAGGTGACGCGAGCGGCGCACGCGCTCGCTTATCACGTAGCCAGACACACGAGAGTTTTTTTTTCATGTAAGTTTAGTTAAGTAATGATTAACGTCTGCTTAATTACTGTCTAGTTACGTTGCCGCACCGCCGAACATACAATACCAAACAAAGACACAAAATACTGGCGGTGTGCCAACGAGGGTACATCGTCTTTCCGAGTCCTATCCCCATCAATAAGTTGCCGCGATGATATCACCTTGTTGAGATTGATTCATCAATTTTTTGTGATCAAGGTGGCATGGCCTACGTGACTATCGCAGTTAATTGCAGTCCGTGGAGACAGTGCCTTATACGGTAGCAAATAGTTTAGGCAAGTATAATAACTTAAAATAAACCCAATATTATGATGACGTATCATAAGTTGCTCGATTCTTCTTTAAGTGCGGTTCTTTAAGTTTGTTGCTATGCACGTCACACTAGAGGGAATCCGCTACACACACAAACATGCAACCCGCTTGAATTATAATACACATTGCAGACTAACTCATACACTTGAATAATATGTATGTATGTGTGTTGTCATTTAATTTCCAACACAAATACACATACTAAGTAAAACGTTTCTGAGTAATAGTCGACGTCATTGCTTTTACATAAGGAGTTAATTAACTTTTTAATAAATTGTTTCACTAACATGAAAGTAAGAAAAGAGTCTAGCAGTAAGTAACCTTGTTTCTATCGTATTTGTGTTTGTGCAGCCAACATTACGCTGATTTAGTGCTGCATAGTTCTCTCGACGCGTAGGTACACATAGTTCGAATTAATGCTATTTTCACAGACTATATCACAAACGTTGATCAATAGCGGACTCTTATCAATGTCAATCAAGTGTTAAAAGAACTATGTTGCACCTTAAACTCAAATTCATTCAATCTCTTGGAATAAAAACAGTCCATTTCAACCTTGTGACCTTCAGACGGTCACCGTTGTTCATAAATGACAAAACGTGTCAGACAAAATAGATAAATACTTCTTTCTAGTATGAACAGAACGCGGTCGTTATAAAAATAGTTTCAGAAAAAGTTTTGCTTTGTTGAGCGATGTCTCTGTGACTCATACTTGTATCACAGTAATCTAGAGGCGAAGGTAACCAGCATGACTGAGAAATATTTCCCGACGACATGTAAAGCCAAGTCAGGGCCCCACGAGTGGCGAACAAACTCTGACACCAGGTTAGGTACTAACAAGAACAGCACGATAAAAGCCAAGAGTGGTTGTTTTGGGGGACTGTCTCTTGTAAACTTTGACGTTCAAAAAGTGCCTTAAATCAGCTTAATTTGAAAAAATGACTTTTGATTTTGAGTTCATTAAAACCTTGGCGCCATATTTACGCCCAACGACTGGCTACTAGCATGAGCGCGCAGTTTAAATGTAACGTTAATAAGAACGATTTTTGAATGGAAAATACAACTATCTTATAGCACTTTGGTTCAATTTCTTACGACGAAAACAATAAGTATCACTATAGAAATAAAGTAGGTATTAAAAACGAGTCCTTTCAATAGTTTCGTTTACACCGCGCGCTCTTGGTGGCGTCTCAGGCATTGGTCATGGAACTGAGAAAAACACTTGTCTTGAGTAACTGGGTCGGTATCTACCATAATCGTGGGAAAACGTAGTATAGTAATAAAAACTACGTCATTATAAGCATATAACTACTACATCCGCAAACAGAAACATTCATAATTATTTATCGTCAAAAACAGCTGTTGAAGCGGTAATTTACCTATAATGTAGTACATTATCAGTCGGAATAACACTCAACTACATGTTTATAAATAACTCAGTCGATATCGTGTTATCGTGGATATTGCGCGTGTTTCGTCAAAACTGTGTGTAGGTCAGGGTACGCTATCGAACATTATCTACACTGAGTTAATAGATATAAATTGTCAATCGAGAGCAGTGGTGGCTCAGTGGTAATCGCCCCAACTTACGAGATATAGGTTCGAACCCAGACAAGCGCTTCACTTTGTGTAATTTACGTCATCACCTGCAGAGGTGATGCAAAATGGTAAGGGAAAAATTGTTGGGAAATCGATATGTACTAAAAGTTCGAAGAATTGTACATCATACACTATAAACTACATCTTTAAACTAGCACTTAACCTGCGTGGTGTACCTATAATAGCTCATTCTTTCTCTTAGAAACGAATTCTGTGTCCCAGCAGTGGACATTATAAGCTGATTACGTGTAAGTGACCGTGAGAATCATTTCATCCAGGGCTGCGGGTTGTCCAGGGCTGCGGGTTGTCCAGGGCTGCGGGTTGTTCGAAAGAGATACCGTGGCCCTGGAACACAAAGGGCTAAGAAGGAACACGGATGGGTTTTAGTCAGTCAAGTCTGACACTCCCTTCCGCTCCGCCCAGAGCGGGAGAAGTCATTTGATGATATCCCATCCTAAAAAAAAAAAGTATCATTTCATCATTTTTGGAAACGCAGCGACAGTCAAGGTAATAGACATTTTTGACACACTTGAAAACGAACACCAATTGAAGTGAAACAACACCACGCCTGTTATTCCCGAAGGATTCGGCAGAGTTGTGCTCTACAGTAGATCCACATTTTGCTAGTCAACTATAAGTCCCATGTAAATACGGCGGAGCCCATTTTCCATCCACCGGGCATAAATTCAGACTCTGGGCCGTTACTGAGAAATTCAACACACAGTCATTACATTTGTAAAAAAATGAAAATGAAATGTTTGAACTTTGAATGGTAAGTGCTGTATCATTTTTTTTATATTTCTGAGGATTATTTTTATTATCCAGCTGACAGCGTTGAGGAGGAGTTTTTTGACGCCCTTTTATAATTTGTTGTTATTTTAGTTTTAATTATCTAGTTTTATGTTTAGGAATTAATTTAGATTTAGAAATTAGTATTTTAATAAACGGAAATTATTTAGATGATATTTTAAAGTGATAATAAATTTCTGAGGTAGTAAATAATTAAATATACTTACTGTATTATTATGGCATACCAGGCAAGTATGAAAAACAGAGGGATAGCTCAAACTTATAGTTTGGTGCATGTAAGCTAAATAAATCTTCATTGCGTTCAGACGACTTGCGGTCTGTAGTTATACATAGCTTTGAACGCTTGGTGAAGAGGTTGGGGCTTCAGTATGAAGCGAGCACGTGTTGCCCGTCTTATGTACGTTTACATAGCACAACAGAGCCACGAAGGTGCACCGACTATGTGCAGTTTGTCACATGGTTCTCTCATCGCATAACTTGGAATACGGTATTGATGATATCGAAAAACGAAACGAGGTGATGATAAATACCTAATAGTTATTTTTTGTTGGTTTCTTTATGCGTGCATGGCCAAGAGCAGCGGTGGCCCAGTAGGAGCAGCGGTGGCCCAGTAGTGGCAGCCTCGACTAACGAGCAGTAAGCTGTGGGTCGAACCCAAGCAGGCGCATTACTTTGTGTAATTTATTTCATCACCGCTGCTCTCGAAAACGGTGAAGGAAAACATCGTGAGGAAACCGACATGTCCTAGAAATAAAAATTCGTAGACATGCGACATCTACCAACCCGCAGTGGGCCCGCCTACTCCCTCTCATAGAGAAGAGGCCTGTGTCCCAGCAGTGGGAATATTATAGGCTGATGATGATGATGATGCATGGCCAGATAATAATTATATAAGTATGTGGACGCGGCAACAGGAGTATGTAAGGAACGTAGCTGGTGGCGATCTATTGTCTCTTCCTCAATGAGCAAAAGGCCAGAGTTTATGTATATTTGTGAGTAATAGTTTTACATTTACTCTCTTTTGTAACTGTTCTCTTCAAGAATGTAGCATTGTTGTTGTGTCCACCATACTGCTGCTCATGCGTTTATGAATAAATGGTAAAATAATGCTAGAAGGATTCGAACAAAGACAAAATAAAACTGCTGATGTCAACTTAGTCCATTTTATTTTTATCAATTGAAAATGCAATACTGAATGTGATAATATACTATAAATAATTAATTAATATTAGTATAGGTATTTGACAATAATTAACTATGAAACCAAAAAAGTTTGATTCACGAAAATGCTGTTACAATAATTGTAAGGTACAGAATTAAAAGATTTTGGTTCATGTGTTACTATGACAACATAATGTTTTTAAAGTCTCTACAATTCGAAAATCCAATTACACAATTTTATTTTTCAAGTCCAATATAAGTAATGTCAAAAGTTGAATATTTTTTTGGCAAGAAGTATATAAAACTAGCTGATACCCGCGACTTCGTTCGCGCGGAAATTTTAAGGTGTATGTGTGAGACTGCCTCGTTGTTAGAGTGGTCGCAAGCACGACTGCTGAGCTTGAGGTCCCGGGTTCGATTCTCGGATCGGGCAAAGTGTTATTGGGTTATTCCATCAGGAATTTCTGAGTAGCAGCCACGAAGTCTGGATTTAATGTCGGGCCCGGTTGATGGGGATCGCCCCCTATTACATAGAGCTACAACATAACTGGCGAAATGAGGATGTACGATTAAATACACCTTCAGTAAGGAATGATGTTTTGTTGTTATGTGTGAGAACTGACGGTCTGATCGTAATGTGATTATGTCGGTGATGACTACAAAGGGCGTGCTTTAGGGTGGTGTAATTCTGGGCGGCAGAGGTCCGAAACAAAATTAAAAGGCGTTGAAGCGACACTATAATATGGCTTAAAAGTCGGAACATATTTTTTTCAAAGTGAACAATACGGCGCATTGTTGGGCACTATTTATTTATTCTTTCCAATACAGTTTTGTATACAATAAAAAATGTCATAACAATGACCGTAACCACGTGCATGTATTGGCTTCATTAAACACGTGAACAATCAACAAATAATTGACCGTCTGAGAAGCATGGAGTACGTACCCAAAAAATTGCCTGCCACTTTTTAGGTATGGCCCTGATATTTGTTGATCGTCATTGCAAAACTACCTGGTAATTAAAATTGGAATGGCAAGTTATTTGGAATATTTGGCATGCGTCGAATTAAAACGCTCTCTCCTTTAGCAAATCCTGTAATAATGGTGGTTTAACGGTATGAGGAACAGGGTGTAAAGTTCCTCAATACTCCATCGAAAAGGGAGGATCCTCCGACCAGACAGGTGTTGGGTCTGGTGGGCAACTGCCCGACAGTTGTTGTCGGGTTTCTCCATAGTCTTAAGTCGATGTAAACTTTGCTTGCTTGATGTAGGCAATTGATGTTAGTTCTTCCGTCGCGTCATAAAATCAAAAACAAAATATTTTATTTTACATAGGCCTACAGGGGCACTTATAAAACGTCGACAAAAGGGGCACGGTTCGGGTTGGTTGTTTCCTATGGAGAAAAGCCGGCAAGAAAGTCCATGGTTACTCTTTTAAAATCATTTGGTTCTAAAATATTTGAATGTTACAGCGTTTGTACCTAAGTATGAGAGGACAGCGTAGGCCCGACAATAAGTCGTCGCTTACAACAAAAGGTAGAAAAAGAAAATACGTGAAAAAAAAAAGGAAACAAAAATTACAAAGCCTACAATGTCCACACATTCACAAAAAATATGAATGAAAAAGAATCAATTAAAAGGTAAAAATAAATAAGAACAATAAATTAAACAATTGACACAAATGTCATAGATGGCGCTGTAGTACTTTTTGTAGTAAGTTGCTTTTTGTAGGTCGCTACATCACTCACCTCCGGAGACCGGAGGTCGATAGTCGAATGAGTCAGCTTGTAGTATTATGCCGTGCCAGTTGGAATTTCGTTGCCGCATTGTTCACGGTGAGTCGGAACAGACTGTGGTGGTGAGGCGAACCCCAGTGAGTCGGGGCCGGCGCTGCGTTTGCTCCAGCGCGTCGGACGTAGTGTAGCGCTGCGATGTGGCAGACAGCTAGAGAGGTGTCGACCGGGAGGTAGTAGAAGCTCTCGACCGGCCGAAAAGGCAGTGTGCTGTGCCAAAGTCGCTTGATGAGAGGCTGAGGGTGCTGACCAGGAATGCGCTCCGGCTGCATGCTGGTGGTCAGGAATACGCATTTGAAGCTGGCTGGCTGTGAGACTCGCTAAACTAAAGCTTGAAGGAAGTGATGATGATGACGTCACGTTGCTCGAAGGCTGCGCTGACGTCCATTTCTGGGTCACCAGTTTAGCAGTTTGAGGAACAGGGTGTAAAGTTCCTCAATACTCCATTGAAAAGGGAGGATCCTCCGACCAGACAGGTGTTGTGTCTGGTGGGCAACTGCCCGACAGTTGTTGTCGGGTTTCTCTATATAGTATTAAGTCGAAAGCAAGTTAAACTTTGCTTGCGAGTTGTAGGCAATTGATGTTAGTTCTTCCTTCGCGTCATAGATGGCGCTGTAGCACTTTTTGTAGTAAGTTGCTTGTTGTAGGTCGCTACAGTGGCTTTTATAATATTACTGCCAAGCTTTGTGATACGAAGCCTGGTGCCGTTGCACAGTCTTGGTACATTAAAGTTTCTCATCAGCAGAACTAAAACGCCAACTTTAAGCTCCATCTTATGGGAACGGCACGCCCGTTAGCTCCAGGGAGTTGAAAAATTCAACGGGGTCATTAGCCATCACAGTGTCTACGGATGTGTATACTTTAAAATCGCCGACGATCATGTCTTAAATTTCGTTTTGTTTATGACCCAATCGTTCTTTAATCACTATTTATTTTGAATGGTTAAAAAAACGAAAACTATTTTGTAATGATTTGAAAATCATAAAGCATTATAATAAAACAAAATACCTAGTTACAAAAAGAGAACACCGGTTGGGGATCGAACCCGCGTTGTTTTGGAAAACTTACAGCATTAAAAAATTACCACAAAAAGTGCATACTGACTGCGGATACGAACTCGATACCTTTTGCTTGGCAGGGCGGTCATAGAACCGCCAGGCTACTTACTTTAATGACAAATGGTTTGAAATAGCCGGTTTATTCTAATGCTTGTCATGACAGTTGTCAGTTGTCAAACAGTTGAGAAATGTGGACTAAATGCAATATTGCTCATCCCCCTAAGTTATTAGCGCGATAATATATAGCCTATGTTACTCGGTAAAGATGTAGCTTTCTAATGGTGAAAGAATTTTCAAAATCGGTCCAGTAGTTTTTGAGTTTATTCATTACATACAAAAATACAAAAATACAAATCTTTCCTCTTTATAATATTAGTGTAGATGTAGAAGTGTAGATTAAGGCACTACACAATTTTAACTTAATTTTGGTACATTTAAATAAATTTATAGGCGTATCATAATAGCTAGATAAAATAAATTATTGAATACTCTTGCTTACATCATAATATATGTCTTGTCAGCCGGATTACGTATGAATATTTTTTTTTATAAAAAACACTAAATTAAGTTAACATTTTATAATAATATCCAACCATCGTGTCTATTTACCCTAAACTGCCTTTGAGTGTTATTTTTTTTGTAAAATAGTGGTTTATATTTTATGAGTACATATCATGAGGTTAAGAGGTTTTGGGTTTACCCAAAACCTCATGACCTCATGGTATATAGATTATACAAGCCTAGTTGTAGTTTACTACAACTAGGCTTGTATAATCTATATACCTATACTAATATTATAAAGCTGAAGAGTTTGTTTGTTTGCTTGAACGCGCTAATCTCAGGAACTACTGATCCGATTTGAAAAATTCTTTCAGTGTTAGATAGCCCATTTATCTAGAAAGGCTATATATCATTAAGCTACGACAAATAGGAGCGGAGCAGCAATAAATAATGTTTCAAAATCGGGGTAGATGTGACGCAGACGAAGTTGCGCGGGACAGCCAGTGTCATATACTTATCGTGCAGGTTCAAAAGTTTCAGGCTACACAAAAGTATCATGTCACTAAATTATTGAAGCTTTCTGTAATTACCACAGTTAAAAATGAATATTTTTGTTTAATATAAGTCTTCCTTTATTTCAATAGATTTTTGTTTGGATATGATTCCTTTATATTTTATAAACTAGCAGTCCGGCGCAACTTCGTTTGCGTGACATTTACCCCGTTTTCGCAACATTTTTCATTGCTGTTCCACTCCTATTGGTCGTAGCGTGATGATATATAGCCTATAGCCTTCCTCGATAAATGGGCTATCAAAAACAGAAATAAATCTAAAACAGAAAGAATTTTTCAAATAGGACCAGTAGTTTCGGAGCCTATTTAATGCAAACAAACAAACAATCAAATCTTTCCTCTTTATAATATTAGTTTAGACGAAACCGGAAACTTTCGAACCTTACTATGTAATCAGAAACAAGAAGCGCAAGACAGGCGGATGTTTTAGAATGTAAACGGTTCCAATAAATTAGTTGCAAAATGCTTAAAAACGGAGATCCAGACCAGACCACTGTTCATACTGTAAGGTTGCATGTAACAAGTTATATAATTGTTTAATATAACATGTAGTTAGTACCCTGTACAACTTAAATACTGCTTATGATAAGTACAATAAAGAATTACTGCTTTGACTATGCATATGAACCAAATATGAAATCATTAAGATAGTCTTTTAATAGATTAGGTATTGATTTTACGACGGAACATGAGAATGATTATATCTTATTACAGTATTCATACTTCCTACAATTTTACTATAAGGAATGCTGTTTACGAACTTACAAGAAACGATGATTCCCAGCGTATTACATCTTGACCTGTCTGTTTTTATTAAATTAGATAAAGATCATATCAGTATTTAAAGACTAAGTAGCTGCAGTGCCACTAGTTTAGATAAACAGTTTATGAAGTTGCCTGGTTCTATTAGCACTTAGGGATTCATCTTATATCGTGGCAGCGTCAGTAAATGCAATACATTTATTCACATACACAAATACCCGGCTCGGAACAACTGTTAGCAAGGCAAACGAGTATTTGTAGTACCTACATACTTAGACTATGAAATCCGTACCTCGCATGAAATGTTGAAAACGAGGAATTGTAGGTCAGCCATTTTAAGTTTAGTTAATCAAATATTTGGAAATTCAATCTCTGTCATTGATGTTGAATAATCTGTATTCATTAAGTTTTTAATATCAGTGAAAGTAAGAATTATGTTGTGCTAATTCCGAAATAGAATTAAAAATTGTAATTGTTGATTTGTCAACGTATTCTTCATTCATGGTAGGTACGGAAATTAAACTACAGATAACTATAACAGTCGGAGTTCGTAAAATTAATTATACGGTATTTGATCGTTACCCTGTAATGACACTGTCGAGATTTTGTAATCTTCTGTTTGTGTTGATGCTGTGTTCACTTCCGAGATGGCGCCTAAAGAACATGTTGGCAGAGAATGCTGAGTCGACCCCAAAAAAACCGGCCAAGTGCGAGTCTTACTCGCACACAGGGTTCCATAGCCCCAAACAATATTTTGAACTGTCATTCATTAGTTAGTAGTATTAGTTGTAAACTTCCACTAAACCGCAAAACTAAATTGGTTTTTCATAGTATGTTAATGAAAAACAAAGTTACTGCTGCAGTTTGATGAAAAAGTCCCATATCTCAAAAACTAAACATCATATCTTATTGAAACCAATTTTCGTTGATAGTTTTTTTTTACGTTCTACAAACTTAAATATTTTCAGAATTTTCCTCCTCTTACTTTAGAAATTAGAGGGGGGGGACACACATTTTACCACTTTGTAAGTGGCTCTAGCGCAAACTATTCAGTTTAAAAAAAAATGATTTTAAAAACCTCAATATCATTTTTGAAGACCTATCCATAGATACCCCACACGAAAGGGTTAGATGAAAAAAAAAAATTTGGTTTTCAGTTCTATGTATGGGGAACCGCAAAATTAATAGTATTTTTTCTATTTTTGTGTAAAAATCTTAATGCGGTTCACAGAATACATCTAATTACCAAGTTTCAAAAGTATAGCTCTTATAGTTTCGGAAAAAAGTGGCTGTGACATACAGACGGACAGACAGACAGACAGACAGACAGACATGACGAATCTATAAGGGTTCCGTTTTTTGCCATTCGGCTACGGAACCCTAAAAAGGGCAAGGGTATGACAGTGATGATTTTGACACGGTGTTCATTGTTCTTTTTGCCAAGAGGTTGTCATAATCGCGAGCAGATTTAAAGGTCACTAAGTTGCTGTCGTTGCTCTAGCTGAGGTCCTCCATGGTGACGGCGTGTGCTTGTGATCATCAACGGTTTCTGCGCCAGAATTATGCCAGATCTGATCTCCATCATTCTATCTATCATAATAATGAAGTAGTCTTGTCAATGTGTTATTTCGACTTCTGTATGCTTCAAATGATGAGTTTTAGATTTAGCTAAGTAGAGTATCTACATCATAAATCAGCCTAATGGTTTCCTTAACCAGCAACGATGTTCTGTTAGCCAGGTTTAAGGACTTATAAACGAAGTGTCCTCTTTATGTTATAGCGAAACTATGGAGACTAGATCGCCATCTTGTTGCAGTGTTGTTGATCAAATACTATCGTCGGTTATTGTAGATTTTAGCATTCATTACCCGTCAGTTCAGTGTACCTGAAAAAGATAAAAAATATGTTAATACGTTACCAATTAAATGTTTAACTATTTGAGTAGAGAAACGGACAACTCGGATCTTTTAATTCTTAGCTACTAATGGATTAAATCAGGATTTCCGAAAACTACTTTCTACTTTCAAGCTCCTCTTTTTCATAATTAACGGAGTATATGTTCCAAGATGTGCATGAGAACAAGGTCTTAAAAGGTAACCCGCAACAAAAAGAGGAAAAGGTCCGTCAAAAATCTCAAAATACAATTCTCAAACAAGTGTAGTGTCTACATAATAGGTACCCGTTATGTGCTCTCCCGCTGACTTGCATTATCGTCGTTTGGGCCAATAACAAGACAGTAACTTTTTTATCTACGCCCTATTAGCGTGCGGTAGAATACAAAAACGTTTTTTATTGTACCGCACAGTAATTACCTTTGTTCATTCATGGTTCCATGCTATGAACAAACACAGACTCCTATTGGCTACCCACGAGACGTGACTGCGACGAGAATCCAATACCGCGTTCCTATTGGTCCGCCACGAATTAGTACCGGCACACGCGATGCTGACGTCACCAAATGGTATACCATGACTCCAGTATAGTAGCGCCATCTAGCGCTGTTTACATGACGTAGCTAAGAAGTGACGTGCTCAACCGAGCGTTATACCTTAGTAGGTACTGTTAGGCAACATAATGGAGAACTTTGACAGAAGAATAAAAACCTAGAGATGAATGCGTTTGAGTTTATTTGCCAGCAAATTTACGCAATATTGCGATCATTTCCTTATGGTGACAAAGGTGATGTTTATCGTCACGCAGCCATACTGACCACAGACGCACAAGCACAATTAATTAAAACCACATCGATTTCAAGCCAGCCACGAAGTCAAGTTAAAAAACATCTCGTAGTAGATAGTATTCTTCAGCTTCAATCTGTTAGTTTCAAATCGGTCAGTACGCGTATAACGAACTTCGTGGCCACGGCCATGACTTGTCACATAAACGGCTGCTGTCATAAACGAAACTGACCCGAACTCCGGTTGTGCGACCAAAATGTCTTCCTGGGAGAAACTTCTGCGACCTTTAAGGTGTTCGTGGTGTGAACATGAACATGTTTAGTCGCTTCCACAGGCAAGTGCAACATGAACGCACAGTGACATAGTGCTTAAGTGAAGTGTTTCGTACGTATGTAGTTTTAGGGTTGTATTTACTGAAACGAATTGTATTTTATCAAATGTATGTTATTCTGTAAGGTATTTATCTATGGACTAAAGGTGCCTGAGAATAATAATTAACGTTATGCTGTTAGGTTAAAAGTCATGGTCATCGTGCTTGGTTTGGGAAAGTACCTTAGTCGATCACCCAATGAGACAAACTAACACTCTAAAGGATCTCGTGGCTTTGTCTGCGTCACAGAGACGGACGACCGTCGCTCACTGCGGTTTGATAATCTCAGACGACAAGGCCCCATATATGTTTATAAATACTATTAATTAATTCATTGCTCAAACGATGATTCCCAGCGTATTACATCTTGACCTGTCTGTTTTTATTAAATTAGATAAAGATCATATCAGTATTTAAAGACTAAGTAGCTGCAGTGCCACTAGTTTAGATAAACAGTTTATGAAGTTGCCTGGTTCTATTAGCACTTAGGGATTCATCTTATATCGTGGCAGCGTCAGTAAATGCAATACATTTATTCACATACACAAATACCCGGCTCGGAACAACTGTTAGCAAGGCAAACGAGTATTTGTAGTACCTACATACTTAGACTATGAAATCCGTACCTCGCATGAAATGTTGAAAACGAGGAATTGTAGGTCAGCCATTTTAAGTTTAGTTAATCAAATATTTGGAAATTCAATCTCTGTCATTGATGTTGAATAATCTGTATTCATTAAGTTTTTAATATCAGTGAAAGTAAGAATTATGTTGTGCTAATTCCGAAATAGAATTAAAAATTGTAATTGTTGATTTGTCAACGTATTCTTCATTCATGGTAGGTACGGAAATTAAACTACAGATAACTATAACAGTCGGAGTTCGTAAAATTAATTATACGGTATTTGATCGTTACCCTGTAATGACACTGTCGAGATTTTGTAATCTTCTGTTTGTGTTGATGCTGTGTTCACTTCCGAGATGGCGCCTAAAGAACATGTTGGCAGAGAATGCTGAGTCGACCCCAAAAAAACCGGCCAAGTGCGAGTCTTACTCGCACACAGGGTTCCATAGCCCCAAACAATATTTTGAACTGTCATTCATTAGTTAGTAGTATTAGTTGTAAACTTCCACTAAACCGCAAAACTAAATTGGTTTTTCATAGTATGTTAATGAAAAACAAAGTTACTGCTGCAGTTTGATGAAAAAGTCCCATATCTCAAAAACTAAACATCATATCTTATTGAAACCAATTTTCGTTGATAGTTTTTTTTTACGTTCTACAAACTTAAATATTTTCAGAATTTTCCTCCTCTTACTTTAGAAATTAGAGGGGGGGGACACACATTTTACCACTTTGTAAGTGGCTCTAGCGCAAACTATTCAGTTTAAAAAAAAATGATTTTAAAAACCTCAATATCATTTTTGAAGACCTATCCATAGATACCCCACACGAAAGGGTTAGATGAAAAAAAAAAATTTGGTTTTCAGTTCTATGTATGGGGAACCGCAAAATTAATAGTATTTTTTCTATTTTTGTGTAAAAATCTTAATGCGGTTCACAGAATACATCTAATTACCAAGTTTCAAAAGTATAGCTCTTATAGTTTCGGAAAAAAGTGGCTGTGACATACAGACGGACAGACAGACAGACAGACAGACAGACATGACGAATCTATAAGGGTTCCGTTTTTTGCCATTCGGCTACGGAACCCTAAAAAGGGCAAGGGTATGACAGTGATGATTTTGACACGGTGTTCATTGTTCTTTTTGCCAAGAGGTTGTCATAATCGCGAGCAGATTTAAAGGTCACTAAGTTGCTGTCGTTGCTCTAGCTGAGGTCCTCCATGGTGACGGCGTGTGCTTGTGATCATCAACGGTTTCTGCGCCAGAATTATGCCAGATCTGATCTCCATCATTCTATCTATCATAATAATGAAGTAGTCTTGTCAATGTGTTATTTCGACTTCTGTATGCTTCAAATGATGAGTTTTAGATTTAGCTAAGTAGAGTATCTACATCATAAATCAGCCTAATGGTTTCCTTAACCAGCAACGATGTTCTGTTAGCCAGGTTTAAGGACTTATAAACGAAGTGTCCTCTTTATGTTATAGCGAAACTATGGAGACTAGATCGCCATCTTGTTGCAGTGTTGTTGATCAAATACTATCGTCGGTTATTGTAGATTTTAGCATTCATTACCCGTCAGTTCAGTGTACCTGAAAAAGATAAAAAATATGTTAATACGTTACCAATTAAATGTTTAACTATTTGAGTAGAGAAACGGACAACTCGGATCTTTTAATTCTTAGCTACTAATGGATTAAATCAGGATTTCCGAAAACTACTTTCTACTTTCAAGCTCCTCTTTTTCATAATTAACGGAGTATATGTTCCAAGATGTGCATGAGAACAAGGTCTTAAAAGGTAACCCGCAACAAAAAGAGGAAAAGGTCCGTCAAAAATCTCAAAATACAATTCTCAAACAAGTGTAGTGTCTACATAATAGGTACCCGTTATGTGCTCTCCCGCTGACTTGCATTATCGTCGTTTGGGCCAATAACAAGACAGTAACTTTTTTATCTACGCCCTATTAGCGTGCGGTAGAATACAAAAACGTTTTTTATTGTACCGCACAGTAATTACCTTTGTTCATTCATGGTTCCATGCTATGAACAAACACAGACTCCTATTGGCTACCCACGAGACGTGACTGCGACGAGAATCCAATACCGCGTTCCTATTGGTCCGCCACGAATTAGTACCGGCACACGCGATGCTGACGTCACCAAATGGTATACCATGACTCCAGTATAGTAGCGCCATCTAGCGCTGTTTACATGACGTAGCTAAGAAGTGACGTGCTCAACCGAGCGTTATACCTTAGTAGGTACTGTTAGGCAACATAATGGAGAACTTTGACAGAAGAATAAAAACCTAGAGATGAATGCGTTTGAGTTTATTTGCCAGCAAATTTACGCAATATTGCGATCATTTCCTTATGGTGACAAAGGTGATGTTTATCGTCACGCAGCCATACTGACCACAGACGCACAAGCACAATTAATTAAAACCACATCGATTTCAAGCCAGCCACGAAGTCAAGTTAAAAAACATCTCGTAGTAGATAGTATTCTTCAGCTTCAATCTGTTAGTTTCAAATCGGTCAGTACGCGTATAACGAACTTCGTGGCCACGGCCATGACTTGTCACATAAACGGCTGCTGTCATAAACGAAACTGACCCGAACTCCGGTTGTGCGACCAAAATGTCTTCCTGGGAGAAACTTCTGCGACCTTTAAGGTGTTCGTGGTGTGAACATGAACATGTTTAGTCGCTTCCACAGGCAAGTGCAACATGAACGCACAGTGACATAGTGCTTAAGTGAAGTGTTTCGTACGTATGTAGTTTTAGGGTTGTATTTACTGAAACGAATTGTATTTTATCAAATGTATGTTATTCTGTAAGGTATTTATCTATGGACTAAAGGTGCCTGAGAATAATAATTAACGTTATGCTGTTAGGTTAAAAGTCATGGTCATCGTGCTTGGTTTGGGAAAGTACCTTAGTCGATCACCCAATGAGACAAACTAACACTCTAAAGGATCTCGTGGCTTTGTCTGCGTCACAGAGACGGACGACCGTCGCTCACTGCGGTTTGATAATCTCAGACGACAAGGCCCCATATATGTTTATAAATACTATTAATTAATTCATTGCTCCATGGACAAATAATAAAATTTCTGTGGTCGACAACAAAAATAACGCAATGAGTACCGACTGTTAAATACAAAGTGTAAACGGACTCATCACGAAGTCGTCAACCAAGCAGTTTGGACATCAAACTAACCCTACGCAAAAATGAATGCTGAAAAACGTTTTTTTGAAGTGAAAACTTCTTTAGCGACGCTGTGCATTTTTTTTGTGATGGGTAAAAAATGTTAAACTTGCGTCAGAAAAATTCGTAGGACGGATTGACATTAGGTTACGAAGGAATTTGAACTTTATTACAACTGTCATTGAGTTTGGGTTTTTTTTTACAGGTTTACGGCAGAACTTAATGTGGCGCACTCTAAACGTTGTGCTAATGTATGCATTGAATAGTACAGAGGTCATTGAAGTATTTAAAGTAAAGCTTTAACATTAAAAACTTGGAAGTTTGACTTCCAATATCTCCGTGATAGAAGGTTCTCAAATATCCAGGTCCAGAACACAAAATATTTGAAAGGGCAACGGGGAGATTAAGTGAACTTTCGTTTTCTCTAACGGACTTGTTACACCCTTGGTATGTAACGCAATTAAACAGCCGATTTTATTATTTATATATTTAAACTACATGTACATGTGTGGTACATAGGCGGTCTTAATGCCACACGGCATGGATTTTCACGATGATTTGTGGATAAAGGGGTTTGGATAACTTTGTTTGAACCACCGCCAAGATGTTTTTTCACAGTGGCGACAAAGATAATTGTTGCTAACGTGTAAGTAGTGGAATATATACCTAGTAATAGGAAACCCTAAAAGAATTTCGCCGAAAATTACATCGGAGCTTTAATATCTGATGCCAAATTTGTTTTGTTCGTTGATTACTGCTGTTTCAAAAAATAATAATATATAATAATAATAATGTTTTAAAAAATAACTCTTTCCTATCGTTTGCCGAATGTCATTACTTCCCAGAATTTGATCCTTAGCAGCGACACTATCGAATGATGTAATAATACAGGTGGTTTCTTTTATCAAATTCAACAACTTTCTATTCCTAAGGATTATTGATTGTTCAAAAAACCAGTGATGCAGTTTCAGTTTTATCAAAATCGATCTCTCGGTCTTGAGTGTTTTTCGCTATTCCTAGTTTCGGATTTGGCCTTCTACCCACTTGGGAAATTCGCCCTTTATATCTCAGCTCCGATGCATTTTGGAAATAATTGTTCATAGAAGAAAATTAATGTCTTATTGTGTTATTACTAATGCTATATTAGGTACTCATTAGTGAACGCAGACTAAAAAAAAAAAACTGGCCACTTTTACACAAACCTCTTTAATTTAAAAACCTTTATGAAATCCGAAACCACCGAAATTTGCCTTCTTAATAATCCAGATAATCCTACATCAAAGTTATTAGGGATAATAATATATAAATTACAAAAGTTTTAACTCAGCACGTTATTTTATAATGAACAATTTAAAATAAATAAATAGGTAGGTACTATGAAATGCATGATGTCACCACAAAGCCAACCGCATCGTGATCCTGCCTATCACTTGGGGTTTCACATTCACTAAGTCTGTCTTCAGATGAAAAACAGAGCACTGCTTATAATAATAATTGAATAAGTTTACAGGATATTTTTATTAATCATAATTTATTCATATTCATTCATTCATATTATTATCATTAACACTAAAACGGGATTTTACCATGTATACTAATTTACTCAAATAATTATTCACTGAAAGTATTAAAACTTGTAGCACATTTCTAAAAGTTAAAGTGTAGCGTACAATAGGGGGAGAAAAATGTCGTGATTGAAAATTGCGCGTGAGTGATTAGAAAATTTCTGGAAATCCTCATTGATAACTTCAAAAGACTGATGTAAATGAATACTGAACATTTTTACAAGTAGCAAAACAGTTTAGATATTACTTACAAGTCACAAGAAATGCACTTGACGAAAAATTTAATGAAACCTGTAGCGCACTCGCCGACGTTCACGATGCTTCGCCTGAATATTTTATGAATTTCGCCATTTCTAATAGGATTCTCACTCAATACTTGATAGGCGAAGAAGCACGCTACCATCGCGAACAAAAACGACACAAACTGTAACTTATTCATTTTCAGTGATTGAATATTGGTTGACAGAAAAATACTTCTTCGTCCGACAGCGACGGAGTTGTAGCGTGGAATAAGCATGTGGGCAAACAATGCACAAGACGGACAATCCAACTTGTCTGCATGTTAGACCAATCACAGTCGGTTATGAAAATACAGATAATTAAAATCCGCTCTTAAGGATGCGTTCTAATTCATTATTATACACATTTATTGTGGAGATTGATTCATTGTTTTTCTCGGTAATGCAACTATTTTATTACAATAATTTTAATACCTAATTAACTGTTCCCGAGTTGGGAAAGACACCATTAAAAAAATATACATGAGAACTTCGAAAGATATTGATTCAATTTCATATCAGTGAACGCATTTTTTGATGGAACTTATTTGTTTGCAACACACTTCAATGAAAAATACTAAGTCTGTATCTAAATCGGAATTCCCAATAGAGATCTTTGCATTGATTTTCAGGTTTAATAGAAAATAAGATTTAAACCTAACATAAATCAAATCTCAATGAATAAACACAGGCATGTCAGTGTCGTCCTATTTGCGGCGAGCATAAATAACCAAAGAATCACACTTGATTAGACCCCTCCCCGACCCTCGCTCGAGCCAGCCCGCGATGCTGTGTCAGTAGTTTTAAATAAGCCCCTAAATCATGATACCATTCAGATCCAGCCTGTCGTCATGCAGACCTCCCCCAGCGAAGCCCTAAGCCGAGGCTCGTACCCCACAGGGGGTGCCCTTAGCGTGTAGTCGCTTATATAGTTTACTAGCTGATACCCGCGACTTCGTTCGCGCGGAAATTTTAAGGTGTATGTGTGAGACTGCCTCGTTGTTAGAGTGGTCGCAAGCACGACTGCTGAGCTTGAGGTCCCGGGTTCGATTCTCGGATCGGGCAAAGTGTTATTGGGTTATTCCATCAGGAATTTCTGAGTAGCAGCCACGAAGTCTGGATTTAATGTCGGGCCCGGTTGATGGGGATCGCCCCCTATTACATAGAGCTACAACATAACTGGCGAAATGAGGATGTACGATTAAATACACCTTCAGTAAGGAATGATGTTTTGTTGTTATGTGTGAGAACTGACGGTCTGATCGTAATGTGATTATGTCGGTGATGACTACAAAGGGCGTGCTTTAGGGTGGTGTAATTCTGGGCGGCAGAGGTCCGAAACAAAATTAAAAGGCGTTGAAGCGACACTATAATATGGCTTAAAAGTCGGAACATATTTTTTTCAAAGTGAACAATACGGCGCATTGTTGGGCACTATTTATTTATTCTTTCCAATACAGTTTTGTATACAATAAAAAATGTCATAACAATGACCGTAACCACGTGCATGTATTGGCTTCATTAAACACGTGAACAATCAACAAATAATTGACCGTCTGAGAAGCATGGAGTACGTACCCAAAAAATTGCCTGCCACTTTTTAGGTATGGCCCTGATATTTGTTGATCGTCATTGCAAAACTACCTGGTAATTAAAATTGGAATGGCAAGTTATTTGGAATATTTGGCATGCGTCGAATTAAAACGCTCTCTCCTTTAGCAAATCCTGTAATAATGGTGGTTTAACGGTATGAGGAACAGGGTGTAAAGTTCCTCAATACTCCATCGAAAAGGGAGGATCCTCCGACCAGACAGGTGTTGGGTCTGGTGGGCAACTGCCCGACAGTTGTTGTCGGGTTTCTCCATAGTCTTAAGTCGATGTAAACTTTGCTTGCTTGATGTAGGCAATTGATGTTAGTTCTTCCGTCGCGTCATAAAATCAAAAACAAAATATTTTATTTTACATAGGCCTACAGGGGCACTTATAAAACGTCGACAAAAGGGGCACGGTTCGGGTTGGTTGTTTCCTATGGAGAAAAGCCGGCAAGAAAGTCCATGGTTACTCTTTTAAAATCATTTGGTTCTAAAATATTTGAATGTTACAGCGTTTGTACCTAAGTATGAGAGGACAGCGTAGGCCCGACAATAAGTCGTCGCTTACAACAAAAGGTAGAAAAAGAAAATACGTGAAAAAAAAAAGGAAACAAAAATTACAAAGCCTACAATGTCCACACATTCACAAAAAATATGAATGAAAAAGAATCAATTAAAAGGTAAAAATAAATAAGAACAATAAATTAAACAATTGACACAAATGTCATAGATGGCGCTGTAGTACTTTTTGTAGTAAGTTGCTTTTTGTAGGTCGCTACATCACTCACCTCCGGAGACCGGAGGTCGATAGTCGAATGAGTCAGCTTGTAGTATTATGCCGTGCCAGTTGGAATTTCGTTGCCGCATTGTTCACGGTGAGTCGGAACAGACTGTGGTGGTGAGGCGAACCCCAGTGAGTCGGGGCCGGCGCTGCGTTTGCTCCAGCGCGTCGGACGTAGTGTAGCGCTGCGATGTGGCAGACAGCTAGAGAGGTGTCGACCGGGAGGTAGTAGAAGCTCTCGACCGGCCGAAAAGGCAGTGTGCTGTGCCAAAGTCGCTTGATGAGAGGCTGAGGGTGCTGACCAGGAATGCGCTCCGGCTGCATGCTGGTGGTCAGGAATACGCATTTGAAGCTGGCTGGCTGTGAGACTCGCTAAACTAAAGCTTGAAGGAAGTGATGATGATGACGTCACGTTGCTCGAAGGCTGCGCTGACGTCCATTTCTGGGTCACCAGTTTAGCAGTTTGAGGAACAGGGTGTAAAGTTCCTCAATACTCCATTGAAAAGGGAGGATCCTCCGACCAGACAGGTGTTGTGTCTGGTGGGCAACTGCCCGACAGTTGTTGTCGGGTTTCTCTATATAGTATTAAGTCGAAAGCAAGTTAAACTTTGCTTGCGAGTTGTAGGCAATTGATGTTAGTTCTTCCTTCGCGTCATAGATGGCGCTGTAGCACTTTTTGTAGTAAGTTGCTTGTTGTAGGTCGCTACAGTGGCTTTTATAATATTACTGCCAAGCTTTGTGATACGAAGCCTGGTGCCGTTGCACAGTCTTGGTACATTAAAGTTTCTCATCAGCAGAACTAAAACGCCAACTTTAAGCTCCATCTTATGGGAACGGCACGCCCGTTAGCTCCAGGGAGTTGAAAAATTCAACGGGGTCATTAGCCATCACAGTGTCTACGGATGTGTATACTTTAAAATCGCCGACGATCATGTCTTAAATTTCGTTTTGTTTATGACCCAATCGTTCTTTAATCACTATTTATTTTGAATGGTTAAAAAAACGAAAACTATTTTGTAATGATTTGAAAATCATAAAGCATTATAATAAAACAAAATACCTAGTTACAAAAAGAGAACACCGGTTGGGGATCGAACCCGCGTTGTTTTGGAAAACTTACAGCATTAAAAAATTACCACAAAAAGTGCATACTGACTGCGGATACGAACTCGATACCTTTTGCTTGGCAGGGCGGTCATAGAACCGCCAGGCTACTTACTTTAATGACAAATGGTTTGAAATAGCCGGTTTATTCTAATGCTTGTCATGACAGTTGTCAGTTGTCAAACAGTTGAGAAATGTGGACTAAATGCAATATTGCTCATCCCCCTAAGTTATTAGCGCGATAATATATAGCCTATGTTACTCGGTAAAGATGTAGCTTTCTAATGGTGAAAGAATTTTCAAAATCGGTCCAGTAGTTTTTGAGTTTATTCATTACATACAAAAATACAAAAATACAAATCTTTCCTCTTTATAATATTAGTGTAGATAAGTTTTTATGCCCTGGCTGGAGGCCTTACTTTTAAGGCACCCACAGGATAGTCCGGTTAAGCAGACGACAACCTCATAGGTTGAACTGTGAGATGCCATACATAAAAAAAAAACTTGATAAGACGAACTTGGAAAGTTATAATGGCGTCTCTTTAAAATGCACCCACGTATGGTACGAAATTACAGTCCCAGTGAACAATAATACCCGTGTACTATGAATACAATATCAATTACATATTTTTTTAGATATTATTTAGTACCCTATCACAATGTTGTCCTTTTTAACCCAATGGTTGGCTGGTAGAGAATGCCATGTCGCATTAAGTCCCCCTATGTACACCAGTATTGTAGATAAAGTTTAAATAAATAAATAATAACAATGTAAACGGGAAATGGATTAACACATCCAATTATTATAATAATATTTTATACATTTTAACAATTGTAAACATGGTAAATATCCTGTTTTCAGTGTTATTAATAGTGTCAGTGACCATGTCGGTTTAAAAACTTAGAATTCCCGTAGTCCCTTACACTCGTAAAAGTATCTCAACATGAGTGGTTACAGCTGTATTTTCATATTCTTACATTTTTATTTACCAGAAATGAACAATTAACTATATTTAACAATAGCAAATTGCTGTGCTGTAATCTCATCGGGTTTTGACGGGATTTTCCTCGTTATTATATACTAAAACGCCATCTATCGAATACGCTAAGTACCGCGTTGTTTAGCGAACAATATTGATTTTACTAAGTAATAGTAGGTGGCATTAGTTGCATGTCTGTAACTGATTTTAAAACCCGCCCAAAAAGTGGGGCTCTCTGTGGTATCATAGCTCCTGAACGGAGGAACCCATTGTGACTATGTTTATTTTTCGTTTGAAATGTGTTTTAATTGAGTGTTCTTAGCTACTCGTATGTTTTAGGAAAATCTTCACGTAAGTTTTAAGATCACCTCTTTTCTAGATTGATGGTGATAAAAACAACTCCCAACTTCTGTAACTTCAAATTCTGACCGATACGAAATAAATTATAATATTCTACTTATTTAAAAACATGTGGTTATGTATGCAACCAGCATTTTTTTTTTATTTGTTTTATTATTTATTTTACTTATTATTTATTTCAGGCATATGTACCCATACACACTAATTATTATAACTTTAAAATGAGAATTAGAATAGAATAAAATAAAATTACATTACAAAATTACATTATTACAAACATTACGATTATAATTACAATTACATTCAGAATTACATAATTAGATACATAGTATTATAGCTTTAATATAATATTAATTGCCATAAACGAAGAAGTAGTTTACCTCGTATATGGCCTTCACTATTTATACCAAATGTTTCTGAAAGGTTTTATTTTACCCCATCTCACATAAATTCTGGTCAATTATCAAGTTTTTAATTTACTATTACTATTGTTTTATTTTACTTTTTAGTTGTTTTTATGTGTGAGGGGGTTTTTACACAATTTTAAATAGTTTTTTTGGGCACTTGCAACTTGGGGCCGTTCTTCTACCTAGCCTGAGTAGACACTCTTATGTAAAGTAAGTAGACAAAAGGGGAATACAAAAAAAAACCTTTTATTTCGGGCATGAAACATCCATAAAAAGTAAAGAAACTAATAAATTATGTTGTGCTATGCTCTATTAACGTAGGTACCTACTAAATACATAGGTCTCTGCAATCATTTGTGTCCACTATTAATTTTTCGGAGAAACTTGATCACTGCTGACACACAACCAAAATCCGACCCGGACATTCTTGTTTTGCTTTTTTATACCGCGCTGTTGCAACTTATACGGATTAGGCATAGTATTTTACATAAAACATTCGCGTCTTAGTGAATGATTCACTAAGACGCGAATGTTTTATGTAAAATACTAATTTCCGTGTTCATAAGTTATGTTACGTTGACTAACGATAAATTTTCATAATTATGAAACCTACCTTTAAGTGAGCCATGGCTCAATGTTACTTAAGTCATTTCGCTTGAATTCACTTAGTTAGCTATCGATTTTAAATAAACCGTACTACTGACTAAACACCCGCGTTAGATACTATTTTAAATGTAACTATATTATTTGACTGAAGGTAAAAGAAATCTAATTGATACCCATTACTACAAAGATAATTTACACATCATCTGCTTAGCCTTTTCCCAACCATGTTGGGGTCGGCTTCCAGTCTAACCACATGCAGTGAATATCAGTATTTCAGTATTTTATCCGACCTCCACAATCCAGTTAGTACTCGATAATACGATACACCTTGGTAAGACTGGTTGTCGTACTTTCAGGCTACTGACTAACGACTGTCAAAGATCTAGAAATGAAACCCGGGACCAACGGCTCGACGTGCTTTCCGAGGTACGGAGAAACTCTGTTTGTAATGGGTGGCTGTGGTGCAAGTTCGGCTTAAACTAAAAAAAAATATCAGAGTGACTTATTATTTAGCCACGAGCTCCTCTCAAACAAATGATAAACAAATGGTAAATATTCCGTTGCTCTGTATGGTGTCGGACGTAAAGAATAGCACCATCCCATATCTTCCCGTGGGTGTCGTAAGAGGTGACTAAGGGACTTGCCAGAGAATGGGCAGCAGCGTTCTCTGTGCTTTTGTAACAACCGTACTGCGATCGCCAACTCGCCTGCCAAGCGTGGCGATTATGGCAAAACCCCCCCAAAATGTCAATGTGGCGACACTTGGGGGAGGCCTACGTCCAGCAGTGGGTGGACGTCTTTTGGGCAGAAATGTTATATGATGATGATTCCGTTATTGATAAAGTATGACTAGTCGATCGCCCATTGTTCATACGTTTTCCGAGAACTGTGTTAATCCAATAACTCGTTTATAGCTGATCGCCGGCGGCGGCGGTGTGACAGGCAAGATATTCTCGCACTTGGCCTGTCTGCGTCTCGGTGAAAGTGTCAAGTAGTCCACTAGGACATCACTATCACTACATAGTGTAAAACAAAGTCGATTCACGTCTGCCCCTATATATGCTTAGATCTTTAAAATTACGCAACGGATTTTGATGCGGTTTTTTTTAATAGATAGAAGAATTTAAGAGGAAGGTTTATATGTATAATACATGCATAATATGGTAGAGAAAAACTGATAATTTTAGAGGTTTCTAATGTAATGTCGTAAATAAACACATTTTTTGCGCTTACATTGTAAACGCTGGCCGAATCCTATGAGATAGATCAAAATAATGTACGACAGTATTCACCTTAACAAGGTCTGCAAAAAAGTCCGCGATGGTATACGTTTATCTCTTAGGGATAACCCACAATATTTATTTTTTATCCTTTACTTTTTACGAGAAATTATATTATATTATTTACAAAGCGATTTTAAGCAATACGGCATTAGTCCTTATCCAATTAAGTACCTTAAATACATTGTGCATTTAATATAGCACAATGTGTTGTGTTTTATATGGCATTTTAAAGCATGTAATTTAAATGAATATTTTCGAAGATATTACAGATTTGAAATGCAGGGACATAGCGGTTGCGGCGGTGACAAAAAAGCTGTGAATATTGTATACACATAAAGACATTCAGTAGTATATTTTATTTAGTATCTGCATTGCACCCGTGCGAAGCCGGGACGGGTTGCTAGTCCTTTATAAGTGCGTAATCCTTTTTAGCGATATAAATATCGTCCACTATCTTAAGTCCATGTTTCGCCCGCACGGAGTTCGGTGATTGGCCCACGGGATCAAACGGACGAGATCGATCTGGCAACCAGTTTATTCGGATCTCTCATTGTATGGGAAATCTTTATAGAGCGAGGCCATGTTATACTGGAAATATATACCTTGATTTGTTACCGTGTCTACTACCGAGAAAAAAGTATCTTACGTCTTATAATAATTTAGGTTACTCACAAACTTTCGCATTTACAATCGTTGTAAGATTGACTGATAGATACTTTGGGTGCGGTCAAACCGACTAGACAGGACTGCTGACAAATGATTTTAACAGATAATGTACTGAAAAATATCTGTCAAAGTACGATATCCGCAGTCATTTTGGAGTTCAGTCCGGTCGATTTAAAATAACCTTAGGCCACGGTTGATTCGTAATTTGAAGTACCAGTTATACTGATTCTTATACAAGCTTATAGTTAAAAAAAAAAAACAAGCTGTTTGGGAATAGATGTGACGTAATTTTTTTTCCTATTCTTCTAAGAATACCCATTCAATTGATACTAGTTCGCCATATTGGCAAAATTATGGCACAACCGGTTAGAGACAACTGCTTTAAAATTTAGTTGCAAGATTTGACCTAAACATACATGCAAATATTGTAATTTAAATGAAAGCTTGAAAGGTGTCCGACTGTATTTTTTTGTCTATACTAATATTATAAAGATGTCTATTTTATAAGTTTGAATCTGTGGCATCGTCCTAATAAAACGCGAATGCGCGATCATCGTAGGTTTGCGCGAATTTTACTCGTACGAACTCGCGATTAAATATATTGAACTCGAATAGGTGTCCTAACTGACAATCGCACGACGCGGTCGCGCGATTCAAATGTTTGTAGATCTATTCGCACGAACTTAGTTCGTACGAACGCGCGATCAAACATATTGAATTCGAATAGGCGTCTTAATTGAAATTCGCGCGATAATTGCGTCGGCGGGCCGCTGTGCCTGCGCCCCTCGCTCGCTCGCGTCGTCAATTCGCGCGATGATAGGACACCCAGTTTTTGCCATCGCGCGAACACGCGTTGGTCGCATCGCTTACTCGCGCGATGATCGCGCATTCGCGTTCTATTAGGATGATTCCTGTGGGTAATTGTCGCTTCTGTTGTTGTTGTTTAATGTGTATGAAATTTATTTAATTTGTTTAAAGCTGACGATGTGAAATGAAACGTGTATTAATGCATGATAATTGGTGGACGTTGACTTAGGACGAATAATGATTAATGTTAAAACAGTTAAGAATCAGCATTAAATATTGTACACCTCATGGGTATGTTACAGCGAGCCTCTATGTAATAACTATAAGAACTTATAAATCACCTGTGACAAACAATAAATATATTTGAATTTGAATCTGTTCTTCTAAATCGAAGCTAAATTATCTTCATGAGTGTGATCATTTCTTTCATAAAAAAAAAAATATTTTGATTTATTGTTTTGTTCTCTTATTCATTAGTTTGAATTATTAGTATCCAGACTAAAATTTACACATCACCTGGCTTCGAAGTGATAGTTATTATTATTAATAATTATCTTTAAAATAACAAAAAACATTATCGATATCATTTCACGTGCACCTGGACACCATTGGCCACCTTTATATAGACTTGAGCCAAAGTTGCCAAATTGCCGAAAGCTAAAGACCCGTTTGGACTGAATTTATGTGCGTTAAAACAGAAAAAGCGGTTTATGACAAAAAATTAAAATACAAGTTAATAATCAGTATGGATAATTATCTGATGGCTAGCTATCCGATATCCCCGCACATAACCATCACTTGTCTGTTCTGCTTAGAATTGTCACCATCACCATCTAATGATGGTGAAGTAATTGAGCGCTGCGACACCATCCTTTCAGCCAAAAGTTGTTCACTGCTGGCCATTTGCTTTCCCAAGTGTCGCCACATTGACCTGTTCCGTGCGACTCGCATCCAGCACACTGCGCTCCAAAACACAAATTACTGATGTTGTTCAAAGAGCCGCTAAACTAAAGTGGGACTGGACTGGCCACGTCTGCCGCATACCCAATGATCTGTGGGCCAAAATAACCACTTTCTGGAGCCCCGACACAGCCAGAAGGCATAGTGGTAGACCTCGTATAAGATGGCGAGACGAGCTAGACAAGACCAGCGACCAGTGGTCCACATTGGCCCTCGATCGAGACAATTGGAAGTCACGGCCAGCAGTGGGATGACGCAGGCTAAAAGTAAGAGTGCGTATATTATTCCATGTTTCACTTTATGTTAACATACCTTTAACAAGATAAACAGATTGAAAAGAAAAACCATAAAAACACCTAATCGATATTAGTTGGAACGACGACCGCAAAAATATACGTGAATCATTGTCAAACAGGTTAATTACCTATAAAAACACCAATGCAACTAAGGGAGCATCCATTAATTACTTGACCTTGACGCGTTTAGTGGGGGTGGGGGTCGAGCCAAATCTCACCCAATCTCACGAGGGTTCGCGGTCGCCACTCCAGAACTTTTCGGCTCCATCAGCCATCCGTTCTGCAAGCAATGTGCCCCATCCACTGGCACTTAAGTTTACTTCATACATTGTATTTTAAAGATAAGGATATTACAAAATACAATCATGTAATGAACAATCTGTTCTATACGTATCTATTTATAGAAACCAATATGATGTTTATCATTGGCATGCCACATAAAGCCTGTAACAAATCGGGCAATAAAACTATAGTCTCTGTTTAGTTTATAAAGAACGGATTAGTAGGTACATCTACATTTCGTCAGATATGTAAGTCCCATGTAATGGTGCGAGGGTGCGAGCCTATTGCCATCAACCGGGCACAAATCCACTCCGTGACTGTGAAATTCCTACCAAAAAATCCAATAAATTTTTGCTCAGCAGTGAAAACTTTAAAGAATGGAGTCTTATTAAAATGTTACAAAAACCAACTCATAGATTAATAGCCTACGTTAAAATTTTTGCTGTGTGATTCTAACTGATATTTCGTTTTTAACTGAGATTCAATGTAATCCTGATGTCAATGCTGAATCTATAATAATTTATTATAAAGCAGTGGAATTTGTTTGGTTGTTTGAACGCTCTAATCTCGGGAATTACTGTATCGAATTGAACAAAAATTTTAAATGTAGGTTAACCCATTTTATCGAGGAAGGCTTATGTTATTCAGCCTTCTTCGATAAAATGTGCTTTCTAACACTAAAAGAATTAACGCTACGATCAATAAGAACACGCGGACACTGTGACGCAGACGAAGTTGTTCGGGTCAGCTAGTGTAATAACAAAACAATTCATTCACTTACTGTTTGCAATCCCAGCACCTGTACCGGTACCAAATCTGCCCCAGCGCACAATTCCCACTATTCATAACGCTCCTCTTCACACGATTTAACTGCATTTCTTCACTTACTACGTCCGGTTTTTCAGCAATTTTCACCAAACATTTTCCGAACAATTGAACACATTTAACATGGGATAAATATTTAGTTTCTTGCGTTTTAGCGTTGATAAACGCTAGCAAATACGCTGCGCAAATGAAGAACAGAAGTGATTTCATTTTTAATTCGCGTTTTCGAAAGGTTGCAAGTCTTGAGAGAACCGTTCGCTTCAAGAGCTACTCAGGTAATGAAAGAAAAATGAATGGTGACTTGGTCGATCGATGGATCCGTTATGCCGTGCAAGGCTGCGCGGGCGCTACCGGTTCTTACACATTGTACCTAATGTTTGAGGAATGACACATAAACCTGTTTGATTTCGATGATTTTTATTAGCTTAACGGCGACTCATCCAAAATCAAACATCTTTGATAATAGCATGTTATGGTTAGGTAATCTTTTTTTTCTTCGCTTATCATGTAATCTATCTTTAAGCGGAAGGTTGCCAGATTGAGTGTCATATAGTGGCTGTTTTTTGATGTTTTCTGGGTGACGTTTAAATTATTTAGAATATCGAACGTTACAGCTTGTTATTTTCAATTATCTTTTTTTGAAAAGACATTTCGAAAATGTTTTTTTGTAACTTTTTGATAAATAAATGTTATATCTAAGCCGGAGAGGTGATCTGTACCTCAGGACCTTCCTACTTCAGACACTTTCATTATATGCATAAGATTGTGCATAATGTGATAATTCTTGATGTCCATATAAATAAAGATTTATGATTAAAGAATAAATAATGCCTATAAACTTTTCAACTCCAATAAACTATTTGAATCTTTCAACGTATAAACGTGAAGGTTACGGCTATCGTTATTGTGATTCGCGTCACTACGATTACTCAAGAAACATTCATTAGATAAGGTTCTAACACTCGACAATTGTTCACAACATTCGACACATTGTTCACGTGTATTAGGGTAAACCGACCGTAGTCTTAAGAATTATTATGATTTAGGAAAAACGAAAATTTTATCAGCCTAGGGTAATTCAGGAACAATCACATGTGGTATGACCTACTGGTCCAATAACTGATCCCGTCGGCACTCCGAAATCCACACCTGCCTCCTCCCCAGTCACAGCAGCTATGAACGTGTTTATTTTACTGTAAGACTGATATCTTTTCAACCATTTATTTGTGGGACCGCGTATTCCACATTCATCCGTCGCCTGTAGTAATATGTCGTGATCCAGTGTATCGAATCATCATCATCATCATCATTTCAGCCCAAAAGACGTCCACTGCTGGACATAGGCCTCCCCCAAGTGTTGCCACATTGACGTTTTGGGGGGTTTTGCCATAATCGCCACGCTTGGCAGGCGGGTTGGCGATCGCAGTACGGTTGTTACAAAAGCACAGCGAACGCTGCTGCCCATTCTCTGGCAAGTCCCTTAGTCGCCTCTTACGGCACCCACGGAAAGATATGGGATGGTGCTATTCTTTACGTCCGACACCATACAGAGCGTCCGACACCATACAGAGTGTATCGAATGCTTTTTTGTAATCAATGGCATAGTTGGCGATGGGCCCGAGCAATCGACTGCTGCGCTGCGTGTCGCGGGTTCGCTCCTCGCGCGGAACAAATATTTGTATAGCCTACAGATACCTTGTTGTTCCGGGTCTGGCTGTTTGTGTATGTGAGTTTAATTGTTTGTAAACGCACCCACTATACAGGAGAAATTCTTAGTGTGGGGCAACGTTTTAAAAAAAGAAAAGAAAGAATGAAGACTGCCATTAGCTGTTTAACAGATTTTAGACCCTCATTAACATAGTAAGTAAAATTTTATGTAATGGATTCTTTGTTTTATTAACTTGAACACTATTGTATAGAATCTGGTTCTTTTAACCTAACAGACAGATGTGTTGCTGGGGAGTTTGTTCCGCCACTTCTTCTTAACAGCCAAAACACTAGGAAGTGGCAAAGGGCGGACATTTTGGAGGACTATGTTTCGTTATTTTAATGTTCAAAAAGTGCTGTTTATCAGCCTAATTTGAATAAATGACTTTTGATTCTGATCTTATTTACTCTGTAATATACTAGTATTCTGCTGAATCCGGTTAGACTGGAAGCCAATCCCAACATACTTGGGAAAAAACTAGGCAGATAGAGCTAGATAAAGCATAGGTACGTCAATGCGTTACATGTGATCGTAAAGGTAATTAAAAGTTTCAAGTAAAAGTGTTTGCGATATGAGATCATCAATATGTTGACGGCGAATCGGCTCCGATTCTAAATTGTTGGACGGTGAGTCAAACACTGAGTAATCGTCACCGTGGTAATGTTAACTGTATTTTGTTTATCTTGATATTATTTTCATTGAAAGGGACAGAATACTGTTACACTATAACACCTATCATCAAGCATGTAATCTCCACAAGTTCGGCAGAGGTATACCCAATGGTATAATTACATTTCCCCCGTTATGTTTAAGGACCATGTTATAGGGGCGAGCCTATTGCCATTAACTGGGCACACGTTCTGAATCTGAGCTGCTACTGATAAACTCCTGATAGAAAATCCCAGTAACGCGTTGCCCTACCGGGGAATATAACCCAGGATCTCATGTTCAGCCATAACGCCTGAAACCACTAGACCACCGAGATACTACTAACTATCAACTTGTTAAACAAAATTAGGTTTTGCTAATAAAGTCTTGACCGTGACTCATGGAAGAACAATCTGCGCGGACAGAAGTCATCGACAGTGAAAACATTATTGTGAACCTTATAGTGATTATAGTGAAGTGTGTGAGAGAAGCGGTGGCCCAGTGGTGGAAGCCCCGACTTATGAGCAGTAAACCGTGCGTTCGAACCTAGGCAGGCGCATTACTTTGTGTAATTTATCTCATCACTGCTGCCCTCAAACACGGTGAAGGAAAACATCATGAGGAAATCGGATTGTCCTAGAACTATAAATTCGATGACATGTGACATCTACCAACCCGCAATGGGCCCGCGTGGTGGATTACATAACAGTGCACTCCCTTTCATTGAGAAGAGGCCTGTGTCCCAGCAGTGGGAACATTATAGGCTGATGATGATGATGATGCAAAATTCTACACAACCGAAGGGATATCAAGGACAAGACCAATGATATTCTACACAAGCTATATGTTACGTTCACAGTCACCGACGTTTAAAATCTGGTAGCATCATCTGCCTAGCCTTTTCCCAAAGTATCTTGGGTCGGCTTTCAGTCTAACCGGATGCAGCTGAGTACCAATATTTTGCATGTAGCGACTGCCTATCTGACCTCCACAACCCAGTAACTGATTCATACGATACCCCTTAGTAAGATTGGATGTCAGAATTTTGGCTTTTGACTACTCGTAACGACAGTCAAAGATCTACAAATGACAGCCGGGACAAACGGCTTAACGTGCTTTCCGAGGCACGGAGGAAACTCAGTATGTAATTATGGTCACCCATCCACGGACTAACCTCGGCAAGCACGGCTTAATCTTAAAGATCGGCTGTTATTATTTAGCTCCTCATGGAAAATCTAATTAATTTAGTTTAAAATCTGGTTGCGCTGTTTTTAATGCCTATAGCGCACACATGTTAACAAGGTCCACTAATGAATAGGTTCAAAAAATAGGATAAGCACGTTCGTAAAAGAGATAGCTATCATTTGAATGATTGCGCTTCAAGTATTCAATGTTTTGTGGAGGCATAGATATGATTTTCTTGACGCGATCTAAAGACAAGAAATCAGAATTGGAACGGTTTCGAGTCCTTACAATGCGCGCTAGTAACATTTCTGCCGCATTTTAAATATAATATCATTGGGCAAGACCAACGGACTAACGTACTTTTAAAGGCACGGCAGTATTCTGAGTAACTGTCATGCAAAAACCTAGTAATATGTTCGCCCACCCGTTGATCTCGTGGGTGCAAACTGATTATAGCAAATCAAATCTGATGAAATACAAACTAAGTTCCGTTAGCTATTACAGGTGTCATAATTGTTGCTTTAATAGCATAAAGGAGGTAAAACACTTAAGTCATGACGTAAAACGTCCGGTGTTACGCACTAAGTCCGCAGAAAATGACTTAATTATAGCTGGAATGGCGGTTCTGTTTGCACCATATTTTTTTTTCTTTTTTACGGATGGGAAATCATCAAATGACTTCTCCCGCTCTGGGCAGAGCGGAAGGGAGTGTCAGACTTGACTGTCTAAAACCCGTCCATGTTCCTTCTTAGCCATTTGTGTTCCAGGGCCACGGTTTCTCTTTCGAACAGTCCCACAGCCCTGGCAGGCATCGGCCCTCTCGGACTCCTTCCGATTTGCATCAGTTTAGTAAATGCTTGAAATTACAACTGCCAAAAGTTAAAATGTTCAGCTTTGCTTTCTTTTACGGTTCTTACTTCGTTTAGCTCGGAGCTATACAGGATGTCTAGCGCCATCTCTTTTCCACACTGGAAAATGAGTATAACAATATTGTTTTAAGACGTCATGGTAGCCCATCTGAACAGTGGTGGTGTATAAGTTGAAAATTAGGCAAAGTAAGATCCAAAATAATATCCAAACAAAACAAAATCACTATCATATATTTTATTATGACAAAGTTAGGATTAGGATATTTTCTGACGCCCGCCACTTGTTTGCGAACCCTGACCTAGTGTGACGTAGTGTGACGACTGGAGTTGCGCAAGCGCCGACGAGTACCGTTCTGAGATACGACCACTCCCACAAACGTCACTCGAGCATATATACATGGACTGACGTTGTTTGCCTGCTAATTTCTGTGCTACGGAGTAATTAAGGCAAGTCATTATCATCATCTGCGTAGGGTTTCTTAAGTATGTTGGAATCGGCATCCAGTCTAAGTGGATGCACCTGAATACCAGTATTTTACATTGAGCGTCATCATCTTCCTAGAGCAGCAGTGGCCCAGTGGTGGCATCCCCGTCTTACGAGCAGTCAGCCGTGGCTTCGAACCCAGGCAGGCGCATTACTTTTGTTTAATTTTTTTCATCACCGCTGCTCTCATAACGGTGAAGGAAAACATTGTGAGGAAACCGGCATGTCCTAGAACTAAAAATTCGAAGACTTGTGACATCCACCAACCCTCACTGGACCCGCGTGGTTCATTACAACCCACTCCCTCTCATAGAGAGGAGGCCTGTGTCCCAGCAGTGGGAACATTATAGGCTAATGATGATGATGACTGCCTATCTGACTTAAACAACCCAGTTAGTACTGGGTAATACGATATGCCTTGATAAGACTGTGTAGGTATGTAACGACTGTCAAAGATTTACGAATGTCATAAGCCTATTACGTTTTAACTTTTATGTAATAGGGGGCAAGACTAATGCCATCAACTGGGCTTAAATCCAGACTCCAGGGCTGCTACTGAGAAATTTCAGATGGAAAAACCCAATAATAATTTGCCTGACCTGGGATTTGAACCCAAGACCTCATGCCCAGCAGTCGGAATTACGACCACTAGGCCAACGAGGCAGGTAAGTACTTATCTAATTAGATCGCCGGATGAGGCTGGTCCAGTAACGTTGACACATCATAATTATCATCATTTCAGCCCAAAAGACGTCCACTGCTGGACACAAGCCTCGCCACATTGTCATTTTGGGGGCTTTTGCCATAATCGCCACGCTTTGCAGGCGGGTTGGCGATCGTAGTACGGTTGTTACAAAAGCACAGAGAACGCTGCTGCCCATTCTCTGGCAAATCCCTTAGTCGCCTCTTACGACACCCACGGGAAGATATGGGATGGTGCTATTCTTTACGTCCGACACCATACAATGCCGTCAACGTTAATGCTGATACGCCATAAGTGTACTAAGCCTATTCTTCTTCTTAGCATGTCGATGACAAATCAAATTGAGTCAGCCCAAAATGTGGCGATGAGTTTGTTACTTCCGGTAACGTCCATCAGCTCCTTAGAGTTGCAAACAACAGGAAAACTCAAACTCAAAGCATTTATTTCAATTAGACCATTACAGGCACATTTGAAAGTAAAAAAAAAAACAAAAAAAAAACACGAAGTTTCAGTCCCAGTCACAAGGCATTATAACTTTTGAAAGTACTGTAGTTGCCCATTCCAAAGCGATCTCTATGCAGAAGAATGGACAAGAAACTCCATGGACACTCTTTTAATCAAAATATTGTAACAAAATCTTGGTTACATCATTCATGTTGAAAATTACAAATATGTGAGAACGATTTAGAAATACATGCAAGTTAAGAGTGTCCAGAGTTAAAGATTAAATCAATCAAACTCAAAAACTCAAACTCAAAGCATTTATTTCAATTAGACCATTACAGGCACTTTTGAAAGTCAAAGAACAAAAAAGAAGAACGCGAAGCTACAGTCCCAGTCACAACACATAATAACTTGTGAAAGTACTGTAGTTGCCCATTTCAAAGCGTAGATCTCTATGGAGAAGAATGGGCAAGAAACTCGGACACTCTTTTAAATCAAAATATTTTACAAAATCTTGGTTACATCAATCGTGTTGAGAATTACTAGTATGTGAGAACGATGTAGAAATACGCAAGTTAGGAGCGTCCAGAGTAAAAGACGAAATCAATCATTCGAAAATAAAGTTAAAAATAAAAATAATTAAAATAAACCGTGGCAGCTAAGAGATGACCAGGCACAACTGACAGCGCCCGTTCACGAACATGACGCATGTATCAGTCATCATTCAACTCAACCACATTGAAGGGAACTAAATGACCCGACACACCCGCCGCCATCAGAGTGACATTTAAATGAGCATGACATTTACTCAACCGTAAATCAATAATTTAAGAACAAGGTAATTAAAATATACTGTGGCCGCTAAGAGATGACCAGGCACAACTGACAGCGCCCGTTCAAGAACATGTATCAGCCATCATTCAACTCAACAATATTGAAGGGAATCAACCACCAGGGAAAATTCGCGCCAATGAAAGATGTATAATTATTTGAATAGGAGGTTCCTTTCTCTGGAGCCCTGACCTAGCATGAACCCTGTTTCCGATACCGGTGGGCTACTATTTTTTATATTTTTAAATGATTTTCATATCATTTTGTAAAAATATTTTAAAATATAAATAATGTGTAAAAAATGAATAAACGAGAATTACAATATTTATCTACGAACACTCGACGGAGAGGTTGGATATAAGAGTTTTCTAGCTTTAAAATCAAGGTTCGATTCCCTGGTAGACCTTTTTTCTCTACCCTGTGCATAAGGATCGTTGACGGGTTCACTTTATTTCGGAATACAACTGCTCAAATCTCGCTAGTCTTGTGGTCGCAAGCCCCTTTGCCTGCCTGCCCTCTTAGATACAGGCGTGATGTTATATTTAACCGACTTCAAAAAGGAGGAGGTTCTCAATTCGACTGGTATTTTTTTTTAAATATGTACACCGATTACATTGACATTTATTATCCGATTTACGTGATTCTTCTTTAGTTTTATGCGGAATAGTTGCCTTTTGGTCCCATAAAAACTTAACATAGTTCGGCCCAATAGTTATCATTTTATGTTTTTTTTTTGTATTTATAGACGATCTGCTTGTGTCTAGTTACAGTGTTAAATTGATACTTGACTACGATTTATGTGAGATACCACAACTAAACAGCGTAAAATAATATCTTTATAACAAAAAAAAAATAAAAAAATAACTGATTTCTAAAAAAAAACGGTAAAAAGTGGAAAATAACCATACTTTCGGAAGTCGGTGGCATTAAGACAATGAAACAAATAAAACTCACCAACTCCCGAAAGTATAGTTGTTTTCTACTTTTTAACGTTTTTTTTTGGGCGTCGGTTATTTTTTTTTTTTGTTATAGCATGCACTCATAAATTGACAAGTGGTGTAATTCACATTGCACAACTGATTATTAAACAAAAGTTTCAATGCAACAATATATTTTCATCATCTTTTCTTATTTCTTTGCTTACTCGATCACTGAGAACAGTAAAGTAATTATTTTTAGTTCCTAGGATCTCAAATTTCAATATATCCATATTGAAATTTTAGATCCTAGGAAATAACATAAAAAATATTATCTTTTTATATTATTTCAATATAATTATAATATATACATAAAACATATAGATATACATACATGAAATTATATGGGTATGAACGACACGGTGTAAAGTTCTTCATCCCCCATGGAAAAGGGAAGATCCCCCGATTTCTCGAGGGCTACTCAACAGTTATCGGGTTTTACAATATACTCGAAAGTATTCAACCTAAATTATTAATAGTAGAAAAGGCTATTTATTTACGTAAATTTACGAAAAGAAGTTTGATTTAAACCACCAATAGCACCAATTATAATGTTCATTAAAATAATAATATTTAACATTTTATTTAAATAATAAGATAAGAAGTCGCGGATAACATTAACTGCGCGATTTAGAAGTTTGATGCTACTTCTTCATTTGTGGCATAGATGGCGTTGCAGTACTTTTTGTACTATGTAGCTATAGTATTTTTTGTAAATCCGCTATAACTACTATACAGGTTGGAATTTTTGAATGCCACCTGGATGTTATGTATACAAGGTGTTGTTTTGCATCCTCGTCAAAATTAAGGAGGTTGTCACAAAAGACATAAATTATCATATTAATTACGGTACCTGCTTAATTATTAATAAACGCTGATTTTTTTGGTTGCTTAAGATTGTCAGTATATCAGAATAACCCTCTAACAAAAATTATCGAATAAACATTGAGATTGTTTGTATGTGAAGCGCGGTTATAGGGTGAGGATCAGAAGGCCCGCGTTTAAAACATGGGTGGTTCACTCTTACCAATTGCACTAAATAAGAAAAAGAAATCTACCCATTTTATTATTAATTGGGGTCATTAGCATGGTTACCTCATTGAATTTGACGAGGATGCAAAACAACACCTTGTATTATCATCATCATCAGCCTATAATATTCCCACTGCCGGGGCAGAGGCCTCCTCTCAATGAGAGGGAGTGGGCTCTAATCCACCACGTGAACCCAGTTCTGGTTGGTAGATGTCACATGTTTTCAAATTAGTTCTAAGACAGGCCGGTTTCCTCACGATGTTTTCCTTCACCATTTATGCAATAAATTACACAAAGAAATGCGCCCACCTGGGTTCGAACCCACGGTTACTTCTCGTAAGTTGGGGCTGCCACCACTGGGCCGCCGCTGCTCTCCTTGTATTATATTTGACTGTTTTATATAAACTGTGATCGTTATTATTTTAACGTGGACGCGTTTATGTAAAGTTTTGTTACAGATTACTTTTATCATCATCATCATTTCAGCCATAGGCGTCCGCCAAGTGTCGCCACAATGACCGGTTCCGTGCGATACGCCTCCAGCGGACCCCCGCAACCTTCACCAGGTTATCGGTCTACCCAATGGGAGGCCTTCCAACGCAACGTCTTCCGGTTCGCGGTCGCCACTCCAGAACTTTTCGGCCATCACTTTGCTAAAAATAATTACTTTGTTTAATCTATTTTTACCACTGTATAAATTTTGAATAAACAGTGTTTATATTATTCCTTGTTTCATTTTATGTTACCATACCTTTAACAGGATAAATAGATTGAAAAGAAAAACAATAAAAACACCTAATTGATATAGTTGGAACGACGACCGCAAAAAAATAAACGTGAATCATTGTCAAACAAGTTAGGTATTACCTATAAAAACACCAATGCAACTAAGGGGGCATCCATTAATTACATGACCTTGACGCGTTTAGGGGGAGGGTGTCGAGCCAAATCTCACCCAATCTCACAAGGGAGAGACGAAGGGCTTCGCAATTTTTTTGATTACTGTATTTAAATTATTACGCATTTTGATAAATCTCTAATTTAGAAATTGGGAGTGAGGGAGTCAAGTCCAATCTCACGATATCTTACCAAGTGGGGAGGGGGGGTCGAAAAATTGCCAAAATTGTCCTACGTAATTAATGTACGCCCCGTAATGATGAAACATTTAATAATAAGGATAACACCTATTGCTATTCTTATATTTATTTCTACGTAATTTTGTTGTTTGTAAATAAGGATAAGCATGAAAATAACAATTATAAATTGTATGGGAACCTGCTGCCATGGTAAGGGCGGGTGACGGATGAGGAAAACGTCGTGAGGAAGGTTTTGGGTATGAATGTGTATGGTTATTTTAGTAGAGGAAGACCAAACGGTAAATGAACTGTGTGAAAGGGTGATACAGAGTGTTAAGAGTCCCTTCACAAAGCCTTTATTTTTTTACTGATAGGAAAATATCAAATGACCCCTCCTGCTCTGGGCGGAGCGGAAGGAAGTGTCAGACTTGTACTGACTAAAACCCATCCATGTTCATTCTTAACTCTTTGTGTTCCAAGGCCACAGTATCTCTTTCGAACAGTCCCGCAGCTCTGGCAGGCATCGGCCCTCTCGGATCCCTTCCGATTTACTGACATCTCCTTGAGGCGCGCGTGTTTCCTGTCGTCATAATACGGACTTCACAAAGCCCTCATCTAAGCATTTTGTACATCAAACTAACTAATACTGCGCAAAAATTGTTCCTGGCAAATACCATTTTTTGTGGTAAAAATTGCGATTTGCAGTAGCGCTCAATGTAACGAACTCCAACCTTTGTGTTGATGGATTTATTAAATAGTGCAGCGGTCATGGAAGTATCAAAAGTAAAGTTATATTTAAAACTTGTATTTTTACCTTCAATATTTATGACTAGAAAGTTTCGAGGAACGACACTATAAAAAAAAATCACATCCCGTGTATTTTCAAGCTTATCGAGGCCAAGAAGCACTTGTTCCTACTAACATTATTTATATAGCTGTCATCTACACTAATATTATAAAGAGGAAAGATTTGATTGTTTGTTTTTGTTTGTTACGATGTAACTCAAAAACTACTGAACCGATTTAAAAAAATCTACATCTTTCCTGAGAAACATAGGCTATATTATATTTCACAATTTTCGCGGATGAAGTCGCGGGCGAAGTGCTAGTGATATTATAATCCATACATACTTTAATATTATAAATGCGAAAGTAACTCTGTTAGTTTGTTTGTTTGTTACCTTTTCACGACTAAACGGCTTTTTGGATCGTTATGATATTTGGCAAGGAGATAGATTATATATTCGAGAAGGACACAGGCTACTTTTTATCCCTGAATAAAACATCAAAATTTCCACGCGAACGAAGTCACGGGCTAGTGACAAATAAAACAATAGCTTATCTCAGTGGAGACTACAATCGACATGGAAAATATCGTAATGCACATGTGTGCGCTTTCTTTTCCCTTACTCTCATGGTCCGATTAGAATCGCATCTTCATTTTCCAACTGCAGGCTGATATTGAAATAACTCTAAATGAAATAAACCAATTATACTTACCCAACCTGGGAATCGAACCCGGGAATTGAACCCCCACTTAAGGGTTGCGCTTGCAACCACGAGATTAACGGGGCAGTAAAAAAGAATTTGACTTTGAATTTGCAGATAATGTGCTACACTGACCTCAAATAAACTGTGATAAGGACAAGAATATGAAGATGATAAGAAAGAGGCTCACCTCCTTATATACTATACTATGATACTGAAATATTCTTATCTTGTTGTCCCGCGCAACTTCGTGTGCGTTACATTTTCCCCGTTTTCGCAACATTTTGCATTGCTGCTCCGCTCCTATTAGTCGTAGCGTGATGATATATAGCATATAGCCTTCCTTAATAAATGAGCTATCTAACACTGAAATAATTTATCAAATCGGACCAGAAGTTCCTGAGATTAGCGCGTTCAAGAAAACAAACAAACAAACTCTTCAGCTTTATTATTAGTATAGATATAGATAATACAATTATTATCTAGAATGATGTAATAAGTTACGATAGTGATAATATGGAGTTTTTCGATAAGATAATGATAAATAAGGCAACATTATTGTATCGAATATGATTAAAGTCTACATAATGAGCGATTTCATTTAAACTAAGCGACACGCGCTGGACCCCATTCACATAGAGGAGGTCTGTGTCCTAACAGTGGGAGGTAAAATTGTTTCTGGTTTTCCTTTCAGAAAATTAGCAGCAGTGCGGAGATTGTAGCCTTGTCACTGCTAAGATAATGGGTTAGAACCCCAGATCACGGAACGTGTTTTGCTTCATTTGAAACTTCTAATGGATTACGATGAAGCACATAAGTAGAATGAATAGATGCTTGTTAATGGGTTGTCGTGGTATGTTATGCGTAGGAGGAATGTAGAAAATTTCGTGAAGAGAGTTTGAGTATGAATGTGGGTGGGTATAAGAGTAGAGGAAGACCAAAGAAACGATGGATGGACTGTGTGAAGGATGATATGGCAAGAAAGGAGGTATCAGATGAGATGACAAGTATTAGAGAAGTATGGACGAAGAAGACTTGCTGCGCCGACACCAAATAAATTGGGATCATCATTTCAGCCCAAAAGACGTCCACTGCTGGACATAGGCCTCCCCCAAGTGTCGCTAAATTGACATTTCGGAGGGTTTTGCCATAATCGCCACGCTTGGCAGGCGGGTTGGCGATCGCAGTACGGTTGTAACAAAAGCACAGAGAACGCTGCTGCCCATTCTCTGGCAAGTCCTTTAGTCGCCTCTTACGACACCCACGGGAAGATATGGGATGGTGCTATTCTTAACGTCCGACACCATACAGAAAAATTGGGATAAGAGCAAGAGAAACTGACTTAAGTAGAATCTAACCTCGGTGAACATAATTATTATTCAGTTAATACGTTCTCATACTTCCCATGGCAAAATTATCAGTCTATTAAGGAGCGAAACCGCGGACATAACTTGTTAGTTACGAATACTTTGTACGATTAATATGACGGTCCCATAATTATTACATTATTATAATTCGCAGTAATCCAATTATTAAATCCGTAGAAAAAGCAAAGGTGATGAAATATTGCTTTGAAACATTTGTTAAATAATAAGTTGTGCAATGTGAATTACACAATTTTGCCAAATTATGAGTGATTTTAAATATTTTAATAACTGTATCTTCACGCCTGTATCTAAAAAGTAGGACAGACAGTGTTAATAACTAGAAATGTTATAGCTAGTCGGTAAAGCCGACCACTTTGGACGTCGACGACTATTCGGCAGAGAGCGCCAACTATCCGGGTTACGTACTTTGTATGTATTTCTCAATTAAATGTATACAATTGGTAACAAAATCTTCTTTTTGACATGATTAAATTTTAATAACAGTATTGCCTTTATTTTTTTATAGAAAAACACTGCTCTGACCAGTGGAAAACAAAAATAAAAAAATAATACGAAGTAAACAAAACGCGTTCCGACTTCCTCGCGGGCGGCGGTTGGGACTTACGAGCAAAATAAATGAGCTATAAACGAACTGTCACGGAAATTCCCGAATACCCCCCCAAAACTGTGATCGGCTCGGCCAACTAGTCAGTCTCTTTACAACCGACTAATCAGCAAGTCGGCAAGTCGGCCCAAGCCATAGTTGGCACATCTCAGGCATGCTGGTTTCCTCACGATGTTTTCCTTCACTGAAGCAAGTGATAAATAAATAAAATATGAATATCACACGTTCATGTCTTGAGTTCCAACTTGACACCTATGTTGTATTAAAAAAACAGCTGTTCCATACATTTTGAGCGTGTAGGTATTGCAGTTTTGTAGGATACAGCATATTTTTTTTAACCGATAAAAAATCTCTATGTGGGGCGTTCAGAATGATGTACCTACTGAGTATCAACATCTGCCTAGCCTTTTCCCAAACTATATTGGGGTCGGCTTCCAGTCTAACTGGATGCAGCTGAGTACCAGTATTTTACATGGATCGACTGCCTATCTGACCTCCACAACCCAGTATTTGGGTAATACGATCCCCGTGGTAAGACTGGATGTCAGGCATTTTTGGCTTTAGACTACTCGTAACGACTGTCAAAGGTCTACAAATGACAGCCGGGACCAACGGATTAACGTGCTATCCGAGGCACGGAGGAAACTCGGTATGTAATTATGGTCACCCATCTACGGATCAATCTCGGCAAGCACGGCTTAACCTTGAAGATCGACCCGTGCGGCTATTATTATTGAGCCACGAGCTCCTCGAATGTACTGAGTATGTAGTTAGCGTTTCCGCGTCGGTGTCCTTTACACCCCGTACCTATAATTATGGTCTAACCAGCTAGTTAATTTTGACTTTGTATTTGTTAAAAGAAAACATGGAAAACCAAAATTCCATCATTATTATATTTACTTACTTGAAACTACTGCGCAACAAAAAACCATGAAGTAGCTAAGAAGGGGAATTCCCCGTCAGTGTGTGAGTTTCCGGTATAAACGGTAGTATTCAAGTAGTGGTTGAATAGGTCACTTCTAGTCGAGCGTGTGTGGACACCACGGTCCACTGGCTGGAGTAGAACGGGGACCAGTAAAACGGGGTGAATCGAAACAACATTTTGAAAGGGATTTTGCGTTGAACTAATATGATATTTTAACAAAAAGTAAGTCATCATCATCATCATCACCATTTCAGCCCTTTTAACGTCCAAGAAGAGGGGTTTTGCCATAATCGCCACGCTTGGCAGGTGGGTTGGCGATCGCAGTACGGTTGTCACAAAAGCACAGAGAACGCTGCTGCCCATTCTCTGGCAAGTCCCTTAGTCGCCTCTTACGACACCCACGGGAAGATATGGGATGGTGCTATTCTTTACGTCCGACACCATACAGAACAATAAACAAAAAGTAAGTACTATATTTTATTTACTGACTACGAAAATTATTAAGAGACCTTGGTGTCAAACAAACGTTACGTTAAAATCCCTTTCAAAGTTTTTCTTTATTTATCCAGAAATACATTCTAAGCTTACACTTTATTTTCAAAACGCTTCGATCGATTCACCCCGGCTACGTTACTATTTAGACCGTTTTTGGGTATAAAAAGTGTCACAACGGCTGCACGATAGAGGCCTTATAACGGGACTAACCCCACTACCGTGCATCAACTGGGCACAAGGATTCTAATAAGTTGCAATCATTAATGAAGAAGGCACGAGACCACGTGGTCGATCACCAACCCGATGGACAGACTCCATCAAATCTGTCACCAAGTTCCTTATGGCAGAATGTGTCCGCCATGCGGCCAATAGAGACCGGTGGAAAAGGATCGCGATGGCAGCGACCGCAGTTGTGGGGACTTCCCATGGTGGGCGACCACGACCACTCTGTCAAGAGTGAACGACTAAGAACCATCCGTACGAAAGACGAAGAAGCGTACTCCATCGTCGACCAGGTGGCCTATGATGACGTCTTAAAACATTATTGTTTTACTCTTTTTCCATTGTGGGAAAGAGATGGCGCTACACATCCTGTAAAGCTCCGTCTCTTTCCACACTGGAATAAGAGTAAAACAATGCTGCTTTTAGACGTCATGGTAGGCCAGCAGATCATTACATACCATCAGGTGAGGTAGAAGTTAAGGACGAACCTGGCTGATAACAGTTTTATTACACTAATACCATATCCATGCATACTTTCTTCCTAATATTAGGTAGGTACTAGCTGTCCGGCGCAACTTCGTTTGCGTCACATTTTCTCCGTTTTCGCAACATTTTTCATTGCTGTTCCACTCTTATTGGTCGTAGCGTGATGATATATAGCCCATAGCCTTCCTCAATGAATGGGCTATATAACACTGAAAGAATTTTTCAAATCGGACCAGTAGTTTCGGAGCCTATTCAATGCAAACAAATAAACAATCAAATCTTTCCTCTTTATAATATTAGTTTAGATTTAGATAACCATAACTTAGAGGGCATAGGATACTTCAGTAATCGCCCTAGTACTAATATAATAATTTAGTTTACAGTTACCATTAAAAACTTAGAAAATAAGCAAAGATGATGAAATATTGCATTGAAGCATTTATTTTGAAAAATAATAAGTTGTGCAATATGAATTACACAATTGTGCTAATTTATGAGAAGCTTTAAATCTTTTCCATGATGTAACATTACGCTTGATTTTGATTTTAAAAGAGTTACCATGGAGTTTCTTGCCGGTTCTTCTCCCTAAGAAACGACCAACCCGAACCGAGCACATTTTTGTCGACGTTTTAAAAAGTGCCAAAAAGTATATTGATTTGATTGCTTGTATCTGAGAAAGACTAAAACCAATACCAATGACCAAATGACATCCTCCTTTTCACATGTTCACTAAACGAGCTACGGACCCCCACATTCCCCCGCGTGTGGTCATGAGGGTTTGATTATTAGATCAAGCAAAATTTTCTTGACTTTTTCCATCAGGAATATCTCAGTTGGGACTTAAACATAAATGGCGAAATGTGGGTGGACTGTTAGGCACTATTACACATCCCTACGGGGATTTCAGGTGTCATCATCATCATCATCTCAGCCGAAAGACGTCCACTGCTGGACATTGGCCTCCCCCAAGTTTCGCCACATTGACATAACATGGGGGGTTTTGCCAAAATCGCCACGCTTGGCAGGCGGGTTGGCGATCGCAGTACCGTTGTCACAAAAGCACAGAGAACGCTGCTGCCCACTCTCTGGCAAGTCCCGTAATCGCCTCTTACGACACCCACGGGAGGATATGGGATGGTGCTTTTCTTTACGTCCGACACCATACAGAGCACAGAGAGGTTACAGGTGTGACGTGTTATATGTTGTTTTGTTTTTGTATGCACGTCGTGTCTCTGCGTTAAATAAATATTTAATGAGAAACATCTATTGGCACTCATCGGGGGTAAGGCCGACTTGAATGCCGTGACGACAAACTACATGACGCTCTAATATATCGTCACGCCACGTAACGGCATCGCTACCTATTTCCTTGTTTGTGCGTAGGTCGTTTCACATCTGCCGGGCGGCGTCTCGTGATGACGAAATTTTTAGGATTCCGTAGCTAAATGGTAAAAAACGGAAAATACATTATAGATTCGTCCTATCCGTCTGTCTGTCCGTCCGTATGTCACAGACAGTTGGCGATTACTACCTTCCAGGAGGTGAGCCTACCCGTCATATTTTAGAACTTTCCCTAAGAAACTCATATCCGATTCTTGAAGGATCTACATCCTCCAAGAATCGCATAATATGAGTTTCTAACTATCGCCACCTTGTATTTCATCAACATCATAATTAATGCGTCCTACCAATGGATATCGTATTACCCAGTACTAACTGGGTTGTGGAGATCAGATCAGTCGCTCCATGTAAAATCAAGGTATTCAGCTGCATCCGTTTTGACTGGAAGCTATCCCTCCCTACCATGGTTTAGAAATGGCTAAGCAGATGGTGATAACATTGCCCGGCAAATGCCAGCCTTTTGGTCCCGAGAAGTGTCTACTAGACGGCACGGTTGGCGCAGTGGTTGAGCGATCGACTGCTGCGCTGCGAGTCGCGGGTTCAATCCCCGCACGGACAAATATTTGTATGGCCTACAGATAGTTGTTTTGGCTCTATCTGTTTCTGTATGTGACTTTAAATATTTGTAAAAGCACCCATGTTATAGGAGGAATTCCTAGTGTGGACCAACGTTTTTATAAAAAAAACTGAAACGAAAAAGTTAAAATTTAATAACAATTGTTTGTTTCTGATCTCACAATATGCACTTCTGTATCTTCTACATACTAACAATATTATAAAGCTCAAGAGTTTGTTTGTTTAGTTGAGCGCAGAAATCACAGGAATTACAGGTTCGAATAAAATAAAAATATTTTAGTGTTGGTAGCCAATATAGAAAGAAAGAAAGAAAAAATATTTATTTGTCGCAGGGACATGACGTGCATACAAAATTAACAAAAATAAAACAAAGAACATAGGTAGATGCAAGAAACAAAAATAAAAGTACAAATGGGACGGAACAAAAATGTTTACTGCTAGCACGCCGTGACTGCGACAAGCAGGTTACCACTCAGCATGATGCTATGCCATGGGGGGGGACCCACAGCACAGCGCTGGTTTTCAGTGGTCACCTGTGACATAACGTACGGAAGTCAAGACAGCATAAATGTTTAATAACATAAATAAGAAAATAAAATAGACAGAAAAAAAAGAAATGTAATAAAATAAAACTACAAAAAATATATATATACGTGTATGTGGAAAAGTAAGTGTGCCGGCTAAACAAAATAAGCACTAATATATTATTAGTGTATCGCCAGTGATATATATATATATATATAAAAATATCGAGGAATGCTATAGGCTATAATATCACACTATGACCAACCTGGACCTGAGCATCAACGAAACATATAGCGAAAACGGGGAAAATTAGTCAAGACGACGTTGCACGGGTCAGCTTGATAACAATTAAATCTTAATAATTCAATGATGTTGTTAGATTAGAATTAAAGAGGTTTTTTTGTTAGGTTATTATTCATTACGATTCTCAGTAATCAGGTTATTCAATCTGAAACTGATGAAATATTGTTGCATCGAAACATTTGTTTAATAAGTTGTGCAATGCAAATTACGCAATTGGCCAATTATTATCATTAATGTTTGCTGAAAAATATTTCTAAAGGATGTACTTTTTTTCCTGGCTGTGCTGTGGGACAGTTCGAAAGAGATACCGCGGCCCTAGAACACAAAGGGCTAAGAAGTAACATGAATGGGTTTTAGTCAGTACTAGTCTGACACTCCCTTCCGCTCCGCCCAGAGCCGGAGGGGTCATTTGAAGAATTCCCGTCCGAAAAAAAAGCCAAGGTGAAGATTTCACTATAACCTACTTTTTATTCCTAGTTATTTCATATAATCAACAAATAATAATGACGTGTTGGTAAGCTAAAGAAATGGCAAATGTAATAACACAAAATTGCATCATCAAATTACTGCGCAACAATTTCGCAATTTATTGTGAAAATTAAACATCATAACAGGTATAAGAAAATCTCTCGGTACGGCTGAACCAACAGAATCCATGATCTGTGTTTCTAGTATTGGTAGGAAGTGACCCTATGCTTTTCTCCAAAGGAGGAAACTTCAATTTATATGACGTAGGTACCTAACTGCAGCTAAAAACAATTCCGCCACGTACACCTTTAGAACAGTTATGTGACGCAATATTAGGATGATGACATAACGTCACCAGGGCAGCAAAATTCCCTCCTTTTATATAGGCAATGGATTACTTAGAGCATTACAGTCTTCTGTAAGGAGTCAAATTGAGAAGGTCTCCTGAAAATAAAGACTATCATTCAGCATATTATTTGCTTTAACCTGCTTTTATGTGTTGGAGTAGCTTCGCCAGTAGCGGTGGAAATAAATTCAGTGCGATCTCCAAAAAGTGATACAGATCTTATTGTAGTTATTAGAAGGCCTATAATGCTCAATGTTGGCACAGTTTTGAGTTCTGAAATTGGTCGTAAAATAGTGCGAAGTTCAGACGATGGTGATTTGTTGCCGAAATGGTTGTTTGACGTTGTCAAAAGCCTTCGACGAAACAAAAGAAAAGCGATTACTGGCTATGGATGTTTCCAAGGAATGCGATGGATTACAAGTCAATGTGTGACGCTGAAAAGGTAAGATTTTTTAATGCTTAATTTTTTTAAAGAATATTTTGACTTTTACCTTTTAAGACATGATAATTATAAGTCTTTTTTATTCATATGGGATCTGTCAGTACTTTGCAATGTAGCTAATTGGTTTCATTGTGGGCTTTTTAAATTATTCTGGTACGGGTTTCAATAATATTAAAAAGTCAAAACTATATCTTCATAACAGATCCTGTATCCTTTTAGAAATTTCATAAAATTGTCCTGAACATAGAGAGTTGTTTCAGTAAATTAAGAAATTTGACCGAACTCATTTCTCTTTTTTATCTCTAAATACAGGTTGATGTAATTTCAGCTCCTACCATGTCTTCACATTAATCACTTTCCAGCAATAATCCAGTTTTTTCTAACACTCATTTATTTATATTTGCAGATCCAAAGAGTTGAGCGAGATTGAAGATGACAAGTAATGCGCAACTGATCAAGGGTTGGACACTGGTGACAGAAAACATAAGGATCTCATCAGTTACATAGAAGCTTATTTATAAAACAACCAATTGAAAGAAAAAAAATTGAAAAAAAAGTAAGTCGCTTTAAGGAAGGTTTCTATAAACTATCGATTTTTCACAATTTTTACAATTATTAGTTACGTTGAAAGACAGTCATCTTCAAAACTGTCAAGTTGACTTATAAAGAACATATTCACAGGCCAGAACACAGGTTTGTTGAACAACATGTTTTTGTTGCTGGAAACAAGTTGCACACTAACTTGAACCCAAGTTTATATGAACATGAAACAATGAATTTGAAGAAGGTGTATTGTGCATACATTCGTGAAAACTGAGACATTATAATAACATAACCATACCCTTTTGATTCTTAATTACCACTTGATTTTCTTTTGAAATAATTTATTAGCACTTGGAAATTATTTTTAGAAGCAGTTGTAACTTTTAGAAATAGTTGTTACGAAGTTTCGATAGTCTACATAAACCTTTTATAAATACATTGGCATGTCATTTCTCGGTTCTCACTGGTATGTTCCTAGCTCGCCTTATTCGCAAATATTGAAGACATTGGGACATTTTTTAATGTTTATTTCGTACTTGCGTCTCACACTTTGCAACTTCGATGTTTTAATCTAATCACTCATATTATTCATCGGGAAGGAGGCTCGTATTTGGACACACGCTTTTATATCCTGCATACAAAATTGTAGAAGCAGTGGATTTATGAAGATTTTTAATTATTTTTGTTTTAAGGTATAATTCCGACGGAGACTCCAGCCGCCCTCAGAATCATTCCTTAAATATTTTTTGTCCAATATTAATAAGTATGATTTTATTTGTTTTTAAAACGCGTAAATCTTATGGAACTGTAATATTGTGTTCACGAGATAAATGAATGAGTTCAAATCCGTGTGTCCTTGTCGTTGAGAAATATGTGAGATAATTTTGAAGTATCGTTGTAACAAAGTGTTACAATTATTACAAACTAATAATGCACAGATGAAAGTGTGACGCTTGTGTAGGTTTTTTTATTAATTAACTACTTATAAATTTGTTACTGGTGCAATCAAAGTACAGAACCAAATGGAAATAGTTTTGTGCATTTTGTATAAAACAGTACGAAATAAACACTGAGAGTTGTTTACAAAGCCGTCTTTATTTGCACTAAGATGAGATAAGAACACATAAATTGACTATTTAGATGAATGAAATGTGAATGAAATAGTACATTTAATTCTGATAAGATATAGTACTCGTAGTACAATTATTTGTTATAAATTCCATGAGTAATTTTCATGAAAGAAATCCAACGGTGGAACAGAGTGGATTTACTATAACGTCGGCGAGATTTCTTTCATAATAATTACTGTTAATCGTTTTTGTTATTGTTAGATATTAATAATTTATTTAAGACTTATAGAAAATTGTTCTATATATTTATTTTAACTGTGCAGTAGGAAATAGATAATAGGGACTGTTAAGAGTAGTTTGTTAAACAAACAATTTACGTTAGTATTTTATGGAAAGGTTTCGGTAAATTATCGATTTTTCATAATGTTCACGTTTTTCTAAAAAAAACTGACAGGTTAGCCATCAGCAAATCACTCGAAATATAAGTTAGTAACAGAAACGAAACATTGTTGCACAACATATAAAACGAATCCATGATTATCCATATTATAGTTAATTATTTTCATATTTTCTCATAAATTACAAAAAAAAAAAACAAATACTGATTCAAAACAGTATTTGTTTTTTTATCTAAGTATATATATTATCTTATTCGATTAATTAATTACGGTATCTTTTAAAACAGATCGGTATCTATAAAAACTTTCACATTGGCATATCATTTTCCGGTTCTCACTAGTATGTTCTTAGCTCGCCCTATTTGCAAATATTGAAGACATTGGGACATTTTTAATGTTTATTTCGTACTCGCTTCTCACACTTTGCAACTTCGATGTTTTAATCTAATCACTCATATTATTCATCGGGATGGAGGCTCGTATTTGGACACACGCTTTTATATCCTGCATACAAAATTGTAGAAGCAGTGGATTTATGAAGATTTTTAATTATTTTTGTTTTAAGGTATAATTCCGACGGAGACTCCAGCCGCCCTCAGAATCATTCCTTAAATATTTTTTGTCCAAAATTAATATGTATGATTTTATTTGTTTTTAAAACGCGTAAATCTTATGGAACTGTAATGTTGTGTTCACGAGATAAATGAGTGAGTTCAAATACGTTCGTCCTTTTCTTTGAGAAGTACGTGAGATCATTTTGAAGTATCGCTGTGACAAAGTGTTACAATTATTACGGACTAATAATGCACATGCTAAAGTTATTTTGCACTTATGTAGGTTTTAAAAAAAAATATATCAATCAAAGTCCAGAACCAAAGGGATGTATTTTTGTGCATTTTGTGTAAACAGTACAAAATAAACACTGAGAGTTGTTTACAAAGCCGTCCTTATTTTCACTAAGATGAGATAAGAACACATGAACTGATTATTTCGGTGAATGACATGTGAATGACGTAATTGATTAAAGTCTGATAAGACACTACTCGTAGTAAGATTATTTGTGAGACATTCCATTAATGATTTTCCTGAATGAGAGCGGGAAAACCGACTATAGTATCGGCGATATTAATTTCGTGAAAATCACTCGTAGCCATTAATATTAATTTAAAATAAACCTATTTTAATTTTATTTAAGACTGTTAAGATTATTTATTTGAATTATGCAGTAGGAAATAGAGAATATAGACTGTTAAAAGTAGTTTGATATTCAAACACTTTTCTTTTTTTTAAACCACCGTATTAGAAACATTTTAAATGGATAAAAACTCATTTAATGTCATTGAATTTTGTGATAATTCGTGATAAGTTTATTTATTTACTGTAGTTTAATTATGTAAAACCAAAGTAGAGATAACAGATTGTTTAGTATTTTAGTACGTAAACATTTTATTTTACTTTAAAACTGTGTACATTAGTTTGTAAGCAGTTTTAAATTTATCTGTGATATAAATCGAACGACTGTTGTGTGCACATTGCTTATTAATTATAAAAGTAAACATTGTATTTTCAATATATTTTATAGATTTAAGGTTTATATAGTTACTGTGATATTTTTATAGGAATTTAATTTAAACAGAATTGTATATTTTTTATTAATTTATTTAAATAAATTATTTAATGAACCCTGATCATATTTTTTTCATTTATTTATCTCATCTTATTATGCATATGGCATTTTTTCTTCGTATGTCGTCTACTATATTTCAAATATGAAAGTCACCTTACTACTCACTCTTTAATGATTGGACTGATTTCAATCAAATTTCGTACAGAGGTAGATCACGACCTGGTTTAGGACAAAATATTTTATCAGGTACAACGTTTTTAGGACTTTACCGCAAGTGAAGCCACAGACAAAACCTAGCTATACTATCAGTGGTCCTGGGATTAACTTTAAGCTCAAGCGTGTCTTAAAGTAAAGACTCGGAAATAGAACGACGCCTACACTAGGTCTCGTTGATTTATTGGTTGCAAACTATATTTCTGAGCATGAGGGCCTGGGTTCAACTCTCAGGTCGAGCAAAGTAGTATTGGGTTTTTTCATTAGGAGTATCCTCGTAGCAGCTACGGAGTTTGGATATGTTGGCCGGTTAATCATCATCATTTCAGCCGAAAGACGTCCACTGCTGGACATAGGCCTCCCTCAAGTGGCGCCATATTGACCGGTCCCGTGCGACTCGCATTCAGCGGATCCTCGCAACCTTCACCAAGTCACCGGTCCACCTAGAGGGAGGCCTTCCTACGCATCGTCATCCGGTTCGAGGTCGCTATTCCAGAACTTTTCGGCCCCATCGGCCATCCGTTCTGCGAGCAATGTGCCCTGCTCACAGCCACTTAAGTTTGGCAATTCTTCGGGCTACGTCGGCAACCTTGATTTGATCATGCAAGGAAATTCCGAGCATAGCCCTCTCCATTGCCCTTTGGGTCACTTTAAGCCTTCTGATGAGGTCCATTGTGAGCGACCACGTTACGGTCCCATATGTAATCACTGGCAACACACACTAGTCATAGACTTTCGTCTTCAGACACTGCGGTAACTTGGAAGAGAAGATACCACGCAACTTCCCAAACGCTGGCCAGCCGAGTCGGATTCGACGATTGACTTCTTTCTCGAAGTGAGACCTACCCAACTGGACCATTTGAGACATAATCGTCTACAACTTCGATAGTAGAGTCTCCGATCTTGATAGGAGTGGGTGGTACATGGGCATTCGTCATGACTTTGGTTTTGCCCATGTTCATTTTAAGACCCACACTTTCGGAAGCTCTACTGAGGTCATCGAGCTTTGTACTGAGGTCCTCCATGGTCTCAACCATGACCACTTAATCGTCGGCAAATCAAAGGTGAGAGATGTACTCGCCATTGACATTGATGCCTACCCCTATCCAGTCCAGAACCTTGAAGACATCTTCCAGTGCAGCGGTGAACAGTTTCGGAGATATGACTAAGAAGCGATAGCTTAGGAAGGATGATGAAATATTGTGGTATTTAAACAGTACAATAAAAGTTGTGCAATGTGGTCTTAAATACTTCTATATTTTTCTTTATAAACGTTGCCCCTTACTACGATTTTTTCTTGTACCGTGGATGCGTTTACAAACTTGTAAACTCACACACACAAATAAAAAAACTACCTGTAGGTAATTAGAATATTTGTTCGAGCGGGAATGTAACCAACGCAGCAACACGCAGCTCAACAGTCAATTGCTCAGCCATTGCACGAACCGTGCCGACAAATTTAACTTGCTAATTTATGATAAATCTATAAAGTTTCAGCAATTTTATATAACGCTTGTACTTCCTGAAAGGATAAGCAGAAGTTTGGGTAACACTTGTATTTTGCTTAGAATGTTTTTAATAACGGGAGATGAGATTGCCATCAAATAAAGCCTCAGGGCTGTTTCTAAAAGGTTCTTAAGAGAAATGTAATATAACTTTGTTTGAACTCGGGATTGAAGCTAGAACTTTACGCTAAGCAGTCTCGTTTGTTACCACTAGTCCAATCAGGCAGACTTGTATTGTTGTTTTAGTCTAAAACACAGTTGAAATCGTAGAACGGCTTGTGTTAACTTAAAATGAATATAGGTATTCTATTCCCGACCCCTCGTGTCGATCAGTGATAGCCTAGAGTTGTGACCGTCTTACTGCAAAGTCGTAGGTTTAAAGTTTAAACCCAAGACCTCTGAATGTGAAAGTGAGCAAACAAGCATGCATGACAGATATTTCTCGTCGGTATTTAAAAACCAAGTTAGAAGCCCATTAGCAGTGCGAAGATCGCCCAGAGGGCACCGCTGTGTCCTCGTAGCGGCGATTGGCAGCGGCGACCTCTCGCGTACGGCCCTGGTTCACTTCATGGACCGGAGCGAGAGGAAATGGGAAGCCGTCATCTCCTTCTGCGAAGCAGTCATGCTTGCGAAGGAGGTGGCGGAACGTAAGAGGGAGAGAGCCTTACGTCCCAGCAGCCACGGGAGACGCCCTAGGCGTCGAGGGACACACAGTGGCCCTCAGCCACCGTAGGCGCGGGCCTGTGGATGGTGAGTAATGGGCTAGTTCACCGCGTTCATGTTCCACGTGCCAAAGTCAAAGATATTCAGACCGAAAGTACTGCCCTAGGAAACTCCAAAGTAAATTGGACCCTTTAATAACCACTTACATCTTCAATAGACAAAGGTTTGATGGTAAGCTTTTGAACTAGTCAAACTTGTTTTCTTGTACATACTTTCATTTTTATATATAAATTAGAACAGGAGGAGGTTTATTGATACAATGTCAATTGCCTTGGTAAGATCTTGAAAACTCTGCAATGGTATTTCGAATAATGTTGTGTCTATTAAGACGATGATTGTAAATACAAATAATTATGTAGTACCCAACACACGTCGGATTTGTATAAAGTACCCCAATGAACATAAAAAACACCACGTAATAACAATATACAAAACTCAATGAAATTATAGATTTTATTCAACAAACACTATTTTTATCTTCACAATATTAAAGTTCTAATGTTTGAATACTAAATTTATTACTATTTACAGTTTAAAGTTTCCTTACATGGTTAAAATAAATAAAATGAACAATAAGTTATTGACTAAAACTTTAAAATAAGTTATTAATATATATGAACATTTTTCACAAAAGAAGTCCAACGGTAGCGGCAAAATTATGGTTCCACTCTGTCTCTTTCAAAGTGAAACGTATGTTTTTAACATTACAAAATCCCACAGAATACCGCGAAACCTTTTTTCATGAAAATAATGGATTGTTTCACAATCACAAATTACGACTAATCAGACAAAATATAATTATGCCATTCACACATCATTAATCGAAATAATCATTTCATGTGTTCTTATCTCATCTTAGTGCAAATAAGGACGGCTTTATAATCAACTCTCAGTGTTTATTTCGTACTGTTTTATACAAAATGCACAAAAAGTATCCATTTAGTTCTGGACTTCACTTGCACCAGTAGGTAATTTTAAAGTAGTTATAGTGAATGTAAAAAACCTACTTTAGTGCAAAGTTACTTTTAAATGTGCGTTAATTGATCTAATCATTTTAACACTTTGTAGCAACGGTACTTCAAAATTATCTCACATACTTCTCAACGACAAGGACGCACGCATTTGAACTCACTCATCTATCTCGTGAACACAACATTACGGTTCCGTTAGATTTATGAGTTTTAAAAACAATTAAAAAATTACTTCATAATTTTGGACAAAAAATATTTAAGGTATGAATCCGAGGGCGGCTGGAGTCTCCGTCGGAATTATACCTTAAAACAAAAATAATTAAAACTATCATAAATCTACTGCTTCTACAATTTTGTATGCAGGATATAAAAGCGTGTGTCCAAATACGAGCCTCCATCCCGATGAATAATATGAGTGATTAGATTGAACCATCGAAGTTGCAAAGTGTAAGAAGCGAGTAAGAAATGAACATAAAAGGTAGTAACAATGTCTTCGATATTTGCAAATAGGACGAGCTAGGAACAAACTAGTGAATATCGAGAAACGATGTGCTAATGCACAATTAAGAGTTTGTATACATTTTATAAGTTCTTTAAAGTTACTTACGATAAAAAAATAATTGTATAAACCAACTTTTCTAAAGTTTCTTTTACACAATAATATAATAAATAAAATTAACAATAAATTAATTATCAGTCTGAAACTCTGAAATAAGTTATTAATATCTAAGAATGGTTATCAGATCATTTTTCACAAACGAAATTCCACGGTCACGCGAAATTATTTTTCCACTCTCTCTCTCTTAAAGAGAAAAAGGCATGAGACCCAGCAGTTGGATTTTAAAAAAAAAGAAACAGTAATCTGCCCAGTGCTGGGTTTTTAGAAATACCGCAGATTATCGCGGAACATTTTTCATGAAAATAATGGACTGTTTTACAATCGCAAATTACGACTAATCAGACAAAATATAATTATGCCATTCACACATCATTAATCGAAATAATCAGTTCATGTGTTCTTATCTCATCTTAGTGCAAATAAGGACGGCTTTGTAAACAACTCTCAGTGTTTATTTCGTACTGTTTTACACAAAATGCACAAAAAAGTATCCATTTAGTTCTGGACTTCACTTGCACCAGTAGGTAATTTTAAAGTAGTTATAGTAAATGTAAAAAACCTACTTTAGTGCAAAGTTACTTTTAAATGTGCGTTAATTGATCTAATCATTTTAACACTTTGTATCAACGGTACTTCAAAATTATCTCACATACTTCTCAACGACAAGGACGCACGCATTTGAACTCACTCATCTATCTCGTGAACACAATATTACAGTTCCGTTAGATTTACGAGTTTTAAAAACAATTAAAAAATTACTTCATAATTTTGGAAAAAAAAGGTTTAAGGTATGATTCCGAGGGCGGCTGGAGTCTCCGTCGGAATTATACCTTAAAACAAAAATAATTAAAACTCTCATAAATCTACTGCGTCTACAATTTTGTATGCAGGATATAAAAGCGTGTGTCCAAATACGAGCCTCCATCCCGATGAATAATATGAGTGATTAGATTGAACCATCGAAGTTGCAAAGTGTAAGAAGCGAGTAAGAAATGAACATAAAAGGTAGTAACAATGTCTGCGATATTTGTAAATAGGACGAGCTAGGAACAAACTAGTGAATATCGAGAAATTATGTGCCAATGCATAATTAACACGAGTTCATATAGATTTTCTAACGTTCTAAAAGTTACATAATAATAAATAATAAAAAAGCAATTATTGTCGACATCTCCAAACATTTGATGCTTTGAAGACCGACTTGGATAATTCTATGTTTAAATTAAAATTAAATAGGAAGAAACCAAGTTGGCTTAGGAACTTTAAAAATACAAGGTGTACATCGAAATAACTAAAACCCGAAAAAAGATTTCAGGGCGCACCCACTCTGAAATTGTTTCACGGAAAAAACTATTGTTTTTTTTTCACAATTTCAGATTTTGGGCCGAAATTTCTTTACAGGAGTAAATGGTTACAATGATCCCATTTCAGGTTATCAGTTATTTCAATTACACATTGTGGTATGGAAATGAGTTTGTCGAATCTTTCATTTTTTCAGCCTACAGTGTGTCCCACTGCTGGGCAAACGTCTCCAAACTCTTCTTTCAAACCTCTATCTTGTGTGATCTGGCCACATTTGCCCCACGAACAATATCAGACCGTCACACAACCATCGCCGCGGCCTTCTTCGACGGCGACGTCTCGAATCTGGTTTAGTGGTGTACATAACTTTTCCTCTTCATGGTCCCGTAAGTGATTGTGCCTGGAAAGTTAAAATAAATAAGTTTGTGGAACATGATGCTTAAAACCTATAAACAGAAAGGTCCGGTAGTACCAACAATTTAATAAAAATATTAGTTAAAAACGTAGGCAAAAAGAATATACTTACTTTTTTAACAACCACATTTCTCTGGAGCGCAGTTCAGTAATCGCCGCTATTTTGTCTAGTTGCAGGCTTTTGACACCGTCAGTTAAAATTGTCAGTCCTGAAGTATCACTGACAAAACCTCGCAGAATTTTAATTTCAGGCATATTGCCGACTTCAGGACTTAAATCTCTTACAGTAACAGGTTGAATAGTCCATTGTGTTATAGTATTATTATTATCGATTTCAGGAGATTGCATCGAATTTAAATGACATGCAACTGGCAACCAAACCCAGCGTATAAAAGCAGGCTGATTGGGGACCTGTACCAATATATTTGGTACATGTGTCCCCATTTTCAGGAGACCTTCTCACTTCGGCAGTTTACATAATAATGTAATTTTCTGGATAAAGCAGGATATTTATATACGGTGCGGATTTCGCTATGCCGCCTATTGAGATTATGTCACCTACATCAAATTGCGTCACTACGATTATCCCATTATGAAAGTTACCAAAAAGTATTTTTAACCGCAATACCTTCGTTAAAACAATGCAAGTTTTTCCTGATTTTTTTAAAATGGTGTTACTTCCTACATAATTAGCATAGGTATACGTTTTTAATGAACCATTGAACTAAAATAAAGTCAGAGAAATTGTGATGTTACATAATTTCATAATAATGTTGCGAAAATGTTGTTCAGTATTTTCACGTAGGTAACCAAACTGATCATTGACGTTTGGGTTTTTTTTTAATTTTAATGTTTTTTTCACACCATTATATTTTTGTTATAACTACTATCTACCTACTATTTATTGTGTTATAATCAAAAATCTACGTTATTAAAACTGATGTTATAAAAAAAATATTTAAATAAAAAATCTTTATGCAAAAAAATTATCGACTTATAAAAAAGTACACTAAAAATGTGGAAAACAATTTATTTTCGGAAGTAGGTGAATTTTCATTGACATTTTTGCAAAAAATTTTTGCTTCTTAAAGTAATTTTCCTCTTTTTACTGTTTTTAAATAAGATACTGGTGGAATAAACATCCTCCTGTATATTAGATTATATTAGAAGTAAAAAAAAAGTCTGCTAAAAATACATCATCATCAGCCTTTAGCAGTTCACTGCTGATGCCACACTCATATTCGTTATATCCCTCTGCTATTGTACTCTTTGGCTGCTCACAGCTACTCTGCGTCTAGCATGAGGATGCCCTATCTTCTACCTGGTAGCCCCTGAGCAGCCAGAGTAGACAGATAGAGCAGTAAATGTGTCTTGGAGCTTTCCTGATACCTGTAATTGTTTAACCTATATCAGACGAAGAAGTAATTCTGTCCTGACATTATGAGTAGCCTGCAGATATAGCAGTAATTAAGTCTGATACTGTCTTACCACAGTGCTAATTAACCGTACCCTAGGTTAAACATTCTTTTTTTTTCACTGTAATAGTATACATAATGGTGTGACCGTCGTGCGTCGGACTGCCAGGTCACAGATCTCGAGTTCGAACCCAAGACAAGCACCTCTGATTTTACGGATTCATGTGCGTATTGCATAATTATCACTTGCTTCGGTGAAGGAAAACATCGTGAGGAAACCATACCAGCATGCCTGAGAGAAATTTGTTGAGCGCATGTAAAACCAAGCCAGAGGCCTATAGGGGGCATAAGAGTCCATATAAGGCACTAACAACACGAAAAAATAAAAAAACAATTCGTGAAGTTTGGTTGATGAAATTACCTTTTCACGAACCCACGTCACCACAACACTCAAAACACGTCCTTACTCTTTATAAGGATTTGTTTTGGATCGAATTTTTAAACCACAATTGAAACGGTGAAAGTTTTCCTTCATTTATTTATTTTTAGATGTTGTGACTTCCTGCCTATTACAGCTATTGATGAAAATTGAAAAAAAAAAACACTTACTTTACTAATGTGATTTTGAGTGATAGTGTAGTCGTTGTATTTTGTTTTTACATTTCATACTATATCGTGAAATGGTTTCGCACTAAAATTTACTCCACCGCTGTGGCCAATTTATTCGTGGACAATTGAAAACCTCGGCTGGCATCAACTACCCTGCGGAAATAACCTTCTGATTTCGATTGAGAGCGTTTTATCCTGCGTTTGTTAATCCGGGATCTCCAGTCTAACACGTTTAAACTTGCTGAATTTCAATGGTTGAAGGTTAAAGTTAAAAAAAAAAACACCTTTCTCATTTAAATGGCGAGATTACCGATTTTAGTTACTTGTAAAATTTTGTAAGTTGACCTTATTAAAAGTAAAGTAAGTATCTTCTTCCTAAACCCGAGTTTCCATGGCTGATCAGGAAGTGTTCTAAAAGACTCTGGTCACAGGTCGGCTGAAGCAAGGAAAACCTGTTCAGATGGAGATGTAGTGTTGTTCCACAAACCATGGGACACTTAACATCAGGCAAGGTCGTCCTGTTGCTTGTACATTACAGAAGCTATTGGACAAATTTTGGACTGAATCCATATAAATTGCCATCGACACGCTAAAAAGAAGAAAAGTAACCAAGGTCGAAAGATTTATTAACAATGCAAAGTCAAGATCAAAGTGGAACCATTTATTTCAATTAGGCTTTTAAAATGCACTTTTGAACGTCATAATATCTGAAATATTATTGACTTTAAGAAGCCAATTCACAAAAAAAATATTAATACCTACACAGTCTGAAAGTGACGCTAGTGATTGAAAAGTTGTGTTATAATTGGTTGGCTTAGTATAGGCATATGATGCGGAAAAATGAGAAAAATGTTCGAGGAGAGTGGTGCGTATGAATAATCCACATTTATACTCATCACTTTCCTCACGACATTTTACTGTATAAGAGGAGAGTAACACCAAAGAAACGGGATAGGGGAGGAGAATAATGAAGATTAATTTGATGGTTCTTCCATCATAGATACCCTTATTGGAAGTCCCTTAGTCTAGAGTCTCTGAACACCCTAATAAGAAATACTGCCGCGATGTTAAGTTATTTAACAGTTGTGGTCTACAAGAAATTTATTACCCAGTTACTGGGTTGTGGAGGTTAGATAGGCAGCCGCTTCATGTAAAACACTGGTACTCAGCTGCATCTGGTTAGACTGGAAGCCGACCCCAAGATAGTTTGGAAAAGGCTAGGCGGATGATGATGGTCGACAAGAAATTTGCGAGTTACCTCATTCGCATTGCACAACTTACTCGTACTATTGAAGAAATGTTTCTATGCAACAATATTTCGTCATCCTTGTTTATTTTACAGGGTTTTAGTGAAGAAACCCTGATTACTGTGAACAGATTTATGAAGTAATGATATATGATGTAATTTCTTCGCTATTTTCTTACTTAGGTATTAGATTCGAACACTGCGTGAGAATTATCAACTCACTCCACACAGACCGGCTCTCAATGAGGGAGATTGGGCTTGAATACTTTTCGCGGGCACAGTACGTGTTGGTAGATGTCACATGTCTAAATAATATACCTATTTATTGTTTCTAGGTCATGCTGGTTTCCTCACGATGTTTTCCTTCAGCGCGAGAGCAGTGGTGATGAAATATGTCAGACAAAGTAACGTATGCTTGCCTGGGTTCGATCCCGCGATCTACAGCTCGTAAGCCGAGGCCATTATACCGACAGGGCCGATGCCTCCCAGGGCTGCGAGACTGTTCGAAAGAGACACCGTGGCCCTGGAACACAAAGGGCTAAGAAGGGACATGGATGGGTTTTAGTCTGTACAAGTCTGACACTCCCTTGCGCTCCACCCAGAGCGGGAGGGGTCATTTGATGATTTCTGACTGAATTCTAAACTATTTTTATTATAATTTCAACATTATAATTACATAGGAAAGGGAATTTAATTAGTTCATTAATATGTTGACTGTAGACTGCAAGCTGTTGGTCGGGCAAGTGCGACTGGTGAGCATGAGGTACAGGGTTCGATTCCTTGGTCGGGCAAAGTGAGATCACTTTGCCCGACCAAGGGAATCGAACCGAATCGAATCGAATAGGTTTTCCCATCAGGAATTAGTAGCTACAGAGTCTGCATTCCAGTTTATGACAATAGGCTCACCTCCTATTCATCATCATCATCATTTCAGCTGAAAGACCCACTGCTGGACATAGGCCTCCCCCAAGTTTCGCCACATTGACATAACATGGGGGGTTTTGCCATAATCGCCACGCTTGGCAGGCGGGTTGGCGATCGCAGTACGGTTGTCACAAAAGCACAGAAAACGCTGCTGCCCACTCTCTGGCAAATTTCCCTTAGTCGCCTCTTACGACACCCACGGGAAGATATAAGATGGTGCTATTCTTTACGTCCGACACCACAGAGCCTATTACATGGGACTAAAATATAACTAGAGGAATGTCGGTATACTATTAGGTACACCCCTAGTCTTTCGGGATTACCGGAATGATAAAAAGGTATGTATGTTTTGTATTATAATTAGAAAGGTATTTAAGTGGAATTCATAGGTACATTAATAGAATAAGCTATCGTTTCCTTAGTAGAACAATACAATATGTACAAAATACTCTCACTTCGTGAGCCAGTTGGTACCCAATCAAAGGTTTAATTAAAAGTTGGATTTTTGTCCAATCTATTACCTACTCATTGATATAATGTCAACTGCGTCACTAGGATTGTACGAAATTAATAGGCAATTTGGAGCTGTAAAATTTATTAATAAAACTATGAACATTTTCCGCAAAGCGTTAAGATAATGGCACTTCTATTGGATAGGACGCTGTGACGTTGTTATAGGATTCCAGTGGTCACAGCGTCATATCGTAATCCCAGTGGTTTCCTACTATCAAAAGGTGTACTGTATCTAGGTGTAGAGAATATCGTCAGTTGTTATATTATCAATTAATGACGGAATTGAGTTAAGAGCGTTTACGCTTCACGGCATTTCATACAAACTTTCAAGTCCTTATTTTTCGAAATGACTGAACCGAATTTAATGAAACTTCATACACATAAGCAGTATACATTAAAAAGTTACTAAAAAAATTCGAAAAATAGTGTTACAGCTAAATTAGACTGAATATTTACTACAGAAACAGAAATTTCCAATTATCTTTTTATTAAAAAGACATTGCAAAAATGTTTTTTAGTAACTTTTTAGACCTATGTATCCGGCTTATGCGTATGAAGTTTAATTAAAATTATTATTGAATAAATATACAAATTATTATTCAGTCATTTCGAAAAATAAGGACTTGAAAGTTTGTATGAAATGCCGTAAGGCGTAAACGTTCTTAAATATACAGTTCGAGTGCACATTTTTCACACTATCGATTGGTGTCTTTAAAATCTCGATAGCTTGAAAAAAAGTCGATTACTTAAACAAAATCGGGACAAAATAGACATTCTGTGTTACATACAGGGTGAAATTGAAATCATGGGCATTATTTTAACCTAAGACACAACTCAGGATACTGATTCCATTAGGGCTATTAATACGCAAATCAAAAATATTATTAATACAAGTACGGAGAACCTTTAAAGTGTAGTAAACCAAGCAAAGTATCAAAAGTTGTGTATCGCGATATTCGCGATAGCGAATTCTGTCTTTCGTACCTGCACTACGCCGTACGCGGCCACGCCGCTGCGCTGTACGCATCATTGTTACTCATTGTGCGTGAACTCTTTCCGTAATTGCATTAAGTAATGATATTTTTGATTTGCGTATTAATAGCCCTAAGGGAATCAGTATCGTGAGTAGTGCCTTAGGTTAAAATAATGCCCATGACTTCAATTTCACCCTGTATATGGAAGGGCCACCCCTATTTTTATTATTATCATTAATTCACATCATATTTGTGTAGCGGTTCACATGAGGCACCTACCCTCCAAACATATGTGTGGTGCCAATGGTCTCGGAGTAAAAAGTCTGTGACATACACACAATGACAAATAGCCAACAGTCCGACAGACAGACGAACAGGACGATTCTATAAAAAGGTAGATATTATTCTAAATTGGACCTTATTGTTATTATTTATTGGAAATAAAATTAAAATATATACACAAAAATAATATTTAGCTTATCTACAACGGCTAGCTTAACCCAGAATTGGGTTTTCTTACAGCAAACCTTATTTTAACAGGAATATTTGCGAAAGAGGAGGACCTCCGTATAAGTTACTAAGTATGTAAGTTCTCCTACAATCAACTCATCGCAACGTACGTCCATGCCTTGACTCTATAACACCTATACCCGTGTACAGACCAGACACCAGCACATCAAGTTACCCGGAACTCTCAAATTTTCCCAAACAACCTTTAACCTAATACTTTAACGATAAAGTTGAAAATCTACTAGCAAAAGACAGATTGTTGTAGGGTGATGTGCTGCCGTCTGTACGTCTGTCAGAACGTACACGGTTATAGCTGTTATCCCATTCGGCACTGGTATACGAAGGTGTAGGTATAAAATTAAAAAAAAAAAGATATAAATGCGTAAAAACCAAATTCAAATTCTGTATGGGTGATAAAACTATAGTTTTGCTGCCCACACCTAATCGCACCTTATTAGTAAGTTTCATTAAAACTAGGAATTTCACTAACCTATTACCTATTCAGATTATGTTATTTGCGTCGCTTTGGCTGTATGAAATTAATACTATTATCATCCTTTATTAATTGCATACATCATCATCATCATCAGCCCATCACCAGTTCCCACTGCTGGGACACAGGCCTCCTCTCTATTAGAGGGAGTCGGCTGTAATCCACCACGCGGGCCCAGTGTGGGTTGGTAGATGTCACATGTCTTCGAATTTTTAATTCTAGGGCATGTCGGTTTACTCACGATGTTTTCCTTCACCGTTTTTGAGGGCAGCGGTGATAATTAAAGGAAATAAATTACACAAAGTAATGCGCCTGCCTGAGTTCGAACCTACGACTACGACAAGTCGTGGCTGCCACCACTAGGCCACCGCTGCTCTCGTTTATTGTCTTTATTACATACATTTATAAACGTGTCCTTAAAAAAACACAAATATTGCCATTATTTCTTTCATTTATTTTCATACAAATTCATAACATTTTTAAATATTCCTTATAAAATTAAAAAAAAACCGGCCAAGTGCGAGTCTTACTCGCACACAGGGTTCCATAGCTCCAAAAAATATAATAACAATATTTTGAACTGTCATTCATTAGTTAGTAGTATTAGTTAGTAAACTTCCACACAACCGCAAAACTAAATTTGTTTTTCATAGTATGTTTATGAAAAACAAAGTTACTGCTGCAGTTTGATGAAAAAGTCCCATATCTCAAAAACTAAACGTCATATCTTATTGAAACCAATTATCGTTGATAGTTTTTTTTACATTCTACAATCCTAAATATTTTCAGAATTTTCCTCCTCTTACTTTAGAAATTAGAGGGGGGGGGACACACATTTTACCACTTTGGAAGTGGCTCTAGCGCAAACTATTCAGTTCAGAAAAAAATGATAATAGAAACATCAATATCATTTTTGAAGACCTATCCATAGATATCCCACACGTATGGGTTTGATGAAATTTTTTTTTTTGGTTTTCAGTTCTAAGTATGGGGACCCCCTTAATTTATTGTTTTTTTTCTATTTTTGTGTGAAAATCCTAATGCGGTTTACAGAATACATCTACTTACCAAGTTTCAACAGTATAGTTCTTATAGTTTCGGAAATAAGTGGCTGTGACATACAGACGGACAGACAGACAGACAGACAGACATGACGAATCTATAAGGGTTCTGTTTTTTGCCATTCGGCTACGGAACCCTAAAAAGCCATTTAGAAATATAAAAAAATTGTAGCCCACCGGAATCGGGAACAGGGTCCAAGCTACTGGTGGTCGAAGCCTAAGGAAGTCCTAGGAGTCTCCCCGGGAGTCATGGGATTTCTGGGAGGCCCCCTATCCGGAAGCCTCCTGAGAAAAGAACAACAGTTATAGGTTTATTACTAAAATGGTACTGATACTTTACGCTTCATTATTTTCAGCTTGTCGATCTTTTTTTTGGTCACGATAACTAATTTTTAAGCGCGACATTATTTGGCATCCAAGAGTTGCACTTTATCATATCAACTCAGTTTCGATCCCAGATCACGACATTTTGGTAACTAAATCCAAATAGGACCCCCTCATTGGATTTCGTGACCTCCCGTAATTATCATACAAGCGTGACAGCGTCTTATCCTATAACTAGCTGTCCCGCGCAACTTCGTCTGCGTCACATTTTCCCCGATTTTGAAACATTATTCATTGCTGCTCCGCTCCTATTTGTCGTAGCGTAATGATATATAGTCTATAGCCTTCCTCAATAAATGATCACTGAAGAATTTTTCAAATCAGATCAGGAGTTCCTGAGATTAGCGCGTTCAAGCTGACAAACAATCAAACAAACTCTTCAGCTTTATAATATGTATTAATATAGACATTCATTGAAATCGAATGATGCAAAGGGCAATTTTGTTTAAAATTAAATATTTGTGATGGATAACGTATTTATTTGGAAATAAGGAATAATATCATGTTTTTTAAAAAAATTGTGCCTTGACTCCCTACATGCGGAAGAAGTGATCACCCATCCACATACTGACCTGGGCAACCGTAGCTTAACCTTGATCACCCGTCCACATGCTGACCTGGGCAACCGTCGCTTAACCTTGATCACCCATACACACACTGACCTCAGCTACCGTTGCTTAACCTTGATCACCCATCCACATACTGACCTGGGCAACCGTCGCTTAATCTTGATCACCCATCCACATACTGACCTGGGCAAAAATAATGCATTATTTTAGAACAAATTTGGTAAGCATAAAAAGGTTATAGTGAGTCAACCTTAATAGATAGACATATACTGTCGCGGACTTTTTTAAAACTTTTGAAGGGAAACAATTCTGTCATACATGATTTTTGCGAAACTTTAACCGTTTACGTAGTGCACGCAGCGGAAGCTTTCAAAAAGAAAATAAAACGCCCGATTTTGAAACATTATTCATTTCTGCTCTGCTCCTGTTTGTCGTAGCGTAATGATATATAGCCTATAGCCTTCCTCGATAAATGGGCTATCGAATTTTTCAAATCGGATCAGTAGTTCCTGAGATTAGCGCGTTCAAGCAAACAAACAAACAAACAAACTCTTCAGCTTTATAATGATTTGCATATCGGTGTTCGACCTTTCAAAAGCAGCAGGTGTACTGTATCTAAGTGAAGGAAGAAAAAATATAGTCGGTTTATTATTTGGGTAAACAACAGACATACATATATACAAGCTATTGTTTTGCAATCTCGTCAAATTCAAGGAGGTAACTATGCTAATTATTCTCGACCCGAATCAATAATAAAATAGGTAGTTTTTTTTTGTTTTTCTTTTTTACGGAAATCGGTAAGTGTGAGCCACCCGTGTATCAAACGCGACCCGTCCGATCCTCTTCCTATAACCGAGCTTTCACACATACAAACAATACCAAATGTTTATTCGATAATTTCTTATTCCCTAAACCACGTTAAGGGGGTTATTCTGAAATACTGACAAATTTATTCAACAAAAAAAGCATTAATTAACCGTAATTTATATTGATTATTTATGTCTTTTCTGACAACCTCCTGAATTTTGACGAGGATGCAAATAAACACCTTGTATACTCACGCTTTTTTCTCAAGGGGGTAGGAAGAAATTCATTTAACTGCATCGTATTATCCTTAAGTAACTGGGCTGTGGAGGTCAGATAGGCAGTCACTCCATGTAAAATGCTGGTATTTGGCTGCATCCGGTTAGACTGGACGCCGACCCCAACATGGTTGGGAAAAGGCTAGCCAGATGATCGTATGAAGAAACAACAGAACGCCACCTACTACCATCCTTGTTTTTTTTTTTTTTAGGATGGGAAATCATCAAATGACTTCTTCCGCTCTGCGCGGAGCGGAAGGGAGTGTCAGACTTGACTGACTAAAACCCATCCATGTTCCTTCTTAGCCCTTTGCGTTCCAGGGGCACGGTATCTCTTTCGAACAACCCGCCGCCCTGGCAGGCATCGGCCCTCTCGGACCCCTTCCGATTTTCTGACATCTCTTTGAGGCGCGCGTGGAACACGAACGCGCCGTCGGCACGGTCTGTCGTCATAAGACGGACGGACGGTGAGCTAGCCCATTACTCACCGTCCACAGGCCTGCGCCTACGGTGGCCGGGGGCCGCTGGTTGCCCCCCGACGCCTGGGGCGTCTCCCGCGGCGGCTGGGACGTGAGGTTCTCTCCCTCTCACGTTCCGCCACCTCCTTCGCTAGCATGACTGCTTCGCAGAAGGAGGCGACGGCTTCCCATTCCCTCTCGCTCTGGACTATGAATTGAACCAGGGCCGGACGCGAGAGGTCGCCGTCGCCAATCGCCGCTACAAGGACACGGCGGTGCTCAGCCCAAGCAGGGCAGAGCTCCACAGTGTGCTCCACCGTGTCATCCGGCCGATCCTCGCAGTGGTAACACCCGGGCTTTTCCTCCCGCCCGATTCGGTGCAGGAACCTCCCGAAACAACCGTGTCCGGTGAGGACCTGCGTCAGGCGGAAGGTGAGGGCGCCGTGGCGCCTCTCCAGCCACTCCTCAAAGAGGGGACTTATCGCCACTATTGTGGCGTGCCCTGCACGGGGTTGCGATAGTCGCTCTCTCCATGTCGCCATGAGATCGCGCCGGAGGTCTGTTCACTGAGCGACAATTTGCCGCGGCAGCGGAGTTTCCCCCCGGCGTAGTGCCTCCGCGCGCCATTCGTGCAGGCACGCGAGGACTATCGCCTCCAGATCCAATGGCGGCAATCCGGCCACGAGGCTCGCCGCCTCGCCGGAGATCGTGCGGTACCCCCGGATCAGCCTTACGGCTACCACCTTCTGGGGCGCGTTCAGGTAGTGGGAGCCTCGCCGCCTCAAAGAACGCGCCCACACCGGGGCCCCGTAAAGGGCCATGGACCGCACGACCCCCGCGTAGAGCCTCCGGCAGGAGGCATTTGGACCCCCCAGGTTGAGCAAGAGCCGCTTGAACGCAGCCCCTGCCCGTTCCAGTTTGGGGGCCAAACGTCGGAAATGCTCCACGAAGTTCCACCGGCTGTCGAGGACAAGCCCTAGGTACTTCAGCGTCGACTCGACGCCGATGGGAACCCCTCCTACCGTCAGTATGGATCCCGACGGTGGCGCATTCCGAGGCCCATGAAAGCACATGGCCTCGGACTTGTGCAATGCCACCTCGAGACCCAGTTGCCGGATTCTCTCCACGACTATCGCAACCCCGCGTGTCATAAGTTCGGCCACCGCCTCGTGCGACCTCCCTTGTACCTACTACCATCCTTACATACTTCTTGTGCCTCATCCACTTTCAAACATCTGGTCATAAACACGTGCGAGTGCTACGCACCTGATCGTTTTGGAGAGCCTCCCCAGTAAGGAGTATCTCTATCATCATCATCTGCCTAGCGTTTTTCCAAACTATCTTGGGGTCAGCTTCCAGTCTAACCGGTTGCAGCTGAGTACCAGTATTTTACATGAAGTGACTGCCTATCTGACCTCTACAACCCAGTAACTGGGTAATACGATACCCTTAGTAAGACTGGATATCAGACTTTTGCCTTCTGACTACTCGTAACGACTGTCAAAGATCTACAAATGACAGCCGGGACCAACGGTTTAACGTGCTTTCCAAGGCGATTAGCTACCACCTTTGATAGCTAATGACCGATTTTTTTTTGTAATAACCCCAGCTGTTTATATACCTACACAGGTTATAACAGTAGCAGCACTTTCAAAAAAGAAAAATAAGATGGCAGTCGTGAGAGGCAGACCAAAATATTCAAATTCTTCTTAAACTTGCCTTACCTTACGAGTACCTTTGATTTCAAATATTTTATGTTTTTTTCCTGTGATGGCTACTGTGTGTACATACATTGTACCGAAAATAAATAAACTTGTGTAACTTACTACTCTGTTACTACTTAATTCAGAAACCAGTATGTCGTCTTCACCTAGATACAGTACACCTGCTGATATTCGAAGACCGCTGATTAACAAATGTAGGATGATAGGGCTCTGTGACGCTATACCGATATTGGCGTCACAGCTTCCTCTCCTATGGAAGTGCGGATCTTATCGCGTTGCGGAAAATGTTCTTAGTTTTATTAATAAATTTTACAGCTCCAAATTACCATCAATTTCATACAATCATAGTGACGCAATTGGCTTTATATCAGTGTATAAGTAATAGGTTGATAAAAAACCTACTTTTAATTAAAACCACTGATTGGGTAGCAACTGGCTTACGAAGTGAGAGCATTTTGCAAATATTGTGACTACTAAGGAAACGATAGCTTATTATTTTAATGTATCTATGAATTTCACTTAGATACCTTTCTAATTATAATACAATACATACGTACCTTGTTATCATTACGGTAATCCCGAAAGCTAGGCAGAGGTGTACCTAAAAGTATACCCACATTTCGGTCCGTGTGGTTAGTGTCTAAGTTGTCAGAGTTTTTATGCCCGCCCATGGGTCTCTGACTTGGTTTTATATGCCATCGAGAAATATCTCTCAGACATGCTAGTTTCCTCACGATGTTTTCCTTCACCGAAGCAAGTGATAATTATACAATACGCACATGAATCAGAAAAATCAGAGGTGCGTGTCTTGGGTTCGAACTTGAGACCTATGCTATATACTTAGCAGTCCGACTACACTACACATTTCGCTAGGTATCCTTAGTATAGCTTAGTAGGTAGGCTTACGAACTACTCTACTGATTCAAAAATCGACAATTCAGAAATCGACAATAGATTGTCAGTAGTGATATCAATTAATGCTGAGGCTTCATTAGTGCGTTGCGTTAGCAACATACAGTAGTAGTAGTGTTCTGTATGGTGTCGGACGTAAATAATAACACCATCCCATATCTTCCCGTGGGTGTCGTAAGAGGCAACTAAGGGAATTGCCAGAGATTGTTCAGCAGCGTTCTCTGAGCTTTTGTAACAACCGTACTGCGATCGCCAACGCGCCTGCCAAGTGTGGCGATTATGGCAAAACCCCCCAAAATGACAATGTGGCGACACTTGGGGGAGGCCTATGTCCAGCAGTGGACGTCTTTTGGGCTGAAATGATGATGATGAATGATGTTGCATTGTTGCTGCGTCAACGCTGCATTATGTTACATATTATTTTTAGTGACATGCCATATTACGCGTTGCGTCGTCGCACGCGACCTTTCAACGGATCGACGTACGAGAGTCGAAAGAGACGAGGATGTTGCACTGCATTGACGGAGCTCCGGTACGACGACGGACAGTGTTCCACTGCTAGAGGGGCAAACTAGTTCGCTGCGATAGCGTGCAACACCCTCTTGCGATACAACTTCGTGCGTGGTTGCAAAGCAGGTGTGGCATACAATGCGTTAATCCGTTGCGACAACGCAACGCAACTCACTAATGAGGCCTCAGCCTAATTTAACCGCCAGAAGGCGACTTTACAGGAGAGGTAAAAATCTAAATTACATTATTCACAAATATAGTTGTAACTTTTAGGGCACTTATAACAACAACTTTCATTTTTTTTCAGGCACTTAGGTGCATAGGTACCTTACAAACTAAAATACATATGACTTATCTTATTGCAATGCTGTTAAGGGCCTTTTTCTCACAAAATGTTTACATCTGATCTGAAAGAAACCATACGAAGCCTACTATTATAGTTTCGACGATGACGGTAACGGTTATTTTTTAATAATATTTTTTTTAATTGCCTATTGATTTCAAACAGTCAAAGCGACGCAAATGACATAATCTCAATAGGTAATAGGTTAGTGAAATTCCCACTTTTAATTAAATCCACTAATTAGATGACAATAGGCTTACAATAGCTATTTATGTAACTGTTACGTTATGGACGGTCTTTTAATACGAGTGCCTTTTTCAAATAGGTGAAGACGAGTTATTAAAATACCAATAACGTACAGTTGCATACAAGATTTTATCTACGAAGGAAGGAATAAAACACAGTTAAAGACAAATAAGTATTTTTAATAGAAACTTAACTACACACTGACTATTGTTTACTTATATGTAGATTTATATACAAAATCACAAATAAACAGGTTTTTCAGAATTACAGGATGAACTTCGTTTAATTTATTTTCTATAGAATTAAATGTTGTATTTGACACCTTTACTTTATTTTGGATAGATTCATTAATATATCCCTCAGCTACAGCCGTGAACTTCCACCATCCATGGCGTTTCAAACTGGTAATATCACCTCTGTATGTTGTCGGACGTAAAGAATAGCACCTTCACCATCCCATATCTTCCCGTGGGTGTCGTAAGAGGCGACTAAGGTACTTGCCAGAGAATGGGCAGCACCGTTCTCTGTGCCTTTGTAACAACCGTACTGCGATCGCCAACCCGCCTGCCAAGCGTGGCGATTATAGCAAAACCCCCCAAAATGTCAATGTGACTTGGGGGAGGCCTATGTCCAGCAGTGGACTTCTTTTGGGCTGAAATGATGATGATGATGATGATAACAACTGTCCCGGACCAACATAAAATAAATTACTAAGGCGTTTGAGACGGTCATCCGTCGCGGTGTCCGAGGAAGCGAGTATTCGCAGGCCGGCCGGCGCCCCCCGTAGCTCCCCTCGCTCGCCGATGCCGACAACGCGTAGGTCGGTCATGTCGCCAGCGCGTGTCGACTGCGTGTTTGTTAGGTGCGATTCCCAACATATACCTTTCCCACATCTGGGGCACAGGCTCTCGTTAGACGGAGTTTGACGTAATCCACCTTGAAATCTTGAGGAAGTGAAGATGATGACGTCACGTTGCTCGAAGGCTGCGCTGACGTCCATTTCGGGGTCACCAGTTTAAAGGTATGAGGACAGAGTGTAAAGTTCCTCGATACTCCATATAAAAGGGAAGATCCTCCGACCCGACAGGTGTTATGTCTGGTGGGCAACTGCCCGACAGTCGCAACTGAGGAAATCGCTGCGCCCCCGCAAGGGGGCGTGCGGTTGGCGGGGTATGGACTTGGTCCTTTTCCCGCGGGAGCGGGGTGGTGTGCCCGTAAATACGGGCACCCTCAATTTGAGTGCCTTATAGGCGCGGATGGTGGCGAGCGCGCAACGCGCAACTCGTCAATGTGTGGTTGTCTATTTGTCCGGTAGGAGGCGCCAGCGGCGCTAGCGCTTGGCTGCCCGACAGTTGTTGACGGGTTTCTCTATATAGTCTTAGGTCGATGTAAACTTTGCTTGCGCTTTGTATGAAATTGATTTTAGTTCTTCCGCCGTGTCATAGATGGCGCTGTAGTACTTTTTGTAGTAAGTTGCTTTTAGTAGGTCGCTACACCAACAAGACGTTTTCAGAAAATGATGTGCTTGGAATATTGTTACATTCCCGCCATATCACGAAATCTTCATAACATTTCTCATTTCCATGTCTTGATTTTTCTGGTAGTAAATTATTTGTAGCCGCAACTGCTCTATTTGTTATATCTGGTGGAGTATTTTCAATATCATTTGATGTTGAAGACATTTTTAATAAAATTTGGAATGAAATTTCACTCAGATTTTTTTTCCCGCGTCCACTTTTTTATTTAGTCTTTATTAGGTACAAGGCAAAAGATCTTGTAGCCGCAACAACCAAATAGTATGTATACAATACTTTTGTTCTAAACTTTTCCATTTATAAAAACATCATTTACATTGTCTCGATTTCGAAGAAATATTATAGGTATGGCTGGCTGTATGTTCAGAATGTCTTCGCTTGTGTTTTAGAATTTATGACGATTCGCATAATGCAACCCGATGTCGTTATGGGTATCATAATGAAACCGCTGTCAATTTTGTAATTCGTATACAATAACGAAACAGAAGTAGATAAAATGATATTATTTACCAAATATTGCGAACTGGTAGCAACGAAACGATAGCTTTACCATCAATATTCGTAATTTGAATTTGGTTTTTACGCAATTGTTTTTCGATGCTTTAATAAAAGAAACTGCTTCTTTTGTCACCTTTAATACTATTAATTTTCCTATATCTGCGCCGAATTTTATAACACCTATACTCGTGTACGGTCTGATAGACTGCAAGTTTGAAACTCAATTTTGTTTATTTTTTTTTTAATTTATACAGGCATATAATGTTCTCTGGGAATAAGTTACGCTAAATTTCACAGGTCGGTCAGTGCTATTAGGTTTTTCCATTAAGAATTTCTCAGTAACAGCCCGGAGTCTAGATCAAGGGCAAGCCCCTTATTACATTTTTTTAAGACGTTTCCGTCGCCCGGTTGGGCAAAAACCTGTTTTTTTTTTCGGGAAGAAATTTCCTCTTGGATATCCTGCGCTCTGCCATGAGCGGAGGAGTCTGTCAGGCACTAACTGACCACCACACTGGTGGTCCCTTCCCACACTTGCACTGGGGATCATGGGAAGTAGTGCGCCTTCCACGAAAAAACTTTATTTTTATTTTATTAAGTGTTGAAAAATGCCTAACGCATACCGCACCGTCCGGGGAGACAGTTTGATTATGTGAGGCTTGCACCAACTAAAAAACACCGTGAAACTACTGTTGCCTTGGCGGATGGCCCGCTAGAACTGCTTTGCATGACATTCGCGGTTCAACTCTTTTGGCGATGTCCGGGCTCACCTGAGACATCGCCACCACTCGCAAGGATGTGCAATGTGACAGTGATAGACTGGCACCTCCTAGGCTGGCATCAGGTCGCCAAAAACCTCCTTCAAGTCTTTCGAAGTTCTGTTTTTGTCATGTTTTTTTACACGATATAGACTTGCGATTGGCCGCAACTCGGCTGGTGTAAAGCGATGATGCAGCCTAGGTTGGAGAAAGCGCTGCTGAAAGAAATCACTCGAACCTTGAAAGAACCAGGTTATAATGATCGGGGAACAGAGAAGCTGACAGCGAGTTCCACAGACTGTCGGTTTGAACACAAATAGCGCAAATATGCTTCCAAATCTGGAAGCATATTAGCGCTTTATTCGTGGAAATTCAACCGTTTGGTTTTTCCTTCAAAAGGCTCGACCAATCTCGGATCTGTATGATTCTCACTTGATCTGTCCAATACCTAAGTCTCGATTTTTAAAGAGACTGTGACCTGTGCAGTTGTTTCATCTGTTTTTTCTATGAGAAGTCAGATAGGATGAGGATGAGACAACCTCATCAAGTATTTTTTTATAATAAGATTTTGTAAAAAAAATACGAGTAAAAGGTTTTTAATAAACCCCTCAACAAAAATAATTATCATTCTTTTTCACTAACGCCATCTGTGTTTTAACAAGGAATCTACGTTCACAAATTGCTCAGGTATTATTTATTTCAACTATCTTCCTCTTGTTGAACCTTATTATTGTTGAAACAGGAAACATTGTAGTTCCCGGTCCATTGCATAGATGTCGCTAGGAATAGATTTTAAAATAATATATCCCGTACTTCAATGTTACATAGAGATAGGTCTTCACATTATTACCAAGGCATTAGGCCCATCTAATTATTTAATCTAAGTTATGTGTTTCACCCAGGTTGCTCAGCGAGCAAGGGAGCGGGCTATGCGTGGAGTCTCTCTGAGGGATCGCATCCGGAACGAGGTGATCCGACAGAGAACCAAAGTTGTCGAGATAGCTCACAGAATAAGTAACTTAAAGTCGCAATAGGGCGGCCATACTAGGCATAAACCGATAACGAGTTTCCTCCGAGCCTCGGAAAGCACATTAAGCCGTTGTCCCGGCTATCATAGGTAGATTTTTGGCAGTCGTTACAGGTAGCCAGTGGACCGAAAGTCTACCAATCAGTCTTACCAAGGGTAACGTAACACCCAGTACTTACCGGATTGTGGAGGTCAGATAGGCCAGTCGCTCCATATAAAATACTGGTATTCCACTGCATCCGTTTATACTGGAAGCCCTACATAGTTGAGAAAAGGCTAGGCCTATGATGATGTGCTGTATGTGGAATCGGTAAACTCCGATAATAGATTAGTTAAAGTAAGATGTTTACTGTGGAATGAATGTATAGGAGAGGATGGACATAGGCATCCTTTTGATTTAACTAATGCCATAGGGCCATCCTATTGATTTAATTAATGAACTTAAAAAAAAACTTTCCATCTCTAGTATTTCGGGAGTTAATTGAGTAAATGTGATATTCTAATATTAAATGACTGATGACTTTGTTTTACTTCTTACTAAAATTGCTCTGACACATTAGCACATGAAACATCATTAAATCTTTATGCATTTTTTTAAAATTAGTACCATGTTGACAAATAAATAAGTATAGTTTCAATTTTATTCAAAACATTTTATTCTAAAGTTTTTGAGGACGGCGTGTAAATGGGTAAATCGGTTAATAAATAAGAAAAATAATTATAATATCGTTTATTGGTCAAAAAGTAATAATACAATATTGTGACATAATCGGTACGATATAGACCCAGCAGTGGGTAAAATAGGGTCGTGTACGACGATGATTTCGTGTTTAAAATTATATTATTCTGCTAACGCCGCGCCGTCTTGGTACCACTTCCAGGTGGTAGTTAATTTGCAGAATTAACACAACAATGTGTTTTTTAGTCCCGGAGGTAAGAAGGTACTGGAAGTGTCATCCTGATCGTTTTGAGAACCCGAGAGGTCATTCTTTTCCCTCTCTTCCTCTTCGTTGATCTGTTATTTTTCCTCTTCTAAATCTTTGTACCTGTACAGATGAGAGCATAAAATTAGTCGACGTAATTACTACTACGCTTATACTTTGAAAGGCATAGAATTACATGTGAGACAGACAACACTTTTTTGTTTGATTGCATACATCAATTTAATTCGTGTGTTGCCATTTCTTAAAACGTTATTTTGGTTGTTGTTAAAGAATATAAATAAAAAATAGAAATATTATGGACATAATACAATATTGTTACACTAATATTCTTGTCGTAATTGGCGTAAACCAGTTTAATTTTTTGTTGTTGGAATATGTCAGACAAAAATTTTTTTTTTTTTTATCTATTCAAGAGAAACATATTGGTGATAACTGGTAACAATTTACTAAAAAGTTTCGAAAGATGAGTATTATAATAAAAAATAAAAAAAAAATATTATCTCAATTTATTAAATAAATTGTATGTTGTTATTTTCACGTTGCTATTTTTTAGTTGCTGGATAACTATTTTGTTTAGTACCGAAATATCATTAATATAATAGTAAAAACTTACGTATTAGGAATGCAAAATCCGCTGTGAGCAATATACCCTGAAGGACACCCGTTTCCAAGAATCATTCCACGTTTGAGTCTTCTTGATTGGTCTTCGACAATGTCCGGTGGTGGTGTGCTGGCGCTGAGTTTAATACTCAGTACACTACCACTGTCCGCACTTTGCTGTAGTTGACTACCAACTCCAGAACGTGAAACTTCAAAATCATCATCAGGGAATATCACTCTTTTAATTTCTACGGTATTTATAGATACTCGTAAAACTGTTTCCGGACCATGTGTAGGTTTTGTGATAACTCGGCTTAGCAGCAGGCACAGGGAACATGCGATTAATACTGTAGTTGCCGTTTTGTAGAGGTCTGCTCGCGTCCACTGATTGCAAGAGTGCTGATTGGTACTGGAGTTCCCGTCTAGTAGAGGTGTGGTCGCGTCCATGGTTTGTGAATAAGAGTGCTGCTTGTTTCTGGAGTTCCCGTCTTGTAGAGGTGTGCTCGCGTCCACGGTTTGTGAATGAGAGTGCTGATTGGTACTGAAGTTGCCGTTTATTAGAGGTGTGCTCGCGTCCACAGTTTGTGAATGAGAGTGCTGATTGGTACTGGAGTTGCCGTTTATTACAGGTGTGCTCGCATCCATGGTTGGTGAATGAGATTGCTGATTGGTACTGAAGTTGTCGTTTAGTAGAGGTATGCTCGCGTCCGCGGTTTATGAATGAGAGTGCTGATTGGTACTCTTTGGGGTTCTCGTCTTGTAGACGTGTGCTCGCGTGCGCGGTTTGAGAATAAGACTGCTTGTCCGGCCACAACAGTCTGCTTATATATACGACTATGTCCGCAGATGCACGTGGTGAAGAGACGCCGTAAAAGTTGTGAGACGTTAGTGGGTAACTAGAAAACGTCATAACATTGAGTTTGATTCGCACATAACCTGTCTTGTTGGGGCCGGAGCTACAAGAATGACGTTGAGTTCCGAAACGAGTATTTTGCCAAACGCACATATTTAAAAGGAGAACATTCTATTGTGGGTTTTCTTGAATAAATAATATGAATGAATAAATGAGACTATAAATAGATTCTAAAAATAAAGGTTAAAGATAGAATAAAAGTAAATTATACTTGTAACATCACGCCGGTAATCCTCGAAGGGTTAAGCAGTGGTTTACCTAACAAGTACACCTACATTAAATTATACTGGTGATATAATAGGCGGTCGTATAGTTAGAAGAAATCTAACCGAAATTCAAATGAAAATTGCAATATAAAATTGGTTACAATACCACTTTGGCAGAATTAGTACAACAATCTGGATTTTCCAAACGGAAAAACCCACAAACAAGAATTTATTTATCCTAAAATTTGTACATGCACACATTGTCATTGTCATTGGTAGTGGGTAGGTAGTGGGTAGGTAATAGGTAGTGGGCAGGTAGCAGGTAGGTACCCAACTAGCAAAATGAGATTTTTAAACTATCCTAAAACCATAATTTATCGAGGACTATATGAGACTTATATACGCATATAAGTCGCGAAAAGGGCCCACTTTATAAGTCTACTTTTACTTATAACGTGTTTATATTAGACAGCTGAAATGCCATATACGTCTATATTGCTCCTGTAATTGAATTACGTCAATGCAATTACTCTTGTAAATCTCAATATAAGTAAGTTATAGTAAAAAATGAGATTAATACGCGCCTAGAAATGCCTCTATAAGCTCATATATTGTAAACTAGCGAAGTGAGTGTATCGCGCATTGTTGTGCTCTGTAATTTTTTTAAAAATCTTGATGTTAAGTATTTTTATGAATCAGAATTTATTAATGTCAAAACAAATTTTATTTTTGTGAAATTGTTAGTATTATAGCTTATTCGTAGGGGAACGTGAATTTTCTGTGAAATATATCATGGTCTTAATCAAAACTTTACAGCGCCGCTTGAAATTTGTTTATTTACATTTTAGTATCAATTAATATTAAATATGTAGGATCCGGTCATTAGTACGGACAGAAAATGAATCGGCAAGCGCGTCAAAGGTAGCACGCGACCTACTTACCAGTCTACCCACACCTAAGCGCGCTTCTACAGAGTCGTGATGTTTCGAGCTCGCTGTGAGGCGGACAGTCTGTGTCTGACCGCGGTGGAGTCAAGACGTCCCGAAACTGTTCCCCGATTCATGGTGCCTAGTGTTATTGTGTTGGATTGTAATTTCAAGTTATTTGTGAGTAGTAAGTGAGTTCGACAAAAGCAGTGTACCTCGTGTAGTGTGTGTTTTCATAGCACGGAACCCATGTTCTGCCCACATGATGACCGTGTCTAACGGAATAAATCAAGACAACTGCGACATCAGAATTGGGATAAAGAATCGCGCCCTCCACGAAAGTAAAGCCAAGTGAGGAACATAACCAATGAATTTTTGAATCAACAAGGAAAGCGACCAAACCTGCGAGCACAAATCATCAAGAGTGTACCCTCGCAACAACATCGGGTGAGACCGTTTCTTTTCTTTTCGATAAGTAGGTCATCTGGCTCATTGCTTAAACATGGCTAGTTTGATTGGTTTATGGGTGACATCATAATCAGTAAACCTTACTGGCATCGGAGGTTGTGATTTAAAATGCACGATGGAGATCTCCAGTACCATTAAAATAGACGATATTTTGATAAAATAGGTTGTCAGCAAATAAGTTCAGGTTTTAATGCTGGCGTAATTCGTAAAAGTTCTTCGGCGTTTAGAGTAAGCGCTTGTCTGGTCCACATGTTTCAGTTAAAAAGAAAGCGTGTTCAGTCGAAATGTCACTGTTGTGCGGTTCATGCTTTAAGATAATCGAAGGGACTCGCTTTCGTTGTAGGAGAAAGGTGCCGTCCGGTCCATGAGTGGTCGAAAGGACACACGCTTTCTTGCTGGGGGAAAGGTGCCGTCCGGTCCATGAGTGGTCGAAAGGACACACGCTTTCTTGGTAGGAGAAAAATGCCGTCTAGTCCGTGAGTGATCGAAATAATACACGCTTTCTTTTATTCTGAAACAGTTAGTTACGATGAGAGTAATCTTTGTCATAGTTTGTCAGGTTAGACGAGCGGATGTCTTCGTGATTAGACATTGTTTGTTCTAGGAATACAATAACGCCCGAGGACGGTCGTATGTCAGTCTGGCCGTGTCGGATCCGGTCATTAGTACGGACAGAAAATGAATCGGCAAGCGCGCCAAAGGTAGCACGCGACCTACTTACCAGTCTACCCACACCTAAGCGCGCTTCTACAGAGTCCTGATGTTTCGAGCTCGCTGTGAGGCGGACAGTTTCGGGACGCAAGACGTCCCGAAACTGTTCCCCGATTCATGGTGCCTAGTGTTATTGTGTTGGATTGTAATTTCAAGTAATTTGTGAGTAGTAAGTGAGTTCGACAAAAGCAGTGTACGTCGTGTAGTGTGTGTTTTCATAGCACGGAACCCATGTTCTGCCCACATGATGACCGTGTCTAACGGATTAAATCAAGACAACTGCGACAAATAAATAATATGAAGGCAGCTGCCATTTTCTTGATGAGCATTTCCGAGTACGCTATAGTGCTAATATAAGTATTTTTAGCATTTACAAGTGTGATATAGTATATTGGTTCTATATTGGGTTATTACCAAACCGGGGAAGATTCGCCATTGTTATCGATTAGGGTTCCACACTGCCCAAATGAAACTCGATTGATATTAATAGATAAGTAAGTTAAAGGAATATTTTAAAGGTTTGTTTTACGTACTAGGTTAAACATTAGTTTATTAAACATTGTTTTTATTGACTTAATTATATTACACATTTGACAAGCTTACACTTAATATCTGCAATTTATACACATTTTTGACCTTGATAAATTCCCTGCAATTGCATTTGCAAATAGATGTCTTTAGGCAAAAAATTGTTTATTCTCATATTTAAAATTTCAAGTAAAGATTTCAATGTAGCTTGTGAAATATTGAAGCTTAGAGCCCAGTTTTTAATAGACTAGCTGATACCCGCGACTTCGTACGCGCGGAAATTTTAATTTGTGAGTCTGCCTCGTTGGTCGAGTGGTCGCAAGCACGACTGCTGAGCTTGAGGTCCCAGGTTCGATTCTCGGATCGGGCAAAGAGTTATTGGGTTATTCCATCAGGAATTTCTCAGTAGCAGCCACGAAGTCTGGATTTAATGTCGGGTCCGGTTGATCGGGCTCGCACCCTATAACATAGAGCTTCAACATAACTGGCGAAATGTAGATGTACGATTAAATACATCTTCAGTAATTACAGGCGTGATATTTTGTTGTTGTGTGTGAGAACTCATATAACGTAATGTGATTATGTCGGTGATGACTACAAAGGGCGTGCTTTAGGGTGGTGTAATTCTGGGCGGCAGAGGTCCGAAACAAAATTAAAAGGCGTTGAAGCGACAATATAATATGGCTTAAAGTCGGAACATATTTTTTTCAAAGTGAACAATACGGCGCATTGTTGGGCACTATTTTTTGTTTTTTCCAATACAGTTTTGTATACAATAAAAAATGTCATAACAATGACCGTCACCACGTGCAAGTTTTGGCTTCATGAAACACGTGAACAATCAACAAATAATTGACCGTCTGAGAAGCATGGAGTACCCAAAAAAATGCCTGCCACTTTTTAGGTATGGCCCTGACAGTCATTGATCGTCATTGCAAAACTACCTCATAATTAAAATTGGAATGGCAAATTATTTGGAATATTTGGCATGCGTCGAATTAAAACGCTCTCTCCTTTAGCAATTCCTGTAATAATGGTGTTTTAAGTGTATGAGGAACAGGGTGTAAAGTTCCTCAATACTCCATTGAAAAGGGAGGATCCTCCGACCAGACAGGTGTTGGGTCTGGTGGGCAACTGCCCGACAGTTGCTGTCGGGTTTCTCTATATAGTCTTAAGTCGATGTAAACTTTGCTTGCTAGATGTAGGCAATTGATGTTAGTTCTTCCGTCGCGTCATAAAATCAAAAACAAAATATTTTATTTTACATAGGCCTACATGGGCACTTATAAAACGTCGACAAAAGAGGCACGGTTCGGGTTGGTTGTTTCCTATGAGAAGAACCGGCAAGAAACTCCATTTTTACTCTTTTAAAATCATTTGGTTCTACAATATTTGGATGTTACAGCGTTAGTACCTAAGTATGAGAGGACAGCGTAGGACCGACAATAAGTCGTCGCTTACTACAAAAGGTAGAAAAAGATAATAGTGAAAAAAAAATGAAAAAAAATATTACAAAGCCTACAATGTCCACACATTCACAAAAAATATGAATGAAAAAGAATCAATACAAAAATAAAAATAAAACATAAGAACAATAAGTTAAACAATTGACACAAATGTCATAGATGGCGCTGTAGTACTTTTTGTAGTAAGTTGCTTTTTGTAGGTCGCTACATCACTCCCCTCCGGAGACCGGAGGTCGATAGTCGAATGAGTCAGCTTGTAGTATTATGCCGTGCCAGTTGAAATTTCGTTGCCGCATTGTTCACGGTGAGTCGGAACAGACTGTGGTGGTGAGGCGAACCCCAGTGAGTCGGGGCCGGCGCTGCATTTGCTCCAGTGCGTCGGACGTAGTGCAGCGCTGCGATGTGGCAGACAGCTAGAGAGGCGTCGACCGGGAGGTAGAAGCTCTCGAGCCAAAAAAGCAGTGTGCTGTGCCAAAGTCGCTTGATGAGAGGCTGAGGGTGCTGACCAGGAATGCGCTCCGGCTGCATGCTGGTGGTCAGGAATACCCATTTGAAGCTGGAGACTCGCTATCGAAAGCTTGAGGGAAGTGATGATGATGACGTCACGTTGCTCGAAGGCTGCGCTGACGTCCATTTCGGGGTCACCAGTTTAGCGGTTTGAGGAACAGGGTATGAAGTTCCTCAATACTCCATTGAAAAGGGAGTATCCTCCGACCAGACAGGTGTTGTGTCTGGTGGGCAACTGCCCGACAGTTGTTGTCGGGTTTCTCTATATAGTATTAAGTCGATTTAAACTTTGCTTGCAAGATGTAGGCAATTGATGTTAGTTCTTCCGTCGCGTCATAGATGGCGCTGTAGTACTTTTTGTCGTAAGTTACTTTTTGTTGGTACCTACTGTGGCTTTTATAATATTACTGCTAAGCTTTGTGATACGAAGCCTTTTGCCGTTGCACAGTCTGGGTACTTGAAAGTTTCTCATAAGCAGAACTAAAACGCCAACTTTAAGCTCCATTTTATGGGAACGGCACGCCCGTTAGCTCCAGGGAGTTGAAAAATTCAACGGGGTGTGCAGGACTACCGTCATTAGCCATCACAGTCTCTACGGATGTGTATACTTTAAAATCGCCGACGATCATGTCTTGAATTTCGTTTTGTTTATGACCCACTCGTTCTTTAATCACTATTTATTTTGAATGGTTAAAAAAAACGAAAACTTTTTTGTAATTATTTGAAAATCATAAAACATTAAAATAAAACAAATTACCTAGTTACAAAAAGTGAACACCGGTTGGGGATCGAACTCGTGTTGTTTTGGAAAACTTACAGCATTAAAAAATTCCCACAAAAAGAGCATACTGACTGCGGATACGAACTTGAAACCTTTTGCTTGGCAGGGCGGTCATAGAACCGCCAGGCTACTTACTTTGATGACAAATGGTTTAAAATAGCCAGTTTATTCTAATGCTTGTCATGACAGTTGTCAGTTGTCAAACAGTTGAGAAATATGGACTAAATGCAATATTGCTCATCCCCCTAAGTTATTAGCGTGATAATATATAGCCTATGTTACTCGGTAAAGATGTAGCTTTCTAATGGTGAAATAATTTTTTAAATCAGTCCAGTAGTTTTTGAGTTTATTCGTTACATACAAAAATACAAATCTTTCCTCTTTATAATATTAGTGTAGATAGTGTAGATTACGCAGTTTTAATTTTTTGTTATAATCCGAAAGCTCTTACTAATTATAGTTTTCAATATCGCTCAATGATTTGGTAATTTCATAGTCGGAACCTCTTCCATCTAAAGCAGAACTATTATTGTCTTGTCCGGAACCCTCGCTAGAATTGGCGAAACGGTCTTAACCAATTTAATTTAAAAATCGGTGCTCATTGAGGTTAATATTTATTTAGATGTTTTTTTAACTTTTATTTTACAAGATCCAGTTTTTCAAACCGCTTCCACTTATTTAAATCCATTTAATTCAATATTTGTGGACACAAACAGTTGTAATCCAAATGCCTGATGTCAAATCCTACAACAGAATTTGCAAAACTTTATAAAGTGTGTTTTCGCCTGTACTGGTCGTTACAAGCAAAACTGGCTTCATAAGAGTTTTAACCAGGATTGTTTGAGATTACTCAGACAATAAAAGTACTGTGGAATGCCTGTATCAGTAAGTCTAGGTTTAAAACGGTACACGATAAATAGATATAGAGAACATTTTATCCAACCGAGTGCTGTTATCATCTTGGTGATTTATTATTTTTAAAACGTGTATGTGAAATTAATTTAACACTTAATTTTAAAATTTTAAAAGCTTAAGCTTATGTCAAACCAAACCAGATATATAAATGATATACAGTGATTTAACTTTAATTTACTTATATTGGTATATGGTACATGCAACAAATACATAATAATTAGGCATCTTTTTCTTGACCAGAAAAACAAACATAATTTTATTTGTGGAACAAGGGTAAACAAAAGGTACAGATGTCAATATTAATAAAATGAACGCAATGTCTTGCCATTAACGGCGTACAAATATACTATACTTAATAATTGAAAAAAAAATATCAAAACACTCAAAACTAATAAATAAAACTCAATTTAAACAACTCAATAAAAAAGTGCATAGGTACATAACAATTTGATTCACAATAATTAAAATAACAATAAAAACCAAATGACAAAATTTTAAAATTAAATTAGATTAAATAAAAACAAATTATTAACAAATACATTAAAAATTAAACATTAAAATGTCATTAGTTTACAATTTGTCTTCTAGGTACTCATTGACTGTATAGTAAGCTTTCTTGGATAACAAATCAAGAATAGCCTTTTATAAATGGTGTATGCTGTCAAGATCTTTTTAATACAGTTGCTCAAAAAGTAGCGTATTGCAGGGACGTATAGCGTTCGGGATGTGGGCTATTACACACTCGAGCTTTTTCTTTACCTTTTCCGAACTCGTGCGTTCTCTTTCCCAACTGTCAAAATAATGTCTTTTAAAAAGAAAAAAACAACCACAAAGTTTTTACAAAAAAAAAATCATAGGAGTTTTATGATTCATGCAAATATTTCTAAAAAGAAGCTACTAATTTGTTTCAATATCAGATTTAATTCAATGAGTTAGGTTAGGTTTCATTTCATTTCATATCATTTAATTTCATTTTCATTTCATATCAATAAAAAATTCTACTGAAGACTTGGCTGTATGGGCATAGTTCCCTTTACCTACCCAGAATGGGTGAGGAAAACAAAAAAAAAATCTCTGCTTATATTTCTTTTACGGTAGGCGCCATTTTCCAAAAATGTTCTTTATTAAATTGCTTAATTTTTTCGCAACTGTGTTAAAAATAGTTGTTCAGTACACGTGCGGAACCGTCATTGCAAGTTGTTCCGACTGTCAACCCTAACCTTCGGCTGAGCCTCGGCTCGGGTAGACATTTGTCGGAACTCTTTGCAATGACAGGCTTTTCGCACTCGTAATGAAATATACTATTTATTTCAATGGGTAACTTATTTTACATCTTGGGTGCTAGAAACGAAATGGCTTCGCCAAGGAATGTCATGAATAATTATAATATACTCGTATGTATTGTGTATGTATTGTTTGATATTTCCTTGTGATCTTTCGTACAAAAAACCAGGAAAATTTTGCATATCAGTTCGGTTTTCTTGACTTTCTTCTTCTCGCGCGTCGATGTCTCTTAATCTCTCTCGATTTAAATGTCTAGAAACATTCACGTTAACACTACAATCAATAAATACTAGTTAATACTGCTAAATTAAATAAGCCTAATTAATGCGTTGTAGGAAATCCTTGTATCAATTATAAGGAATAGTGTTCATAATTTAAGTTTTCAGTCCATCCACGAGTTTTTAAACAAACAAAAAGATCACGAATTTAAATTTCCTCATCGTAATCTTCTGTTAAACGTTTATACCTGGAAATAATAAAACATAAATTATTATAATTTCTCTGAAAAAAAAAAATGATGCATTTGTAGGAGTCCGTTAATAAAACAGCTCTAGATAGGATAGACATCACACCAAAGGTTCAACGGACTGCTTAGTGTTATTTGCTCCGGAACCATTATTATGATAACCATAAGCGAATTGAGCCTTTTATAATATGTTTCACAGAATCGATAAAAAATATGTTTTGTAGACAAAAATGTAGCTTATTAATTAATTATAAGCTCAATACTCAATACTCAATACTCAATTATTTATTGCATTCCATATGTGTTAAAAGATGTTAACAAATTAGAGATCAGTATGGACCCTGTCGGGCACAGCAACATTAGGAGAGAGGATGGCTCCCTTTCTCTCAGTAACAATTCATTAATATTATTATAAATTATTCGATTAATTTATCAATGAACAAAATTACATTATAAAATTGTCATACATTTATAAAATTATCTCAAATATATCAAATTATCATACATTAATAAATTGTCACACATTTATAACATTATCATACATTTATAACATTATCACAAATATATCAAATTATCTTACATTCTGAAAGCTTAAAACTATAAAATACTATTTATCAATATATATTGAGGAGTGTGAAATTCTAAACGACTAACAAAGTATGGTGTCTGTTTGTGTTTAATATATTTGTTTGTCAACTAAGTATTCGTTTAATGTGTAGTATGCTTTTTTAATTAATAAGCTCAATGGGCTTAGAAGTTGTTAGGTGTCGGGGACAGCCTTCGTTGCATCGGGACAATTATGGACAGAGAATAAACAAAAATCTTACTTCTCAAGTGTGACGCACATATTCCAAACCCACCTCATCCCTTCAGCACATTTGTGCTGTCCATCAATCACCTGTCTTCTTTTTCTTGTCAAAGCACGACCGAAAGGTAAAACAGCTGGACTTTTCACTTCTTTATAATCTTCCCTAATGCTTAGAATTTTCACAGTATCGAACGCAACAATCGATTTAGTTGATTGAACATTTACACTGACTGGTGATTGCACTGATGATGTGTCTTGCGAAATAGGCAACGATATTACTGCACGATAACAGAGAGATACGAACAACACAAACATAACTTTAATCGCCATTGTATGACTAAAGAACGTTTGTTCAGCTCGACTGTCTAGCAATGAATGCGATAGCGCAGGTGCGGTCGCGAATGGAAAGGGGAAAATTGTCTGTAACGACGTACATGTGTTTACATTTACGTTTTTGATGTTACAAATTCCTCAAATTAATAAGTCACGTGGATTATTTGTGGATATATTTCGTTTATCTTAACGAAGGACCGCTTTTGCCCCCGCCTATGGCTCCGCCGCTTGCGGTGCCCGAAGCTGACCACATCGAGGACGATGACGACATTCCGGAAGTGACCGGGGTATACCTGCCTACCACCGCCCCGGGACCCGTTGGCTTGCCTGACAAAGCCTGGGTCCTGGCCTCGGAGGCTCTCGGGCCCCGACTGGAAGGGCTCTTAAGCGCATGCTTGGAGAGAGGCCAGTTCCCGCTTCGTTGGAAGACGGGGAAGCTGGTCCTCATCCGGACGCCGGGACGCCCTGCGGACTCTCCGTCCGCATACCGGCCCATTGTGTTGCTCGACGAGGTGGGCAAGCTCTTTGAAAGAGTCATTGCCAACCGCCAACCCGCAACAACCCGCCGGTGTCAGCGTAGTTTGCTACGCTGAAGACACGCTGGTGCTGGCACAAAGGGAGGTCGCACGAGGCGGCGGCCGAACTTATGACACGCGGGGTTCAATCAAATCAATCAAAATATTTTATTTTACATAGGCCTACATGGACACTTATAAAACGTCGAGAAAAGATGCACGGTTCGGGTTGGTCGTTTCCTATGGAGAAGAACCGGCAAGAAACTGCATGGTTACTCTTTTAAAATCAAGAAAAATAAAATATGCGGACGGAGAGTCCGCAGAGCCACCCCGGCTTCCGGATGAGGACCAGCTTCCCCGTCTTCCAACGAAGCGGGAACTGGCCTTTCTTCAAGCATGCACTTGAGATTACTGATCGCAGCAGAAACTTGGTAATTGCGAATTCTCAGTTTTACTACTAGCTGACGTTACTACTTAGTTAGTATTATTGAATGCCTTAAATCAATTAATTAGAAGGCAAAATATTGATATGTTCAGAATTGGTGTTTATTTTTGTAAAAATCCAGATAAAAAAACAAGTCATGGTCAAATGTTTATTTACACAGTTAATGTTTAAATAAAAATACAATTATGTGTTGGATTCTTTGAATCAAAGGAAAACGCTGCAAACTGGTTGTAAGTGAAAAATAAATGACTAATTCTTATATTTTTTTTTTTAATATTTTCTTAAATTATTTACGCCCTAAAAAAAATATTTTTTAAACAGTTTATCCATGTTTAGCTACTGGAGAAGCGCCAGGATAGCCCGCGAAATTCAAAATTTCTTACTTTTTCTTTGTAATTTGCATGTCAGTGTAGTCAGTTGTCGTTACAGTCTGTGTGTTAAACAAAATATGATTCGCGGTCGTAACAGAATAATAAAAATAAATAACTAAAAAAAAATGCATGTGTGACAAGCAAATTTTTGCTTAAAAGGTACTTCCTCTATACAGGGTGTAAAGGAAAGGGTATATACATACTTAAGGCTGCGCTTTAGACCGTCAAACTGAACATGTTTCTCCATCGGACAAACATCGTAATAGCGAAAAAAAAAAAGCTGCTCCATACATTTGGGTCGAATAGGTATTGAAATTTTGTATGAGGCAGTAGATTATTTTTTGCTATTACGATATTTGTCCGAAAGAGAAACATGTTCATTTTGATGGTACAGACCATCAAAATGAACATGTTTCTCTTTACGCCCACACCCATAAGTATGTATATACCCTTTCCGTTACACCCTGTAATAATGTTTTTTTATATAAGTGGATTAAATAAAACATTTTTTGTTACAATCCTCTAAGTTCATTTAATTTTAATCCATGCAGTAACAATTTTTTTCTACGAGTTAATAACTATAAATAAACGATAAATAAATGAATTTGAATTTCGCGAGCTACACTAACGCATTCTCCTTAAGATTATTCTTATAACACGATTATTTTGGGTATTCATAATGCCCATATAAGCAGGTACGATAAATTAATACAACGTCTGAGCAACAAAAAGGTTTTGAAAGTAAAATTAACATAAATACTAAAAATATCATTGTTTTGTACGGCAATATTTTTATTCAAATATTGGCCTTTAGGCACATGAGGTATTATATGTATTGCTATGCCAATTACTTAAGTATTACATTTATTTTGCTAAGTTTTATCACAGAGTCAATTACTTAATTAAGGTATAAAAATAATGTTTACTATGTTTTCACCCTAAAGGGCAAGGAATCTAACAGCTACCATAAAAAGGGACAATACGGTTTTGGCAAGAAATTGTATGTATGTTACAAATAATTATCATAATAATGTGTAATATATGATTTTGCCCTGCAATCTAAACGTCTATATATATCTATACAAAAACATAAAATTGAAGAAAGTGTCTGTTTGTAATAATAAAATAACCGCTTTTTTCTACATGCATATGAATGTATATACGGTACAAATACTAAAATAATTTTTTTTTACAATTTTTGTGTGTCTGTCTGTTTGTTCCGGCTAATCTCTGGAACGGCTGGACCGATTTTTACGGGACTTTTACTGGCAGATAGCTGATGTAACAAGAAGTGACTTAGATAAATTCTAAAATAATAAAAACAAATGCAAAAACATAAAAACAGCGGGCACAGCTAGTGTTCAAAATAAAATTAACAGGAAAATCTTGCTTAAAACTACAAGTGTCAATGATTGGTCAAAACCCCACGCGAGGTTTTATAATCCCATCTTTAAAACACAATTGTTGAAAAACCCGCTACGTTATGTAATATTATGAATGTGAACTATATATTAAGAATAAGGATATTGTATTGTAATAAAAAATATTATAAATGACTAGAAACATTTCAATAAACACAAGTTTCAATAAACATTACAGCCACAGATTATCATAATAAACCTAATTAATGCGTCCGGAGGAAACAACGCTGTTTAAAAGAGTGTGGTCAAACTGAGTGGACCGGATACTAGACAGGACTGCAGACATCGGGACTTAAAGTCCAGTGTTCTACAGGACGGTCTGCACTGTTTAACCCCGCCTTAAGAGAGGACTCTAGTGGGCCTTTCTCCATACAAACGTATTCCGCTGTTTTCTTTGTGGATAATGCGTCTAGACCAATATTTTTTTTTCCAAAAAAATCTGGGTCTAATTAATACATGCCCCTATCATTTCCTTTTTTTTTTCAAAAAAATAATCACTAAAAGAATTATGACAATCCAAAAACCTCTTAAACTTAATCTTACTGCTCAAGTGTTACACACATGGTCCCTTAAGCTCAGTTTCGAGCCTTTATTTTAATTTTTAAACAGTTTACAGGTAGTTGAACGTCCACTCATACAAATATAGTATGTATGGACGTTCAGCCGACTAAAAAGCACTAACGAATGGTATACTGTCAAAATTTTTCACTTGTTTAGTATCTTCAACAACCTCACTTAAAATTGCGTCAATGCCTTTAGTTGACTCATCATGTGCACTGATGTTATAACTCGTGAAGTATGTAGCGAGGATACTGCAGAGATACGCACAATACGAATACAATTGCTGTCGTCATGGTCTGAGGTGAGGCTGTCTGGTGGGCTCTGTTTACTTGCAACATTCCAGGTTCTTGCGTTGTTGGGGGGCCCGGCGATGTTGGTTTAGGAGGCGGTGTCTTTGGAGGTCGTTTCGTTGGTCTAGGACTCGACCTTGTTTGAGAGTGCAGTGTCTTGTTATGACGCAACTCCGGCCCAGGATGTGACGTCGAGGTAGATTGGGTCGTTGGTCTCATATAATGCGGCGTCGCGTTCTCATCTTGTGACCCCATCGTAATCTCTTCGTAGTCATCTGCTTTCGATTCATTATACCTGTAAAGAACATAACAATAAATTAATAACTACTCGGATTTCAAATCAATAAAAAAAAGTTGGTATTTAGTGTTGAAAACAACTGGTTTGTGGGAGATAAATTATAAAGAGTAAACATCAAAGCAACATTCAACCGGTTTGCAAATCATTTATTGGCTTGTATTTATTGACGACAAGCTTTGTCCAGAAGTGGAACAGCAAAAGATTGTGGATAACAAATGGTATTTTTAAACATAAAACTTACTTCTCAATTGACACACAAATTTGAACGTCCACAAGCCACACTTCTCCTTGAGCACAGTTACTATTTCCTACAATCACTTCTCTTCTATTTCTTTTCACAATTTCGTCGAAAGTTGCGTGATTTTTGTTCACTAATTTTAAATCTTGCGCAACAGGTAGTGATAACACTGCGCGGAGAATTTGAATTACGAACATCGCGAACAAAACTGTAGTAGCCATTGTACGAGAGTGTAAAACGACTGCTCAGATCGAGCAATTATGAACGAATGAGACGTTGCAGACGCGAAACAGGAAAACGTTCATAGACGTTCCAAACTTTGATTTGCATTAAGCGCCGTACGTAGTTTGCGCCGTACGTAGTTTATCTGATGCAACACGCATCGTAATGAATATATATCTGATTATATGCATTACTAGCTTCTGCCCGCAGCTTCGCCCGCGTAGAGTTCTGCAATTGCCCACGTGTGCGTTACCCCCGCAAAATAATATCGAAAATAGTCATTGCATTAGCCACGGGCAACTACTATTATACTATAACAACCTATCGTCGGCGTATCGGCGTGCTTGCTGTTCGGCGTGGTTAAATTTCAAAAACCTGACTACTTGTATAATAAACTTAGTTGGTTAACTAGTAGACGCGAGTGTGGGAGAAGACAATGCGCGCAGCAGCTCTCGACTCAGCCTCATAACACAGCAGCCTTCAGAGGTAGCTTTCGCTATGCGGCGTCCAAAATATGGAATAACCTGCCACCACCTATTAGAATGATAAGCACAATACAAACATTCAAAAAACATTTACGGCAGTATCTGATAGAATCGCAACGTAAGTTGGATATGGTCACTTTAAATGTCTCAATAATATGATTTACAAACTCTAAACCTACCTGCATATCTAATTAACTGGATTACGGTACAATTGTTTTACACGATACACACACATATTTTTGCTCCAATTCCATTGGAAAATATTTTGAACTAATATGTAAATTTTTTACCTAGAGTTTTTACAAATTGCATTGTTAGTCCGTAGCGGTCGGCTGCTTGCAGCGTATTGAGCGACTAAGTGCGCGGATACGAAACATTGTGCGTTTGGAAGTCTGGGAAAATGCGTCTCATTCCTGTATTTTTTGTTGTTTTATGTTACTCTTTTTCGCTATAATTATTACAATGTTGTTTTATTTCTTATTAATGTATTTGTTATTATTGTTATTAATGTATATGTATGTAAGTACCTTCTCATTCACATATTAACACAACGTATAAAACTGTTTTACGTCCGTCTCGTCACTATCTCTCAGGTCTAGTTGAAAACCAGCGTCGGGCACTAGCTGCTCGGCAGTTTGGTGAACTGGGCCTATTTGGCGCAGCCGTGCGACACACAATATTATCTTTTTATTTTCTGTTTAAGTTTTTTTTTATTTTATTTTTTATTGTGTGCACTTGTGGCATGTGTCAAATAAATATGTTTTCTTTTTTTCTTTCTTTCTATACCTATTATAATAGTCGGACGCAAAGAATAGCACCATCCCATATCTTCCCGTGGGAGAGGCGACTAAGGGACTTGCCAGAGAATGGGCAGCAGCGTTCTCTGTGCTTTTGTAACAACCGTACTGCGATCGCCAACCCGCCTGCCAAGCGTGGCGATTATGGTAAAACCCCTCAAAATGTCAATGTGGCGACACTTTGGGGGGTTGGGGAAAAAGTTTCTTCGCATTTTTTAAGAAAATTTAAAACATTTTTTTAATCTGTTTGTTTAAATTTAACTAAAGTATGTAGGTGCCATTTTGTTCGATAACTTTTTGACATCTTGTAGGTAGGAACATAATTCCATTGCTATGGAATTTTTGGGACTTCTGATCAAAATACCGCGACAAGTGGTTTTGGCAGTCCTCTCGTGATGTTAACCTGACACTGCCTAAAGAATTCTGAAGAGACCGAAACAGGTGGAAATCTGAAGGTGCAAGGTCAGGACTATACGGCGGATGCATTAACACCTCCCAGCCAAACTCTCTTAATTTTTGCTGAGTGGCTAAAGATGTGTGTGGTCTAGCGTTATCATGATGAAAAAACACACCCCTTCTGTTGATTAATTCCGGCCGCTTTCTCTCAACTTCTTGCTTCAATCTTATCAGTTGTTCGCAGTAGAGTTCAGAATCGATGGTCCTGCCTGATGGTAACAACTCATAATGAATAATGCCCTTCCAATCCCACCACACACACAGCATCACCTTGTTGCGAGTTAACCCGGGTTTCGCCACAGTCTGTGAAGCCTGACCGGCCTTTGACCACGACTTTTTTCGCACGTTCTTGTCGTATGTGATCCACTTTTCATCACCAGTTATCAGCTTCTTCAAAAATGGTTCGGTTTCATTACGTCGTAATAAAGAATCACAAATGAGTACACGGTTCATTAGGTTTCTTTCAGTGAGCTCGTGAGGTACCCAAATATCGAGCTGTTTTGTGTACCCAGTTTTTTTCAAATGCGCCAAAACTGTTTTGGGGTCAATTTCCAGTTCTTCAGCTACGTCGTAAGTACTGATATCTTGCTCCACTTTTTCAAAAATGGCATCCATTTTATCCGTAATAGGGCGACCAGAGCGACGCACGGTGGGCTGAAAATCGGCTTTCATAGACTTAGGGATTTCAATTTGCAAGTGCTTGTTTTTATGTCGGATATCGCTTCTATTAGTCATTACTATGTACAAAAATGACACCCGAGTTAATTCTGCCCAAAAACGAAGGAAATATAATTTTTTTACGAAAAATTTGTATGAAGCTAGTATGAAAAATCGAATTATCTCCTAAACGGCATGTTTAACGGTAATATCCTTGGAGGTGGTCATAGTGCTAATTATTCATGATTTTTTGGTTGGCGATCGGACGAAAAATTTAATGCTGTTTTTTTTTTAAAAATCGTCAAAATATTTTTATTTGTTTTTACATGTAAAACGATCCCTTTTAGTGTCCAAGTTAAAAATTTCGATATGTTATTAACCCAAATATTAAGAACACACGAATCAAGAAAAAAGAAATAAAAAAATTGCTGTTTTTGACACATTTATATTAATTTAAATAAAAAAAGATTATCAAATTATTATTAAAGTAACATATTAAGTTATATTATATACAAAATAATTTAATTTAAGGAATTAATACTACGCATTTGTAAAATAAATAAAAAAAAAAAAAATATCATTAAATATTACAAAAAAACCCAAACACACTCAAATACAAATTTACAAATATGTACATATATATTTTTTTTACAAATTTTCCTTATCACTGTCGTTGTCAGACTCCAATTCTGAGTCAGCATCCAGATTGGAAATATCCAAAAACTCGAACTCAGTTTCCTGAAATTGAATTAAGTCGAGAGTTTCAGCAAAAATGCTCTGCTTTTTCTTGGCATCTAACTTAGGCCTTTGTGCACTTAGCAAAGGATCCGAAGAAACAACAAGCATAGTTAAAATGTCTTGATTAGAATCCTGCCTACTTCTTTTCCGCGAATGATGTTCACGAAACCTCCTAAAATCTTTGTTTCAAGACTCTGAGGCTTCTTCCGAGAGAGTCCCAATCGGCACATTATTATTTTTCTCGATTATGTCAGCCCCATGGATTAATAACTTATGAACGGTTGACGACATGTAGTACCAGTCGTATAATAATACGTACTTTTCTGCTGTTTTGCGAGCATAATCTCTAAATTTTATTATATCGACCTGCTCTCCAGATGTAATTGCTTGTAAAATTACAGCAAATCTTTTGATGAGGTCTTCATCCAAACCGGTTATAGCTGCGGTTTTATTAGGAAACTCAAAGAATTTTCTTGCAGTATTCCCGTCATTGGTGGTTCCCGAGCCTTGTTTTACTATATCAATCAACAGATTGAGCTCATCTTTGAATTTATTTTGAATTATTTTCTTCCTTGTCTGTAGCATTTCTTTGTGCTCATCACTTCTCGCTGCCCACCGTTTGAAGTCGAGCCTGTATGCAATGTGTAACAGACATTCCATACAATTTATACGGGCGTGTAGGGATGACAAGCCAAACTCATACAGGTCCGAACACACAATTTTTGATGTTACAGCATCTAAGCGGTTCATTTCTGTAGGCTTTGCTAAGCACAGGTAGCACGATGCATTTGATCTAGCTTCAGAAAGGTAAGTGCAGACTTTAGCGTCGATCATCGTCATCATTAGTTGATGAGTCACCTTATTATTATTATTGCACTCTGTGGGGATAAGGGCCTCAATTTCTTCATCAATTTGTTTTTTCAGCTCAAGGACAACTGCTTCACTCTCCTTTACAAAAGTAAACTGAACTGGACGACAATACAAAACTGAGCATGGTTTTGGGTTCGTCCATAAAATGTTGTCTCCATCTATGAGTTTTAGTGGCACCAAGGAGGTCATGAAAATACTCGAGTCATCTTCCTCACCCTCAATTTTCTGCTTGTATCGGCTTTGGTTAGAAGCACCATCAAATCCCCACTTGGATATCAGCTTCAACTGCTTGTTATGCTCTTCGTTAGAAAGGCTTTGAAGGATTCTTGTAACCGTGATATCAAGTAAAGCTTGAAGTGTAATCCTAGCCGATGAATCAGTAACTGTCACTGATTGCTTCGGAGGGTAGCAATCAAGCTTAGTTTGTTGCACTTTATAGTAAGATGGATAAAAATCCTTAGCACCTTCCCGAATGGCAGCCTCACGCAAAAGTTTTAAAACTCATTTTGTGTTGATAATTATCTAGCTCAAACATAGTTGTCTACGTGTGGGTGTACTATAAACCTCTGCCAACTCCTACGAAAATATAGGAGTGATGCTATTTTATGTTATGTGTAGTTAAAAGTCCGTGTTCTTCAACATAAACACCAAAAGGAATCGTTTCATACGTAAAAACAAATAAAAATATTTTGACGATTTTTAAAAAAAAAACAGCATTAAATTTTTCGTCCGATCGCCAACCAAAAAATCATGAATAATTAGCACTATGACCACCTCCAAGGATATTACCGTTAAACATGCCGTTTAGGAGATAATTCGATTTTTCATACTAGCTTCATACAAATTTTTCGTAAAAAAATTATATTTCCTTCGATTTTGGGCAGAATTAACTCGGGTGTCATTTTTGTACATAGTAATGACTAATAGAAGCGATATCCGACATAAAAACAAGCACTTGCAAATTGAAATCCCTAAGTCTATGAAAGCCGATTTTCAGCCCACTGTGCACGGTGGGCTGAAAATCGGCTTTCATAGACTTAGGGATTTCAATTTGCAAGTGCTTGTTTTTATGTCGGATATCGCTTCTATTAGTCATTACTATGTACAAAAATGACACCCGAGTTAATTCTGCCCAAAAACGAAGGAAATATAATTTTTTTACGAAAAATTTGTATGAAGCTAGTATGAAAAATCGAATTATCTCCTAAACGGCATGTTTAACGGTAATATCCTTGGAGGTGGTCATAGTGCTAATTATTCATGATTTTTTGGTTGGCGATCGGACGAAAAATTTAATGCTGTTTTTTTTTTAAAAATCGTCAAAATATTTTTATTTGTTTTTACATGTAAAACGATCCCTTTTAGTGTCCAAGTTAAAAATTTCGATATGTTATTAACCCAAATATTAAGAACACACGAATCAAGAAAAAAGAAATAAAAAAATTGCTGTTTTTGACACATTTATATTAATTTAAATAAAAAAAGATTATCAAATTATTATTAAAGTAACATATTAAGTTATATTATATACAAAATAATTTAATTTAAGGAATTAATACTACGCATTTGTAAAATAAATAAAAAAAAAAAAATATCATTAAATATTACAAAAAAACCCAAACACACTCAAATACAAATTTACAAATATGTACATATATATTTTTTTTACAAATTTTCCTTATCACTGTCGTTGTCAGACTCCAATTCTGAGTCAGCATCCAGATTGGAAATATCCAAAAACTCGAACTCAGTTTCCTGAAATTGAATTAAGTCGAGAGTTTCAGCAAAAATGCTCTGCTTTTTCTTGGCATCTAACTTAGGCCTTTGTGCACTTAGCAAAGGATCCGAAGAAACAACAAGCATAGTTAAAATGTCTTGATTAGAATCCTGCCTACTTCTTTTCCGCGAATGATGTTCACGAAACCTCCTAAAATCTTTGTTTCAAGACTCTGAGGCTTCTTCCGAGAGAGTCCCAATCGGCACATTATTATTTTTCTCGATTATGTCAGCCCCATGGATTAATAACTTATGAACGGTTGACGACATGTAGTACCAGTCGTATAATAATACGTACTTTTCTGCTGTTTTGCGAGCATAATCTCTAAATTTTATTATATCGACCTGCTCTCCAGATGTAATTGCTTGTAAAATTACAGCAAATCTTTTGATGAGGTCTTCATCCAAACCGGTTATAGCTGCGGTTTTATTAGGAAACTCAAAGAATTTTCTTGCAGTATTCCCGTCATTGGTGGTTCCCGAGCCTTGTTTTACTATATCAATCAACAGATTGAGCTCATCTTTGAATTTATTTTGAATTATTTTCTTCCTTGTCTGTAGCATTTCTTTGTGCTCATCACTTCTCGCTGCCCACCGTTTGAAGTCGAGCCTGTATGCAATGTGTAACAGACATTCCATACAATTTATACGGGCGTGTAGGGATGACAAGCCAAACTCATACAGGTCCGAACACACAATTTTTGATGTTACAGCATCTAAGCGGTTCATTTCTGTAGGCTTTGCTAAGCACAGGTAGCACGATGCATTTGATCTAGCTTCAGAAAGGTAAGTGCAGACTTTAGCGTCGATCATCGTCATCATTAGTTGATGAGTCACCTTATTATTATTATTGCACTCTGTGGGGATAAGGGCCTCAATTTCTTCATCAATTTGTTTTTTCAGCTCAAGGACAACTGCTTCACTCTCCTTTACAAAAGTAAACTGAACTGGACGACAATACAAAACTGAGCATGGTTTTGGGTTCGTCCATAAAATGTTGTCTCCATCTATGAGTTTTAGTGGCACCAAGGAGGTCATGAAAATACTCGAGTCATCTTCCTCACCCTCAATTTTCTGCTTGTATCGGCTTTGGTTAGAAGCACCATCAAATCCCCACTTGGATATCAGCTTCAACTGCTTGTTATGCTCTTCGTTAGAAAGGCTTTGAAGGATTCTTGTAACCGTGATATCAAGTAAAGCTTGAAGTGTAATCCTAGCCGATGAATCAGTAACTGTCACTGATTGCTTCGGAGGGTAGCAATCAAGCTTAGTTTGTTGCACTTTATAGTAAGATGGATAAAAATCCTTAGCACCTTCCCGAATGGCAGCCTCACGCAAAAGTTTTAAAACTCATTTTGTGTTGATAATTATCTAGCTCAAACATAGTTGTCTACGTGTGGGTGTACTATAAACCTCTGCCAACTCCTACGAAAATATAGGAGTGATGCTATTTTATGTTATGTGTAGTTAAAAGTCCGTGTTCTTCAACATAAACACCAAAAGGAATCGTTTCATACGTAAAAACAAATAAAAATATTTTGACGATTTTTAAAAAAAAAACAGCATTAAATTTTTCGTCCGATCGCCAACCAAAAAATCATGAATAATTAGCACTATGACCACCTCCAAGGATATTACCGTTAAACATGCCGTTTAGGAGATAATTCGATTTTTCATACTAGCTTCATACAAATTTTTCGTAAAAAAATTATATTTCCTTCGATTTTGGGCAGAATTAACTCGGGTGTCATTTTTGTACATAGTAATGACTAATAGAAGCGATATCCGACATAAAAACAAGCACTTGCAAATTGAAATCCCTAAGTCTATGAAAGCCGATTTTCAGCCCACTGTGCGACGTGCATCTTTGACATCAAAATTTCCGGATTGCAAACGCTTAAACCAACTTTGTGCTACTCTCACAGACACTGCAATAGGTCCATAAACATCGCAAATTTTTTTCGTGGCATGCGTTACATTTTTAGCATTTTTGTAGTAAAATTTTAAAATGTATTGAATTTCTTCATTAGATTCACTCATCTTGACGGTACGAAAAACAAATGAAAATCACACAATTTCTTAATTTGAATTTGGAATTATGTTCTTTAAAATTTAAACTTTCAATGATACCAAAACCTAAAGAGATTTTATTACAAGTTCATACATACTATAATGCGAAAAGACTTTTTCCCCAACCTAACATACATTATTATACCTTTTATACCATTAACTACTATTTCTACTATTATTATTGCTGCCCGCGGCTTCGCTTGCGCGTAAGTGTACGTATAGGATAAGGATTAACAAACTAATAAATTAAACAACCAAAATAACAATTCATAATAAAAGGGCGTCAAAAAACGCCTCCTCAACGCTGTCAGCTGGTCATGTGCCCAAGAGACTGGCAGCATTGCCACGTTGTATGGCAACACTTAGCCTCTGGCTAAAGTAAAAACCCGCCCTTGGGTCACGGGAAGCGTCAACTAGACGTAAAATAAATACATAGTCGTATAAAAGTCTGTGATTTTCAGAGTAAGACGCCATAGCATTCATTTTGGTATGAAGAAAATATATATGGCTTTTTTATTTTAGATTGTTAGTGACCAGAATTTATTTAATGCATGTCTTACGAGACGAGACTGTAGTACAAATGCCCCTGTCATCCTTCCAAGCTTACATTTTTTTTTTTTTAGGGATACTCTGATCAAACAAAACTATTTAACTCCCGAAAAACTATATTAATAATGAATTATCCTAACACCTCTTTGTAAATGTCGTTTGCGGTGTTTCCTTTTGGGGCTAAAATTACTAAGTTACTTGCAGAGCTCATTCCGGAGCATGCAACATAAACTGCCCATATAAGAAACAGTTCTCACTTAAATCAATGCCAGCCATAGCCTAGGGGAGGATATTGAGATATTGTGTATCTTAAATTTCATTTTTTGCACCTAGAAAATGAGGTCAAAATGAATATCAAAAGAAAATTTTCTCATTTTCATTAAATTTTCTCCTTTAATTATCAATGTTATGTCAGTAGGCTACCCAAGTGGCGTAATGCCAAACTGTATATTACCACAGACATCCATAGTCTGTGCTGGATCGCTTGGTGACACAGACATTCTCTGTATTAGTATACATTATGCTCGTCATTTCCAAAGCAAACTACGTACGAATGCAAAGCAAAGCATTTGGCAGGGTAGTGAAACACATTAAGGAGAACTTAGGATGCAAGAGCAGGTGAAGCGAGCTCGGGACATTGGGCACCCCGACTCAGACAGGTTAGGTTCGAAGAGGATGGCGGGTCTAGAGGCCGAGCGAACTAAGACACCGCTATCCCCTTCGTGTTAAGTTACTTTAAACCCTACAGTCAGAAATAGGAGCTCCCTGTGGTTTCGAGTTTGCTTTATTAAGATAGTACAATGTATTTTTTTTTAATTGGTCGTAAGTATCAGGTAATATCATATTTTACACACATTGCCGGCTGCGCATTCGGTATTGTATAGAATACTAGGTATTCTGCAAAGTATTCAATGAGTAATATTTCATTCATTACCTTAATGTTTTAGGTATTCTATACATTGCCTAGATATTGTATAGAACATCGGGTTTAAATACAGATTGCCGGTAACATTTACATCAGCTTACGCCTTTTTTTCATGGGAACACCCGCACAGCAGAAACTACAAAACGCTACCAGCTAGATTCTATCATACATGTCTTCTTTTCGCATTCATAAATATGGTCATTATCATCTGCCTAGCTTATGACAGCCGGGACCAACGGCTTAACGTGCTTACCGAGGCACGGAGGAAACTTGATATGTAATTATTGTCACCCATCCACGGACCAACCTCGGCAAGCACGGCTTTACCTTAAAGATCGACCCGTGCAGCTTATTCAGCCATGAGCTTCATAAATATGGTCATAGTCCAGTAATGTTGTAGATATAGAGAATGGGGTGTGTGAATAATAGTTGGCAGGTTTCAGTTACGGCTATGGGTATTCAATATTTTTTTTTTATTCATGGCCCGTACCAGTTTGACTTGAAAGCAGGTATTAAAAAATAACTTAACCTCTAGGTCCCAGCCGTTCCATTTATGGAACGGACGGACCTTTGCCTTGAGCCTCGCCGTTCCATTTATGGAACGGCTCGAACCAGCAAACTTAAACGCTAATATAAAAAAAAGTAAATTTCTAAATCGTTCTGTCAAAATTTACCTCTATGGTCAATTACTAGTCGATTCAAACAAAATTAATCGTTAGTAATACTAAACGGCACAACATTATTAAAAAAAATATAGAAACTCGTCTATGTCGAATGTCAAACGCAATGGCAACCCGTGTTATTATGTTCGGAAAAGTGTTGTTTTTGTGAGATATACGTTGTAAAACTTTGGTAAGTTAATGTATAGTATGTTATAAGTGTATAATGCAACTTTTTAGATAGTCATTTGCTTGAAAAAATAACAAAAAAAATATGATTTGAGCCAACAAAAAATCCTTTGTTGTGAAGTTTGTTAGTCGAAATAAAAAAAAAATATTTGACTCTTGAACCATGTAAAATGGTCTTGGAAACAATAGTAGCAAAGAAAAAATAGTGATAATTCATTATTTCATGTATTCGAGGCATATCTATTCATATTTATTGATATTTCAAGTATTTTCATGCTTTGAACAGCGGAATTCTAAAATGGCCGATTCTAACAAGAAGTTTGAGTTAGGATCTTATAAGAATAATGTATGTAGGACTCCTAAAAAACACTGTCATTAGATTACTTGTATATTTGTGATGTTAGATATAAATTTTCGTGTAAATTGAATGAGTAGTTTTACCAAACAAAAATAAACAACGAAAACAGACGTATTTGCTGCGACCTCTCTCATATCTATGGGATATGTATAATTCTCAAGTAGTTCTAAAAGAGTTGGTTATTATTAATAAATGGCCCCGTTCATCACGAACCCGACACTGTTTACCGTTTAAGATTAGAGCTAATATAACTCGAGTTATAAGTGTTTATCTTTACGATATCGGATGACTCACGCAATGGCGTAATCAAGGGGCCCCCGAAGGGTTTCACGCGGGGTTTTACTGTTACGCGCGAAAGGACAGTGAGGAAACAGAATCTGTTTTTTTTTTTTTTAAATTAAGATTGTTTTGGCTAGATTTTTTTAGTTTTGTTACGAATTTTCCTGCTAGCAACACCTTTAAGGAAGTTAAAGATATATATGTCGCCGCAAGAGCGTCTATGTGCTAAGACTATTCATTAATCTTATTAAGAATCATCTTAATAATCCTCATTTGTCATAATATTGATGAACCTGCCATGCCATCTGTATGGGGCAAGCATAATTATTACGATAATCATTTGACTAAACGCCATCTATTGGCTTGTGTGTTAACTACTGCGCAAATAATAGATTCGTTTAGCTTAGATGGCCTGTAATTTATTAAACAAAAGCCTTTAGCTAGAACTATAGCCAAAATTAAGATTAGCAAATATTTTATGATAGCTGGGATTTTAGCAATGACAATTTGGATTTTAACAATGGCTCATTTTGTTAGGCGGCAACCCAGTCTTGTGGGAAAGAACGCCGAATAGTCAATTAGTGAATTTATAATTTGTAGCAACAATTAAATCAATTTCTAGAACTAACTACAAACTTAAAATTAATAAGATTATTTTACAGAGTATTTTATTAGTGGTAAACCAGTTCTTTGTATTTAATCCTTTGATCTGCCGAAAATGGTTTTAAGCATGCGATTGTTGTAAAAAGTATTAAAGCTACTAATTAAGCTTGTAACTTAATAACGCCTTTATATTTGTCGATATTGGTATTGTTTCATTACTAAAATAATTAATGGTGAAGTTAGTATTGTTTAACTGAAGTTTAAATGAACTTACTATGTAATAAATTACTGTACTGAACTATTGAGTGTGCATACTTCCGCCCACTCAGAACCGCAGGCGAAGCGAGCAAGCAATATGTCGTTCGAGCTAGCTCGCGAAGTCGCGATTAAACAATTGAAATATTAATTAATTGAAAGTAGTTTTTGAAGTGAGCAATAATAAGTTATGTTAATAAGAACTGTAATAATTGAAAGACAGATCCAAAAGACACACATTACGTCAACCATGTTTGTGAATGGGCGGCTCAACTTAAGGAAAGTTTATAAGTGTTAAAGTGCTTGTAACTGGTTTATTTGAAATAAACATAAGGAGTTTGAGTCAAGTGTTGTGTGTGATTTCAATACCCATCCACCTAATTAGCAATAATGAAGAATAAAGTTGCACAGTTAGCGACTGAAAGGCAATATGGCGTCGATATTCATTTATGGTGGAATCCCCGCCTTGATATCAGAAGAGTGGATTGTTCATGCGCGCCGTTCACACTTATGCCGGACATCCAATGAATAACATGCAAAATCCGAAACCGGCTTGCATGGCCGTGGCCGAGAGCGTGCTTTAGACTTGATCTCTGAAATCGTAAACGTTTTAAGAGCGTGCGACAATAATTATGGTCTTATATGAAGCAATGGACTGTTAAACAGGAAGATACTGAAGACTATGATAGCCAAAGAGTTTGCTTTATTTTCATCAAGTGGCTGGCAGATACCAACATGATAAATAAGGGTTATTGCAACTTGAACACACATGACCCAGTCAGACTATCAATGAACACATTATGCAAATGCAGTTTACATTGGTAAATAAACAGTGAAGTTGTATGTGACGGACAATTTCATATTGCACTCAAAATGCTCAACATGTACAGCACAGAATGACCGAAGCAGCAAAATAAACAAAGATTGGACACCGGAAAAGCACATTGTTAAATAAACCTGCTGACGGATCTAAGATGACCCACTGACCGGATCATCAGTCCCGGGAAGTATTTTGTTTTATTAATTTTAGTATGTTGTTACTGTTTAACATATTTACAGTTAACAACAATTTAACTTATCACATCACACACTGGCTGTGGCAATGCCACCTTTAACTTGACACGGAGTGAAATACAAACACAACTTAAATCACTCTATTAAGCTCATGCATAGTGCGCTTATTAAAGCTATTATTTTATTAAGTTAATTTATTTAATTTATTAATTAATTAATGTGCCATAAACAAGTCAGATAGGCAGTCACTTCATGTAAAATACTGATTTTCAGCTGCATCCGGTTAGACTGGAAGCTGTCCCCAACAAAGTTTGGGAAAAGACAGGCAGATGATGAAATATAACTCATAAATCAGATTAAACTATTTAGTTATTTGCATCTACACTGCATGAACTTAATTAATTAACTATGTATTAGCAAATTTTAAGACATTGTTGTTGACTTCTAATTCATAGTAACAAGGAAAATTCTCTTAGAAATATTTTTGAGTACAAAGATTAGTCACGTGAATTTCCATAAACATTACATGAAATGAATTAACTAAGTATAACAAATTTTAATTCAAAACTTGTAGTATTTGACTTGTCATTCGCAGTGACTAGAAACATTGAAAACAGAGTATTCTTATTAGAAATTAGTCACATTCCTTTGACATTCACATAGATTAATATCTCACAATCTTTGTGGTGCCTATTGTTTGAATTTAGTGCTTTTCAAACAATTATGCAACTTGAACGCGTATGTATTTGACAACATGTTGCATGATTCATACTAAAACACTTCGCTATGAAACTGATTTGTAAAACAAGACAAGTAATGAAGTGCCAAACAAATTTCAGTTCAACGAGTTGTGACAATGAACTCTTAGCGCAATAAATCAACAGAAAGCAAAGCTTTCAATATGTTAGAATGTGAATGTTTTGTCAGTGCATTAACACAACCAATAGAGTTTTTAAACTAGTTCTGATTAGTTTAACTTTCCTATCTTAGTCTAACACATAATCTGCCAGACAATAGACACAATTGAAAATGTATTGTTTGAGGTCACCGTTGACCGGAACGGCAGTGAAGGTGTTAATTAACTTAATCTAAGTATGAAAACTATTTCAAAACAATTGATTACCTACTTCATAGCTTATCACTCCAACTAATTTAGACATTAGTAGGACTGCTTTGTGGTCAGTGCTCATGAGCCCTGCCATTAAAGCATGAGGGCCTGGATTCGATTTTGAGGTCTAGCAAAGTGTCATTGGTTCTTTTTCCATCAGGAATTTGTCAGTAACAACCCAGACAATAATTTTAATGGCAAATAGCCTGCTCCTAAATAAGAGGCTTAGGCGTGATTGACAAAGTGCTTAAAGTGTGGATGTATTAACTACACCCCTGCCTAACCCCTGTCCCTTCAGGGACTGCAAGTGTGATGTTATGTAGGATATCTTTTCTTGCACTATTATTTACCTGCATGACTTCTCACATTCCAGGTTCCAGGAAATTGTCATCAAAGAAAAGGAAACAAAATTGGAAGCAACTGTAAAGGAACTTTTAAAACTCTATGCACCTAGTCACTCCACCATAGTGATGGCATCAAGTGTGGAAGTCTAAACCATTGTCAATAAGAACAGCTTCCTCAAGAATAAGCCTGCTAAACAACACATATCACAACTTGGTTTTAGCCGAACAATACAATTAATTTCAATACCTGGTGAATAGATAACCGTGTCGCCAGCTGTCAAATGAAGAACAGCATGAGGACTGCCAACCAGGGATGACTGATTCAGTGTCCACACACCTAAGCTAATATAAAAGGTGAGGCATTTTCAAACTACTTCCTACACCTTACCACTGATCTCTACATAATGTTACATCAAAGGCTGAATACAATAGCCAAATCAACCTACCTACATGATGCTCATGTGTGATGAGTCTCATGTTTAAACTTTCATTATTTTTGTTTTTGTAATCCTGTTGGTTGCTCAACTACAATAATAAAAGCAAAGTATTAGTACTCCTAACAACAACTAATAAATAAAAAATAATAACACAAACATCAAGCTATTGCTATCCATGGAGGAAACAACTAGCTTGATAAGTAATACAACAAATCACACAAATACTATCAGAAGCCGTGGAGGTCACTGATAATGAACACACCAAATGACAAACAATCTATAAATAGTCGTGGAGACTATTTATAATGTTAATAACTAACTATTAGCGGCCGTGGAGGCTTCTATTAAACAATACTCTCATGTTATCCTGCTGGGTCCACGGCGTACAAACCGCCTAGAGCCTGGTTCCTTATATCCTGTCAAATCAAAGACTTCGTGCCTGTCACGGAGCAATGGTCCTAAACTCCTTATCCTTTAATCCTGTCAAATCAAAGACTTTGTGTCCATCACAGAGCGGTGTTCCTGATCCTATCCTTTAATCCTGTCAAATCCAAGACTTTGTGTCTATCACAGAGCATTACCTTCCTGTGAGAATGAACAAATAAAAATATGCTACTTACACAACACTTACCAAATACAAATTACAAAATAACTAAAGCAATCAATAATCTTATTTAAGCCTAATCTAGTAGACAGTAGATCTATTACCATGTCTCAAGGTAAAATAAAAACCTAACTCATACAAAGCATAACCATTGAATGAATATTGTTAGATAGTTCAAGCGAAAATATCCTACTAATCTAGTAGCTGATCATTCTATTTCAATAAACTCAATTCATATTGATATTGCTGTATAATTGAAGCAACATCATTCCACTCAGCTAGTAGCTGATCATTCTATTTCAATAAACTCAATTCATATTGATATTGCAGTATAATTGAAGCAACATCATTCCACTCAGCTAGTAGCTGATCATTCTATTTCAATAAACTCAATTCATATTGATGTTGCTGTATAATTGAGGCAACATCATTCTACTTATCTAGTAACTGATCATGCAATATCACTATACTCAACTCATTTAATGTTGCTGTATAATTGAGGCAACATTATTCTATTCAGCTATTAGCTGACAATACAATATCAATAAACTCAATTACTGTTGTTGGATAGTTTTGCCAACAATATCCTATTCAGCTAGTGGCTGATTAAACAATATCAATAAAATCGATTCAGTTAATGTTTTTGAATAATAAACAATTTTTATTCAGCTAACAGCTTATCATCCATAAACTGCATGCAGCTTTAAGTCTGTAACTGTGCATATGTGTGTTGGTGATACATAAATGCATTTTATTTTGAATATGAGGAAAACTGAATAGATGTTAGATCTATTACAAGTTTTCCATGTTGACTGAAACTTTTTGTTACCAAATCCTACATTTCAATGAACATTGTAGGTTAATAAAAACAACATTAATCTGCCGACAAAATTTATCTCCATTATTTCAGAAAATAAAATTCCACATACTGAGAGCGACGGCAGGTGCAGGGCGCGCACCGCCGATCAGAATGGCCGTGTCGCCGCAAGAGCGTCTATGTGCTAAGACTATTCATTAATCTTATTAAGAATCATCTTAATAATCCTCATTTGTCATAATATTGATGAACCTGCCATGCCATCTGTGTGGGGCAAGCATAATTATTACGATAATCATTTGACTAAACGCCATCTATTGGCTTGTGTGTTAACTACTGCGCAAATAATAGATTCGTTTAGCTTAGATGGCCTGTAATTTATTAAACAAAAGCCTTTAGCTAGAACTATAGCCAAAATTAAGATTAGCAAATATTTTATGATAGCTGGGATTTTAGCAATGACAATTTGGATTTTAACAATGGCTCATTTTGTTAGGCGGCAACCCAGTCTTGTGGGAAAGAACGCCGAATAGTCAATTAGTGAATTTATAATTTGTAGCAACAATTAAATCAATTTCTAGAACTAACTACAAACTTAAAATTAATAAGATTATTTTACAGAGTATTTTATTAGTGGTAAACCAGTTCTTTGTATTTAATCCTTTGATCTGCCGAAAATGGTTTTAAGCATGCGATTGTTGTAAAAAGTATTAAAGCTACTAATTAAGCTTGTAACTTAATAACGCCTTTATATTTGTCGATATTGGTATTGTTTCATTACTAAAATAATTAATGGTGAAGTTAGTATTGTTTAACTGAAGTTTAAATGAACTTACTATGTAATAAATTACTGTACTGAACTATTGAGTGTGCATACTTCCGCCCACTCAGAACCGCAGGCGAAGCGAGCAAGCAATATGTCGTTCGAGCTAGCTCGCGAAGTCGCGATTAAACAATTGAAATATTAATTAATTGAAAGTAGTTTTTGAAGTGAGCAATAATAAGTTATGTTAATAAGAACTGTAATAATTGAAAGACAGATCCAAAAGACACACATTACGTCAACCATGTTTGTGAATGGGCGGCTCAACTTAAGGAAAGTTTATAAGTGTTAAAGTGCTTGTAACTGGTTTATTTGAAATAAACATAAGGAGTTTGAGTCAAGTGTTGTGTGTGATTTCAATACCCATCCACCTAATTAGCAATAATGAAGAATAAAGTTGCACAGTTAGCGACTGAAAGGCAATATGGCGTCGATATTCATTTATGGTGGAATCCCCGCCTTGATATATATAATTGAGGTTGTGATTGGTCACGCATATTATGCATAACTACATATATTGAAAACATTAGCTCTATTTTTGGTTCGACTAATTTAAAAATATTTTATAAACTTTTGGAGCAAGACAGTTGGAAGCCAACATTGAGTAATCACTGTCCAGAGACAGATGCTACCTAGGCCTTTGCCTTTTCCTATATTTGGATCGGCTTTCAGTATAACCAAATGCAGCTGAATACCAGCACTTTCCATGGAACGGCTGCCAACCTGACCTCCACATTTCCACAACCAAATACATTAAAATACTGGTCCCTAAATAATGCAGTTGCGATCATTCACTATCCTACCTTAGTGGGTTCATCGCCCTCCATTCTAATCAAATGTTAACAAATACTAGTATGTTGCATAAAGTGCCTACCTATTTGACCGCCACAAAGCCATCATTTTCTTACTCTCTACCCATAAACATTATACTCACCAATCTTTTAGTCATATGTGTTTCATCCCTCCCCATCACACCACGACATCTCGAGTGGCCTAGATCTACTATACCCAGATCCCATTGAGTCACTAAATAACGTGAACCAATATTTTACTAAAATAAGTGAGCAGCTAGCAGAAAAAACTTTTTTTTTTTTTTTAAACGTTGCCCCACACTAAGAATTCCTCCTGTATCGTGGGTGCGTTTACAAACATTTAAACTGACATACACAAACAGCCAGACCCGGAACAACTATCTGTAGGCCATACAAATATTTGCTCCGTGCGGGGATCAAACCCGCGACACGCAGCGCAGCAGTCGATCGCTCAACCACTGCGTCAACCGTGTCGTCAAAATTACTCCGCATCCGAAGCAGAACTCGCTGTTATGAATCCCTTTCAGGATACAAACCCATCCAGCAATTTTTTTTTCGCAACGTCAACTGACGACGTAGAGGTTAAAAAGATCATAACAAACATCAAAGAGCACGCAGCACCTGAATGAGATGGTGTCACGAATAAGACACTTAAGTTAAGCAAAAATTACCTTGCAGCACCAATTACCTTTTTGTGCGATATAAGCATCACGACTGGGAAAGAACCATCGCTCATGAAAAAAAGCGAATGTAAGTCCCATCTTTAAATCAGGTGACAAAACTGCCCCATCGAATTATCGTCCAATTTCTCTACTTACATCTCTATCCAAGATTTTGAAAAAGATCATGAACAACAGACTTCTCAGCTTCCTTGAAAAAAACGGACTGATATCACAAAATCAATATGGCTTTCGCAAGCATAGGTCAACGGAAGAAGCAGTCACTAACCTAGTTGATTTTGTAGTAAAAAAAATGAACAATAGCTATATGTGTACTGGTGTTTTCCTTGACCTGGCAAAAGCCTTTGATGCGGTGTCTAGGCGTATTCTTCTTAAAAAGATGGAAGCTGTTGGAATTGGAGGTGTAGCTCTCGAGTGGTTCCAGTCCTACCTCACGGACCGCACACAAAGAGTCTGTATGAGTGACAAATCCAGCAGTTATGCCAACCTCAACTATGGAGTTCCTCAGGGCAGCGTGCTTAGGCCCACCCTTTTCATCCTTTATATAAATAGCCTCTGCACTCTGCCACTTCTGGACCGAGTTAAAATATTTGCCTTTGTTGACGCTGCCGCCATAGTTTTCTTTGATAAAACCTGGGAGGGAGTTCAAGAGGCTGCTAACTCGGGTTTGAAACTGATTTCCAGTCGAATTGCTAACGCATCTGTTCTTACACGCTCTACCAATATGTTATCAACTACTGCATTATTACGTAGGGTGTAGCACACAAGACGCTTCCAATAAAAGTAGAGCGTGCACAACGGTCTCTTTTAAAGGTAACCTACAAGAAGCCAATGCGCTTCTCACCTGACACTGTACCAAGAGTCCGGTGTTTTACGTGTGCGCCAACTGTACATAATGGCTTTGGCACTGACGTACCACAAAAATACCCATAGCGCTATAACCAACCCCAAAGTTCGCTATCTAAGAAATGCAGATAAGCCTCGATGGCAGAAACCAAAATTTAGACTCGGCTTCGGCAACAGATGTTTGCATTATATGGGACCATTTATTTACAGTAAGCTTAATAGTGAAATGGATTCACTGCCTATGACTAGAAATAAATGCAGAACTCGCCTCTTAAAATTTCTGGCAGGAATGGACTATGAAAGCACGGAGAAGTTCCTTGACTCATGATACACACCAACACATACATTGACCACACATAAAGGACGAGTTGCACCAAACGTAAGAATTGTCTTTCTATCCTCAATCTTCTGGTTTATTTTTTGTATTCGCTTGGTTGAGACCAGGCGAATACAAAAAATACCTTCAACCTCCGACCACCTTTGCTCAGTCATTCATCACACACCACAGTAGGATGCTATTGTATAGTGTGCCTTACTTCCTATTTATTTTGTAAGACGAAGGAGACTAGTCTCCACCACACAGGGAATGCTAGTGTGGAGGCTAGTGATGTTTCAGCTTGTGTACTGCTCTCTTGAACAATAAAGCTTCTTTTTTTTTTCTTTTTTTTAGGGTTCCGTAGCCGAATGGCAAAAAACGGAACCCTTATAGATTCGTCATGTCTGTCTGTCTGTCTGTCTGTCTGTCTGTCCGTCCGTATGTCACAGCCACTTTGTTCCGAAACTATAAGAGCTATACTTTTGAAACTTGGTAATCAGATGTATTCTGTGAACCGCATTAAGATTTTCACATAAAAATAGAAAAAAAACTTTTATTTTTGGGTTTCCCCATACAAAGAACTAAAAACCAAAATGGTTTTTTTATCATAACCCATTCGTGTGGGGTATCTATGGATAGGTCTTCAAAAATGATATTGAGGTTTCTAATATCATTTTTTAGGGTTCCGTAGCCGAATGGCAAAAAACGGAACCCTTATAGATTCGTCATGTCTGTCTGTCTGTCTGTCTGTCTGTCTGTCTGTCTGTCTGTCTGTCTGTCCGTCTGTATGTCACAGCCACTTATTTCCGAAACTATAAGAACTATACTGTTGAAACTTGGTAAGTAGATGTATTCTGTAAACCGCATTAGGATTTTCACACAAAAATAGAAAAAAAACAATAAATTAAGGGCTCCCCATACTTAGAACTGAAAACCAAAAAAAAAAAATTCATCAAACCCATACGTGTGGGGTATCTATGGATAGGTCTTCAAAAATGATATTGATGTTTCTAATATCATTTTTTTCTAAACTGAATAGATTGCGCTAGAGCCACTTCCAAAGTGGTAAAATATGTGTCCCCCCCCCTCTAATTTCTAAAGTAAGAGGAGGAAAATTCTGAAAATATTTAGGATTGTAGAACGTAAAAAAAACTATCAACGAAAATTGGTTTCAATAAGATATGATGTTTAGTTTTTGAGATATGGGACTTTTTCATCAAACTGCAGCAGTAACTTTGTTTTTCATAAACATACTATGAAAAACAAATTTAGTTTTGCGGTTGTGTGGAAGTTTACTAACTAATACTACTAACTAATGAATGACAGTTCAAAATATTGTTATTATATTGTTTGGAGCTATGGAACCCTGTGTGCGAGTAAGACTCGCACTTGGCCGGTTTTTTTTATTTCTAAACTGAATAGTTTGCGCTAGAGCCACTTCCAAAGTGGTAAAATGTGTGTCCCCCCCCCTCTAATTTCTAAAGTAAGAGGAGGAAAATTCTGAAAATATTTAAGTTTGTAGAACCTAAAAAAAACTATCAACGAAAATTGGTTTCAATAAGATGTGATGTTTAGTTTTTGAGATATGGGACTTTTTCATCAAACTGCAGCAGTAACTTTGTTTTTCGTTAACATACTATGAAAAACCAATTTAGTTTTGCGGTTTAGTGGAAGTTTACAACTAATACTACTAACTAATGAATGACAGTTCAAAATATTGTTTGGGGCTATGGAACCCTGTGTGCGAGTAAGACTCGCACTTGGCCGGTTTTTTATTACAGGTCCATACCAAGACAGAACTCGAAAAATCAATCTTCCTCTGATTTCATTACTTATTTTATCCATTCTTGTCACTCCACAAATCCATCTCAACATTCTCAACTCCTTCACAAACTGTTTACTGGATAACACAATGCCCTTGGTAAGACTAGTTATCAGACTTTCGGTCTTCCGATACCCCATTACGAGTGACGACCGTCAAAAATCAAGATCGCTATTATGTCACTCGGATTACAGTCATGATCACTAATATATGCTAGCAATATTGAAAAAACAATTTCCTCGTGAAATAACGATTGCAGTTTTAACATAAGACCGATTTTATAAAAGGATCTAAAATACTATGTTCGTAACAGCATAAAATTGGAGTCATAAACAAAGCTAAACTGTGGGAGAAAATCACTCATAAAAGTTGCTTCGTGTAAATGTATTAGTGCTTGTGACTGTACCTCAATTGATTGTTGCTTTACATCTGGCTGACTCATCCTTTGGATTAGACATTCCAAATTGTAAAAAGATGTTTTTTATTTAATCAGCATAGCTCTCAAGTGCAAAATCTTGTCCTAAGACTCTTAAATTGGGCTCATTACGACAGGACCACCACTGTCTTGGTGATACAGTACTATCCTATGTACAGACAGCGTCATTAAGTAGTTACCCCCCGGGCTTACTCGGCCGGACTGTAGAGGGGTTAGCACGTACTGAAGCTGTCTGTACATAACATCACGCCATGTAGATGTAATCCCGCAGGGCTTGGCAGAGGTGTATCTACTGGTACATATATATTATTCCATATTTCACCTATTATGAAAAAGTCCAATGTAATAGGGAGCAAGCCTGTTGTCATCAATCGGGCACAAGTCTATACTCCGTGGCTGCCACTGAGAAATTATAAAATAATAATATAAATTGACAAAGTCTCGGATTTTCTGCTTAAGAGCGTTTAACCTGCTTTAGAGTATTAAGTTTTATTAAAATCGGTTCAAGCCATTTCGGAAAATAAGGAGTCGAAAGTTTGTATAAAATGTCGTAGGTGTAAACACTCTTAAGCAGAAAGTCTTATTTGGTATTCTTTTGAATTGCGCTTTATTCATAGTCACTCGCATATAAATACAATGCAGTGTGATTCAATAATTAGACTATTATATCCATACTTAATAGTTAGTTGTATATTATGTTCGTGTACCTTGACCAAAATGAGGCCAGTATATTACCCCAGTCAAAATAAACATTTCAATTAACAAAACTCGGATCGAGCTGAATTTTGGTAGAGGCCTATGGTACACTAGTAGAAATAAAGTTCCAAAAGTCCCAAGGATCCCATGTGTGCTCTAAAAGTTATTCAAGGACAAAGGTCAACATTTTTCGAATATTTGGATTTTACGTTAAAATGGTAAGTTTCATCAAGAAACGGAGATTACTTTGTGTAATTTATTTCATCACCGCTGCCCTCAAAAACGGTAAAGGTAAACATCGTGAGGAAACCCGCATGTTCTAGAACTAAAAATTCAAAGACATGTGACATCTACCAACCCGTACTAGGCCCGCGTGGTGGATTACAGCCCACTCCCCCTCATAGAGAGGAGACCTGTGTCCCAGCAGTCGAAACATTATAGGCTTGATGGTAATGATGATTACATTTTCTTTGACTCATTAACAGGTTTTTCCTGATGACCACAGACAGGAAACTATCGATTAGATTAAGGAAAGAAATAGTGCAAAGAAGGCTAAATAATGTTACACCTTCTATTTATAGAAATGATTCTAACATGACAAGATCACGCCCAGTTGTGTACCATAGTTCATTCAAGGTTTAGCAGTTATGTTTAAGATCATATTGTAGGAGGATAGCCTTGTTTCCCTCAATTGAGCCTAAATAGGCTGTAACTAGGAAATTTCTGGTTGAAAAACTTAATGCCATACGCCCGAACTTGGAATCGAACCCAGGAGGCTCAACCTGTTGTCTCAAATCGTTTCTGACATATTTCCAATAAACAAAACCCTCTATTTGTTTATTTTTTAATTGCTTATAACTTTTGCAATTTTATTATGCAAGACTTCAGTTTTTTGATGAAATTACTAATCGAATGACACCATGATCATAATTATCTGAGTAGACGAACTGGAATTCGATAAAATGGCACTAGTTGACTAGACTAGACTAACTAGCAAAGTAGCTCTATCGGTACCAAAAGCTGAAAAACGTCCAGTAAAAATTTTATAATAGACTTCATCTAATATAAAATTTTAACTGGACGTTTTTCAGATATAAGCTTTGGTACCGATAGGACTACTTTGCTACGTGCTTTTTTACGTGGTTGATCGGATTGGACCTTGATTTCGTAGCCAGGGAATCTCGTCCGTGGCCTTGTCTTGCTCTAGGGAAGATTTTGATCCTTTTTTTACGTATGGAAAATCATCAAATTAGCACCTCCTGCTCTGGGCGGAGCGAAACCGAGTGTCAGACTTGTACTGACTAAATTCCATCCATGTTCCTTCTTAGCCCTTTGTGTTCCAGGGCCACTGTATCTCTTTCGAACAGTCCCGCAGCCCTGGTGGCCCTCTCGGATCCCTTCCGATTTGCTGACATATACTTGAGGCGTGCCTGGAACACGAACGCGCCGTCGACACGGCCTGTCGTCATAAGACGGACGGACGGTGGACTAGCCCATTACTCATCACCGTCCACAGGTCCGAAGGTCTTGGTCCCTATTTGATGAAATGCCCTCCGGCCAGGTCGGGTAACAATCTTCACAAGGAGGCAGGAAGCAGCTGTGGCGTGCGTTTGGGGAAGCATATGTGCAGCTGTTGGCTTACAGCAGTTCACAGCTGTACATAGGCTTCCCCGTATGCAACTGTGGCTGAGGATGATTTGGCTATTCCATGTTGTCATCTAAGGTGTAATGAGTCATTGACAACAAGACTACAATACTTTCAATGTGTGTACTGTGTACATTTTTATGTTCATTAGTTTTCATTCAAATAAGCAACATTTTTCTTGAATTACATCATACAAGTACAATAAAGTTTCTAGGAATCAACTAGTACGAAACAGAAGTTTTAAAATAATTACGAAATTGCTAGAGAGTTTTTGTTGCACAATTACAATTTATGGCATTTCTTGCTTTGGAGTGCATCTAAAAGCTTGAAACAATACTTACTTAAAGGGTAAGCGCCAGAGAAGCCCGCGAATTTCTCCCATAGACTTTTTGTAAATAAAATGAAAGTCACGGGCTACCCTGCCGCTTTCACCTTAAAATTCCACTTGGTTTCAATATTATACAGGTACAATAAAATATTGGTTGGTGAGGAGCTCGTGGCTAAATAATAACAGCCGCACGGGTCGATCTTTAAGGTTAAGCCTTGCTTACCGAGGTTGGTCCGTGGATGGGTGACCATAATTACATACCGAGTTTCCTCCGTGCCTCGGCAAGCACGTAAAGCCGTTGGTCCCGGTTGTCATTTGTAGATCTTTGACAGTCATTACAGGTAACAAGTGGCTCGAAAGTCTGACAACCAGTCTCACCGAGAGGTATCGTATTACCCAGTACTAAACGGGTTGTAGAGGTCAGATAGGCAGTCGCTCCTTGTAAAATACTGGTGCTCAGCTGCATCCGGTTAAACTGGAAGTCGACCCAAGATAATTTGGGAAAAGGCTAGGCAGATGATGATGAATAAAACAGATGGTTGAAAGCAATAGGCTCGCCTCTTCAAACATGGGACTTAAAAATAACAACTGGCGGAATTTGGTTGTATTATTTTCTTTGGATTCACCTCTGCCTTATTCCTTTGGAATTACAGGTGCGATGTTATGCATAATAAGTAAAATATGTTTGTGTAAATAAGTGTATCGGCAGATGTTCAGTTGTTTTTCCAATGTAGTAACATGTTTCATCATTTACGTCATACAATAATGTGACAGAAATGGACACAAAATTGTGAAATTGCGCAACTATATGAATTGCGGAATCATTCCAAAAATGCAATGCATGACATGCATGGAGAGCAGCGGTGGCCCAGTGGTGGCAGCTCCGACTGACGAGCAGTAAACCGTGGGCTCGAAACCAGGCCGGCGCATTACTTTGTGTAATTTATTTCATCACCGCTTCTCTCAAAACGGTGAAGGAAAACATCGTACGAAAACCGGCATGTCCTAGAACTTAAAAAATCGAAGACATGTGACATCTACCTAACACGCACTGAGCCCGCGTGGTGGCTTACAGCCCACTCCCTCTCATAGAGAGGAGGCCTGTGTTTTTTTTTATGAATGGCATCTCGTGGCCTCTGAGGCTGGCTACTGCTTAACCGGGCAAAAGGAGGCCTGTGTCCCAGCAGTGGGAACATTATAGGCTGATGATGATGACTGCATGCCATATTTTGGCGCAATATTTTGTTGTAAATTGTTTATTTATTCAGGGGGTAGGAACACCGAGGCTCAAACGATTACTAATTATTCAGTGAGTACATCATTTTGAACCACCTATATTTTTTTCTTCAGTAATTAAATAAAATCAGCTATATGCTACTACACGGTGAAAATGTGTGGCAAAGCTATTTTTTGTATTATGATGTGAATACATGGTAATCAGTTTAGTGTCAGTATCCCACAATCCTCGTCGTAAAGTCCGTCTCTGTACTATGTGCGTGAAGTGTTAAATGAATAAATAAATTCTGGAAATTCGACCTTGTATGCAGGGTGTTCGAGATGGAAGAGCTAGGGCAGGTACCTTTTTAACTGTTGTAGCTCCAGGTCTTAGGACTTTAGTTTTTGAGAAATTTTCATGTGCATTCACAAATCTTGGAAAAGGTATATGGCAAGAAAATGCCCGATTTTCACAAAAACTTGTTTACATGCTTACTGATTAAAAACTCTATGGAACCCACTGAAGTTTGAGTACTAGGAAATTCAGGAATTGCAAAAAAACTTTGCCCTTAGAGTTCATGAGAAAGGTATCGCCGCGTTGGTTTAGTGGTCGTAATCGCGACTGATGAGGATGAGGTCTCTGGTTCGATTTCTAAATATCAGCCATGGAGCTCGGATTTGTGCCCGGTTGATGACAATAGGCTCGCCTCCTATAACATTAGGCTTTAACATAACTTGCGAAATATGGATGTACTATTAGGTACAACTCTACCTAGCTCTTCAGGGATTACAGGCGTGATGTTATGTATTAGTGTGAGGGAGATAGATACATCGCACCCCGCCCGTGGTCAATTTTATACCCGTAGGCATGAATCAAAAGAAAAAAATCAAATTAAGAATTTTTTTTTCAAATACTTCTTTAGAATGATTATAAAAGGAGCATGGGAGCATGGGTTAAAAAAAAACTGGTTGCACTCCGGGAGTGCCGGCAGCAGTGAAAACTTGAATATTAACGTTGTGAATTTTTGATATTTTAGAATAGATAGGGAATAATTTTGCACGAATTGCTTTAATTATCACGATAAAAGTTATCATTCTCTTGCCCTTATCCCAATTCATTTGGGGTCGGCGCAGTACGTCTTCTTCTTCCATACCTCTCTATTACTTGTCATCTCATGAGATACCGCCTTTCTTGCCATATCATTTTTCACACAGTCCATCCATCGTTTCTTTGGTCTTCCTCTACCCTTATACCCATCCACATTCATACTCAAAACTTCCCTCACGACATTTTCCTCATTCCTCCGCATCACATGCCCATACCACGACAACCTATTTTCACGCATCTTTTCAGTCACCGGCGCCACTTTCAGACTTCCTCTAATGTACTCATTCCTTATTCTATTCATTCGCGTAACACCACACATCCCTCTTAGCATTCTCATCTCAGCCACATGCAAGTGCCTTTCATTCATCCCTTTTGTGGCCTTTTCTAACCCATACAAGACAGCAGGTCTAATCATTGTTTTATAAATCTTCCCCTTAAGTTTAAGGGGAATGCGGGAGTCGCAGATAGTTCCCGTGACCTGCCGCCATTTCATCCATCCAATGTTTATTCTGTGCTTAACACTACGATCTATTTCGCCATCGCTTTGCACGAGTGAACCGAGATACCGAAAGTCGGAGCAGACAGGAAGGAACGCGCCATCTAGCGCTATGACTCCAGGACTGGAGAGACCGCCGAAATCACAGAACATGTATTCGGTTTTAGTTCTGCTGATTTTCAGGTCAACATTCTCCAGCTTCTGTTGCCATTTCTCCAATCTGCTCTGGATCTCTGGTCCATCTTCACTAACAAGAACAATGTCACCGGCGAACAGCATGCACCAGGGTGCCTCTTCCTGTATGTCCGGCGTCAAAGCGTCCATAATCAACAGGAAGAGGTAAGTACTCAAAGCCGACCCTTGATGCAAGCCTACAGCCACACTGAACTCGTCGGTGTTGCCAGCAGCTGACCGGACGTAGGTACAAGATTGGCTGTACATAGCACGAATTAACTCTACATACTTCCCAGGCATACCTTTCTCTTTCAAGGCCCACCACAACACTTCCCGAGGTACCCTATCATACGCTTTCTCTAGATCAATGAACATCATGTGCAAGTTCTTGTGCGCACGTCTGTACTTCTCACCTAATTGGCGGAGTGCAAAAGTGGAGTCCATTGTTCCTCGACCTGGCATAAATCCAAACTGATTTTGGCTAATTTCACTCTCCTCTCGTAATCTTTTCTCTTTTACTTTCTCCCAAACTTTCATACTATGTGACATGAGCTTTATCCCTGGATAGTTGTTGCAGTCCTGCACATCACCTTTATTTTTAAAAATGGGCACTAGCGAACTATTGCACCATTCTTGTGGGATTGCTTCTTCGCTCAACAGCTTATTGAAAAATAAAGTCAGCCACATACATCCGTCTTCTTTTAAACACTTCCATACTTCCACTGGTATTTCATCCTGATGCCCATGGCTTTTCCATTTTTCATACTTTGAACTGCATTCCTCACTTCATCCATGCTTATTTCCTTCACCATACCCATATTTACTTGTACCTCATTAAGCACACCGCTCCATTCATTCTCTTCATTCATCAACTTTTCAAAATAGGTCTTCCATCTCCCTTTTATTTCGTCATCTTTAGACAGAACCTTACCAGCGCCATCTTTTACACACTTTATACGATTTATATCTCTCGTTCTCCTTTCTCTTGCTTTTGTAATCCGGTAGAGCTCCTTCTGGCCTCTAGGACTGTCCAGTGAGTCATATAACTTCTCCTGCGCCTTAGCCCTGGAACCACTCCATTCTTTATAAATCTTCTTCCTTTCTTTCTTCAAACTGTCGTTCCCGATTCCTACACCCTGCCATTCTTTAAACGCAATCTTATTTTCTTTCAGACACTTTTGTACCTCTTCATTCCACCACCATGTATCCTTATCTATCATACCTTTCCCTTTCGATTCTCCAAACACATCTTTTGCTAATCTCCCTATACAGTCCGCCATCTCTTTCCAACATTCATTCACAGATTTTCCTTCCATATCCTTCATTTCAATCATCTTATCTACTACCTGGCTCTTAAACATACTTGCACATTCTTCTTTTTCTATCATACGCCATCTTGTTTTAGGTGGGAGCCGTTCTTTGTTTCCACAAGACGGGACACTAACTTTTACCTCCATTATGACCAATCTGTGTTGGAAGACTAAGTCTTCGCCTGGCAGCACTTTACAGTTTGTAACGCATTTGAGTTTGTTCCGTTTGACCAAGAAATAGTCAATTTGCGTTGCGTGGTGGCCACTTTTATGAGTAATGAGGTGTTTGTCTCTTTTCTTAAACCACGTATTCATAATTGCCAGGTCGAAGGCAGAAGCAGCTTGTAGCAGTGCCTCGCCGTCAGTGTTACGGTCTCCTTACCCCCAGCCGCCATGCACTCTCTCATACCCATCCTTCACTCTTCCAACATGCCCGTTGAAATCACCCCCTACATACACGTCTTCACTCTCTTGCACATCCAACATCACTCGATCAAAGTCTTCCCAGAACTTCTCTTTTACACTATCCTCACTTCCTGACTGGGGTGCATACACACTAACTATATTTAGCATTAAACTATCTACAATCACTTTCACAGCTATCATTCTATCGCTCACTCTTTTAACATCCACCACACATTCTTTTTACTCACTGTCCAAAACTATTCCTACCCCATTCCGCTTGCCATCGCTGCCACAGTAATAAAACTTTTATCCTTCTCCTATCTCTCTTGCCTTCTCACCCTTCCACTTAGTCTCTTGCAGACACGCTATTTTTATCCGTCGCCTATTTAGAACATCTGCTAACTCTCTTCCTCTTTCAGTCATCGTACCTACATTCCAGCTCGCACACCTCATTCTTATTTCTTTTACTCTCCGAGCTTGCGTCTTACGTCGCACCCGCCCGTTCTGGTGCGACAACCCTTGTCCACTTTCCGCAGTGGCCGGGTGCTGCCTCTGCGCGTCGCCTGTGGGGTACGCCCTAGCCCTAACATTTCTTCCATTTATTTGAACCATACCGTTTTGGGTTTTGACAAAGATTTTATAACCGGCCGCCTGCCTGACGTCAACCCTCCTCGGGAATGCTATTGTGCATATCTTTTGATTGTACATCTGCTATGCATTCCATTAGTCGCCTTTTACGACACCCACTGGATGAAATGGGGTGGTTGTATTCTTTGAGTCCGGCACCACACGGACTCAAAGTACTTTTATCACGATAAAAGTACTACCATTATGTGTAAAAATACAATATTCATTTATTGCGCTATCGTACATAAACATGAAAATTTATATTACATTAAAATTTAACACTTCAGAACTATTACAATCCGTCTTACGAATTTTACCTCTTTGGAAAAACCGAAACTTTTGTTTGTGCATAAGATAATTATCCTGTTTTGGAAACCCAAACTCAATGACTGATGTCATAAAGTTAAAATTCCTTCGAAACCTTAAATCAAATCGCCTTACGAATTTTCGATCAGTATCAGTATCAGTTTTTAGTCAGTCCTGACGCGAGTTTAACATTTTTTACCCATCACAAAAGAGCCCAACGACGCTGAAGAAGACTTACACCTAAGAAGCAAAACTTATTTAATAAAGTTGTATTATCCACTTTTAGGAGCACAACCCCTTTAGTTCATTTATCCTCATAGAATGACTTTTTTATGAAATAGTCATTCATTGGGATTAAATGAACCTAAAGGTTATATTGACAGGGTTATTTTAATGACTACAATTATGTAAAATACGTACGTTTTGCGGCCCCGTATTATATTCTATTCAACATAAAACCTGATAATGACCGGCAAATTACAAAAAACGTAAGAAAATTTGAATTGCCACACTGTCGCTTCCACCTTAAATTAGATGGACTGATCAAAACACAAAAAAAAACATATCCCTACTGGAACATTAAAAAAATAGTAAAAATCTATTTTAACATATTTTAACATACTCCGTTTTCTCTATAAATAGACGACAAAATACCTCTTTGCTACTTTCCTGGAGGAGGGTGATAGCACCATCGGGGGTGACGAGGGTATGCCTCGGACGGTGTACTGAACTAATGCGCGAGGGTTCGGAACGGACGGCCGCTGTGATCAGGGGATTACGGTGTTTAATGGCGTTGTAGAAGAAACGCTTCGAAAGCCGTTTCATAAACTGAAGGACAATGGGCATTCTAAGGTCTTCGTGTAGACGGTCATTGCGGACGTAAAGAGGCTCCCGTGACTCTACGTTATAACCGGTTCTGTAAGGTCTGAATCCTATGGATGTACTTAGGCTTGGTATGTGCGTACACGACGCAAGCGTCACCGCGGTATAGAGGCGCAACTTGCACTTAGTGACAACTTGCTTTTTGCCGAAATCATGAAATGAAGGCTTCATTTCATGATTTCGGCAAAAAGCAAGTTGTCACTCAAGTGCCCATTGCAAAGGCAGCTTGGTCGCTGTTTCGTCGTGATTTGGATGGCGGCGGAATGATGGAAAGACTATTTGGCTTTGAATATTTAATATTACTTTACAAGTTAAATCGTGTTAGTCGCGGCCATTGCCGTTAGAGAGAGAGCGAGCAACTTGCGTTCCGATACACTGACATCTCCCACCTCTCGATCTCTGTGTAACCCGGATGGGTTACAAAAAATCCCTCCGTTGAACCCCGAGGAACCCATATGGGTTAGTTTCGTACGAGCAAACTTAAACCGTTATACTACATGAAGTAAGGTTCTAATTCGTTTGTAAAAATTTACGTCTCTAGCCAACTAGTAGTCGATTAAAACGAAACCATAATACCATCCTTACAAATGCACAACATTATTAAAAAAATATCGGAACGCGTCGTTGTCGTTGGAAATTGTCAGTGTCAGAACGCCGTTACGACGCGAGCTTGTTATTGTGATAGTGAGTGGATTTTTACGTAAAACTCTGGTAAGTAAATGTATAGTATGTTATAAGTGTATAATACAACTTTGTAGATAATCATTTGCTTGAAAAAATAACTAAAAATTATTTTTTTGAGCAAACAAAGTTTCGAGTCTGTCAGTCTCAATGGAATGAACAAATGAAAATATGAATTTGACGCTTTTACAATGAAATATGGTGTTGGAAACATTAGTAGCAACGTAAAATATAGTGATAATTAATTATTGCATTTAGTCTAGGCATATATATTCATATTTATTGATATTTCAAGTACTTTCAAGTAAAGGTCATTCAACCGCCAAACCAACCGTCGCCGTAATTGTTTTTGGATTAGAATTAGATTTGGTGGGAAAATCATACAAAAAGCGAATGAACTCTATGTGTTAGTATCTAATGCAAGTGTGTATATAATTGTTTGCTTGAAACAATACCATAAAACTACTATTTTGAGCAAATAAAAAGTTCGTCCGCGTCGCCGTTGTTTGTTAGGAATTCTAATAATTCTCAATGAATTAGTATCTTTGAAAGGTATATAACAACGTAAAAACTAATGATAATTCATAATTTCATGTATTCGAGGCGTATTTATTCTATTTCTATTCATATTTCGATGTTTTCTCATGTATTGTTTACGTAACACGTAACTGTCAAATTCAAACGTGACCACAAAGACCGCTAGGCCGTAGGTCATATCGACAAAAGTTATCGATAGTATCGATGACTTTATTTTAGTTTTTTTATGAAGTAAAAATATTTTTGGGAGATCTCTGCACCAACAGTGGGACTTTACAGGTTGAGAAAAAATTAAACAAATATATTATTTATTATTTTAGAAATGTCTTGGAACGTCGGACGAGATGTCGCCCCAGACGACTTCGAGGAGCTGTTGCGGGAGAGCGACTCGGAGGAAGAGGGCGAAAACCTGGAGTTCCTCGAACCCGACATGTTCGAGGATGTGTTGGAGGAGCAGGTTTATGATGAGCCGGAATTCCTCGACGATGAATTCTTTGAGGAACCGGCTTGTGAGGTAAATCCTTTTCATTGTTTTGACTAAATTACTGCATCTGTTGTAATCAGATCTGTCATCCTTATTCATAGATATTATATATACTCGTATTACAGAAGACCAGGCTCCGTTGTTGAATTTACGTATGTATGTAGGTTGTGTTTTGTCTGCATGTTTTGTGTTGTGCAGGGTGATTATTATGTACATTGCTGTTATTTAGTGTGAGGTGTGATGGCTTTGAATTTTCAGTATAACTGCTCCGAACCGACCATCCTCGGACTTTACACGGCCGAGGGAGAGGAGATCCCCCTTTACCCTCCTCCGAGTGCACCGCTGATGGACATGTAAGTTTCACCGAAATAAATATTGTATAGTCAGTAGTATTTGTAATAACAAAAACCTTTTATTTGATGGGCCAGTCCTTCACCTCCTGCGGCCAGTTCAGCGCCTCCTGCAATCTCCTCGGCTGCTCCTCTGGCAACATCAAGCCCGCCGCGTGCGATGCAATCGTAAGTAATAAAACACATTTTCATCGAAATGTTTTGTAGTCATAATAATTATTTATAATAACTAAAACCTTTCATTTTGATAGGCTGAGCCCGTCACGCGTTATGCGGTCGCCTGCGCCGCCTACCCTTCCGGAGGATGAGGCTGATGCTCGTGATGATGAGTAAGTTATACTTTTACTTTTTCTCGTTTTACATTTACATCACGAAATATAATTGTTTTTTTTTTTTTTAGGATGACGGTTTACGTCATCGTCCCGGAAGACGATGGCGAAACCTATCATCTTGCGGACGAGCATCAAGTATACCCTCCGCAAGTGGTAGAGCGCCTGGAAACTCCAGTGCGGGGCCGAGGAAGAGGGCGCGGGCGCGGAACACGCCGAGGCGGCCGGGCGAGGGGAGCAGCAGGTCGGGCAGGACGGGGCCAAGGTGAGTCCCAATGGAAAAAAGGTGATAGACTAGTGGAAGTAAACGTGAACGATGAGGACGTGCCAGAAGAGCTGCGAGCGATGGTTATGAAAGTTGTGAATGCGAGGGAGGCAGCGAGAGTGCGGGCAGTTGCGAGAGTGAGGAGGCAAAGGCCAGCAAATGTAGCGCATGATCAGAATGCAGAGGGTGAATTTTTAGATGCTGATGTTGGTCAGGATGAGGCTCTGTTTGCTGGGACAGAAATTCCAACTCAATTTGAATGGTCATCCATGCGTGACTATTCAGGTGAGAGGGAGCAATTTCTGCCTGAACAAACAGGGCCTGTGATCGCATCTGAAAATGTGTATGGAGCGTTTAGGCAGTACTGGGATGACGGCATCTTGTCACATATAGTGACCGAGACTAACCGGTATGCTCAGGGGCTAGCTGGTTCATCCGCCAACTTTGCCCGGGAGTGGTATGATACCAACATTCATGAAATTTTGGTCCTATTTTCCTTCTGGATGATGCTCGGAATCATCAAGATGCCCTCCACGAAGTCCTGCTTTACCCTTAACCCACTTCTTCAGACTACCGTCTTTAGAAGGATGTTCTCCCGTTGCCGCTATTACAATCTCTGCCGCGCTCTCCATTTCAATGACAACAGCAACAGACCGACGGACAACTCTGACAAATTGTTTTCTTTTGGCCCCGTTTTAGATCATTTAAATTCAAGATTCAAGGAAACCTATATCCCATCCCAGAATATTTGCATTGACGAATCCCTCACTCTGTGGAAAGGTAACCTTAAATTCCGCCAGTACATCAAGACCAAGGCAGCCAAGTTCGGAATTAAAACCTTCGAACTGTGCGAGTCTTCCACCGGCTACCTTTGGTCTTTCTTTGTCTACCTCGGTGCTGGAACTACCTATGATCCCACTTACCCGTCGACGCTGCTGAAAAGCACGGCGACTGTCCTTAAACTCGTACGTCCTCTCCTCAACAAAGGGTATACTCTTTTCATGGACAATTGGTTCAATAGCCCCTTACTGGCCCGATTTCTGAAGGCACATAAAACCGATTGTGTAGGTACATTGCGCGCCAACCGTAGCAATGTGCCTCCACTCCTATCGCTGTGCAAGCTGAAAGAAGGTCAGATTGTAGCTCGTCATGCCGGCGATATCGCTGTCTTGGCCTATCAGGATAAGAAACGCAAAATCTGCACTATCTCATCCTACCATGGCATTCAACAAGACCGGATGGAGCCAAGACCATATCGTGATGCTCAATATAAACCCCAAGTAATTTTAGATTACAATAAGAGTATGGGAGGCGTTGATCGTAAAGATCAAATGCTGGAACCATACCTGCTGGAAAGAAAAAGGTGCCATAAATGGACTATGAAGGTCTTCAAACGCCTTCTCAATTGCTCAATTTTAAATGCACATATTCATTTAGCGGCTTCTACCGCTACTTCTAAGGATCAGATAGTTTTTCGATTGGAGTTAGTCGAACAGATACTCCTAAAACACCACAAAAATATCCCAAAGTTGCCCATTAACTCTGGCCAACGAACTAGTGGACCCAGAGCGGGCACAAGCTCTTTTGGCCAGCCCGTAGTACCGACGGAGCGGCATTTCGCAGCCCGCATGGAGAAGTTGGACGCGACAGGCCGCATTCTCCGTCGTCGTTGCCGCTTTTGCAAACTCAGTGCGAGATGTAAACGCACGTCGTTCTGGTGCAGTATTTGTGGTGTTCCTCTTTGTATAGAGCCCTGTTTCTCGCTTTACCATAGCAATCTTCCCTAGTCTTTCTTCATTATGAGATTTTTTTCTTTCCAGTTTTTTTTTTACATTGAATGACTTCTGACAGACCTACTTGACTTGACTTCCAAAATAGTATACCTTTTGTTCTTTCCACAGAGTCAACTAACTGACACAGACAGACAGTAGAGTCACTCCTTTTCTGGGTCATACCACTCTTTACTGTCTAAACGCTATGTATGTATGTATGTGTGGGTGCGTGCGTGTCCATTGGGACTCACCTTCTTTTATTTTAATTTTTAATTTTATTTTATGCTATAATAGGGAATGTGCATTTTATTTTTTATCTTTACTTTATCAATAAAATACAGTACTATCAACCCAAGAAAAGTATTAAAAGTTATGTTCAACTACTGCTCGTCACTCAAAAAAAATATTAACTCCTGCAATTTTCTACGACTGTCCTAACGTCCGTGACTGTCGTGGCCATGATGTGACGTCATTTACCTCTATCTGCTTTGTTTACATCTTATTTTTTTAAATAATTTTGCTAATTGTGTGTCCTTATTTATTACTTGCATATTCCCTATTGCATAACACAAATAAATAAAATAAAAAAATAAATTATAACTAATATTTTTTTCTCTATGTAAAAGTAGTAAATACTTTTTTCATGTAAATAACTTAGGTATATGAAAAATGAAACAAGTAGATCTATTTTGTATTTTTTCTGAACTCATTATAAGAATTATGTTTTCTCTAATATTTTTTCTCTATATAAAAGTAGTAAATACTTTTTTTATGTGAATAACTTAGGTATTAGAAAAATAAAACAAGGAGATCTAAATTGTATTTTTTTATCTTCCTTACTGAACTCATTATAAGAATCATGTTTTCTCTAATTTTTTTTCCTCTATGTAAAAGTGGTAAATACTTTTTTTATGTGAATAACTTAGGTATATGAAAAATAAAACAAGTAGATCTAAATTGTAATTTTTTATTTTCCTTGCTGAACTCATTTTCGCTAGGTACACATTTTATCGATAATGTAGTGGTGTGTTCCCCACCCTACGGCATGTTAGAATTCAATACAATTTTTTACGATCACTTGAAATATAGATAATTCTTATTTTTCCATGATAGGAAGGCATGTGTGTACAGAAATTGATAAAGCACCTTGTTCTTGTTTGCTTCCAAGTAAGATTCTAATTGGAAAGCCGAAATTATCGAGTGGAAATAGGTTATTTCCCTCTTGTAAGGTAATTTCTCTTTTAAAAATTTTCGTCGTATATTTTGTCGATTCATGGTTAGAAATCAGTCGAAGAAGGTATAGGTAGTATCCTAAAAACATTGTATATTGATACCTGTTCATACTAACACGGATGATCGTTTACAAAGTCATGCATTGAACTGCGCAATTCTAAAATGACAGTTCCGCGCATGTGAACTTTGAGTTGGAATCTTATAAAAATAATGTATGTAGGACTCCTATTTTATGATCCAATTAGAATACTTGTATATTTGTTATGTTAGATCTAAAGTTTCGTGTAAATCGGTTCAGTAGATTTACCAAAAAAAAAAAATATACAGTGACATGTCAATTCGTGGCGACTCCTCTTATATATATAGGATATTTATAATTCTCAAGTGGTTATAAAAGAGTTGTTTATATAGTAATACATGGTCGCGTTCTTCAAGAACACGACACTGTTTACCGTTTTAGAAAAGAGTTACTACATCTCGAGCAATAACAGTTTTTGTAAACACCGTCCACTTCACGCGCTCGATGACGTAACTGTGCGGCCCGCTGGGGAGATTTACGTTAGCGATCTGAGGTCAGAGAGGTTATCTATACAATGCAAATTAGTTACTCTTTAAATACACTACAAATTAGTGAACGCTACCTTAACTTATTGACATTTCAGATTGACAGTTGACAATTTCGAAAGACAAATGACATTGACAAGTAAGTAATTATAGGTTATGTTTACATTTACAAAACCGATACAAGTAGTGTCTTATAATAATAATCTTATATCTAATAATATTCTTGAAAACAGTTTATTACACAGTTACATAATCATTGATAACGACTTGGCTTATTTATAGGGCGTCCGAATGATGAATACTTTGTGTTTGGGTTACTTGTATGTGCGTTATCTGTTATGTGATAATCAGTGTTTGTTTTTGTTTCAGGTTGGGGAGCTGAAGCAGATGGAGAGGAGGATTGTGCGGACTTCGGCTGTGATATTGATTCAAGCTGACTGCTGGGACTGTATTCGCTTTGTTGGAGTTGAGAACTGGGAAGGTTTTCCTTGGGTTTCAAGATATGCTGGCGATTACGACGGAAAGTTCCTTCAGCAGCTTGTATGATGTAGCTACGTGGAAGTGGTCCTACTTGTGTTATAATACCCGGTGTCCAGATACTAGTGGGTTGTTTTTTATAATATACTTTATCCCCAATGCTAAGTGGTTTAAGTTGTGTTGTGTGTTGATTGTAATAAATACTTGATTTAGACTTTTGTTTTTCAATATTCTCCCTGATTTTAGTAGTGTCAAGAGATCTTGAGTTTAAGTGATTGTCTGAGATTGGAAGTTGTGTACGAAGAGTTCTGTTCATGCATAGTTGAGTTGGTGAGTAACCAGCTTCTTTGGGTGTGTTTCTATAGGTCAAAAGAGCTAGGTATGGGTCAGTCTTATCAGCCTTACATTTTTTTAATAAGTTCTTAATAATTCCAACAGCTCTTTCAGCCATTCCATTTGATCTACTTAGATATGGGCTAGATGTAACATGTTGTATGTTCCATTGTGTAGTGAAGTTTAAGAATTCTTGACTGTTAAATGGTGGTCCATTGTCGGAAACAAGTATATATGGAATACCATGTCTAGCGAATATTGACTTTAGGTGTGTTACTACAATGTTTGCAGTTGAGCCTGACTGTAGTAATACAATTTCAATGTACTTTGAGAAGTAATCTACAACAAGTAAGTACTTATTTTGATCAAAATCAAAGAGATCTACACCTACTTTATGCCATGGTAATAACTTATAGTCATGATGAATCATAGGTTCTTTAGAGTTACTTCTACGGTAAGTAAGACATGTGTTACATTGATTTATGTATTTTTCTATATCTATATTTATGTTAGGCCAGTAGACTTTATCTTTAGCTAGTCTGATGCAACTATTAGTTCCTTGGTGACCTTCATGTATAATTTTCATTATACTATCTCTCATAGACTCTGGAATAATTATACTATTAGACTTGAAAACTATGTTATTTATAACATGAATTTGATCTTTAAAAGAAAAGAATGGTTTTATAGACTGACTGACAGACTTTTTGTGTTCTGGCCAACCATTTTGGCAATAGTTGATGACTTGAGTAAGAGTTTGGTCTTTAAGAGTTGCTTCTTCAATTTCTTTTAGTTTATTTGGACTGACTGATAAAGTTGACATGACTAGGTTGATATGCAAATCTAAGTCTTTGTCAAGGTCTGTTAGTGTGTTATCAGGAAGTGCGGCTCTGGATAGGGTGTCTGCAATATATAGATATTTACCAGGTTTATATATAACTAATAATTCATAAGGCTGTAGTCTGAGCATTATTCTCTGTAGTCTAGGTGGAATATCATATAGTGCTTTTTTGTATAGTGTAATGAGAGGTCTGTGGTGAGCTGCTTTGATGTGTGACGCGAAAGACAGGTGGTTGTCGAGAAGAACTCCTAAGTACTTGGCTTGCTTCTTCTAAGGGATAGGCTTACCGTACATAGTGATCGGGTGAATGCGACATAAACGTGCGCAAGCGATTATAAAGTACGAGTGACATTATTGTGGCGGGGACGGACGGTGGAGTCATTCTGAAGTATAGAAGCGAAATGACTCAGGGGAATAAACGCTACAGGTAGTCTGAATAATGTGGCCTGAAGTTTCTATGAGGAAAAAAATCTGTACCTTAATCTACTTAAACATGATTTTTTGGCAGTCTCGGTTCAGAACCTACAAGCGCTTGACCCGCGGGGTGGACACTTTTCGGCCGTTATGGCGCATTCCCTATCATAGAAAGGAGGATTGTGTTCCAACAGTGGGACCATTACAGGCTGTATATTATTGTACCAGTGCAGGTTGTATGTTTGTTGCAGTAGTCTTAGTGCAAATTTTTATCTTTGATAAAACATACTCGATTGCGTTAAAGTTAACTTCATCATCATCATCCGCCTACCGCAGTCCACTGCTAGACATAAGCCTCTTCAATCGCTCGCCAGTTAACCCGATACTCGCCAACTCTCATCCAGATGCGACCAGCTACCCTGCGAAGATCATCGCTCCACCGAGCCTGAGGGCGTCCCACCTTACGCTTGCCGATTCGCGGTCTCCACTCAAGAAGACGTCTGCCCCAACGGTCATCGGTTCTACGGCTAATATGGCCGGCCCATTGCCACTTCAGCTTACTTATTCTGTGGGCTATGTCGACTACTATGGTTCTCTGTCGGATCACCTCGTTCCGGATGCGATCCCTCAAAGAGACTCCAAGCATGGCCCGCTCCATAGCTCGCTGAGTTAGCTTGAGTTTATGATACATACAAGAATGCAGACCAGATCAGAGAAACAGTTTTCTATAATAATTGATGAAATCTACGATACGGGTGTAGTTGAAGTTAAACTTACACTATCACTAACGGGATATCTTCCGTGATAAAAGCTTATTTTGAGAACCCGATATTTTGAGCTCGCTATATTTCGACGCTACTGCAAGCGCCATGGTTGCTGTTATAAATAATAATCACAGAAGATATCCCTTAAGTGATAGTGTAAGTTTCGTTATAAACCGTGAAAGTTTTAAAAAGTGTTTATCACTAAAGCTGTAAAATACACTTTGTTGGGAATCGCACCAAACAAACACGCAGACGGCACGCGCCGGCGGCACGCGCAGGTGACGTGACCGACTTACGCGTCATCGTCAACGTGATGCCGTTGACGATGACGCGTTAGTCGGTCACGGTCATTAATCGACGATGGTCGAGCGATGAGTCCTGTGGGCGGCCCCGACCAGCCTGCGGACACTCGCTTCCTCGGACACCACCGCGACGGACGACATTCTCAAACGCCTTTCTAAATTATTTTGTGTTTGTCCGGGACAGTTGCAATATTGTAAATTTAATCGGCAATACACCAACCATATATACGGGAGCCAGCCGTTTTGGCGAAAAGATTTTGACAAAATTTCACTACCCAAACAAATTTTAGCAACCTTTTTTATACCGATGCAATATTTGGAATGATTTTAGTACGCACTTTTTTATTTGGTATTTTTACTTGGCAGAATATTACCAAAGCTAATGTCATTATGGCATTTAGTCTTCAATCAAATGATTTATTACAGCAAACAATATTTATACAATAAACGTTAGGTCAAATTATTTGATTTGATGATTTTATTTTTAGCAGGCTATCGAGAACCGAACTAGTTAGACGGGATTAGTTATTGAAAGAAAAATGGTTAGGTTAGATTAGTTTATAACTGTGACCTCTTACGGAACCAGAAACGACTTTATATAGAAAGAAATATGAAAAAAAAGGCTACCCGAAACTGAACAAAACTGAACTGAAAAATGTGTTATTCCAACTGAAATATTTCATCATCATCATCATCATCAGCCTACAATGTTCCCACTGCTTGGACACAGGCCTCCTATCTATAAGAGGGACCGGGAGGGATCAGGGAGGGACCACCCAGTGCGGGTTGGTAGATGTCACATGACTTCGAATTTTTAGTTCTAAGACATGCCGGTTTCCTCACGATGTTTTCCTTCACCGTTTTTGAGTGCAGCGGTGGAGTAATGCGCTTGCGTGGGTTCAAACCTACGACTTACTGCTCGTAAGGCGGGGCTGCCACCACTGGGCCACCGCTGCTTCTGCTACTATGACGTCTTAAAGCAGTATTGTGTTATTCCTATTCCAGTGAAGACGTCTAGCGCCATCTCTTTCCCACTCTGGGATAACATTAAAACAATACTGCTTTAGGACGTACGGACTGAAATATTTGACTACATAAATATTGGTATAAGAACTAGTTGGTAAACAAGTTATTGTTTAAACGTTCACTTGCCAAACATTAGGTTTGCGTTACAATTATTTGTGAAGATATTTTTTGCTAAGTAATAATTTGGCAAATGAAATTACGCGGAAATTGTTTTGGGAAGTGATAATTTGTCGATTTCTTTACGATGAAACATAGGTAACCATTATATACAGTCCACTTTTTTTTCGACTCATCCCCCACGAGCTAATCAAACAAACTTAAAATCAGTTAGGACAAATAATAATGTCATGGTCTTATTATTGACTAATCAGAGCACATGATTAAGTCAGTACCAATGTCTCTATACAAAATATATGTATGACTAATTATATACATTTAATAATGTGAGCATACATTTAAATTACTACTGTTTGGTAAAGTTAATTAAAAAATTAGTTCATAACGCACTTTTCCTGCTTAACATTTCACGTCACTTTAGTTTCGATTTTGAAACAAATCACAGTTTGCGCAAATAATTTAAAATTACTAGAAACTTGATTTATTTAGTTAACCGGAACCTTTGAACACAACAGCGAGTCAGAAGTCCTTTTCGGCAGCGTAAAAAGAAAGAGAAATTAACTTTCCGTAATTTCTTCATAATCATCACTCTTAATATGATCATACCTGAAAAAATACAAAGAAACCTTTATAAAATCGATCGATTTTTCTACAAAACTAGATTCTGGCAAATAAAATTAGTAATTATATAATTTGAATTCATAATAATTTCTGAAATATGGTCATTGTTTAAAAAAAATATTTTATGAAAACACAGATGAACATTAGTAAACCATTTTATATTGAATACAGTTTAAAACGTAAGGCTCCTTCCATTTAAATATAGTTTGATGTTTTATGAAATATATTATTTATATAAAATCATGTAATTTAAAAAGTTACAAAATGTGGACTTTATGAGATGTTTCTTTAGAATTTTACCGTGGAATAAGGGTAGGTCGTTTGAAAAAAAATCAGGTACTCACTGTTCTTGCGTTATGCATCGACCTTTATATCCAATCAGGTCGCTGGGACATGGCTCTATGCGTAGCTTAGCCATATTTCTTTTAATCCTTTTGACATGACCTGCTTCAAAACTTACTGTATTAGCTTTAAGTGCCGTTTCTGTACTAAAGTTTGGCACAGGTTTCATTACTTCATCAAGCCTGCGAACCGCATCAGTATAAAGCGCTGATGAACTTTCAATTACGTCAGATTCACTCAAACTTCTTGATGACTGCACTGTTTCACGATCACGCAATATTGGCAATGAAAATGATGCTCCAAGAACAAGGCATAGTACAATCACGAAAAAAATTGTAGACGCCATTTTAAGGAAACGTGTGCTTTGGACTGGTGTCTAGCTCCGAATACTCCTGAAAACATGCGCTTGCGATTTTTATGTAGAGGAGCGGGGCGCAGGGCTTCAGCCGACAACGTCAGTTATTATTTGTCAAAGGATACACAGACTTGTCGCCGCAGAATACGTCACAAAACTTGTAACATTGAGGGTAACGTATTTAAGGAGTTACATAGTAACACGAAGTTATATATTATTATTTTAATTTAGGGTTTTTCTTGGTAATTTTGGCGTGGCCACTTGGGGTCGCTTGGTGAACATTGGCTGGAGAATACAGCGCATGTTAGGTATTTTTTATAAGTCATGGGCATTATAACACATTTTCGCAAAATATGTGGTCTCTTTCTGCTTAACGAAGCTCACCTAAAACAAATCACTTACTGACCTTTGGTGAGGGAACCCTCTAATATACGAAGAAGCTGTGGTGAAATTATGCCCCGTTCAGTCTTACAGAGTGGAAGATTGATGCATGAATTTTTCTATTTTAGCTTTTACTCTATAATCAGATAGTGAATGGATTGTGTGAGGAATTTATTTAATTATTTATTTAAGGACAACCAACAAAGCTTACACCAAAACTACATGCTAAACTACTCATACTATTTTACAATTTATAGTGTAGCCTTAATTAAAGGCTGCCACGGCATGCATTTATTTAACATAGGAGTATAAAAATAGAAAAACAGATTTTACTTATTTAGTTACATAAATATAGTCATTTGTTACATAAATGCAACTTACAAATACAAATGAAACTTACTATCATAATCATAAAAGAAAATGATAGCATGACTGTTGACAGGGGATGAAAAACATGATATAGTATCCCCTACCGAGCCTATCGCCATGAGTGTAGGCACACTCATGGCTCTAGACGCCGCTGTGCGCGCCGTACTCAGCACACCCTCTTAGGCGACGATATTCGTCATCCGTGTTTATTAAGACTCTTCCTAAGGACTACAAATTCCAACGAACCCTAAGTAACATGGGACTGGTAATGTATTCCTTTTTAGGGTTCTGTAGCCGAATGGCAAAAAACGGAACCCTTATTGATTCGTCATGTCTGTCTGTCTATCCGGCTGTATGTCACAGCCATTTTATTCCGAAACTATTAGGACTACACTTTTGAAACTTGATAAGTAGATGTATTATGTGAACCGCTTTACGATTTTTATTTAAAAAAAAAAAACTTAAGTGGGAGCTAACTAATAAAAACAGGTCTTAAAAATTTAATTGAGGTTTCCAAAACCATTTCGTTTAAAAGATACTTCCAAAGTGTTCAAATGTGTCCATGGACTTGTACCGTAAAAACGTAAATTAATTCTGAAAATGGGAAGGCATTTTTAAGAGAAAAATAAGGAAAATGTACCTACACCTTTCATGTATCAAAAGCAAAGTTTGTTATGATCTCAACACATGGAACATCCCCTAAGACAGCCATACTCAACCTTTTTTTTATAGGGGCTACAAACATGGTTCAGTCATGATGTTGCGGGCCGCAAGCAACAATTATTTAAGTATTAATAAAACCTAATTATTAATACAAAAAGAAAAGACGGTTGAAAAGCCACATGCGATATAGACCAAATTTTTAAAGAGCTTTCACAAACAATAACTTTTAGTTGTAGCAAAGATGAGATTATCATATTATGTTTTACTGCGATTTTTGATAGTGTGAACACTTTTTCATAACTTTGTCAAGATCTGGCTTGTCGCTGCATGCTAACCTTATTGCATCATCCTGATGAAAGTCTGTAAGTTTGTTTCATTACACTTTCTTTGCAAAGTTCCATAACTGATTTCCCTTTTTTCTTTAAAGATAAATTCTAGGTTGGTGTCTTTTTAAAATCGATTAACACATCAAACAGCTCTGAGTAACTACAATTAGAACTGAAGGCAACTCCAACTCCAGGTGGGCCAATCATAAAGGCCTGTTGTGCCGCAGGCTGTTGGCGGCAGGCTGAGTATAGCTGCCCTGAGATGACCCAAACATCATCCTTGTCCCAACTATGGTGTTGCCCTCCAATCCTCCCGGAATTGCTTCCGGTAAGATTGGAGGGCGATTTGAGCACCAGTTTTTACATGGAACGACTGCCTTTCTGACCTCCACAACCAACTTAGTACTAAGACTATACCCCTTGGTTAGACTGGTCGTCAGACTTTCAGACCGCAGACTACCTACCAGACCAATAGTTTAAAGTGCTTTCTGAGGCACGGAAGAAACTCGGTATGTAATATATGTTCACCCATCCACAGACCAACCCTGGGGAGCACTGCTTAATCTTGAAGATTGAACTGTGCGACTGTTATGTTTTTATTTTTACTTTTGTATAGATTCTTATTCATTAATAGTTTTGTGAATGTGTGGACATTGTAGGCTTTGTAAATTTTGTAGTAAGCAACGACTTATTGTCGGGCCTACGCTGTCCTCTCATACTTAAGTACTAACGCTGTAACATCCAAATATTGTACAACCAAATGATTTTAAAAGAGTTACCATGGAGTTTCTTGCCGGTTTTTGTCCATAAGAAACGACCAACCCGAACCGTGCCTCTTGTCGACGTTGTAAAATAAAATATTTTTATTTTGTTATGATTTAGCCACGAGCTCCACACACCACAAAAAATCATTACGAGATTATTTTCATAAAAAGAACTAATTTTGAATGAAGTTTTCGGTATATCTTATGGATTTGTCGACATTATAAGACTTAAAAAGAATCTTTGTTTAGTATCCTCCTCGTGGGTATTTTACCACTATATTTTTATCAGCGGGGAAAATAAGGAAAAAAAAAACTTTGTAGTACTTAATATAACAGTTTATTTAAATAAAACGTTCACAAAACACCAAATATAACTGGAACTTTGAGCAATGTCACTAAGATTAGAACTAATTGGTCAATACAATAAGGATTTAGTGTTCATTTCTACAGATTTTTCGAGTTTTCAATAATATAATTAGAAACTAAGTTATTTGTAGTTTCATTCTCTATTAAAATAATCTTTATAATTATTTTAATGAGATTGTTGAAAAAATGCAACGCTTTTAAAAGTTTACAATATGGCTTTTTTATGTTTTCTAAAAACATACAGGAATACAGACCAAATCCAAACCAAATACCTACGATACGGTCATAATTAAAGCTAAATACACTTCAAATAAATACATTTAAAGTAATAAATTATAATTCAAATTCAATTAATTATGAAAAGACTTATCACAGAAAAAGAATCTAAAATAAATGCAATTATAAATATAATTATTATATTTACTAATCAGAGTACTTGAGAATAAATTATTAAGTAGTGTCCTTATTCAAAATTAAAATTATGACTAGATACATTTAAAAAACAGTGAATGTTTGAATAAATACTATAACTAAATGCATTTTAAATAATATTCCTAAATTAAAAATACTGTATGCTAAAAATAATTAAGAATAGTTTTTTGACGCACTTGTTTTTCACTGACATTTCACTTTAATTTAAACTTTGAAACTCAATTTCCAAAGTGCCTTAATATTAAATATTTTAATAATTTAAAATGACTAGAATAGAAACTGGCTTCATTAAGTAAATCCGAACTTTTGGTCACACCATCGAGTTAGAGGTCCTTTTCCGCAGCATTAATAGAAAGATAAATTAACTTTCTTTGTAATCATCGCCAGTAATGTCGTCATACCTGGAAATAACAAAAAGAAACATTTATTAAATCGATCAAAATAAACAATGAAATAATTTCTACAAAACCTTATTTTACTTGCCAGAATCTTCTGGCAAGTAAAATTAGTACCTATATAATTTGAATTCATAATAATTTCTGAAATATGGTCAAATTAAAAAAATATTTTATGAAATCACAGATTAGTTTTAGTAAACCACTTTATTTTGAATACACTTTTAAACGCAAGACTCCTTCTATTTAAATGTGGTTTTAAAATTTATGAACGATATGATTTATTTATGCTTAAATGATGCATAAATAATATTGTAACATACAAGCTTAGAAAGAACGGACTTCATGCTTTAGGAAATCTCTACCAGTTTACCAAAAAGAGAATTCTCTTTAGAATTTTATCGTGGAATAAGTTAAAGTTTTTAAAAAAGAAAATTAAGTACTCACTCTTCTTGGGTCAAGCATCGACCTTTATGTTCAATCATGTTGTCGGGACAATCGCCATAATTGACCATACCTCTCTTCATTCTTCTGAGATGATCTGCTTCGAAGTTTACTGTAAAAGCTTCAAGTACAGTTTCTGTACTAAAGCTTGACGCACGATTAATTTCTTCATCAAGGCTGAGAACACTTCCAATATCAAGTACAGATGTCATTTCAGTTACGTCAGATTCACTCAAACTTTTTGTTGATTGCACTGTTTCCATATCACGCTGAATTGGCAATGAATATGACGCACCAACAACGATTAAAATCACTAAAACAATTGAGGACTCCATTTTGAGCGGACTTGTGAGTCTATCGGCTGTCTTGCTTTAAATGCGAGAGTGGACGTGTGTTTCAAGCGACTGTGTAGTTTTGAATCCGTGAGCGGACGTGTCTCGCGATCGACTGTGTAACTCGAATGCAACGAATACATGCGCTCGCGACTATTTATGTGATTTCAACAGGCAACATCAGGTATGACTGTGTCAGAGAACCACAGAAATACGTCACTGAACTTCACACCACGGAATTACTGGTTTTAATAGAGGATAAAACCTGTAAAATATAACAATACAAAATAAAAAAATGTGTGTGAAAAGCATTAAAAACGAAGTGATGTGAATCTCTTTATTTTAGGTAAAACTTGCCTACGGAAATGGAGAAATTGAAATTTTATTTTTCTTAAGATGATGTCGTGACGTGTGAGCAAAACCATGTCATTGCGGGGAAAACCCAGCGCCAACAAATGTTGCGAATTAAAATAGTATTATTAAGCAAATTGTGGAAACAGTAAACTTTGGAGGTAAAAGGCTTGGAAGGCTTTTGTTACTCGCTCGCCCTTAGTTCACTCTTCTTTGGTGTTCTTTTTCCAACAAAACTTGTTGAAACGGGATGACACGTCAGTAAAATGAGTCATGGTCCGTGTGTTAAGTGCCTGACTGCCTGTTTTATCCCTGACAAAACCTACTCAATCGCGTTGTACTGAAAACCCCCTTGTATGGAATAATTGTGCTTCTCATTACTGTCACTAGATGGCATTAGTACGATTTCAGTAGCACTGAAGTTTACGTAAGCGCGGTCAAATAGCTATAAAACATGTGCTGGGCGGTTTGCTCACGGTGATAAGATAATAATTATGGGTTTTACTTCGAAAACTTAGGCTAAGATCGATAAGAGAGCTTAGAGAGAACTTAGAGTTTCGTTTCATATGAGTATGAATCTTAATTGTGTAGAATTCAGGGACCGATTAATCGAGTAAACCGGATAACCAGTTTGACCGATTAACCCATATGTTTATTAAGCATTATACAGGTTATCTTTAGAATACATGGGTTAACTATTTGAGTATTGCTGAATGAAAGAGACAAACACTGACCAGGGGGTAATTCCGTCATTTTCTAGCATATTTTTATGTACAAAAATGAACTCTGTATGTGAACCAGTTATTAAAGGCTGGTTTACGGGTTAAACTTCACTCTTAGTTTTTCCATCAAACCCTAAAAATAACTCAATTAAACCCCCTATACGGGTAACCCTTTTCGGTCCCAGTAGTTTTTTTTGTAGTCTTGCTTCCTTAAAACCGCATGGGTGATTCTTGTTAAATTATAAACCATACATAAATGTACATAAACATTCTGGTTCTTCTAAGGAAGCAACATATTTATTTCTACGATTTCATCATCCAATTATTTCTTGGAAACTTGGAAAGTGTTACAATCATATTGCGCAATTGTATTGCTTAACTATTGCATGCCTCTATTTCAAGTACTATGTTTACCTAAGTACAATAAATGCTACAAATACTATGCTGCTGCTTGCTGTATGTTTGTCATGCTTTGTATTTTTATTGCTTTCATTATTTTTTTTTGTATGCACGTCATGTCCCTGCGACAAATAAATATTTTTTCTTTCTTTCTTCTTTTCTACAACAATTTTGATTCACAGCCACGGTTTTTAACCAAGTGGGTAAGCAGAAACTGCACATCATCTTTTGTTAAGATTTTTAAAAAGTGTCAAACTACATTTATCTCAGGAGGTCAGATAGGCAGTCCTACCATGTAAAATACTGGTATTCAGCTGCATCTGGTTAGACTGGAAGCCGATCTCAACACAGTTGGGAAAAGGCTAGAATGATAATAATTGCATACAACTTATGGTTTTGTTATTAACTCTTCTGTAGTCTTAAAGTATACATTTGGCGTGTAAATCAGCGTCATCATAGCTCCTAAACGGATGAAGCGATTTTGATTTCATTTTTCTTCCCACGTTGTCAAATTCTTCACTTATACCTAATATAAGAAAAGCTTAAGAGCGTGTACGCCTTACGACATTTTATACAAACTTTCAAGTCCTTATTTTCCTAAATGAATAAACCGCTTTTAATGAAACTTCATACGCATAAGCAGGGTAAAAAATGTTTTTAGTATGTTTTTAGACCTATGGGTCTAAAAACATACTAAAAACATTTTCGAAATGTCTTAAAAAAAGTTGTCTAATTTAGCTGTAACACTATTATTCGAAAATGTTTTTTAGTATACTTTTTAGACCTATGTATCCTGCTTATGCGTATGAAGTTTCATTAAAATTGGTTCAATCATTTCGGAAAATAAGGACATGAAAATTTGTATGAAATGCCGTAAGGTGTAAACGCTCTTAAGTCGTGTAAAAAAAAACTGGTTTGCCGGTGATTCATGCTCGGATGATAGCAGTAGTTTCACTCTCTATTATATGGGACCCAAACATAACAGGCAAAATGTAGGTGTGCTTATTTGCACACCTATATGACTTATTCTTCATGTAATGTTATGTCTGTTAAAAACCGCTGTTTTAATCGCCCAGTTACTCAGAATGGTAGTAAGTAGTCAAGTGTAACTGGAATGTGTGTAAATGTGTTAAATTATATTAAGAATTTCTCTGTTTTAATATGTAGTCTAGATTTGAGTCCTGACAATTGCGTTATTGTCATTGTCACTTAAGTTACTTGCGTTTAATTTCTAGAATAAAGTTTACACTTTGTTCTAGAAATTAAACACAAGTAATTTGTAAATCTACTGCCAGTATTTTAACAGCTACATTAATTAATTTACCTTTCGGGGGCGTTATGTAATGTCAAGTCAAGGGAAAAAATAATAAAAAAGGTTTTATATTACATTCACATTTTAATTTCAAATAATATAATTCTTATAAATATATTGATAGAACATTATGTAATAGAAAAAAAAACATAAATCTCTTTAACAATACCCGTTATAAAATGGCATAGATTCCTTTTTTTATCTGTAGGTACAAAAAACAATAAATATAGATAGGAATCTTACTTAATTAATGTAATGGTTAATTTAAGCAAAAACTTACAGATGATGTAATGATTAAAGCTGGTGAATAAAACTAACAATTACATATCACAGATGTTTAGCTTAAAAAAATACGAATTAAAAGCAGATTTCACCAAAAAAACTGAACACGACTAATTCACCTAAACAGGGTTTAAGAGCTGTAATTTTCTAAAGCAATTCACATACTGACAGCTTGTGAACGTAGTTTAGAAGTGCTAATCACATTCACTTACATTGGTGTCATCATTTCAGCTAGAAGACGTCCACTGCTGGACATAGGCCTCCCCCAAGTGTTGCCACATTGACATAAGGGGGGTTTTGCCATAATCGCCACGCTTGGCAGGCGGGTTGGCGATCGCAGTACAATTGTTACAAAAGCACAAAGAACGCTGCTGCCCATTCTCCGGAAAGTCCTTTAGTCGCCTCTTACGACACCCACGGGAAGATATGGGATGGTGCTATTCTTTACGTCCGACACCATACAGAAGCACACATTGGTGTGCTTTGCCCTAAATAATGATCAAAACACCTACTATAATTATTCAATCATCATACCGACCATCTCTACAGTGAACATGAAAAATGAGCAGAAAAAAATACATTCATAATTAATTATAAATAATTTCCTTCGATGACTAGATACACTTCAATAAACGGTAGTTTCAATAAATACTAAAATTAAATTAAGGGCTACTAAAGAATGAGTAATAGAGAAGTATGGAAAAGTAAACATGCTGCGCCGATTCCAAATAAATTGGATATGATTGTTTTTCCTAATAAATAAACTTAACTTAAAATAAGGCAGGAGAATGTTAAAACAAATAGTAATTAAAACTGTCAATTTAGATACTACTAATCTATTTATGTAAACTGTTGACAGAATTACTATCAGATTATTAATAGATAGTCGATGATAAATATAATGACACATTTATAAATAAACAAGCTTCTTTAAATATCACGTTTGAAAGCAATCAATTAACTTAGTTTTATTTTCTGTAAAAACAATCAGCTTCTTACCAATTGACAGAAAATAAAAAAGTCAAATAATGATTTGTTTTCATGAATTTTGTCCAACACTATTTTGTTTTGTGTATTCTGTCAAAACTTAGAAACTAAATTTGAGCTGTGTGTAAAACTTAATGTGGATTGACTTAGTTACACTTTTTACCACCAAGGAACTCTCAGTAGTGGTCAGATAAGCAGTCGCTCGATGTAAACTACTGGCATGGACCACAGTACAGTTGGAGAAAGCCTAGGAAGATGATGATGAGTTTCGATATCTTCACTATGAAATGAAGAAAGGTTTAGGGCACCATCCACCACGGAAGAAAAAGTCTTAAGGATAGTTCTTCAAAATCTTCCTCGATTTATTTATCTCCTTCTACTTCCTCGAGGATACGTTCATACCTATGAAAACAAGAAAACAAAATGTTAATTATGACAATATAAATATACACTCATTAAAGAATCAATTATTCTTGTTTTTTTTTTCTATGTTTATGTACATACAGCAAGTATTGGCGTTATTAATTTGAACAGGTTTGACTAGATTAGATTTTCCTTGCTGCGTTCTTATGGCTAAATTGCTGTGTTCAAGTGCAATGATTGTAATGTTTATTGAAACATTTTAATGACAAAAAGATTAAAAGAAGGGATAAAAAAAACGTTTTCGATTTTTTTTATGTTAGGTATTTAAAATAAATTAGATACTTACGCTTCAAATGTCATGCATCTTCTCATGAACCAAATCATTTCACCGGAGCACCCATTCCCTTGAATAGTAGCTCGTTTGTCTCTCCTTAAACTTTCGACACTGTTTGTCGAACTTGACTCCACTGCACTGCCAAGAATGAGCACTCGTTCCGAATTACGCGCACTTTCAACTTTGCGCACTGTATCCAGGTTCCAGGTCCTTTTTAGCACACTGTCAGCACTTTTAGGTTGCACTTGTTTCAACTCTTGCGCAACTGGCTTTGAAGAAACTAGTGCGCATAGAAGTAAGCACAGGGAAAACGTGAATAAAACTGGAGTAGTCATTTTGTAGAGGTTTGCTCTCGTCGGCTGTTTCTGATAAAGTGTTTTAATGACCGTTTAAGTCGGGTTTTTATATGGTCTCGGCGTGCGCGCGCGCACATGCCATGATGCGATACTGTCGTAACCAGATCACTGTACACGTCATTAACTTGTGTCATTCAAGAAATTAGTTTGTTTTAGGGAAAATACTTTTTGAAAGATACTTATTATGATTTATCCTGGATACACCTTTCTCACTTACCTGAATTCTTCTGAATTCTTCTGAATTTTAATTAAATAATTGTAGCTCGGATTTTGTGTTGTGTCCAATTGATTGCAACAGGCTCGCCTCTATTACAAGGGACTTAAACCTAACTGGCGAAATTTTGTAAAAGCTTCTGGGATTACAAGCGTAATATTGTGTGTTTTATTTCTATGTTTTCATAATGTTTCAAGATCATACAATGTTGTGGTTAAATCTGAAAATAAACTCGGTGAAAAAGGGTCAGTAAATGTAAGACTTTATGGATTACATTTCATCTTCATCATATCAGCTGCAAGACATCCAATGCAGGATTTATAGGCTTTCTAATATCGCAAAAATGACCAGTCCTACACTTATCGAATCTAAAGAGCCTCCAAAACCTTCATTGACACCCATATCTATGCATAAATAAGATACGATTTTTATTATGTGGTTTAGTAATTGCTTGAAGTTAGTTAATCATTATTATCATCATCATCATCAGCCTATAATGTTCCCACTGCTAGGGCACAGGCCTCCTCTCTATGAGAGGGAGTGGGCTGTAATCCACGACGCGGGCCCAGTACGGTTTGGTAGATGTTACATGTCTTCGCCTTAGTTCTAGGATACCTGTCTTCTGTCTACCGTTTTGGTTATATATTTAGTTTTCCTGTTCGAGTTTGCCACACCCAAAATCAGGCATAATGAACAAGGTTATTTTTATCGTAGATGTTTTAAATATCTATTTATGTAATGGTGTCAGTCATATAATTTATTATTTTTGTTCGTATCCTCGACCGATTCTTAGGTAAATCCCAGCTAAAACGCTTCCACCATTCAATATAAAAAGTATGTACGCAATGTTTAAATCACAATTTCGTAATATTTTCTATTACGAAATTGTGATTTAAACATTACGCAATTATTTTGTGGTTTGTTACAGAAAGTGTTGCTGGATAATGATGTAACAACGTTTTATTTTAAATTTTATTGTATCATCTTTTTATTGCGAAACTTTACAAGTCGTGTCCCTGGGGGGATTTCCCATCGTTTTATAATGATGAACTTTTTAACCTCTTTAGGGGATGAATTTTCAAAAATCCTTATGCAATTCATATTTACGATATACCGTGCAAATTTTGTAAATTCAAAAATAAGAAAAAAAATAAAAAAAATCTCAAAAAAAAATACATTTGATTTGCATTGCACTTGCATTTAAAAATTTATGCTTAAAGCCAGGGGCGTTGTCAGTGAATTAATGAATGAATTAAAGTTTTTTTCAAACGAACAGCGTCAATTTCAGCTATGTTTCTTCTTTGGGAAATACCCGAAAACCAGTTTTTTTTTGTGTTATCAAATTATAAATAGCTGTAGGTATGTCTCATAATTATAAGATCGTAAAAGTTAAAACGGTTTATTTGTTAATCATTTACCTCTTCTTCTATTTACCTGCCTGTCAGCTTTCCTCGTACCTATGGCCAGCGAAATACCTACATATATCCATTCCAGTCTCGCCACCCAGTTTTTATTTTCATTCATTCCCTTTTCGAACATAATATTGGCATTTGCCATGCCTTTTTTTCTTTTATGGATGGAAAATCATCAAATGACCCTTCCTGCTCTGGGCGGAGCGGAAGGGAGTGTCAGACTTGTTCAGACTAAAACCCATCCATATTCCTTCTTACCATTTTGTGTTCTAGGGCCGCGGTATCTCTTTCGAACAGCCCCGCAGCCCTGGCAGGCATCGGCCCTCTCGGACGCCTTCCGATTTGATGATATTTCCTTGAGGCGCGCGTGGAACACGAACGCGCCGTCGACACAGCCTGTCGTCATAAGACGGACGGACAGTGAGCTAGCCCATTACTCACCGTCCACAGGCGTAGGTTGCCATGCCTCAGTTAACATTTTTTTTAATTCAACAGTGATGCATTTATTTGTGTATTTACTCTTCGCAAGAGTACTCATTGTAACGGCAAACCCGGATTTTCCCGATACACCGAATCGACTACGCGTTACACCTAATACGTGCATAGTGGGTAATACAACTACATTTTCTATATTACCATTGTTACTTCAATATTAATGAACGATGCCATACAAGGATAAAGTTTATTAATAGACGAATTGTGACGTTTTCATTGTTATTATATTCATTCGCGTCTGCATCGGAAAGCACGTTATGCAGTTGGACCCGGCTATCATTGTACATTACCTGCTACTCATCTGTCAGTCGTTACGTGATGCCAGAAGTTCAGAGCACGAATTTTGAATCGAAATTACAATTATCCTATGGCCGTTTAGTTAAAACATTATAAAGGTACCTACATTGGTTTGCAAGATAGAGAGCAGCGATGTCCCAGTGGTGGCAGCCCCGACTTACGAGCAGAAAGTCGTAGGTACGAACCCAAGAAAGCGCATTACTTTGTGTTATTTATTTCATCACCGCTGCACTCAAAAATGGTGAAGGAAAACATCGTAAGGCAACCCATATGTCCTAGACTTAAAAATTCGAAGACATGTGACATCTACCAACCCGCACTGGGCCCGCTTGGTGGATTACGGCCCACTCCCTCTCATAGAGAGGAGGCCTGTCTCCCAGCAGTGGGATATTATAAACTGATGATGATGATGACGATTGGTTTGCAACAAATACAATCAGTATCACCATAGATATGAATAAATTCTTGAGTGTTGTTAATTTTAAAAACGACGAATTTACGTTACATTTACACCGTGCGCGTGCTAGGGCCTCTGCTGATGTCCGTCAATCAGTCATATCGAGGGGTACCGTGTTACCCGAATAACTGGGTTGTCAATATTAGACAGGCAGTCGCTTTCTTTTTGATGGTGACAATTTAAACTGCCATGCACGTTATGGCAGTGTAAATTGTCAAAATGTCGTCAGTCATTTTAAAAAAAATCAATTTAAAAAAATATACATTGATTTTAAACTGGCATGGTCACTAACATTTACACTGAAAACAGGATATTTACCATGTTTACTATTTATTTTGAGTTTCCGATAGTAAAGATGGTAAATATCCGTTTTTCAGTGTAAATGATAGCATTTAAATTGACTTTATTAGTTTCATTATTTTCATAACGATTCTACATAAAGTTCATGTACCCGATGTGTCACGTTATACTCATGATTAAACATTTGTTGATTGTGAAGCAAGAAATTAATACAGTTGGTGTTTAGCCAATTGCGGGTGCGTCAATGTATATTCCCCTCGGTTCATTCCTTGCGGGACGCCCCTGAAAAATTTAGAGCTATTAATAGTGTCTGAATAAGAGGCTATGCTTTTCCTATACTGATAGCTAAACAACTACCAACTAGTCATCATCATCATCATCATCATCGTCATCATCATCAATAACTTGCCCTTATCCCAATCTATTTGGGGTCGGCGCAGCATGTGTTCTTCTTTCATACTTCTCTATTACTTGTCATCTCATGAGATACCTCCTTTCTTGCCAAATAAACATCATCAGTCTATAATGTTCCCACTGCTGGGAGACAGGCCTCCTCTCTATGAGAGAGAGTGGGCCGTAATCCATCACGCGGGCCTAGTGCGGCTTGGTAGATGTCACATGTCTTATAATATTTAGGTCTAGGACATGTCGGTTTCCTCACGATGTTTTCCTTCATCGATTTTGAGGGCAGCGGAGATGAAATAAATTACACAAAGTAATGTGCCTTGCCTGGGTTCGAACCCACGGCTAACTGCTCTTAGTCGGGGCTGCCACCACTGGGCCACCGCTGTTTCGGTCAATTATTAATGTATTTTGTCGGACCAGCCTCCATATGCAGAACTTCTCGTTATCACCACTTTCACAGGACATGACGCATCAAGCCATACATTTCCAGTATAACATGGCTTCGCTTCGTATAGATTTACCGTAAAATGTGAGATCCGCATAAACTGGTTTTATACAGCTTGATTGCTGCATATTCAACTTCGTTATCGCTTTACCACTTTTGACAGTTATTCTCAAAGAGTAAAAAATTACAGTTTAAAGTTAAGGCTTTCTGTTAGATAGATTTTATTTGACCTTGACGTTTAATGACGTACAAGCGCTACGATATTATTAATTCTGAATTAGCATAAACACTGAATATATTAGGTATGTCTTAATAAAGGTATTATTAAGCGGCGGTATGTATGACTGTGTTTTCCAATTGCTACATCTTTTAGGGTTTATTTCGAGCGAAAATGTTACTCCTTGCGCGCACCATAGTGTACGGGAACTTCTTGTGACATCAAACGGGTTCTGTTAATGACGTTCAAACGCCAAAAGATCTATTTTGTACCAGTTCTCATAATATACGAGTATTATGTTCAAAGTGTTCTAGTGCAATTATTTGATCATTTTAATACCGTACTTCTGTACCGTTCTGTATGGTGTCGGACGTAAAGAATAGCACCATCCCATATCTTCCCGTGGGTGTCGTAAGAGGCGACTAAGGGACTTGCCAGAGAATGGGCAGCAGCGTTCTCTGTGTTTTTGTAACAACCGTACTGCGATCGCCAACCCGCCTGCCAAGCGTGGCGATTATGGCAAACCCCCCCTTCTTGGAGGAGGCCTATGTCCAGCAGTGGACGGCTTTCGGGCTGAAATGATGATGAATGATGAATACCGTACTTTAAGTAATCTTTCATTTGCTACAGTTGCGCAATCGTAGAGATGAATTCTCTTTGCACAATGATAAAGCTATTGGATTAAAAACTTCAAAGAGCCACAGTTGAAAACAAAAGTTACCAAACATTGTTTTGTTTTGTTGGCAACAAGTATGATAATGTTTGTGTTGCTGGAAACTATTACTAACACAAGTCAGGCGACAAAGACCTCCTCTATTTCCCTTCACTCATCTTTTGAAAGTCAAAAAATACTTTTATTGCAAATAAATAAAATTTGTAACAAATTGTCCATTTTTTACCACCTTGGTAATGGTAATACGTTGAGCAGTGTTTTAGGTCACAGAAATTATGATTACACATTTCAGTAATTGCTCAGGTAGAGATTTATTAATGACTCTGCCCTGGAGTGTAAATGTGGTGCTGTTCCACAAACGATGCGGCACTTAATATCGTGTCCTGCGTGTCCTGCTGTTTGTTTATTATAAGAACTGATGGACGCTACAGAGGGCGCCACACTAGTGTCTCAGTTCTGGACCAACACCATTTAAATTGCCATCGACACGCTAAGAAAAAGATCAGGAATATTGTACCATAGCATGCATACAAGCATGATCACAAACAATACATAATAATACAAATATGATTCCTAGGGCGCCATGAGTCATTACGTTACTAAGATTTGGTTGCGTTGAGTTACGGTCCTTTAACCATTAAGGAACTATTAAATATAGATGACACAATTTCTGTGTAACTCCTGACATATGAGGATCACAGAATAAGATATGTCATTGCTCCATTGGTCATCCTATCATAGTATGGTAATCGTATTGTTTCGTATGAATGAAACATGTATAATTTATCTGCTTAAATATCGGGCAGATCCACTTGTTCTTCATTTTGGCTTCGTTAAGGGTCTGCTTACATCCTTAATTTATGTCAATTGTATCATTGTTTGATTTGAATTAACGACCCCGAAACGGTGGCTGGAACATGTTGTTATGAAGACAGGTGTATACCCAGCAGTAGACTAGTAAGCTGAGTAGATTGATGATTATTTGCAGCTAGCAAATGTTGTAGGAAATACGTCACAAAGGAACGACGTACACTGTTGTCATTACCAAATGCCCCAGCACGAGCACGCCGTGTAAACATAGCGTAACTACGTCGATTTTTGTATTGAAAATGGAATTATCCTATAGCTTTTTAGTGTAATTGGTTTCAACAAGCCAGTGTTCTGTATTGTGTTGGACGTAAAGAATAGCACCATCCCATATCTTCCCGTGGGTGTCATAAGAGGCGACTAAGGGACTTGCCAGAGAATGGGCCACAGCGTTCTCTGCGCTTTTGTAACAACCGTACTGCAATCGCCAACCCGCCTGCCAAACGTAGCGATTATGGCAAAACACCCCATGTTATGTCAATGTGGCAACACTTAGGGAAGGCCTATGTTCAGCAGTAGACGTTTTCCGGCTGAAATGATGATGATGACAAGCACAATCAGTATCATCCATACAAATGAATAAATTCTTAAAATTATGAAAATATTTACAACTAGCTGTCCGGCGCAACTTCGTTTGCGTCACATTTTTCATTGCTGCTCCACTCCTATTGGCCGTAGCGTGACGATATGTAGCCTATAGCCTTCCTCGATAAATAGGCTATATAATACTAAAAGAATTTTGCAAATCGGACCAGTAGTTCCGGAGCCTATTCAATGCAAACAAACAATCAAATCTTTCCTCTTTATAATATTAGTTTAGATAGATGTACGTGACGGGCTCGTTGGTCTAGTAGCAACCGCAACTGCTGAGCACGAAGTCCACGGTTTGATTCTCAGGTCGGCCAAAGCGTTATTCGCTTTTCTTTCAGAAATTTATCAGTAGCAGCCACGGGGTCTGGATTTGTGCCCGGTTGGTAGCAGTTGTAAGCAGGACTTACAAATATGGCTGGTGAAATGAAAATATAATCGGAAAATATAACGGGGATTACAGTTGTATTGTTATGTTATCATGGCATTGCTTCCGAATTGACCGCAGACATCATACTACTATGTCCGACATTATAGTATGAATAAATAAATAATTTTGTTATGATGTATGTACACACGGTGACGCATCCTTCTAACCTGTTTGGACTTTGAACTATTACAAGTTGAATGCTGCGAGTTCTGAGAGAGGGACCAATCAATATGTTGTTGCTAGGGGGCGTCCTGCCGAAACTTACCCAATCTAACGAGATGTAGTATGGCATATTTTATTTTTATTTTGCCCACATTGAAAGGGGTTTCGTATTACTCAGAACGGACTGGGTTGCGGAGATCAGATTGGCATGGTCATATAAACCCCATGTAAAATACTGGTATTCAGCTGCATCCGGTTAGACTGGAAACTGATCCCAACATAATTGGGAAAGGGCTACACAGATGATGATCCTTAATAGTAAGATACCTTCCTAGACAGACTAAAAATAGATACAATACAATACCACAACATACAACAGTTAGCAGTCATCATCGTGATGGGGTCACAGCATAAGATACTCGTATAGTATGACTCAGTTATCCGTTTCATTTGAATTGAATTGATGAACAAAGTATGGTCACCTTTGGACATGTTTGCACACAGTATGTCGAACATTACGCTGTGTATGCGCGGTCATAAAGGGGGTCACAGGAGTTTTGACCCCTATCAACATCGTACACATCTAATTGAAAAACCTGATGTAAATAGGGTTTTTTCGGAAATAGCTCGCTTCGCTCGCTAATACATCTTACGCTTTCTAGATTCTACAAAAGTTGTCAGAGTTCCTTCTTCTTTCTTAGCTGTTAAATTGAACAATAGATCCTAAGTTATCCAAGAAAAGGTGCTAAAATTATCCAGCTCACTTCGCTGGCTAATACATCCTGTTTTTTTCAACTCTGCATAACTGCAATGAGTTCCTATATAACAAAAATAAGTTAATTTATGTGCAGAAACTTTCTAGCTTGCTTGCATTTTCTTGCTATTCCAAAGTTTTCTGAATGAGTCGTCTAAGTGCAGTACGTAGCATAACTCTCGGATGAGTGGTCAAAAGTAAATCTAACCCACTTGATGTAGTGCTTAAATGTTAGAGTTCGCTCCGACATTCTGCATTTTTTCCCGTTTTTCTTTATAAACTGACACAAATTCTGTATTAATAGACAAAAAGAAATTCAAATTTGAAATAAGTGCTTAATTTTACGAGCTTGATACAGTCGCTCTTGAATCCTGTCTTTTTAGAGTTCCGTACCCAAAGGGTCAAACGGGACCCTATTACTGAGAATACGCTGTCCATCCGTCCGTCCGTCCGTCTGTCCGTACGTCTGTCACCAGGCTGTATCTCATGAACCGTGATAGTTAGCCAGTTGAAATTTCTACAGATTATGTATTACTGTTGCTGCTATAACAGCAAATACTAAAAACAGATTAAAATAAATATTTAAGGGGGGCTCCCATACAATGAAGTGATTTTTTTGCTCGTTTTTATAAATAATGGTACGGAACCCTTCGTGCGCGAGTCGAACTCGCACTTGGCCTGTTTTTTTCAATTGATAGGCTTTTCTAAATTCTCGTAAGTCGAGATAACTACTCCTTGCCCCATGCAGGGAGTAATTTTCTCGACACCGTCAAACGAAACCTAACACACCTTTGGTGGAGTACAAGCTCTCTCGGAAAGCTGAAGATGCACCCCTGGAAATTTGTTAGCACCCATGATCGTTCTGTATAAGGAAATTCGGGATGGTTGACATAACTTCGTTTTTCAATCAGCCTTATTCCTGGCTACGGCTCAGTGTCCCCTACCAAAGTCTTTGGCAGGAATAAATATAGGACATAATTATTCTATATTGTGCACATAAAACATAATATTGGTAAATTGCATTTGGAAGAACGTGCGTCGAATGTGACGCGTTAAGCTATTCGAAGCACTTTCACAGCGTCTTACGTGGATATCAAACCCATTTCTTTTGATGTCAGCTGTTTGTTATTTTCGCACCTAACCGCGCTGATCGCATTCGAGTCCAAATCGCTTACGTAAGACGCTTCGTTAGGTGTGGACCCTATAATTTATGAGTCAGTGAGTCGTTCCATTTACCATGAATCCTTCATTCATGGTCATGATCTATAATAGAGGAACCTTCTTAAGAAGATTATAACTAAGACGTAACAATAACAACGTATCGGTCACGATAGGGTCACAGCTTCCGGTACAATGGCATTGTTGAAAAAAACATCCGGACGTAGTATGGCTACAGGATATGGCACCGTGATTCATTAACGGTTACGTTTACGTGTCACTGTCACTGAGTCACGCGGAAAGAGTCGTCTCGGCCTCGACGTAATTGATCCTATCAAAAATCTTGTGATGATCGATACATGTAAGAAGTAAACTGAACTTAGGTTAAACTCTATGCTGTCAACTCTATGTTTCTTATACCAATGGAGGTTAACGAGGTAAGACAGGAAATAATGTCTCTGTCCAACACTAGGTCAGAGGGCTATGATGAGATCAATACAAAAATCGTCAAAGACTGCTGCAACGAACTGACTGGTATTCTGACGCATTTAATAAACATGTTATTTTCACAAGGCACCTTTCCTGAAAAATTAAAACTGTCTTTAATAAAGCCCTTATTCAAGAAGGGAGATAAATGTGACATCAACAATTACCGACTCTTATACCCACATTGTCTAAAATTTTTGAAATATGTATGTTTAAAAGGTTAACTGACTTTTGCAATAAATTTCATATTATAAGTGACCAGCAGTTTAGATTCCAAAAGAACAAGTCCACATCGTTAGCTATTTTTCATTTCATCATTCCTCATGCAAGCTATACTTTCAAATATTAATAATAATTATATAACTACAGGCCTCTTTTTTGATCTATCGAAAGCCTTCGATCTGGTGTCACATGACATATTGCTACAAAAATTGGAAGCTGTTGGTATTAGAGGACGGGCACTTCAGTGGCTGTCGTCCTACTTCAGCAATAGAAAACAATGTGTCATCATCAATAAAACAAATGAAAATAATGTAAAAATATCCTATTCATCGGAATATAAACATAATAAATATGGCGTTCGACAGGGAAGTGTGCTTGGCCCAATATTATTCCTCATTTATATAAATGACATCATTAAAATAACTAACCATCAATGCGTATTATTTGCTGACGATATTTCTATTACAGTGACATCTAATAAAAAAGTAAATACCATTTCAGAACAAGAACTTGACATTAATAATAAAATTGACAAATTATTGCAATGGCTTGACATTAACCATTTAATGATAAATTTAGACAAATCCGTTTACATCCAATTTAACCGATCAAATAATTCCAAAAATGACATTAAACTCAATATTAATAAAATCAATGAAGCAACGCGTACCAAATTTTTAGGTGTAATAATAGATAAAGACATTAACTGGAAAGAGCACATAGACAATGTTAGCACTAAAATTAAAAAATTTGCCTATGCATTAAAACAAGTAACAAAAGTAACTAATAAAAAAACTGCTGTAATGTTATAATCGATCGAATCGTTGTTACGTTATGGACTAATAATGTGGGGTAACAGCACTGACTTCCAAAGAGCATTCATCGCTCAAAAAAAGTGCATGAGAGCAATTTGTGGACTTAAACCCGACGACTCATGTCGACCAATATTTAAAAAACTTGGTTTGTTACCGTTACCGTCGCTTTACATTTACGAAATAATTATGTGTGTTTTGTTATGAAAAATAAGCAACTATTTAAGACTGCAAATGATGTCAACCCTCGGAGGGTTGACATCATTTGCAGTCTTAAATAGTTGCTTATTTTTTATTTTACCCTCGGAGGGTTGACATCATTTGCAGTCTTAAATAGTTGCTTATTTTTCATAACAAAACACACATAATACAAATAATATCGACGAGATCTATATAAACTTGTGTTAGATGATTTGCCTAGACTGTCTAAATACAATAGTAACTGATTAGCAATGTGTGTGCATTTATAATAAAATACCAAGGCATTTCAAAGCTTTAAATACAAAATTATTTAAAATTATATTTCATAAGTGGTTAATCGAGTGTAGTTTTTATGGTTTAAAAGAATTTATAGATAAAAAGCAGCAGAGAGCAGCGGTGGCCCGGTGGTGGTAGCCCCGACTTACGAGCAGTAAGCCGTGGGTTCAAACCCAGGCAGGCGCATTACTTTGTGTAATTTATTTCATCACCGCTGCCCTCAAAAATGGTGAAGGAAAACATCGTGAGGAAACCGGCATGTCCTAGAACTAAAAATTCGAAGACATGTGACATCTACCAACCCGTACTGGGCCCGCGTGGTGGATTACAGCCCACTCCCTCTCATAGAGAGGAGGCCTGTGTCCCAGCAGTGGGAACATTATAGGCTGATGATGATGATGATGATAGATAAAAAATGTGGATGTTTTTTGTTTAAAAAAAAAACCCTGATTAAAATTATGCATGCTATGTTTTATCCTAGCTAAACATGCTTGTGCTTCAATTTGTATATTTAACATCCTTGTATACCATGTTTTACCCAAATAAATATACTATTCTATTCTAAATAAAAGGGGAACTCAAAAACATGGTAAAAATCCCGTTTCAAGTGTATACATACGTGGTAATATGTTTACCAAAATTATTTTAATGGCTGAGCTGACTAAAAACACGATAGAACAACAGTTGAACGGGTAAAACTTGTAGGTACCGCACTAAATCTCTACATGCAATTTGTTTCTCTTGCTGTTCAAAACCGGGTCTGGTTAACGGTTGCGACGACGGCGATTTTGGCGCGTATCGCCTCCTTGATGCTACTTCTGGGTGGTCTCGTACGATGAAGATTCTCAGCAAGTGTCACAAATGGGTTGGGTAAGGAGGTATTTGCGTCCAAGGGACTCATTGAGATGAAGCCCAAAGCCGGTCACGATGGACGCACGCTCATCGCTAAGATCTGTTGAGTAAACTATATTACAGGGCTTAAAAAGCCGCTAATCACAAAACCGTCAACCAAGGATTCTGACATCACAAACTAAGTAACATTTCGGAAGAAGTTTTGCTGGGAAACGTTTTTTGGAATGAAAAATCACGGCATACGGTAGCACTTAATGTTACGAAATCCAAGCATTGTGCTGAAACAATTGACAATTTTCTCACCCAAAAAAATAGGTACAGATAGTTTGTCCTCTGCAGGGACTCAAACTGTAACCGTAATAAGTGTTTTTAACACTATAAGTTTTTAAACTGACATGGTCACTAACACTATCAACAACACTTGTAACGGGATATTTACCATGTTTATTATTTGTTATGAGTTCCCGATATTTCGGCGCTGATATTTTAACTCATAACAAATAATAAACATGGTAAATATCCCGTTACAAGTGTTGTTATTGATAGTTTTTAACACTGTTTTTTAAAACAGTTATTTATAACAGAAAAACACTTGGGACCTGCACTGGTCGTTAGTTCTGTCCAGCTCGTCCCGCCATCTCCTCATTTTGCCTTCATAGACTATTCAAAAGCTTTCGATAGTGAAACACAAATGTAACAGAAATTATAGCTTTAGTACACTGCGTTTACCTGTTACACTTATTAACACTGTTAACACTTTTATATCTGTTACAGATAATATGTTACGGTTAAAAACACATTTAAAAGTGTTAGATATTTGATTCTGTTACCAATTCAACATGTAAAAATTATAATTCTGTAACCTGTATGAAGGTGTTTTAAGTCCATGGTCCTCTGTGAGTTAGTCAGTTCCCGGCTCCTTGGGCCGGCTTCCTGAAACTCTAGCAAACCCATAACTCGTTCTTAGTAACACACTCTACTCGCTAAACGCGGACGGTTTAACAGATGCTTCTAAAACATGCCAAGTTGAGGAAAACGCCACATAAATAAATAAATACGTAACAATAATTACCTATAAACACTACGTAGCACGCGACTAATACTCTGGAAATACCCGTCCATCTAATTTAATGCAATCATATTGCATTTCCTCTTTCAAGGTCGGTTTTAAGCTGTCATTATATTATTTTAAAACCGGGGTTAATTTATTGCGATAACTAGAATAACTGGTTTCTAAATTCACGTTTTGTTTTCGGTAAGTTAATTTGTTTTTTTCGCAAGAGGCGTGCGTGCATGACCAGAGGTATCTATATTATAATTATCTCTACAAAGTATATAAAACAAAGTCGCTTCCCGGTGTCTGTACGCTTAGATCTTTTAAACTACGCAACGGATTTTGATGCGGTTTGCATCAATAAATAGAATGATTCAAGAGGAAGGTTTATTTATAGAATTTATCCCTAACTAGCTGTCCGGCGCAACTTCGTTTGCGTCACATTTTCCCCGTTTTCGCAACATTTTTCATTGCTGCTCCACTCCTATTGGTCGTAGCGTGATGATATATAGCCCCCTCGATAAATACTATATACCACTGAAATATTTTTTTAAATCGGACCAGTAGTTTCGGAGCTTATTCAATGCAAACAAACAAACAAATGGGGTTCTGTATGGTGTCGGACGTAAAGAATAGCACCATCCCATATCTTCCCGTGGGTGTCGTAAGAGGCGACTAAGGGACTTGCCAGAGAATGGGCAGCAGCGTTCTCTGTGCTTTTGTAACAACCGTACTGCGATCGCCAACCCGCCTGCCAAGCGTGGCGATTATGGCAAAACCCCCCATGTTATGTCAATGTGGCGACACTTGGGGGAGGCCTATGTCCAGCAGTGGACGTTAAAAGGGCTGAAATGATGATGATGATGATGAAACAAACAAATATACAAACAATCAAATCTTTCCTCTTTATAATATTAGTTTAGATTAGAAGAACTCCACGCATACGATGTCGCGGGTAGCAGCTAGTAATCTACACTAATATAATAAAGAGGAAAGATTTGTATTTTTGTATTTTTGTATGTAACGAATAAACTCAAAAACTACTCGACCGATTTTAAAAATTCTTTCACCATTAGAAAGCTACATTTTTACCGAGTAACATAGGCTATATATTATCGCGCTAATAACTTAGAGGGATGAGCAATATTGCATTAATTCCACATTTCTTAACTGTTTGACCAATGACAACTGTCATGACAAGCTTTAGAATAAACCGGCTATTTTAAACCATTTGTCATCAAAGTAAGTAGCCTGGCGGTTCTATGACCGCCCTGCCAAGCAAAAGGTTTCAAGTTCGTATCCGCAGTCAGTATGCACTTTTTGTGGTAATCTTTTAATGCTGTAAGTTTTCCAAAACAAGGCGAGTTCGTTCCAACCAGTGTTCACTTTTTGTAACTAGGTATTTCATTTTATTTTAATGCTTTATGATTTTCAAATCATTACAAAATAGTTTTCGTTTTTTTAACCATTCAAAATAAATAGTGATTAAAGAACGAGTGGATCATAAACAAAACGAAATTTAAGACATGATCGTCGGCGATTTTAAAGTATACACATCCGTACACACTGTGATGGCTAATGACGGTAGTCCTGCACACCCCGTTGAATTTTTCAACTCCCTGGAGCTAACGGGCGTACCGGACCAGACTGTGCAACGGCACCAGGCTTCGTATCACAAAGCTTAGCAGTTATATTATAAAAGCCACTGTAGCGAACTAAAAAAAGCAACTTACTACAAAAAATGCTACTACAGCGCCATCTATGATGCGACGGAAGAACTAACATCAATTGCCTACACCTCGCAAGCAAAGTTTAAATCGACTTAAGGTGGAAGCTTAATCGCGCTTTCCCATACATTGTTTTTTTCCCAAATTCTCGATACTTGTATGCTTTTTGTAGAAGTAATGAAACAACATGATGTTATTACGAATTAGTGTTGTCGCAAATCCCTTCAAACATAAAGAAATAACAAGGTTTGTAGGATTTCCAGGGCCGAAAAAAAACGAAAAATCTTTGCATGTGTGCGTGCTTGGAGTCACACCATCTACCGGATATCTAAAGAACAATCAAGCCTCTTGCATAAAAAACCTCGAAATAATTATCTGCTAGGACTAGATGGCGTGACGTTGTCATTGTAAGGTGGTGACAGTAAGTCTTAGTGTGTGCGTGACTTTTGATTTCATTCTTCAAACAAGTAGGTAGGTAGGTAGATAAATCTAATTTGGGTAAATTAGATTTATAATTTCATAAGAATGAAGTTAAATATTCTTAAACTATGTCAAGTTGTTCACCCAAACCAATGTTTGAAAGTACCTATTAGGGATGAAATGTGTAATTCGGAGTTGGTTCTAATTTTATTGCGTGATAGCTAAAACTTATTAGTTATTAACAAGTAGGTATTCAGACATACCAAACATTCGTTATGAAGCCACCGCTTTTTGTACGTGGACTTTTCGCGGTTTATCTAATAAACTAATAATGTACTTACATTATATAACATTACATTCATTCATCACACTATTTACATTCATGAATGTAGGTAAGTACTACCTGCTTACCTACTAAAACATACCGACGCAGTCAAGGTTATGTTGGGAGAAAATTAAGCGCCGTAACTGTTTCTAATAATAATGATCACAGTGAAAAACACAAACCTAACTGTCGTTTTTGCTTTTAATTTCATTCTTATGTCTACGGAATAGAAGTCAAAGTCGGTTGACCGGACTGTAAAAAAGGCGAAGTGGTAACTGAACTAGAGCTATTCGTGTTATTGTGTGTGTTCCCACGTTAGGGTAATTTCCCCTCTTAATTGAGGGTTTTTTTGAAAGAATTGTAGATTTTGGCAGAATCTTATAAAACCCATGCCAAAAATTAGCTGGGTTAGATATTGACAAATTACCTGTGCTTCACTTAGGTATAACTAGACAAAAATATCTGTCGACCTCGATGGAATGCGCGCTCCGCCTCCTCCATGTCGCAATCGCCCCGCGCACATACTAACAGAATAAAAATCATAAAATCGATGGGCGCTATTGTACAGTGCTTCCTGAAATTAGTTTTTCACGACTTTCTGTTCTAAAAGATTTCAACTTAGTGAATCATAAAAAAGTAAATTATATCATGTTCTGGACAGTCATCGGTAAGTGATTTTCCTATGTATGCTGCTAACACTTATTTTTTTGTGATTTAAAAACATTAGCAGAGTTTAGCAGAATCTGGCCAAGCAGCTGGCATAATGTTCTAAATCTGGTCACACTGCAGTCTGTGGTCACGATACTCAGACATGGGCGTTTTTGGTTTTGAACGCAAACTTATATTTATCCGATTTCAAAATCGATTTGAAAATCCGTTTTTAGAAATCCGATGTAGCCTATGATTTAGCCTCGCCAGTTCGCTTGCGTACTTAGATTTCGTTGGAATCAGATACAGATTGCGCGATTTGCCATCTTGCTTTAATCTAGGCTTAGGACTAGCAGAAAAGTTTCCAAATATGCATTAGTATTTAATTTGGTTGAAACTACGTAAACTTACAAACATTAGGTATATACATTCTTTCTATTTCCAAGAAACATTGAAGCATAAAACAAAATACATCAACGTTTAATTTCGAAAATGTAGTCTTTAAATGCTTGACAGTAAAGATTATATTGATCGCATTATAATGTCTGTTAGATTTCCGAGAACCGAAATCTAAATCACAAAATTCGCGCTATCCTTTTTACTCCACTATGTTACCCTTAGTTAGAAAGAGAGAAAGCGGATTTCTAACGAAATCCAACCAAACGCAAACTGCCGAGTTTACGTTTGGATTTCATTTGGTGATGGATGTGATCCAGTGATTTTATTGTCGATTCGGTTGGTGGTAGATCGTTAGCGTTTGGTTCGGATAGGTAGATTATTAGAATCAGATCTTCAAGTTTGAGAAATCTATACGAATCGATTTTCTAAATTAAACTGCATATAAGCGCAGACAAAATTAGCGTTAAATAAATAAAACAAAGATTTTTGTCCAGTCTCTGTGTCAATTTGATTTATATTTGATTAGGTATACAAAATTATACATTATGATTGCAGACGAAAATATTAGGTAAAAAAAAATAAGCAGCCGTCGACCTCCTATGTTAAAAATTGCTCAGAGTAACAGGCTTTCCAAATGATCTAAAAACAAAAAGTTTGTTTCATTACCTACAGTCAATGACGTATCACTACATAGTATAAAACAAAGTCGCTTCCCGCTGTCTGTCCCTATGTATGCTTAGATCTTTAAAACTACGCAACGGATTTTGATGCGGTTTTTTTTAATAGATAGAGTGATTCAAGAGGAAGGTTTATAAGTATAATATATGCATAATATAGTAGAGAAAAACTGATAATGTTAGAGGTTTCCAATGTGATGTCGACAGACATTCTGTAGTATATTTAGTATCTGCATTGCACCCGCGCGAAGCCGGGGCGGGTCGCTAGTAACATAATAAAGCTGAAAAGTTTGTTTGTTTGAACACGCTAATGTCAGGAACTGCTGGTTCGCATTGAAAAACTTTTTTAGAGTTGAATAGTCTATTTATTGAGAAAGGCTATTACATCGCGCTACGACGGAGCATCAATGAAAAATTATGCAACACGGAGAAAATGTGATGCATATAAAGTTGCGTGGGTCAGCTATGCAAGTATACAAAAATTGTCTGACTTAGTAGTGATGACCTTTTTTAACCCCCGATATAATAAAAAGTATTATAAGTTTGATGTGTGTATCTGTGTGTCTGACTGTGGCATCGTAGCTACTAAACGGATGAACTGATTTTGATAAAATTGGTTTCGTTTGAACGGTGTTTTAATCGAGAGTGTTTTTAGCTATGTTTCGAAAAAAACTGCTCAGCCGTTTTATCTCGAGGTGGAAATCAAATCCTCAAGACACTCACAGACATTATGCGCCCTGAATTCTAGTGACAGCAATGATCGGCCAATGTCATAGTCAATCCAACTCAAGAGATTATCTATCAATCCTGCCTACTCCAACCCAATCACTCATCAGTAGCACAGCATCGGAAAACCATAGAGATGCCTGTCAAGTATGAAATTACCAAGAATGACAAAATTAGTGTCATCAAAGTGTCAGAGATTGCGCATTCCGACACGATATCGGAAAACATGATGAGCTAAGACTGCTTCAATATATCTCGTAACTGTACATTGTTACCCCAGGGGTGAAAGTAACTTATTTAGTCTCCAATAGTTTGAGGGACTAAATAAGTCTTTAACCCAAGGTAAACACTGTGCTTTTAATTACGAATACAAGGAAAGTAAAAATAAACACAGCTAAAAAAATGTTAGTAAATTTTTTTTTCGGATTGCCGCTTTCCCGCCTGTTTTGTTTTTTTTGTCTGTGGCCAGCCAGCAATTCAAACATTATTTTTCATTTTCATCATTGAAAACAATGGTAAATATTTTGTCGAACTCTATGTTATTTTAAAGAAATTGTTGAAACTAAATTATAATAAAGTTATTTAAAAAAATATATATTCTTTAATCAATACTTAACTTTTAGTTATTTCAATTTTACACCGTGGCTGCATAGAAAGTTGGAACATGGTTCAATAAACATGTGTAAATAGAAGTAGTTTTTTTTTTAAATTTGACATCTGTCCGTTGAAAGCGATTCTCCCTAGGGATGAAAAGTATTACTTTCATCCCGCTCCTCAGGCTACTTCAGACCTACTTTCAGAGTATGAGTAATGAAAAGATATTTTTCCTTTTGATCGCTTTTAAATGCTATCCAACTGTAGTGTGCAGCTCGCTTAACCTTAAATAACTGCAAATACTAATTATGGGCATTATTACACGAATCGTCGAATTGAACAGTTGGCCTACCATGACGTCTTAATGCAGTATTGTTTTACTCTTATTCCAGTGTGGGAAAGAGACGAAGCTATACATGATGTCTAGCGCCATCTCTTTCCCACTCTAGAAAAGGAGTAAAGCAATAGTGTTATAAGACGGCATGGTAGGCCACTCTTTGATTTTTCCTACATCACTACAATATACATTAATGCTGTGACTCAAGTACAATGTCGAGGTATTTACTGCGTGAATTAAATCTGATCATCGGGTTAGGGAAAATGATGAGAGTCTATAAATAAATGGCCATGCTAAGTACTGCAATTTTCACAGACGTTCATTAGTAATTTGCTGTTGTTAATCGTCATTGTTGTTGCTGGAAGCAGAGGTGGTAGCAGCCCTGACTTGTTGCTGGGAGCAGCGGTCGCCCAGTGGTGGCAGCCCCTGACTTACGAGCAGTAAACCGTGGGTTCCAACCCAGGCAGGCGCATTACTTTGTGTAATTTATTTCATCACCGCTGCTCTCAAAACCGGTGAAGGAAAACATCGTGAGGAAACCGGCATGTCCTAGAACTAAAAAATCGAAGGCATGTGACATATACCAACCTGCACTGGGCCCGCGTGGTGGGAACATTGTAGGCTGATGATGATCATGATGAATCATCATTGTTTATTCAATGGCCAAAAAGTCTGACAACAAGTCTTACCAAGGGGTATCGTATTACCCAGTAATGACTAGGTTTTGGAGGTCAGATAGGCAGTCGCTCCATGTAAAATACTGGTATTCAGCTGCATCCGGTAGCCGACTGGAAGCCAACCTCAATATATTTGGGAAAAGGCTAGGCAGATGATGATTATAATCACTAACCGTCTAACTGCAGACTTTGGGTGTAATTTTCCAAAAATTGAGCTATCACCAGGCGTTACATTGTGCAAAAGTAAATCGCATTTGAATCGCAAAATCATAAATCAAATCAACAACATTGCTGTGATATATCGGCTTGTAGCCTTGTCACAGTCATTGACATCGATTGACATTGTACTAAATAAGTATTCGTATAAATCATCATTGACTTCCTAGTCATCACCCGTATCCTTTTGTGAAATGATTCGGAAGTCTACTTGACCTTGATAATTTTTTGTTGTTATTGTTTTAAAATAACCGTTACTTATTTATTGTAAATCTATTGAAGGGCGAGAAGCTCGTGGCTAAATAATAACAGCCGTTTGGTTTGGTCTTCAAGCTAAGCCGAGCTTGCCTATATGGAGGAAAGTTGGTAGTTACCCACCACATTATATGCCAACTTTCCTCCGTGCCTCGGAAATCACGTGAAACCGTTGGTCCTGGCTGTCATAAATGTAGATCTTTGACAATCGTTACGCAGGTGGCTCGAAAATCTGACAACCAGTATTACCAAGGGGTATTACCCACTATCATGTGGGTTGTGGAGGTCAGATAGGCAGTTGCTCCATGTAAAATACTGATATTCAGCTGAATACCAGTTTTTTACATCATCATCATCATCATTTCAGCCAAAAGACGTCCACTGCTAAACCTAGGCCTCCCCCAAGTTTCGCCACATTGACATAATATGTGGGGTTTTTTGCCATAATCGCCACTTGGCAGGCGGGTTGGCGATCACAGTAAGGTTGTTACAAAAGCACAGAGAACGCTGCTGCCCATTCTCTGGTATTTTACATGGAGTGACTGAATGCAGCTGCATTCGGTAAGACTAGGCCTAATTATAGATGGTAAATAAGTAGATCAACGAGTAGATGATGCAATGACATTCTTTGAAAGGAATTGATATTTTTGTAAGATGACTTGACGAATGACGTGTTTCTTTTTAGGGTTCCGTACCCAAAGGGTCAAACGGGACCCTATTACTGAGACTTTGCTGTCCGTCCGTCCGTCCGTCTGTCACCAGGCTGTATCTCATGAACCGTTATAGTTAGCCAGTTGAAATTTCTACAGATTATGTATTTCTGTTGATGCTATAACAACTAATACTAAAAACAAAATAAAATAAATATTTAAGGGGGGATCCCATACAAACAAGGGTTTTTTTGCTCCTTTTTATAAATAATTCCGGTTTTTTAAATTATCTATTTATCACTGCCAGCCATTTTCATCCAATGGGATTAAAGGCAAAGGCCTTTATCTTTTATCCAGGGTTAATGTGGACTGACCATTTTGTTCGGTCCAGCTCGTCCTGTCAACTTCGGCGAGGTGTTTCTTATTTTTTCTTTCAACTCGTAGAAGACATTATTTTATGCATTCATTTCAATGGACGTTTTATGAAATATCCTAAGGTAACATCACGACCGTCATTTAAAAGAGAATTAAAACAAGAAAGATAGAACATCAAACTCCCATTGTGGCGGAATGTTATAACAATAAAATCTGTACTATTGCATTGATGGTAGCTATTTATAAAATAGGGAATTATTATAAAAAGTAAATAAAAAAAAGCGTGGACGCAATTTAGAAAACAAAAGTAATGGCGTGCGCTTTAAATAATTGTAAACACTGCATTTTCCGAAGCAATCCATCCAAATCATCTTTCGTTTCTGTATCCGATGAGATGACGACTAATAGGGAAGTATGGAAGAAGTAGACATGCTGCGCCGATTCCAAATAATAGGGATAAAGGTAAGAGAATGATGCTGATGTATGCAACAAATCACATCACTTTGGGCCCTACCATAGTACCAGTGCTGAGTCTTTTTTTTTAATGAGAATGAGATAGGGGCAATTTTAGTTTTATGAATATCTTATTTTTAAGCATTTCTTATTTTCACTTTTTTTTATTATTGTTAATTTTAATCATTTTGTTATGAGGCAAATACTTTTCATCTTTTTCAGCAACTGCATTCTGTCTTTTAGATAGTTTCGCATTAAAGTTGCGTCATTTTCTTCGATGAGTCAGTTACAGATGAGACGTTCAAGTTAGGATATTGGAATTCCAATAAAGACCTCATTGGCACGAGCCGTCGCATCTTTTTCTTTAAACCGCAAACGTTTACTTACATTTGAATTGAAACCTGCATCGCATTTAAATGACTCATTTTGCCTCATTAACAACAATAAAATATAATGTGTTGTTTATAGCTTATGAATTTGTTGCAATTGTTTATGATCAATTAATAATTAAATTATTCTGTATAGTGTCGGACGTAAAGAATAGCACCATCCCATATCTTCCCGTGGGTGTCATAAGAGGCGACTAAGGGACTTGCCAGAGAATGGGCAGCAGCGTTCTTTAACAACCGTTTAACAACCGTACTGCGATCGCCAATCCGCCTGCCAAGCGTGGCGATTATGGCAAAACCCCCCTCATGTCAATGTGGCGTTGGGGGGAGGCCTATGTCCAGCAGTGGACGTCTTTCGGCTGAAATGATGATGAATTAATATTTCGTAAAATCTGATGACTGCCTGCTGAGCATGAAGTTCAGGGTTCGATTACCAGGTCGGGCTAAAAGTTGGGTTTATTCGAATGTTTTTGTGAAGCGGCCCGAAGTCTAGAGTTGCTCGCTGGATGGCAGTCGGCTGGCTAAATGTTACATGGGACTTGATAGGGTTTAAGCATAACTGAAAAAAAATTACGGTCTATTTTAGATCTAATTCTACTCTATAAATCATGGATTTACCGGTGTGATGTTATTTTATATAACATCATCTTCTGCTTAGCCTTTTCCCAAACTATCTTGGGGTCGGCTTCCATTCTAGCCGGATGCAGCTGAGAACCAGTATTATACATGAAGCGACTGCCTATCTGACCTTCACAACCCAGTAACTGGGTAATACGAAACCCCTTGGTAAGACTGGATGCCAGACTTTTGGCTCTGTCTACTCGTTAAGACTGTCAAAGATCTACAAATGACAGCCGGGACCAACAGCTTAACGTGCGTTCCGAGGCACGGAGGAAACTCGGTATGTAATATGGTCACCCATCCACGGACCGGCCTCGGCAAGCACGGCTTAACCTTAAAGATCGACCCGTGCGGCTGTTATTATTAAGCCACGAGCTCCTCTTCTAGTATTTAACATAGAGCGACTGTTTTATGTTATAATGTAACAATTATTAATAAATAAATTAATTTATATTTATTTTCATGAATTGTGAGTCAATAGTTGAAGAAGGTAAATTGAAAGTTTCAATTTGTAAACAAGTACAACAATTTCCGTGAAATATTGTTGTTATTTATTCAATGGGTTTTTAGCTTGGTTACGTAGGTAGTTATGTTTATATGTAAATCTCAATTAATTACGTTTTAAAATCACACAATAGGTACATCCCATAAATTGTGTTATTTATTCTTCATGAAACGAAATTCAAAACAGTAATTTAGACTGTGGGCATTCGGCCGTATAAAGGCAACCTATTGAACAAAAATGCTGTAGCAGATGACCCAACATCATGCGAGGTTGCCCCGTGGATGAGCAAAACACGTGTCGAGTATTATAGGTTTGTTTGGGTAAATGGAGCATGTTCATTTTCGCACTTCCTGCCTGTGTATACAAGGTGCCCTCCGAAACTGGTAGGATGCATTCAACTTCTTATTTAGAAATCATATTCCACCGGAATTTTTCAGTTTGCGGAGGGCTGTCCCTGTATTTATCGATACTGCTTTCAAACCTGGATCTTTTTCAGCGGAATTAAAACCAAACATTTTGCGTTCCCATAACTTCCCGTGGGTGTCGTAAGAGGCGACTAAAGAACTGGCCAGAGCATGGGCAGCAGCGTTCTCTGTGCTTTTGGAAAACAACCATACTGCGATCGCCATCCCGCCTGCCAAGCGTGGCGATTATGGCAAAACCTTCCATTGGGGGAGGCCTATGTCCTGCAGTGTACGTCTTTCGGCTGAAATGATGATGATGATGATGACTTTGCGTTACAGATTAAAGATTCTTTATTTGCATGATCCTTTTGTTACATCTAACGTCAGAACGTCAAAACGTGACCAAACGTGTGACCACTAGAACAAAGCGGCAATCGAGTCATATCAGTATCAATCAATGTATTGATACCACTAATTAAGAATGATTTAAATGTGATACATGTATACTGTCAACAACCCAATTGCAATCTTTTTCCAACGAGCATAAGGATCAATGTGATTTTCTCAGTGATCCAAAAACAAAGACGTTAAATGAAATTTATGGCGTGGGGCATCCCTGCGTTTTTTAAGCGCAGTGTGTCACGATCGGATATGATGTAAGATGTGAACCGGAATGTAGAGATTGTATCATTGACTACTGTACTACCGTGTTTTGTACTGTTTTTACTATTGTACTTATTTTTTTTTTGTATGGCTCTCGTTGTTGGAAAAAAAAAACAGGCGCACGGGTCGATCTTCGGGATAAGCCGTGCTTGCCTTGAATGATCTTTGATGGATGAGCATCCATTACATTACGAGTTTCCTTTGTACCTAGAAAAACACGTTACGCCATTCTTGGCTGTCGTTTGTAGATCTTTCCTGTCAAAGATCTACAAACGACAGCCAAGGTCAAGGTCAATATTGTTACAGGTAGTCCGGTTGCTCGAAAAGTCTGCCAACCAGTCTTACCTTAGGGTCTTATCTTAGGGTCGTCTTAGTCAAACTGGATGCAGCTGATTTTTACATATAGCGACTGCGTATCTGACCTCTACATCCCAGTTACTGAATATTATGATAAACTCAAAGCATTTATTTCAATTAGACCATTACAGGCACTTTTGAAAGTCAAAGAACAAAAAAGAAAAACGCGAAGCTACAGTCCCAGTCACAAGACATAATAACTTGTGAAAGTACTGTAGTAGTAGATACATCTTGATAATATTGCGTATCGGACTTTCAAGGCCAGTTTCACCACCTACGATTCATCATTTCAGCCCAAAAGACGTCCACTGCTGGACATAGAGGCCTCCCCCAGGTTTCGCCACATTGACATTTTGGGGGGTTTTCAGGCCCTTAGACTTCTGACTATACGTAACAAGTACCTATGTCTAAGAACTACAAATGACCGATGGATTTCACCAGATTCGATGAATATTCGTATTTTACAGATGATGAGGATCATTAGTAGATATAAAAAAATGCAAAAAATGTAGTAGCGTTTCCTCTAACACATGAAATAATAACCACGAAAATTGCACCAGTTTTCACAGAGGAATCGGTAAACATACTTAAAAAATACGCAATTTTTGCCTCTTGGTGTTTTAAATTCTTACCATCAATTCTGATATAAAAACCAAATTACTGAACGGATTTTGATGAAATTTCTATCAAACTAATCGCGAAGCGGTAATCCTCGCGGTAATCCTTTCACAGTAAAAAATAATTGTCTAAATCGGTTCATGAATGACGGAAATATGAGGAAACACACATACAAAAAACTTCTCCTTTTTTTAAATAAAAAGAAAACAACTTTCGTTTGCTTTGACATTTATTGAACTCACGTACAAAATATGCGTACAATATTCTTACTATTACAATCATACAATACAGCCAACCTTTACAATTAAGTACACCTATAAATATATCGGTAGAAACACCGTAACATCGTTTTGAAATTAATATTAAAATTACATGAGTAAAATCTTATACCTAAATATAAAATTATGTCACGAATGAAGATGGCTGTGATATCTTTTAGATAATCCAACTAAACTTAGGTTTTGCTGCAAGCTCGAGCAGTTTTGTATTTGATTGACCTTAATTTATAAATCCCGCGGCAACGGCCGGTGAACGCTACATTTCAGTTATTAGCATCAAATCGACAGTGAAAATATTATTTTTCAGGCCATACGAAAATTATCCATGTTTAACCAAGGAGTTGCGGGTAAACTAAGTTTAGTCGGCTAATCTTAAGTTTATCTTGACACCAATTTTTTTTTTGTAAATACCATCTCGCAGGTCAACCTAGGATGTTTTCGTCTGCTTAATCGGCCTATTCTGTGGATGCCTTGAGTGGTCCCTCATAATTGAGATGGAGGAGGTGGACCAAGCTAAAGTGCGAAAAAATATGAATAATTTATGCTCTTGAGAGCGTTTGTTATTTTTAAGGGTTCCGTACCCAAAAGGTCAAACGCGACCCTATTACTGAGACTTCGCTGTCCGTCCGTCCGTCCGTCCGCCCGTCTGTCCGTCTGTCACTAGGCTGTATCTCATGAACCGTGATAGTTAGCCAATTGAAATTTCTACAGATTATGTATTTCTGTTGATGCTATAACAACAAATACTAAAAACTGAATTAAACAAATATTTAAAGGGCCCCTTTAAATATTTATTTTATTCTGTTTTTCTTCTTCTCGACCACACGGACATAGTGAGAAGACTAAAAAGAACAAAACCGTTCGAGTTAGTGTTTAGTGTTCGTGAAAGTGAATAGTATAATGTAGCATAAGTGTTACCAAATAAATACAAAAACGAAGTGTATTCGCCTTAATAGAGACAATAAGAAAAGTGCCATTGGACACATTCTTAGTAAAGACAATTTAGCAGTTTAGGTTTTAATTAAATTACTTATTAGTCTATATACAAGACTAGATTGTAATAATGATTAGGGTTCATCTTGTTGATGAATACTAGGACAAGTGAAAAAAAAAAAATACTGTTTTTAGTATCCCATACAAAAAAGTGATTTTTTTTGCTCATTTTTATAAATAATGGTACGGAACCCTTCATGCGCGAATCCGGCTCGCACTTGGCCGGTTTTTATACTAAACAATCTAGCGGTAGTGCGCAACTCGCCTGATGAGTAGAGATGATGCGGTCTAGATTGAACTTTGAAACTTTGGTCTAGATTATAATGATCAGGGAACACAGGAGCCGGCTTAACTTACTTGGATAGAATTGCGCAAGAGCACTCCCGATTTCGATTTGTTCGTATTCTTAAAGTTGTTGCAGATATTTTGGTAAGTGCGCAGGATATTTTTCATTAATTATGTTTCAACATGTTATTAAATTATGTCATGTTACGTCGACCAAGTTAAGGGTAAAACCACAGAAAAAACTTCAAGCGAATATTTCTGCATAGCAGAAATAATATCCAGATAGACAAAATGCGATCTTCCAGGTGACCTACCATGACGTCTTAAAACGTTATTGTTTTACTCCTTTTCCAGTGTGGGAAAGAGATGGCGCTGGACATCCTGTATAGCTCCGTTTCTTTCCCACACTAGAATAAGAGTAAAACAATACTGCTTTAAGACGTCATGGTAGGGCAGCACAGCCATCATTTTGTCATGATTCAGTCTAACCGGTAAAAGTGCGATCAAGCTTAATGGACTCTAGCCCGGGCTACTGACAGGACTTTGTACATAATGTACGAAAATATATGTACGTCTAAGTCCGATATCAGCAGCCGGTCCGGAGTCTAGTCCGGTCGGTTTGACTTCACGATCATCATCTGCCTACCCTTTCCTAACTATGTTAAGGTCAGCTTCCAGTCTAACCGGATGCGGCTGAATACCAGTATTTTACATGGAGCGTCTGCCTATCCGACCGCCACCACCCAGTTAGTACTATAAAATACATTGGTAAAACTGGTTGGCAAGCTTACGGGTCACTGACTACCTGTAACGACTATCAAAGACATACAAATGACAGCCAGGACCAACGGATCGACGTGTTTTCCGAGCTAAGGAGGAAACTCGGTATGTAATGGGTGGTCACCCATCTATGGACCAACCTAGGCAAGTCTGGTTTAGCCTAGAGATCGACGCAGCCCCAGATTAGTCTTGTTAGATCACAAGGTCGTGTTGATAGTTCAATATCGAGAAAAGCTGACCCCGAGTCTCCGTAGTAAGTGAGACGCTGGAGCACCGGAAGATCCAATTGGATTAATAAAAGGCCATTCTAGTTCATAGAATTCGAAGCAACATAGAGACAGTTCAAGGAAAAAAATATTGGTGCTCATGACTCTAATATCTCCATCGGCATTTTATAATGGCAAGTAATTAAATCGATATCTGTAAATTCCCTTTTTTCGGACAAAATATTTCAAAGTTAAACCAAAAATACTGACTTGCACACAAATTTTGCACACTAAATAAATAAAATTAAATATACTGTTTATTGGTATTTGCAGAACTATTTTACTGAACTGAATCTATACTGCGATCAGGAACCAATCCAACCTTTTCTTATTTGATAATAGGAAATTTTGTTTTTTAAAGAGTAGTCGACGTAGCCAGGCTCCTATTTCTGTATGCAGGGTTTACAGTAATCTAACACGAAGGGGATGTCGGGGCCTTAGTTCACTCGCTCTGCTTGCTCACTAAACCCCGCCATCCTTTCCGAACCTAACCTGCCCGAGCCGGGGTGCCCCAAGTCCAGAGCTCGCTTCGCTCGCTCTTGCATCCAAATTCTCTGGGACCAGTTAACCCCTATTGAAAAAGAAAGAGTAGAATTGGTCCTTGGTCCCAGTTTCGAGTGGGACAAGTTGCTCCCTAGCTCCATTAATGATATGGCCAAACGTGGATAGCCATATCATCAAACGTTGACGTTTAAATGAAATGGCCAATTTTAGCTGGAAACGTATTTTTGTTTTATAACAACACACATTTTTGGTGTGAATCCGATAAAAAGGTCATCTCGTTTTGTGTGATTTTTTAGTTTTTTTTGTTGTAGGAATGTTTAGGTAACCAATTGGTTTTTTTGCACAGCATTCATGTTTCTAGTATGCATTCAGTTAATTAGTGGAGTTACATAATGTGCTGAAAAATTATAAAGATGTGCATTTATAATATCCCTTTTATAATTACTTCAATTAAGTATTACATTTGTTTAAAAACAGCGATTTACAAATGTTAGTATTTGATTAAAAGACATAAGCATTTGGGTTGAGTCAAAAGGTGATTTAAAAAGAACAAGAGAATTTCCTGCTAGATATTCCTGACATTTTAGTGTAGTGTATATTCAATGGCGTTGACTTAATATTCAATTTAGGTATACTGAAATTGAAGCATCATTGTCATTAAGAGGAAACACGAATGGAAGTTTACTTTTGACACAATCGAGTAGGTTTCGTTAGTTTTAAAAACTTGCACTAGGCCCACTAATTATCTTCTTGTCATCATCATCTGCCTAGCCTTTTCCCAAACTATCTTGGGGTCGGATTTCAGTCTAACCGGATGCAGCTGAGTACCAGTATTTTACATGAAGCGACTGCTTATCTGACCTCCACAACCCAGTACCTGGTTAATACGATAAAATTCCTAGTGTGGGGCAACGTTTTATATATATAAATATAATATATATAAAACGTTAATTATTATTATCCCCTAATAATTGTTAAAGCTAATAATGTTGAAGATAAAGAAGTTTGGCTGTAGTTCATTCTGCTCATGCGGCTTCCCTGGTAGCTCATAAACGACACAAATATGTGGATGTCTCTAACTATTCCGAATTTTATTTATCCTATTCTTTTTTTCTCAGATGTTTAACAATAGTTTTCAAATCATTGCACCGTTTATTCATTGTGCAGAATAGTAACTGTACCTACTGATGACTACATTTATGTCAATTGTTTAATTAATTGTTCTTAGTTTTATTTTTACTTTTGTATAGATTCTTTTTCATTCATATTTTTTGTGAATGTGTGGACATTATAGGCTTTGTAATTTTTTTTTTCACCATCATCTTTTTCTACCTATTGTAGTAAGAGATGACTTATTGTCGGGCCTACGCTGTCCTCTCATACTTAGGTACTAAGGCTGTAACATCCAAATATTGTAGAACCAAATGATTTTAAAATAGTAACCATGGAGTTTCTTGCCGGTTCTTCTCCATAGGAAACGACCAACCCGAACCGTGCCTCTTCTGTCGACGTTTTATAAGTGCCCATGTAGGCCTATGTAAAATAAAATATTTTGATTTTGATTGATTGAATTATTACACAGTTCGCAAGAGATCAAGAGATGACTGCAATTAAGTTGGAAGCACCAGAGTCCTTCGCGAAATTCAAATTTTCTTAAGATATTTAATAGAACCATTTAATGATTTTTCATGAAATAGGCAATGGGATTATTATTATTATAAATTAATTAATTGTTTATTTCTTAAGATATTATTTACATACTTTTTTTAAATATTTTATTTTAATATTTATATTTCAATATTTTATTTTTTAAATATTTCATTATAAAATACAAACAACACATTTAAAAATATAAAAAATAGCCCACCGGTATCGGTTTCGGTATTATAATAATTATTATAAATCGCAAGAAAATTTGAATTTTGCGGGCTATTTTGGCGCTTTCCCCTCAAAGGAAACACGGTTTAGATGTGCTGATTGCGTTTAGTTTTATTGGGAAAATTCGACTATAATTCTTCTCTTTCTAATTATAAATCGAACATGTAAATTTTCAAGATCAGTGTTTCCGCTGCTTATCCGAAGGGTATCTTGGTGATCTCTGGGAATGGATCCTGGCTAAGAAGCTTGGAGTACAGTCTAGAGACGAACCAGGAAGCCTCTCCGGCGAGGGTCCAATCCTCCCTTCGAGCCAATGGGTGGACATTTCGCCTTTACCCTGAAAAAGTAAAATGTTGAGTTGAGAAAGGAGGAATATTTCTTTGTTTTTAGTTTATACATCTATAAACTAAAAACACAGAAAAACACAGTCACTGCGTCATCACTCATCAGTAATGACGCAGTGACTTCAAGATGTATGACGATATTTTTATCAGTGACACAAAAATATGGCGTCATTCAATCACTGATTATTGATTGAATGACGGCAGTTTTTTTGTGTGACAGTCTATGTGTTTCAATTGATGACAATTTCACTGATATTCATCAATAAATGCGACACTTCACTACGGCTATTGACTACTCAGAATACTTCATCATTGATAGAAGATCGAAAATCAGACATCTGAAAGACAATCATCATTCTTGCAATGGTACTTAAAGACCTACCTACTCTCTCACTCACTCTCACTCTCTCTCTCTTACTTGATCTTAAAAGATTGGGGATCTCCATAACGCGAATTTTTATTCTGTTTTTTTTTCAAAACTTATTCAGATCTTCTATCAATGATGAAGTATTCTGAGTAGTCAATAGCATATCAACAACCAGTTCATAGCATATCAACAACCAGTTCGATAAAACTAATACTAGATCTAAGTAGTTCTATCCAACTTAGACTTTTTCCTTATTCGTTGACCTACATAACATCAAACCAATATTTAAGGCTCTGTATGGTGTCGGACGTACAGAATAGCACCACCCCATATCTTCCCGTGGGTGTCATAAGAGGCGGCTAAGAGACTTGTCGCAGAATGGGCAGCAGCGTTCTCTGTGCTTTTGTAACAACCGTACTGCGATCACCAACCCGCCCGCCAAGCGTGGCGATTATGGCAAAACCCCCCATATTATGTCAATGTGGCGACACTTCGGGGAGGCCTTTGTCCAGCAGTGGACGTCTTTCGGCTGAAATGATGATGATGAATGTTTTAAAACCAAGTTTTCTTTAAGTAGCATTGCAAGAATAATGATTGTCTTTTAGATGGCTGATCAGGGGTGGTATAGTTCATTATTAGCGAGACCAGAAACATGATCTTATCGATAAGGTTCTTCAGAAAGGTCAGGTGCATAGTATTCGCTACCGGCGTGCGAAAATGTCCAGATGTATGAACGTTTTAGTTAGGAATTTGTTAGGATCGTAGCACGCTAGGATAGCTCTGTGGTTCTGCCTAACCTCTTGACACAAAGACGTGAGTTTGAAGATGTAACAGAAGCATATTATGTCTAGTGCGCTGACCCGCTGATGTCGGTTTGTAGGACAAATAACAATTACCAATTTATTCAGGCATGTTTAAAAGCCGCGCCAGAACAGTGTAATGAATTTGATTTCGAGGTTGTACGTTCGAACCCACCGCTATCTTGATTGTGAGGTACCCAATATATCATAGAAACAAAAATTCTAAGAAATGTAGAATCTATATCGAATTAGGCCCACGAGGCGGATGTCAACCGCTTCTTCCATAAGGAGGTTGCCTGTGTCCCAGCAGTGGAAAACACTGTATGCTGATTATATGCATAAGCTTCAACTACGAGGTTGAGGGACTAGCAATGCCTACCTTGACGTCGACTACACCGCGAGGAGCCGTCAGAAAGAGTCCAGTCTTGTCGAGAGCCCTCTTCACATCATCTGATATTTGAATCTTCATCGCTGTAACAATAAAGGAAGTTAAAGCCGCCGCCTTTTATTCTTTGTAAAGTTAATTCAATAAGTTGTGATGTTAGTGTTTGTTTTTATTTTTTTTGTTGACACAGTTGTCAACTGTAGGGTAAAGGATTTCGTTAATCATTAAGATACTCCACATCGAAGAATACGTACTAGACAAAATGAAACGCATTGAAAAACTGCGAGGCGCATGCCAATGGTTTCAGTGTGGTTTTTAAACTGTCGGTATTGATCGGTCAACTGAAAATCGAATAGAGTGTCACTGATAGATTTTAAACTCTCAGTGCGTTGAAAGTCGAATGCGCGCTAACAAAATACGAACAAGGGCTAACTTACGCTCTCCAGTGCTTTCCATTCGACTTGCTGTGTTGATGGTGTCACCGAACAAGCAATATCTGGGCATTTTGCTACCCACTATACCGGCGACACACGGCCCCATGTGGATTCCACTTCTCATGCAAAGTGTCTGAAAAAAAATTTAATTAATTATTTTCTTTTGTATTGACTTAAGAAGAATGGCCATTTTTAGTCAGGGCCAACAACAACATAACTATGGTTTAAAAAAAATGACACGCTACACTACCTAGTTCGGCAAATGATTGTGATTTTAATTAGCCCTTTAACAGTAAATCATCATCATCATCATTTCAGCCCAAAAGACGTCCACTGCTGGACATAGGCCTCTCCCAAGTGTCGCCACATTGACATTTTGGGGGGGTTTTGCCATAATCGCCACGCTTGGCAGGCGGGTTGGCGATCGCAGTACGGTTGTTACAAAAGCACAGAGAACAGTAAATAAATACAATTAATTCTTTTCTCATATTGGTTGTCATTGTTTTGTCACTAAAATGTATAAAATAACAAACAAATAGTTAAACAACTTTAAAAACACGCCTTCTATATCCAAAAGTAAATTAAAAAGTGAACTAAAAAATTAAGAACAAGTCTAATTATTTGAATTGCAAATGAAAAACTTATAGTTAAATTTTTATCGCAGCCGCGGGACATTCTATGGAATGTGATAAAAATTTTAGTTTTTAATTTTTAATTCTAATAATTCAACTTGTTTTTTTAGTTTAGTTTTGGACCTGGCAAGCGTGTTTTTTTTTTCTTTTTTAATTTTTTAAAAAATATACTAGTATTACAAAATGTTACTATCCCAGGTGCCTGATGCCAGCATAATTATAATGACACAAAGGTTAAGAAATCAAAAGAAACAGAAAAAAACGAAATAAACAACAGAGCGCGAAATCAAAAGTAGGAGATAGATGTCATTCTAGAGTCTATAATATGATATTGTAACACAATAATGCCAAACTATAAAATTTTACGGTGAGTAATTAAAAAAATCAAGCAAACAACAAATCGAAAGTCGAATGGATTAGAACGAATGAGTAAGGTGAAGATTGGGGGTTTGCACAACCAACAAAGCACAACTTGGGAGAGGGCTGGTCCAGCGGTGGACCACGATCATAATTACCGTTCTGCCCATGACTAATCACCATAATTAATGTTACCACCACTGCTGCCTCCTCTGTAATGAAGAAAGTGGGCCATAATCTACCACGCTGGTTTCGTGTAGGTGGTAGATGTCACCATGTCTTTGATTTATTTTTCTGAGAGAACTTTTTCCAGGATGGATATGAGGAGCGTTTGTGACCGCAAAACCAACGAGACTGTCAGATGAACAGGGATCAGAGACAGGTGGGGTTGATAATATAAATATTAATTATTTATTAATAATTAATATAAATAATAATATAAATATTTATTATTTATTAATGTTAACTAAAATTGAAAAGTTAAGAAAGTAAAGTCATCAATGAAGAGAGAGTAGCAATTTAAGGGGTGTAAATCAACGCTTAACGAAGCCGAAGGGCACTTGTTCTCCTCGTCATTATGACGTGTGCGTCATTCAATCCAATGTAGGACTTATAAATGTACTATGAGTATTTTAATGAAAATGTTCAAATAAAGCCACACCTGCTAAGCTTGTAAGCTTATTTAAAGCAAAAGTTGAAATATGTTTAAAAAAAGCGAAGACACAGACATATTATTACCTAGATTAGTACCTGATCAGGTCGATGTGGTAATCTGCACATGGATGTTGCTTCCAGTAGCTCTAGTGCCATGCTGGCTATTTCTGTCGCATGCTTATTTCCTTGAACAAATTGCAAGAACACCAGTTATTAATGTTAGATACATAATCAGCTAGATGTTTTGTCCTGACGGGATATTGGCCTTAAGGAGCCAACCCACAATCTGTTAATAGTTTAGATAAAATGTCCTACTAATCCAGCTTTCTAAATACGGTAAAATATCCAATAATAGTATATATCCAATAAATCCAGTTCCGTGTAGGTCATTAGTCCTTACATCCAAAACGTATCTTTGGAACCGACATAATTTTATTAAGCGTTAAAAATAATTGTGACGATTTCTTTGGAAATTGGAAGAATGTGGCTTGGTGCATTTTGACAGAACTAAGCTAATTTAATCTATACAGGGTAGCAATTAGGTTACCACATGCCAAGCGATTGTTATTGAGTTCGCTATTTTCAAGACAAGGTTTTTATGAAAGTTTCTCGGTTTTCCCGCTGCTCAAATTGGCGGCGGTAAATTGACGAAACCGTCTCGGAAACGGGGCGCCATCTATTATGATAAAACGTCATTGTTGTTTTCTTCAGGATCAGTATTATTTTTCGAGATAAAAAGTGGAAAACCTTTCATCTAGAAAAAAAGTAACAAACAAACTTACTTTCGCATTTACAATATTATAAGTTAGGATACGTTTTCAATTCCACCGGAAAAGTCGGAAATTCAGATGACATGTTTGTATAAAAAATTCAATAAAAATGCACTTATATGCGACGTCGGTGAGCTAGTTGATTAATATAAACTTTTGTTCCTTTACCATTTCTAACTGGTAATCCTGAAGCAACCATGTAAGAATCTCCAATAGTCTCAATCTTGTACACATCATAGCATTCAATTTTCTCGTCAAACAGCTTGTACACAGAGTTAAGGAAACTTATCACCTGAAATAAAATGTATTTTAATGTAAACAAAGTATATTTTTCAACGGCTGTGTAATTGGTATAATAACAGATGGTATAGTAATTATCACTTGAAATAACTTCCAAAGAAAATGTATCATAGGTTTCTTTATTTTAAGTTATGAGTCGTTATAAAACAATACATTTATATGACAGTTATATCACTGTCTAGTGACATTTTCTATTCTATAGCAGTTGCACAATATTTCCATCACAATTTCATCATGTTAAATAATCCAATAAATTGCGTTTCAAAAGTACAAGCAGTATTTATTTATGGTATCGTATGACTCGGAGTTTAGTTAATAGGTATAAAAAGCTTTTACAAACTAAACAATGATTCATGCAATTAAAATAACTTTGTGTAAGCATAATCAAACTATTACCTACTGCAGGGACACAGGCCTTCTGTCTATGAGAGGGAACAGACTATTGCCCACCCCAACACAAGAAACAAGTGGACAAGTGCCAGTGCGGGTTGACAGATTTCTTACGATATTTTCCGTTTTCACCGTTTTAAAAGCAATTATGTTGAAATAAATCACACAAAGTAACGCACCAGCCTGGACAGTAGGGCTGGTCGATGCAAATGGGGAGAGTCCTTTATCCAGCATTAGACATTTTTCGGTTGAAAAGATAAAGGGAAGGAAAGATAAGAAATATAATATCGTGAGAAGTTCAAAGATGGCTTCGGAAAAATGCATGAAAAATCTATCTCAATATTCGATAGATCCTTAGATAATTATAGACTAGAGCCAATAATTGAGCGTCATTAAGAAAAAGCGATCATCGGCCTATTTTGTGAAAATATGTTATAATGCCCATGGTGTTATTTTTTTCTTCACCCTAAAGAAAAACCTAAAGTAAAGTCCTAATATTACAAATAATAAACGAGATTTTAATACGTCAAATTAGACCAATTACCATAATCGCCCATTTTTATGCGAAAAGCAACCAACACCAGCCTCTGGTCTAGCTAAAAGACAAAATATACAAACAAGAAGCGACCATCGGAAAAAAAAGATAGCATGCTTGGTTAATTTACAGAAAACGATCATTACGATGATCGCTTTCTTTGCTTTTCTTTTTTTTTATTATTTATTATTCAAAAACACTTTTACAAATATTTTACAAATCGTAAACATACCACACAAACCATCGTGGGTTTAACAGTGGTATGCCAGACACGGCAACTCGGTGCCACAACATCATTATCAGTACTTACATACTCAGGTATATGAAAAGTATAGATACTAAATAGACACTTTCTAGATTATACCACAATCCAGGTTTTTGGGGTTTTTGGTGGTTTATAACCACCCCCTAACCCCCTTCCGTTTTGAGGGCTACATATTTTTTTTTTTGCGTTTTACGGCTATCGGCTATCGAAAAAAGTTAAAAGTAGATAAAAAAAACTGTAACTTTGTAATTGGACATTATTCATCACAACCTCAAAATTATCGAGGATAACGAAAAACCCACTCGCATACTGCTAAGAATTTATCGTCTATTACTTTATGTATGTGTTAAATGCAATGGAATGTTATGAATTACCTGATACGGTGTGGACACGGCGGCAATTGCAGTAAATCCGACAATATCGCTAAAGTATACGGTTACCGAAGCGAAGAACTCAGCTGGAACCTGAAAACAATAGTTTTAAGTTCAATCAACTATAAGCTTTATTACCAAAAGTTACAAGCTTCAATTTGATATAGCCTAGTTGACGCTTTCCGTGACCCAAGGGCTGGCTTTAATTTTGGCCAGAGGCTAAGAGGCTATTGTCATGTAACGTGGCAATGCTGCCAGTCTCTTGGGCACATTACCAGCTGACAGCGTTGAGGAGGAGTTTTTTGACGCCCTTTTATAGTTTATTGTTATTTTAGTTATTTAATTTATTCGTTTGTTAATCGTTGTAATGTATATAGGTCACTTTTATGAAATAAAAATATTTTGATATTATCCACTAAGTGAAAAATAACAAAATAAAATGAGACTAAATAAGTATCGGAAGTCGGTGACTTATGTTTGTTTAAATCACTTTTTTGCCACCATCTTCCAAAACTTATTATTTTTTATTTATGTGGTAATAGGTGGTCGTGGTATAGGCAAGTGGTGCAGTTAAATGAGGAAAACGTCGAGAGGAAAGTTTGAGTATACATGTATACATAGATGCACTGTGTGAAGGGTGGCAGATGAGATGACGAGTAATAGAGAAGTATGGAAGAAGACATGCTGCGTCGACCCCAAATGAATAAGAACAAGTGCAAGAGAATGATGATGACAATAATTTTGTTGTTTTCCACTCTTTATTCATTGGAAACTCCCTTTACTTGAATAAAACGTCTGGTTTCAGTATGACTTAGAAAACAGCTCATAAAACGCTACAAATATGCGTAACGTTGTTCTCATTTCCATATCACAGGACAAAGTCCAACTATATAATTGTAATGATCGCGTCACGCGGCAGCGAGCGCGCTATCTACATACCTAAGGCCTTGGAGGCCTGACCAAGTGACCATGTTAAATGAATAAACATTGTGTTAGTGACAAGTTCAATGCCCTGCGATAACGTTACGAACATACGTTATAACGTTATGTAATGTAACTGTAGTAAACCAGACTGCGAGCAGACTTTAGCTCTTATCAATAAATTAAAGCGACGTATATAAATAGCTGTTTGTTTAATTGTTTAATGATTGTTTTATTGTTGTGTAAATGTGTGTTAGTGATTTATTTATCGCGTTTTACACACCTTTTTTGTCGAGACTTGATAAAACAGTGTTTTATGGTTGTTTCCGTTTTTTCAATAGAATAGAATAAAACTTTATTGTACACCAAAAATGAAACATAACGGGTTTACAAAACGAATTATTTTATGCTTACAACGGCGGTCTTATTGCTGAAATCGATATCTTCCAGACAACCTTTGTAGGATATTAATTCAATGTTAGTTTTTCTTTTTTTAATACTGACTCGAACATAAGATTTTTTTCCTGTTCTTCACACCAAAAATAATGTGCCTCCCAACTTATTTTTCATGAAAAATAATTCAATAAAAAAGTTACAACAGGCCACTTTTTGAAGACTTTCATAACAACTTAAAAAAAAATCGGATTCAGCCGAACCAAAATTACATTTTTATTTAATAATTGTGTTTGGAATTTCAATAAACTTAAATTTAACTTTTTTTAACTTAAACTTAACTTTTTGCTTTCATATTATTAGGAAATGAAACCACTACCAAGCAAATCACGACATCCAAGTTTTATGCAACTTTCAGAAACCTCATAAACTCATTTAAAGTTAGAAGATTGACGAAAGAAAAAAAAAAAAGTTTGAAATTACTTTTTTACTTTCACTTCAAAGTAATTAATTAAACAGAATTTCGCTCAGAAAACTAAACAACGATAAAATTGAGATTTTTGTTTTTATTATTATATTTCGTAGTTATTAGTTTTATTTCAGTAATTATAATCGCACCGAATATGTAAATATCGAATATGTAATGAATTTACAACACTGTTTCATCATCATGTTTTTCTGTTGCGCTAAACATGTTTTGTGCGAAAAACAATGTTTATAGCAACTGTTTCTCAACTTTTCTTTACCGTACAACATACGATTCAATATATTTTTTAGGAAATTCGGCAAAGGTTCGGCTGGAGGAAAAAAAAAAACAGAAAGTAAAGTATGTCAAGTACTAACATAAAAGTAATTTCTATGTCTGGCGATGAATCGACCAATTGAATGCATCATCGCTATGTGCTGTCATACTGGCGATGTCCATGACCGTAAGCGTCTACTTTAGTCGTCTACCTGTCTCGTTCGAACTTATAATGATTGCTGTCTGCCTGTCTCACTCAGGCGCAGAATGCTTTGAGACGCACAGCGGTTTCGAGCCAGCGTGACGGGCCTCGCGACCGCAGTTTCGAACAAACTGGTTAGCAGATCGTGGTGAGAACGAAATGAACGGAAAACTGCGCTGCTTTGATAATCTGATCGTGTATGGAAGAATAAATGAAAGTAATATCGGCTAATGCAACATAATTATTAAAAGGGAAAAACTAACAATACAATAGATTCAATATTAATGTGATATCTAAACATGAAAGTGACTTTGATTGTTTTGTGGTTACGCCTTCAGACCTTAACGACTGAACAGATTTTGATGAATTTACGTACACGGGTAAAGAAGACATGAATATCCAGGAAAATGGATTGATTGCCTTAAAGATGATGTACTTAAAAGGAGAAATACAGATAATGATGTTTGTTGACTTAAAAAAATGCACTAAGGTAAAAACATGCTTTGGCAACGTCAATTAAATTATACCATTAAAAAGAGACGTTATGACGCTAGAAGCTTCTGTTGTATTTAGCTAACGGTGAAACAAAGAATTTCAGAGAAAACCCCATGTTGCGGCGCATCACTAGCGCCGCAGGGAGGGCGCGCGGGACGCGGTGGACCTGCGCCCGGCACTTACTACAAAACGCTTTGGCGAGCACACGCACTCGCGTTCAGTTAATTTGGAGTCAGATCGTTTCAATCACCAAGCATCAACCACCCATCCCCGTAAGGAACATTGGTGACCACGACGTGATACACAACAACGAGAATACACTGTACGGAAGAAAAATTGCAAGAATACGAGTATACCCCAGCGCCGGCCGACCTTTGGACCCTGCCACGGCTGTTTGCTGGCATTATAGATTATTGTGCAGTGTTTTCGATCGTCGAGTGGATACACTGGAACGTCGCAGTTAATCGGAATTTATAAGACAAGACAGTGAATGTGTATAACAAATATTGGTAAATCCAGTTTGAAGCCAGCCGGTCAGTCGACATACGTTACATAAGTACCTACGCGCCGCAGCTACAGCTTAACGAGGAAAGTGCCCAATCATTCACCTACTTATAATATCCTTTTCAAACTTCATCCTACCTACAGTGATCTTTTTTCGTCTTATTTGCCTGAATAGCATTGCCGCTTCTTCTTTCTTTGTTTTTGCAACTATTCATGCTTAGCCGCGCAGCCCATTGTTATGCTATACTCTATTTACAAAGCTTCATAACAAGTAAATTAAGTTTTTAAACGTAAAACTATTATTTGCAAGTAATTTCAACCTTCTTTTATCACGAATCTATCACATTTACAGCTTAATACGTACCTCAACGATTTGCTTTTGCATACATACAACGTCCCAATCGGTTTATAATCAAAATAAAAGGTGTATACATTTGTTAAAATAAATACTAATTGTACATTCCAGTTGCTTACGGGCGCGGCCGCTTGTGAGCGCATCAGCTGTTTCTTATCTGCGCCGGCGCCGGCCCAGCGAGTACTTACTTGGTGTTGGGGCGTAAACAGGCTTAAAGTTACGTATTTTTCGTATTGTTTTATCGTTGTTTTGTTGTTTGTGGTTCAGTTACTGTGTTGTGAGTTCCTTGTAACCAATATGTCTGTCAAAAGTGGAGAACTAGCCCCTAAATCCCCTCAAGAAGGTTTGTTAAGGTTAAGTATTCCAAAAACAAGTTTTAATTGTAGTTTAAAGGATTTAAATGCCAAACGGAGTTCTGTCAAGGGTCGCATTACGAAGTATAGGAACTTTTTAAACGCGTTCCTTGAGTGTGCATCTATTTCGCGAAGCGATTACTATATGATTAATCAGAGATTCGAGCGGTTACGCGAAATGCTTGCACACTTTGATGAATTGCAATCAGAGATAGAATTGTCAAATCAAGATAATTTGGAAGGTGAGCTCTATATTAGGGAAGAAATGGAGTCCGACATTTCATCACTTATCGCACAGACACAATGTCTACTCGAGCAACATGAAACTAAATTCAAATGTGGCAAATCAGAGTCAAACTGTCACAATTCATGCGATCAAACCTGTCGTAATTCAGGTAATCAAAATTACAATTCAATGGGTTTTAAATTACCAACTATTAAAGTTGCGAACTTTGACGGAACTTACTATAGATGGCTTGAATTTCGGGATACGTTCACTTCTCTTATCCACAACAATGACAGAATAGAACCAATTCATAAATTCTATTATTTAAATTTTTACCTTGAAGGAGAAGCTTCTCGTGTCATCAGTAATTTGGAGGTGAGTTCGGCTAACTATAAGGAAGCTTGGGATCTCCTCTGTGAGAGATATAATAATGAAAAACAGTTAATAAACAACCACTTGCATTCTTTGTTTAACATCCAGCCAGTACATCGCGATTCCGCCAAAGGTTTACGATTTCTCATTGATCACGTTTCGAAGAATCTGCGTGCATTAAATACGCTGGGTGAAAAAACCGAATCCTGGGATTCGTTGGTTATTTATTTGGTTGCGACAAAACTCGACAGTCTCACTAGTGTCAAATGGGAGGAACATAAAAATAGTTTCACCAAAGGGCCTTCTTTAAATGATTTCATTCCAGTTTTTGAAAGGTCGTTCGGATGTTCTAGAATCCCTACATATTAATAAGCCCGAACGCCATAGCAATTATAAAGGCGAATCAAATTCGTCGTCATCTTTTCATAAATCTGAAAAGTTACACATAAAATCATTCGCAGTTTCAGCCTCGAGTGCATCTCCTTCTGTGACGTGTGACCTGTGCAATGGCAGCCATCGCCTGTACGACTGCACTTCTTTCTTGGGCAAGCCCGTTGATGAGCGGATAGCTGAAGTGTTGCGGTTGAAGTTGTGCCTCAACTGTCTGCGCAAGGGTCACTCGGCTCGTCAATGCAGGTTGGGTCCTTGTTCTTCTTGTAAAGGGCGACACAATTCTTTGTTACACAAAGAGAGTTCTCAGGCTGTAAGTACCTCCGAATCACACGCAATCATAGCTACAACAGAAAGTGAGGTCGAGGAATCAGAGGAGGACTGCGACAATGTCATGAGTATGTCAGTTACATCTAATAATAATGTATTACTTTCAACTGCTTTGATAGATGTATATAATCCAAACACAAACCAATGCCTAACAATTCGAGCTTTGATGGACAGCGGGAGTCAAACTTCTTTAATAACAAATAAGGTTAAAAATGCATTAAACTTGACTCCTCAGCCAACCCGAGTCGACATTGTAGGTGTAGGTAATCAACCTCTTTCTAATTCTTTGCTACGTTGCAGTTTAAAGTTAAGGTCAAAGCAAAATGATTTTGAAGCAAATATTTCATGCCTTGTACTACCTCACATTTCAGGAAATTTGCCCAATAAAACATTTGATGCATCACTAATAAAATTGCCCAGCAACATTAAATTAGCTGACCCTACATTCAATCAGAGAGCGCCTGTAGAAATGCTCATAGGTGCCGATTTGTTTTGGACTCTGATTGAGTCCGAGAAATTAGTACTGGGACCAAACCAACCCATTGTTCTTAAATCCAAGCTAGGTTGGTTATTGACTGGTCCGTTCATATCCAACAGCAAATGCCTTGTCAATACTGTACAATGTCATCATCTTGTTTTTAATTCAAGTAAGGAAATTATCTCAAATGAATCATTAAATGATGAGTTAACAAAGTTCTGGGCACTAGAGCAAGTTCCTCAAAAAAGTAAACAATTAACTGACGAAGAAATTGAGTGTGAAAACCATTTTGTTAACCATACATACCGGGACGAAAATGGCCGTTTTCATGTCAGGTTGCCTCTTTTGACAAAACCGGATTGCTTAGGGAATTCCTTTAATTTAGCAAAACGACAATTTTTATCACTTGAAAAAAGGTTGGCAAGAGATCCAAACCTTAAAAATATGTACTCACAGTTTATACAAGAGTATGCAGAGTTAGGTCATTTATCCGAGTCCAGTGAATTGATTCCTAAGCAGTCTTATTTCATTCCTCATCACGCTGTCTTACGTCCGTCCAGTGAGTCGACAAAATTACGCGTTGTTTTTAATGGTAGTGCTAAAACGACGTCTGGCTACTCATTGAATGATTTGCAAAGTGCAGGTCCACATATTCAAGACTCTTTATTTAATATATTGCTTCGATTTCGGCAGTATTCGTACGTGTTATCAGGCGATGTCGAAAAAATGTACCGAATGGTACAAGTTCAAGACAGTGATCGAGACCTGCAAATGATATTATGGCGCAATCATAGCACTGAACCTATAAGGTCATTAAGGCTCAATACGGTCACTTATGGATTGACCAGTTCTAGTTTCTTAAGCACTCGTTGTCTATGGCAGCTTGGTGAGGACTGTAGCGATAACAAAATAAAACAAATAATTCAAAACGACTTCGTAGTCGATGACTTATTAACCGGAAGTGACGATAAAGACGATTTATTGTATATAAAACAGTCTGTAGATAATGCACTCGCTGCTGGGTGTTTTAACTTAAGGAAGTATCGTTCTAATTTGCCCTCAATTTTGATTGATCAGGAAGATGCCCAAAGGGATCTCCTCATCAGCTCATCCTCACACACATTAGGTGTCGGGTGGGATCCTAAGGAAGATTTCATACATTTTCCTACAAATTATGAAAACAACCCTAAAATTACTAAACGAACAATATTATCTGAATCATGTAAAGTGTTTGATCCGCTTGGAATGTTAAGTATTTTCACAATTAAGCCTAAAATATTGATCCGAAAATTATGGATACAAAAAATTGATTGGGATAGGCCCGTGCCCCATGAAATCGGCCAATCATGGCTATCATTCGTCAACAACATGAAGAATCTACATGAATTACGCATTCCAAGGCATGTTTTATGTAAAGAACCTACCCGTATAGAACTGCATTGTTTTTGTGACGCTTCACAGACGGCTTATGCAGCCTGCGCTTATTTAAAATCCACTGATAAGCAAGGCGTCATCACAGTACGACTGCTTTGCGCCAAAGCCAGGGTGGCCACGGTTAAGCCGACTACTATTCCGCGCCTGGAGTTGTGTGCATGTCTTTTGGGCGCGCAGCTCGCGGACGCCGTGGAACGCGCCCTGCGTTGTGTGATTGTTCGTAAAGTATACTGGAGTGATTCATCTATAGCGTTAGCTTGGCTAGGTACGAGGTACGATAAATTAAAAACCTTTGTAGCTAACAGGGTTGCAATGATATTAGAGCTAACAAAAGACTCCGAATGGCGTCATGTCCCCACTCACCTCAATCCTGCTGACTTAGCTTCGCGTGGCGTAGATTTAATTAAAAATAATAATTTAGATGTATGGTGGAATGGTCCTACCTTTTTAATTCAGCATGAGTCTTTGTGGCCATCGCTTGATTCGAATAATAATACGAGTAATATTCCCGAATTGCCTGAAGTTAAAGTCCATGTTAACACTATAAATGAAAATGAAACTAGTAAGCAATCATTGCTCGACTTTAATCGATATTCAAAATTAAAATTCATTCAGCGCATGTTCAGTTACTTGCTTCGATTTATTTACAATTGCAGAAATGTAAACAACAAAAAGGTGGGTGTCTTACAGCCTGATGAACTCTCTCTTTCCTTTCGCAAACTTGTATATTTGTCTCAAGCTGATAGTTTTGCAAAGGATATCAAAGTTCTTCGTACTAAAGGAGTTCTGACCTCCAAAAGTCAGTTGATTTCACTGAATCCGTTTTTAGACGGTGAAAACATATTAAGAGTCGGTGGACGCTTGACTCTGTCTTGCTATCCCTTTGATACACGCCATCAAATGTTGCTTCATGCCAAACATGGGCTTACTAAATTGTTATTTCAACAAGAACACCTGCGTCTTCTTCATGCTGGTCCACAGCTATTGCTTTACACCATTAGAGAATCCGTTTGGCCTATAGCTGGCAGAGACTTGGCTCATACCACTGCGAGACAGTGTGTTAGGTGTAAAAGAGTTAGGGGTGAGACACCAAGCCCTCTTATGGGTTCATTACCTGAACAACGTGTAAATCCCGGTCATCCCTTTGTCAGCGCAGCTGTCGATTTTGCCGGACCATATTTAATAGCCGACAGAAAGGGAAGGGGGTGTAAAATAACGAAATGTTATCTTTGTATATTCGTATGCCTTAGATATAATTGTGTTCATTTAGAGGCCGTCAGCGAGCTCTCAAAGGATGCCTTCATCTTGGCTTTACGTCGATTTATCTCTCGCAGAGGAAAGCCTGTAGAATTCTTCTCCGATAACGGCCGTAATTTTGTCGCAGCCGCAAAGGAAGTGGGAGACTTCTTAACTTCTAGTGCTGATGACGTGAGGGAGTTTTCTACCGGAGAAGGCATTAAGTTTAATTTTCAGCCTGCGTATTCCCCACACTTCGGGGGTCTAGTTGAGGCCTGCGTACGGTCGGCTAAACATCACCTAAAACGCATTTTAGGACAGACGCACCTAACGTTTGAAGAGCTGGCGACTCTATTTAGTCAAATCGAGGCGATCCTAAATAGTCGTCCAATTTGTCCTTTATCCTCTAGTCCCGATGACCTACATCCTTTAACTCCAGGACACTTTCTAATAGGAAGACCATTGACGTCCTTACCATCAAAAGATTTGGAGCAAACCGGCTTTAATAAAACAGACAAATTTCTTCGGTTGGAGTCATTTCGTCAGCAGTTTTGGAAACGTTGGCAGCTGGAGTACGTGACTGATTTACAGCAGAGACACAAATGGCGTGTTCCTAGCATACCTATACAGCCTGGGGACCTGGTCCTGTTAAAGGAAGAAAACGCTCCACCTATGCAATGGAGGTTGGGGCGCGTGGTTTGTCTGTTCCCCGGCAAAGATGGAGTAGCACGCGTGGCAGAAGTGAAGACTACGACTGGCACTTACCGACGAGGTATCAAGTACCTGTGCCCGTTGCTGGAGCCAGCAGCAGTTCCCACTTTGGAAGCAGCAGCTTCCAAGGCCCCGGAGGATGTTGCGGCGCATCACTAGCGCCGCAGGGAGGGCGCGCGGGACGCGGTGGACCTGCGCCCGGCACTTACTACAAAACGCTTTGGCGAGCACACGCACTCGCGTTCATACATTTTTTTATATACCTTCGGCCGCGGACTACATTGTAGAACTTTGATTATAGTTTTTAATTTGGAGTCAGATCGTTTCAATCACCAAGCATCAACCACCCATCCCCGTAAGGAACACCCCATGAGTTTAAACAGTTCATCCATGAGCAAAGTACTACCAAGCAAACAGTAAAATGAGGTAATGAATCTGAATCGTAATGACGAAATAAAATACGAGAAGTATTCGTAAATAACTGATTCACAATCCCACATGGGTCATACAAGCACAGTGCAGTATTGCAAGAGGTATAACAACAGAAATGAATGAGAAATGAGTACTTATGAGGAAGTCTGGAAGTGGAGACGGTAAATGAAAAGATGTGTGGTATACGGTTGTCGTGATATTAGACATGTGATGCGGAGGAATAAGGAAAATAATCGAAAACATTTCACAATAGGAAAATGTCGTGAGAAAAGTTATGAGTATGAATTTGGATGGTTATAAAAGAAATAGAATACCAAAAAAGCTATTGTTGGACCGTGTGAAGGGTGATATGGTTTGGCCAGATTTATTGACTGAGATGACGAATAATAGAGAAGTTTGGAAGAAGAAGACAAGCGATTCTTTAACACTAGTGATGATGAGAGAATATAACAAATTTATATCAAAACTGGTGGTTCTAAAATACATATTTCCTTGTTGACACACTGTTTTATATTTCCTCTACAAATCATGTTCTTCTAATAATAGTGCATAACAATCCATTTCTGAAGAAACTTGAATGAATGCAGGACAAAACGGACATTATTAGTAATTCCCGTACGATAAGTAGAATTTACTCAGAAACTGAGCCTGAAATAATTATTACAATTATGAATGTTTTATTAATAAGTATTAGTTCTTATTATGTGAATGTGGATGGATTTAATAAAAGAGGAAAACCAAAGAAACGATGGTTGGAATATGTGGAGGATGATATGGCTGGTAAGGAGGTGACTGCTGAGATGAAAAGTAGTAGAGAAGTATGGAAAAATAGAAATACTGTGAAATAAGTTGGGAGTAAGAGGAAAAACAGAGAGAACGGAGAATGATGATGAGTACTTATAACACTAAGCACAGGTTTACGAAATGTTATATTAATAGAGCAGCGCATTTTTGTAAGTGTTCAGAAGGCAAAGACAAAGAAACATTCTATCAGCGTAAACGATGGTGGGACAGTAAAACGGTCAACCTATGTAGGCCCCATACCTACATAAGTTGACCGACAAGTTTATATCAATTCCGTTGGAATTCTTGTACAGGAAAAATAAGAAACGCTTAAAAAGCGTGCTGGTTAACCCTTTTTGGGTCTAGTACGAATGGGCGGAGTAATTCGAACAATTATAGAATTAAAAATCGTTTCATATTTATCGTTTCGCACATATGCAATTTATATAAATTGATACATAAATCATCAATCCTATGTTCTTTGGAGGGATACGAGGAAATCTTTTCCACCTTGAAAAGTTAAGTTAAGTTAAATTCCCAAAAAATATTTTTTTATTTCCTGCATGCTTCAGATATTTATGCTGAATGTACGTAAACTAAGAATGGCCAAACTTAAGTGGTAGTGGGCAGGGCACATTGCTCGCAGAGCAGAAATGGTCGATGGGGCCGAAAAGTTCTGGAATGGCGGCCGCGAACCGGGAGACGATGCGTTGGAAGGCCTCCCTCCTCCTGGCGACACTTGGGGGAGGCCTATGTCCAGCAGTGGACGTATTTCGGCTGAAATGATGATGATGATGATGTACGTATACGCCTGGCAATTTGCCAAATGGTATCAGGGTAATGACATTAGAATACATTGATATGATTGTTGACATAGTACCAAAACATTTTCTGCAACACATGCGGGACACATTGCCAACAAGCAAAAATTATATCCTGCATGTTATATTTTGTCCGAAGTCGGAGTTAAAATTGTTTTATTGGAACGTGCTACAAGGATGAAATCATATCTTCCTAATCCATGTCTTGGTTTACTCCTGTGCTAAATAAATATCAATCTGAAGTCTGATAGCGTGATAAATTCAAAGTAAGATGTTGTCTGTAAAGATTTGAGTTATCTTTTCTAGCAGTTGGTCTATGAACTTTGCATGAGTCTCAATCAAATATGATTTCATATGAATCAACTTAGTTACATCACTAGTTATGTTTAGGTAAGTCCCAAATAATAGGGGACGATCATATTGCCATCAAACGGGACGGAAACGGGAACAAATCCTGTTTCCGGGTTAATACTGAGTAGTATTAGCCCGGAAACAGGATTTGTTCCCATTTGATGGTAATATGATCGTCCCCTATTATTTCCTTATGCGTGAGTCAATCATCTCATAACTCGACCAAAGAGCCCGGATACGCTTTAGCAATTGTAGGCGTGCGCTTGGCTCACGATACGGTACCCAGTAGTAATAATATCTGCTTTAATATATAAAAACAAATAGTATGAAACTGTGAACTTTTTTTACTGCTTTTTTATAGGTTTTCGCTAAAATCGCGATTGTTTAAAAAAATATCATAGCCCGGAAAATTGTTATCCGCCAAGTGGTTGGTTGACATAGATTTTCATTTGACATTAAATTTTACTCTTTGACACGTATGCGTGACTTTGTTTTATACTATTTTTGTTATTGAATAGTGTACTATTTTAAGTAAACATGTAGTGAAGTATTCTCCAAAGAAAAAAATATGTCTCCTTTTCTCTTTCGGTGAAGACAGATAGGGACGGATTTTTAAATAGTTGATTAATGTTAAGTAATACGTCACTCTTTTTTGCCAATCGTACAAAAAAAGTATGTTTGGCAAATACAATAAAAATCTGGGCCGTAGAAGGAATATAAAATAGGACGAAGCGGGAATAAAACAATTGAAATTATATTTCAGGACGAAGGAAGCATACTGTTTGGGACAAACGAAGAATTTTTTGAAAGTGGGACTAAACTTTGGGACGAATGGAGAATAAATCTAGTTTTCAACATGTTTTATCAAAGATGTTATGGGAAATAATATTACACAACAGTATTTAAACAATAATTATACAAGTTTATTACCTGTTGAGTTTGTTTTAGTTGTTTGGCAATGCTTGGAGGTAGCATCTGGTACAACAAAGAGTCACTTAGTTCTTTTTCGTATTCAAGTTCACGTGCCTTTTCTGCTAAGTTGCTTGCGTACACCTAGAAAAAAAAATACAATATTATAGAGCTGAGAATAAGGTTTATAGGGAGGTTTATAGGGATGGGTTTGCAGATTTGAATTAGGCTAACTAATTAAGTACAATGGCCCAATAAAGAGGCTAAGTGCGGAAACAGCCCAGCAAACCTAACCAAGGCTAACTAATGAAATACTCTTGTTAGTACCTCCGATCCTGGTACAAAAAATCCTCCTGGTATGAAAAAAGTGTTTGTTGGATTTTATAAAATCTTATCTCAACAACGCTTACAAATCTCAAACAATTTTGTTGCATGGTCAAAACGGATGACTTGCCATTCTAACTCATTTCGACGACGAGATAGACATGTTTTTTTCTTTTGCCACCAGGCACTGTCCACAAATCCAGGCAGGTTGCCAAATTAAAAATATAACCTTCTTCAAACTTTAACTGACCTAGGGACGATACCAAGCCAAGGCAGAACCACGCTAGCATTGAGTCTGGGCTAAAATGATGATGACTCATCATCATCATCATTTTAGCCCAGTTTACCCAGTAGTAGCCCAGTGTACTGCTGGATATATCTTCCCTTTCTTCTACCATACTTCCCGGTTCATTCATGTCTCACTAAGAGGCAAATGATTCATACGAGTCTGTCGTTCTTCCATCCCGTAATATATGAATGGACACGTAATACGTGAGCTAAATTTAGCTGCCAATTGGCCTTGTAGTACGTTGTCCGGTCGTAACGTCACAAGGAGGGGCGCGGCTTTCAGTTGTTTTAGCATTCATTGCACTCTTGCAAAATGTATTGTTTCTTTTTGGGAATGTTTAAGAAAGAACTTGTTGCAAAGACAAAAAAGGTTATAGGTCTTTATTATTTACAATCAAAGTGATGCGTCCATTAGTTGAATGATATCGAGAAGGCCGTGCACAAACTTATTAAGAGCGTTAACACCTTACGGCATTGCATACAAACTTTCAAGTCCTTGTTTTCCGAAATGACTGAACCGATTTTAATGTAACTTAAAACGCATAAGCAAGATAGTTTGTAGGACTAAAAATATACTTACAAGCATATTCGAAATGTCTTCAAAAAAAGATAATTGTAAATTTTTGTTTCTATAGATAATTTATAGTAGCTCAATACCAGTAATAAAGCACAAATAAATATGTATAAAAAACAGGGCTGAACAAAAGAGTTGGCAGTCGCACGTCGTGACTACGACTAGAAGGTTTCCACTCAGCATGGATCACTGCCTCTTGTGATTTCTTGGATATTGGATCCCCAGTTTGGGCAAAGTGTTTTTGGGTTTTTCTATATTTTTTGAAATTTTGTCTCTCCAATTATTACATGGGGCTTAAAAATAGAATGCAAGATGTGTGTATTGTAGGCTACACTTTTGTTTAACCCTGCTGGGCTTACTGTCGTTATGCTATAACTAATTACCTGTATTGTATTGACTGCATTCCTGACCAGCACAATGATGATCGGAGAAACAACACAGACTAGTATCAAAATCCCGGCGCAAACGACTTCTTGCCTCCTTGCATCCGTTAGACTGACTGTCACTTTTTCCCTGAAAAAAGAAGCCATTTATTATTATTTCGAAGTAGATTTGTAGGAAATGTACAGCAATCGTAGGCCTACGCTGAAATGGGGAAGGCCGGTTACAAAAAGAAAGAAAGAAAAGAAAACAAAAGAATAGAAAAGAAAAGAAAGGAAAGGAAAGGAAAGGAAAAGAAAAAAAAAGAAAAGAAAAAAAAGAAAAGAAAAGAAAAGAAAAGAAAGAAATAAACAGTGACAGTAGCTGGTACAGAATCTGATCAATGCGGTCAAGCCATTTGGACATATAAAATGACATTAATAGATTTTCAATCAATGACAATACATGGAGCAAGCTATGCTAGCGCCATTAATTTCACAGTTATCATTCCCATTGGAACTAGCGCCACCATCTTGTTATTTCTGAAATAAATTGACAAATGGCCAACATTTGTGTATCACCGCGTCCCTTTCAATGTCATCAAAGCGTCAAAAGATCCTTGTACACACGGCTAAACATCAAGCTTTTGAACCTTTGTATACTAGATTCACAATATAATAAGAGATGCGCATGAACTGGTTTTGTATAGCTCAATATGGTCGCCGTGCGTACAGTCTTTCTACAAGTATTTTACCCGCTGACAGCAGCAAAGTACTTAAAACACACAAACAAATTATTAAAACAAATAAGAAGACCAATGTGATGTTGACAGACTTGTCAATGACAGCAACTTAACAGTAACCTTTATTAAGTGAACAACTGTTTAAACATAAAAAATCTATTAAGAAACGTTTGTCATTATTTAAGTTGGAACAGCTTTTATGAATAAACCCTCTAGATAAGGGGAACTCTGAAAGTTGCGCCAGTGACTGAAAAGTTGTAGGGTAATCGGCTATACTAGTATGGGGAATTGGACATGGGATGCGGAGAAATGAGGAAAAAATCGTGATCGAAATTTTGAGTGAGAATGTCCATTAGCTATTAGATTAGAGGAAGACCAAAAAGCGATGGATGTTCTGTGTGATATTGGCGAGTGATGGATGGTGGCGTTGGATAGAAGAAAAGTAATGGTCTGCAAAGGGAAAGTACCTTAAAAAGGTTCAATGTCCTCATAGCCAATAGCCATGAATCATACTATGACGAACTAAGGAAATTGCTATTTTTATCGATGATATCAATGACAACTGGCCTTTATTTCTTTAAGGAAGTCTTATAACATTATATCTAGAATATATTGCTTGCCAAGTTTAATATAATAGATCGAATTTTACGGCTGTTCAATTGAAACATCATAGGTTTTTACCTATGATGTTTAAATTAAGGTCATAGTGTAGACTCTCTGAGTGATTACTATTACCTAAATATAAGTACCTACTGCTTACTTTTAAATGTAAGTAAGTTACTAGGTAACAGAACAGACTGCCCACTGTCTACAAATGACAGCCGGCATCAACGGCCAAACGAGCTTTCCCATGATCGAGGGGGTCTTTTTTTGTAACGGATGGTCACCCATCCATGGACCGACCCCAGCTAGCGTTGTTTAAACTAGAAGATCGACACGTGCGGCTGTTATTGTTAAGAGGAAAATATTCATTTGCACTATAAATAAATAACCAGTTTTAAATTACATAGTAATTACAATTAAATACGGTACAATTATTTTTTAATAACAGCGCAATTACAACTCTGTTATAGACCAGTGACATCAGAGCTTTGTGGTTGGAAAGTTCATTCATAAAAATAAAACGTGTCATTCTGCGGTTGTACTATTTATTTCGTCACAGACTACAAGGTACAGGATAAATTAACAATTGAAACAATTTATTACCTTATTTGGACCTATATTATGGTAAAACCTAGAATTTATGACCAGGCTCAGAGTTCCTATGAAGATGCAAAAATGACATCATACGTAAATGAATTGCAGAAGCTGAAGCTGAAGCTGAAGCTGAAGTCGCAGTAGGCTGGTCATGTCAGTCAAAGAACCAATGGCCGATGTAGCAAATATTGTTATGTTTTCAGTCTTACGGCTTGTGTTTGACTAAAAATGTCTTCTAGTCTCGTTCCAAACCAGCAATCATTTCTTCACAGACACTATAAATTGAAATAAAAAAGCTATTTCTGAAGACACGGCTTGTTCACTAGACTCAACTTGGCAATAAAACCTGGTGATGTGCTCACCCGGTGAAGGCATAGAAGTGTGAAGATAAGAAAGTGGGAAGCTAGCCAAGTATTTATAGTTTCCATTGTATTATGCACGTGTCATCTGCGTGAATGAACATGAACTGACAAAACAAGGTGAATATAAAATTATGGTGTTTGTTTAGATTTAGACAAAAAAACTACTTTTTTATTGTGATGGGTTTTCTTTTCCGACAGAGATCAAGTCGACGATGGTACGAGCTTACCCAGAAGATGCCTGTTCACTCTAACTTTGAAGAGATTAGGGTTGTAAGCGTTCGGAAACACAGACGTAGGAAGAGAGTTCCACTGCTTTGCTGTACGCATTATGAAAGACGTTTGAAAACGCTTAGTGCGAATTGGTGGAATAGCAATGAGGTAGGGATGGTAACTTGCAGTGCGTCTAGATGCCCGATGGTAGAAGCGGGCCGGTGGGATGAGGTCGTGGAGTTCTTGGGCACACTCACCGAAGCACGGCCTGTAGAAAACCTACAAGCAGGCAACCTTGCGTCGATAAACGCTTGAACTTCCATACATGCTTAGATATTTGTATGTGTGGACGTTCAACTACTGTCAAGCTGTGAAGCTAGCTGATGTACGGAGTCATAATGCTCTTGACCTTATCCTAATTTATTTGGGGTAGGCGCAGCATGTCTCGCCTTTCCATTCTTCTCTTTTACTCGTCAGCTCATGATGTGCCGATTAGTTGCAACAATATCCTGACGACAGCTGTGGCGGAGAGCTATACTTCAAATATCAGGATAAAAAACACGTTTTCCTACCAGATCCTCTCCATGGAGTTTGCATTAGTTATAAAATGTATTGTATAACCACTCAATGGTTGGTCCGTGGATGGGTAACCATAATTACGTAATCAGAAGCCGAAAGTCTGACATCCAGTCTTACCAAGAACTTTCATATTACCCAGTTCCTGGGTTATGCAGGTCAGATAGGCAGTGGCTTCATGTGAAATACTGGTACTCAGCAGCCTCCGATTAGACTGCAAGCCGACCCCAACATAGTTAGGGAAAAGGCTAGGCAGATGATGATGACCACTCTGCTCTCAAAACGGTGAAGAAAAACATAGTAAGCTATGTCATGAACTAAAAAATTTAAGGTGACATCAGCCAACACGCACTGGGCCCGCGTGGTTGTTTACGGCCCATTCCCCAATCCTAATCAGTGTT